>JAUIMM010000350.1:10332500-10932500 GCA_031769625.1 Taudactylus pleione | reverse complement strand
ATTATTACTGCTGGTGAGGTGCTCTGATTATTACTGCTGGTGAGGTGCTCTGATTATTACTGCTGGTGAGGTGCTCTCATTATTACTGCTGGTGAGGTGCTCTCATTATTACTGCTGGTGAGGTGCTCTCATTATTACAGCTGTTGAGGTGCTCTCAATATTACTGCTGTTGAGGTGCTCTCATTATTACTGCTGGTGAGGTGCTCTCATTATTACTGCTGGGGAGGTGATCTAATTATTACTGCTGGTGAGGTGCTCTGATTATTACTGCTGGTGATGTGCTCTCATTATTACTTCTGGTGAGGTGATCTAATTATTACTGCCGGTGAGGTGCTCTAATTATTACTGCTGGTGAGGTGCTCTAATTATTACTTCTGGTAAGGTGATCTGATTATTACTGCCGGTGAGGTGATCTGATTATTACTGCCGGTGAGGTGCTCTGATTATTACTGCCGGTGAGGTGCTCTGATTATTACTGCTGGTGAAGTGCTCTGATTATTACTGAATGAGGTGATCTCATTATTACTGCTGGTGAGGTGATCTAATTATTACTGCTGGTGAGGTGCTCTAATTATTACTGCTGGTGAGGTGCTCTCATTATCACTGCTGGTGAGGTGCTCAAAGCATTACTGCTGGTGAAGTGCTCTCATTATTACTGCTGGTGAGGTGATCTAATTATTACTGCTGGTGAGGTGCTCTGATTATTACTGCTGGTGAGGTGCTTTCATTATTACTGCTGGTGAGGTGATCTAATTATTACTGCTGGTGAGGTGCTCTCATTATTACTGCTGGTAAGGTGATCTAATTATTATTGCTGGTGAGGTCATCTGAATATTACTGCTGGTGAGGTGATCTGAATATTACTGCTGGTGAGGTGCTCTGATTATTACTGCTGGTGAGGTGCTCTGATTATTACTGCTGGTGAGGTGATCTAATTATTACTGCTGGTGAGGTGCTTTCATTGTTACAGCTGGTGAGGTGATCTAATTATTACTACTGGTGAGGTGGTCTCATTTTACATGGTCTTTGTATTGTAAATTATAGCAGGACATTATTTCTATACAACACATTTAGGCCCTCATTCAGAGGCGCTCTGAATGAGGGCGGCCACTTGACTTTTCAAGTGCGGCCTCCTGGTCGCTAGCTAAGCTGTGGGTTACCACCCACAGCTTTAGCAACTGACCAGGTTGATGGTCGCGATGGTCAAGACCATCGCGACTATCGGGGCTTGCGACGAGAACCTAAGGTTGGGTCTCGGCAACCGCAAGCCCCAGGGAGCTTCCGGCTCTGATCGAGCAGGAAGCTCCCCACTGACATGACTGCTGATGTCAGTGCGGCCGACAAAACGGCAAGCGTTCCTTAAGGAACGCCTCCGTTTGTGAAACCACCCCCCGCCATGCCTACAAAACGGGGCAAGCTGTCGATCACCATCGACAGCCGCCCCTTTTGTAGTGAGCTCCGGAGTGAGAGAATTTCTCTTTCGCTCCGGGGCTTGCACACGCACAGTGCGGCCGCTGTGCGTGCGCAAACCCTAAACATCGACCCGCTTGCGAGCGGGTCTGATCAACTGAATAAAGCACTGACTTACATGTTAATATCTAGCAGACTGACACATAAATAACTTGTTAGGAGATATATAATCACTAAAGCTTCCTAAGAAAACTGGTGTGTTACAATATAAATAGAACTAATTTCTATCTATGAAGCGCAACTTTTTGCAATAACAGACACTGGGCCTGATTCACTATGGATCTCTATTCTGCTTATACGCACGCAACACAGTTGCTAATGTCAGCGGTGTCATGTAAATGTTTGCACTTGCATTGCGATCGCTGCCTGACATAAAGACATCTGTATATTTGGCTAACACAGCGAAACAATCGGTAACATCGGACAGTTAATTAAACCCAGACCTTACTCAGGAATTGCTTACTGCAGCGCACTCTATGAGGCTTCAGGCGGCATCTGGTATCTCAGTGGCTAATGTATTCATGCCCATGCAACGGTGTTGAAACGCACTGGCACGCCTGCGTTCGCCCGACCACCCCCCGTCACCACCTACAAACTGCACTTCCTGTCAATCACTCTGCCATGGGTCTGCGTACGACAATAAAGGGCTGCAGGAACTGCGATCGCAGCGTCTAGCACATGCGATGCATGCGCGGTGCGAATTAATCAACCGATTGCGTGCATATAAGCAACTGTGTTCCTTGCTGAATCAGGCCCACTGAGTCACCTGCAGCCCTTTACTGTCCTCCATTTCACCCTCACCTCCAGCCCTGGAGGCAAACAAGTCGATGGGATTGGAATACTTCATTCTCCTCACTGCACATTTACAAATCAACCAACTATTCAATCACTTCTCATTTCTGAAGTACATAATATTCAGAATTTTTACATTTTCTCTCTGCAGATTGTTGTAATCTAACAACCCACTGGACCACATCAATAACCCCTTATTTCTTATCCTCTGAAATCCTCACCATCATCATGGATGATATGAACATCCCTATCCAATCTTACTTCCTACTTTAAAGAAAAGAACAAGATGGATGTGAAATCTTATTCTCTTCTGCAAGTAACATTCTGCCCAGTTCCTCTCCTGTGCTCTGTGGAACGGTCTAAATCTAAAGACCATTACTCGCTTCTTCTGGACTTCTCTTCTGCATTTTACAGTGTTGACCACTCTCTTCTTATGTAGGGCCTAATTCAGTGGTGGACGCAGTGTCGATGTTTGCGCAGTTGAGCAGTTATTTGCTACTGCGCATGGGCAAAAAGCCGAAAAGTCTTGTAAACTCTTGAGGTGCATGCGCACCACTGAGTGTACACAGAGATCGCTGCTGGGTATAGAATTGCTCCATCTGAGCTGGTTGTGACAAAGCCATGGGCACTCCTGGGTGGTGACTGGGAGGTGGCCTGAAGTGAACGCAAAGAAAGGCCGCCTCGCGGGTGTGTTATGGGAGTGTCATGTGGCATGATCATGAGGCCTTACAATTGACAAAATATATATATGCCTTTATCATGAGGCTTTATAATTGGTAAATATATTACGTGTGGGGTGAGCATTTGGGCATAGGGCCCCCAGCGCTACTCTGGCTGGGCCTCTTCAGGGCATCACCACTTAAAACATAGGCCCTCATTCTGAGCTGTACGCTCTGAGCAGAGCGCACGCTCTGAATGAGGGCCGCCCTCCATAATTATGGAGCGTCCTCCTGGACGCTCGTATAGCTGTGGGTCACCACCCACAGCCTATACGAGCATGCAGTTTGATGGCCGCGATGGTCTTGACCATCGCGACCATCGCCACTGCGAGCCAGAGCCTGCGGTTGAGTTTTTCAACCGCAAGGCCCGGAGTGATTTTGGCTCTATCAGAGCCAAAATCACTCCCACTGACATCACTAGTGATGTCAGTGGGCCGGCTTCTGACGGTAGGCGTTCCCTTGGGAACGCCCCCGTCAGGGAGGCACGCCCCCGGCACGCCCACCAAAGGGGGCGTGCTGTCAATCAACATCGACAGCACGCCCCCTTTGATCAGACACAACGGAGCTCCCGCCGTCGTGCGCATGTGCAGTGCACAACATCGACCCACTTGCGAGCGGACAGCCGCTTGCGAGTGGGTCTGAATCAGGCCCATAGTCACTTTTCATATCACATTTTATGTTTGTTTTTTATTCATGTAATTTTTTCACATATATTTTAGCCCTTTTTCAACACTTATTAATTATTCTCACACATCTATACTTTACACTTCACTGTTACCCTTTTTCCTTTTTTCATGTGATGCCCTGGGGGCGGTCCTGGGCTGGACGATTTTTGTGGTGCCCTGTGTCCCAGACGTGAACCCCTTAGTGTTAGGGACTGCTAGTAACAGAGCAGCCGTGACGTGGCCTAGCAGCTTCCCATGGATTTGCAAATGCATGCAACAAATATCTCTGAATTTCTATCACCATATAGTCTTCATGTATTGTTGCAGGTACAATTCAGTGTGCTGAGGAACTATAGGGGGTTAAACCCCCCCTTTTTTTCTACTTGGTATGACCCCTCCCTTTCATGCACCTGAAGAGTACTGCCAGATTGATTTAAGCAGCTGCCATTTTCTGTTTGTTGGGCCATGTTAAGTAATGTGTCTTTTGAATGTCCTCTCACCAACTCAATTCCAGTCTTTCAAGTTAATTATAATCATACCAGTCAACAGAAGCTACCTATAAACTCAACCCCTATGTGGCTATGCAGGTGTTATCCAGTTGGTTTCCAAATCTTGTTACTTGTTACTTACATGTAAGAAACATTTCCAGATGCTGTAAAATCTTTGATACATGCACTCATTACATTTTGCATTGACTATTGCAATTCCTTCCATACTGGTATTCCTCTAACCAGTATTTCACCCCTACACTCTACTTTGAATGCAGCGGCGAACCGTTTCCTCGCAAAACGTTCTTTGACTGCTAGTCCGCTCTGTCAATCGCTACATTGGTTTCCACTACTTTACTTTATAAAATACTTATTTGAAATACTAAGCCATTAACAAAGCTGCTCCGACATACATCTCTTCCTTTGTCTCAAAATATCTCCCAGTTCGACGCCTTTGCTCTGCCCTAGGTTTGCGATTCATCCACACTCATTAAATGATCCCTTTCCAAAGTATGGGACTGTTGTATGCTGCAATCACTCTGTGGAATGTCCTCCATTAGGTAAGAAGACTTTCCCTTTGCCTCCAAATCTTCAAGTGCTGACTGAAAACTAATTTCTTTAGGCAAGCTTGCCAAATGCCTGAGTCACCTTCTTTAATTCTATAGACTTTTACGCTACACTACACATTAGCATTTATTATTTTCCTACTGTATATTCAAAAATTCTCTGCCCCAGGCTGGATCCACTAAGCACATTTTCCATTTGCTACTGCAGATGACTGATCCAATACACAATAAATGCACCTAGGGGCCTATTCATCATCACTTAATTTTCACAAAAGCAGGTGAAAATGCACATTTCACCTGCAATTGTAAATATTAAGTTATCGGGCCATTCATCAAGAGGGTAAAGCAGGAGATATCACAGATATCTCCTACTTACCTTCCTCTCGTGGAATGGCCCGCTGTCCCCATACACTAGTATCACAGATATCTCCTACTTACCTTCCTCTCGTGGAATGGCCCGCTGTCCCCATACACTAGTATCACAGATATCTCCTACTTACCTTCCTCTCGTGGAATGGCCCACTGTCCCCATACACTAGTATCACAGATATCTCCTACTTACCTTCCTCTCGTGGAATGGCCCGCTGTCCCCATACACTAGTATCACAGATATCTCCTACTTACCTTCCTCTCGTGGAATGGCCCGCTATCCCCATACAGTAGTATCACAGATATCTCCTACTTACCTTCCTCTCGTGGAATGGCCCACTGTCCCCATACACTAGTATCACAGATATCTCCTACTTACCTTCCTCTCCTGGAATGGCCCACTGTCCCCATACACTAGTATGGGGACAGTATTCATCAAGCTCTGAAAATATAATATTTTTGGAGCTTGACTGCGGGAGCATTCGCCATCTTCAGACGGTGAATGCTCCTGCTCCAGCATCGCAACCCGCTCCTTCCCTTTCAGATCCCTCCGCCCCTGTCCGGCTCCTTCCGCCGAACATCGGGGCTCTTGTGCGCGTGCGTGACCTGTAGGTCACGCATACGCACTCCCGTCACTGCTCCAACAGGAGTAGGGGAAAGATTCACTGCTCAGAAAAGGAGCAGTGAAGCGGCTCGCAGGGACAGCTGATATCGCATTAATCTCATTTCTCACATTCCAATTCTCTATAGCTTATAAGAAGGGCACTCTTACCTCTCTGTTGTATGATAACCACTTAACTGGCTAATGTTTTTTTCCAAAATTTGCCTACAGATTGCCAAAATTGTCAATGGTTTTTTTTATTATCAAATAATGTAAATAATAGATTTTTATACCTGAATAAGTATATATTTTTAACATACTGTATATGCAGATTTGTCAATATAATTATACTGAATCATATTTACATACATATTGTTTACATAATTTCATAATAAAAACATATTGACAATTTTGGGGACAGTTTTGGGAAAATATTTCTATACAGTTTAAAAAGAACAACTTTACTGTGTCATCTATATAGTATTTTTTTTTTAATTGTATAAAACTACCACTTCACAGTCCTGCTAGAAGAGCATTCAACCACAGGGGGTGGGCACTGCCTGGGATAGGAGGAGATTAGGATCTGGATCACCCTACTCTGTTGCCATGGCGGGAAGAAGGGAAGGTGGGGATTCGAAAGAGCAGATGGGCCTGTAGGGTCTCCTAAGCCCGGCTACTAGTGGACAATTACAGTTATTTCTTACTTCATATCCGATGCATCCATGTCAGGAAAATCCCAGTTTGGCGGGATTGCATCTGGTGCGACCATGCCCGACAAGTGGTTAATATCCAATCTTCTATTTACAGTTTATCCTTATGGTAAATCACTACAAAGTATGCTGGTGCTATATAAATAAATAATAATTGAATTCTAATAAATGAATGTTAATTATACGGTAGTTCAATTACCTATAGCGGTCCTGCACTGTTACTCATCTCATATATAACACTATATATGAATGTATGTAGTTGCATATTATAATTAAAGGTTTTTTTTATATATTTTTTTTACGTATTTTAGAATAAAATACATTGCATTTGACTTACTTGACCATTATGTATAATATACTGTATATATTATGGGATGAAGAGGCATTAGTACTGGCTATTTTTAGTTTGATATTCTGTTTTCAATTAATGTTGGTACATTATATTTAACTAGCGACCAGACCCGGCTTCAAATGGGAGCAATTTTTAATTTTTTAACCAAGGTCTTATAAGTTTTACTTTTCAGTTTTTCCTCCTGACATCAACACGAAAAGATTTAGTTTTGACTTGACATGCAAAAGGGCCACGTAAAGTTCTCCATGAGAAAAACAGTCTCCAGCCACGTTAAGTGTCTGTCCCTGTGCTTTATTTATTGTCATGCCAAAGCAGTCTGTTCCCGGGAATTGGACTCGTTTGTGATACATCTTTAACGGTTTAGGCAGCGGAAGCCAAGAAAATGTTCGGACATCCGTTTTTTCATTCGTTTCCTTTACTAAAATCGTCACTGCTCGTCTCTCTTTTGTCATACATCAACGTCTCATACACCTAAACCTTCCTCGACAAATGCTCTATAGAATAGTGATAACTGCATCATTATCTGTCCAGTAATTCTTGAGATGAGCCAAAACAAACAGACGCCTACCAAGACCTTTATTTTATACTATGATTGATTATATATTAAAATACAGGATATAGGGGCCTATTCATCATAACTTAAAATTCGATGGAGGTAATTAGGTTTAGAACTCGCATGGAGTTCTACCGAATTACCGGAGGAATTCATCATTCCTCCTCTCCATAACGATCTATTCCGAAAAGCTGTAATTTTTGCGATGACAGCTTTTCGGGAAATAGATACTTTTCCCTGCCTGCTCTAACTTACCACAGCTGTAATCAGTGCTGCGCATGCGCTGTTACATCCGTAGAGCTAGCGCATGCGCAGCACTGTCTACAGATGGGGTAATTTTGTGTGTGTGTCCCAATCCCCCATCCGCTGACCTCCCCCCCCCGTCCCCGCACTTACCTGCCCGCTGCAGCGGCTCCGGCTCCGGTGGCTGTTCTGGCATGTGTTTTTTTTTTCTAAACTTTATTGTGTTCTGCTGAGAGAGCACAGTGTCCGAGCAGACATCGGAGCCAGAGGAGGGACCAGAGCGCCGGAGGAAGACGCCGGGGGACCTGCACACGCTGACACAGGTAAGTGTCACCTGCTATTCACCACCTCACAGTGGTGGATAATAACTCCATAAAATTCCGAAAATACATAATTTTCTAAATTTGATGAATAGCATAATTTTCATATCCCCACCCATACAAATGTATGGGGAGTGTGGAAATTAACACAGGGCGACTTAACCAGGAGATATCAGTGATATCTCATGTGTTAAGTCTCTTCATGAATACTAAAATAACGTTAATTAAGGAAAATGTCCTTAAAAACGTTATTTTAGTGTTGATGAATAAGCCCCTAATTGATTAATTTTAGCTTTTATCTTTGCAGACATTTACATATGTATTACTTCCTTTCCAATATATATGAAATTGGCTGTATTGACTATTGTAATGTGTGGCACTGCTGGCATACACTGTGCCATATGTCTTCCTCAGAAGTCAGCACACATCCTACACTGTCTTATATTTTGTTAAATTTACCAGACAAAATGAATCATTCTGAAAGTAAAGGTGCCCACACACACACCGATGTCCTCACGATACGATTTTATGGCCAATTTCCTCATGAACTTTCACGGGAGCTCCCTTGCCGTCGTGATCACGATTTGGAGTTAAAAATGTCCAATCTGACTAAAGATCTATCTTGCAGCCAATGCATTGTATCCCAGATTGGCTAATCTGCCCTACAGCACGGCAGATCAGAAGATGCGATGTACGACGTGCGGGGACGCGCATCGGCATCGTGCTCGTGAGTATAAACTCACGATTTGTACTTTTTTTACCCGATTCGTCGAAATCGGCCAAATCGTGTAAAATGTCGCTATGTGTGTGGGCACCTTTACACTTACAGAAGAGACTGCTTATTAAGAAAACACCCTGGTAAAATATAATGCAAACCACATACAAGTTTTGTGTGTAAGATATGTCTCAAATCTTATTCCATGAAAACATATACATTTAAATACCAAATATTTTGGACATACATACATGTAAAATTGAATCAGTACATAGTTTACTATGAAGCTGGTCATTTTCTGATTTGGAGCCAAAATACCTCTTAAGCTGCATACACACATAAAGATTTTCTGTCCAACCATCCAACTAGTTGATTGGTTGGAATGAAAATCTGGTAACATATGGGAGTAACTGATGATCAGCAATTTGCTCCTAAATGCCAGAAAACAGAGGAAAATGGTCGTCAGACAAGTTTGTTAAATGTTTGATCTAAACAATTTGTTCAAACAACAGTTTTTGTCCATTTTCCGGCGTTTGGGAGCAAATTGCTGATTGTCATTTGCTTTCATACATTACCAGATTTTCATTCCAACCAAACAACTAGTAGGATGGTTGGACAGAAAATCTTTACGTGTGTATACACCTTAAGTGCTGAAAAATAATTCTATGATTGTCCTCAACTAATTATCTTCCATTAGATTTTTCCACATTTGCTGTTTTCTTACCTGCTGCCATCTGCTGCAATTTATGTCTTTTTACATAGACAAGAGAATTCCAGTTACTGTACAATAGTTGTCTTTAATAGGCAAATAAATACGATTTCATCTAGTTTAAAGTTATACCCCTTTTCCACCTAAATTCCGGGTCTGACCCGGAGTTGGAACAAAGTTCCTATCCGGATCAGACCCGGAATTTTGCCGGCGCTGACTCGGGATATTCCCGAGTCAGCGCCGCTCACACCGCAGTCGGGTCTGCATAGACCCGGCTTTTGCGGAGTGAAAGTGGACGCTTGGAGATGACGTCATCTCCAAGCGCCACTGAAGCCGGACCAATCGGCCGGCTAGCAGCGCACTCTAGGTCATCGTGACCCGGAGTGCGCTGTTCCCATAGCAGGGTTTCACGGGCTACGCCCGTGTTAAACCCTGCTAGTTACCTGGGTTGGATTGCCGGGTCACTCGACCCGGCGATCCAACCCTCTGCCCTTTTACACCAGGGAGCTGCCCGGGTTAACCCTTCAAAAACCCGGGTTTTAGCTCCGGTGTAAAAGGGGTATTACAGAGCACTGTGGCATCTTACAAGTCAACAAATAATATAATAATAAGAAGAAGAAGAAGGATATCTCGCATTTATACAGTAATTGAAAATGCATTCCAGAATCATGTATCAAAGGTTTTGGCGACATATTACTAAGTATACTAATACACAATTGCAGGTAGAAAGTGCCTGGAATTATTGAAACCCACCCTTTTTATGTACGTGGCACATATGTTATACAAATACAGACAGGGACCCATTCATCATTCCTTAAAGAAAGGTAAAATATAAATTTTCACCTCCTTTTGTGGGATTGAAGCAACAGGGCCATTTATTACATAGGTAACACAGAAGATATCACTGATGCTTACCTTGCAGGCCCGATGCTGTCCCCATATACTAGTATGAGGACGGTCCTTCATTCATCAAACTCATCAAAGTTTGACTACAATAAACTACACTGTGCCATCTTCAGACGGCGTTGACTGCTGAAGGCATGCTCCTTCCTATGGGAGAAATGTGGCTGCGTTCCAGGCTGGACCATATAGGCACTGAGCATTCGCCACCCAGCACTGACTAGGTGCATACATCAAACTCCATGATATTGTTTAAACATACATATTTGTCTTGTGTGGACATTGTAGGTTGCTTTAAATGTATGCAGACCGGCACTATGCTATTCTATAGCAGTCATGCTTGTTTCCATAAAGAAATGAGGTTTTTTATTACATATTTTTCCTTTTGCTTCTTGATGGTTTTTGGTACTTTTAGTGACCAGTACTTGTGTTCCAATGTTTAACACGGTGTTTTGGAGCCATTTTTTCCCAGGTGCCATGTATAAATGCAGGGGCCCGGTGAGGTTCTGTGGTGATAGGTGTCATTGGGGGGAATTACATTGTTTTATCACAGTGTTTTTTTCCCGTGCTAAACATGCGTTTAGGGGCTCTATTTACTACAATCCGCATGTGTAATGCAGATTATAGTGTGATATTACCAACTGAATTCGCATTGCGAATTCAGGTAATATCACAGGGATTTACTACAAATCCCTTGGAGGGACAGAGCTTGCGAGAAAGCTCTGGCCCTGCGAATCCCCTCCGCACTATAGTCACGATATTTTCACAAGAAAATACCGTGACTAGTGCCCGGCGCATGCGCCGACCGGCTGCCGCTGCTACCCCCCCGGCGCTAAGCCCCACACCGACACTAAGCCCCGCCCCCCATGATCGCCGACTCCTCGCAACTCCCCCTCCCTTAATAGCACTTACCTGCAGTCATTGGTGCTCCGGTGATGTCTTCCATTCCTCCGGTCAGCTGATATCCCATACTGCACTGGGACCCGATCACCTGATGACTGGGCCGCAGTGCAGCATGGGAGACCAGCTGACAGGATGGGAGTCATCACCGGAGCCCCTACCACCGGTTCCTGGAGTCAGGTAAGTGAATTTTTTTTTTCTTTTTAATTTTTTTTTGCAGTGTATCAGCGTGTGGTCTGTTTAGACCACACACCTGATCACTGGGACCGGCTCCGGGCTCTGGGCCTGAATCAGAGCCGCTCGTAAGCGGCCGCTCGTTTGCTCCGAGCGATGTTCGCACATCTGCGCATGCGTATGGGTTTTAGTACGCATGCGCGAACCAGTCAGTGCGGTCGAAAATCGTGTGCTCGCTAAATAGCGAATGCCTGCTAATTTGAGTGACAGGATGAGGCGTTTGTGGGTGGTAACATGGGAAGGTGCTTGAAAACGGGGAGTGGAGATCCGAACGCAGGCGTGCCAAACGGTCAAAACGGGCGTTTTAAGGGTGTGCATAATTAACAAAGCAGCGTCATCGACCACGTCAGTTGGGTGTCTTTTAGTCTGAACTGCTCGCATGATTGCGGTAGGAAAATGCTACCACAAGAATAGCGAGCAGTTCATACATCTTTCGATGTATTCGATTAATGTAATAAATAGGGGAGATGACGTATGATGCGAGCGGCCAGGGGGCGTTTTTTACAAAATAACGACCGCATGTTTTGTACGCTCGTTCAGACATAGAGGCGTCAACAGACCGCAAAGAGCGAGCGGTCAGTTTAAATAGCCAGCCCCTTTTTCTGAACGAGCGAGCGCAAATAGCGTCCGGCTCTGAATGAGGTCCTCTGCTCTGCCTTTTAGAGCAGAGCAGGAGTCCGGTAACCGGTGGAGACCCTGGACAACGCCACCTCCAGGTGACGTTATTATCACAGGGCTTTCCCCGGTATTTTTTTACAATTTATTTTTAGTAACTTTGGTCGGATCACATTTCCCATTACAATTATGGGAAATGCGATCTGCTTACTAAAAATAAGTGATACTTAGGGGTTGGAGTAGAATTTTACGAATTCTTCTCCAATTGCCCTATAGTAACTGTAAGTGAAACTAAAATAATGTGAAAATGGTGTGAAAACACCCTTTTTCACTTTATTTTAGTAAAAATAGTGTTAATAAATAGAGCCCTTGGTGTGATAAAATTTAGTCGCTGTTCAATTGAACATTTTTTGGTTGTGATAATTGTGATTTATCACGCCTAAATTTCAGCCTATCTGTAACATGGCCAGGGCTATTCAATTGTTCTAAATTAGGCGTGATAAAAAAATATTGGTCGACCTATTTTTCACTTTATCATCTGTCAGTTCTCACCACCCCTGTGAGTTTTGATTAAAAAGTATTTTAATATTAGAATTTTATTACAAATTAACTGGTATGCTATTTTTAAGGGTGAATATCATAGATTTAATCAAATATTTCAATAAAACGACTTTTTGTAGGGACAAAGTACAGGGAAAAAATAAGCTGAGTGGGGAGTGGGAAGGTGAGCCGGATTTAGCCGATGGATTGGGTATGAAATCCCGGCTGTCGGGATGCTGCTGGTCAGAATACCGACAGCAGCATCCCGACACCAATAAGGAATCAAGGTAGGTCTAACCCTAACCCATACCCTAATCCTCCCTCCCCGTTGCCTAACCCTAACCTCCCCATAACACCCCAATACCTTTGGGTTGATGTAGTGCCCCTGTTTACAGTACCCCTTATGCAGTTCCCCCTTATACAGTTACCCCAGTAGTGCCCCTTATGCAATGCCCCTTTATACAGTGCCCCCACTAGTGCCCCTATTGCAATGCAAACTTATACAGTGCTCCCAGTAGTGTCTCTTATACAGTACCCCCAGTAGTGGTCCCCCTTATAGTATTCCTCCAGTGCCCCTTATGCCATGCCACCTTATACAGTGCCCCTTATAGAGTGTCCTCAGTATTGTTCCCCCTATGCAGTGTTCTCTTATATAGTTCCCCCAGTAGTGCCTCTTATACAGTGCCCCAAGTAATGGTCCCCCCTATGCAATGCCCCTTATAGAGTGCCCCTTTCGGGGTCCTCCCTTTGCAGTGCACCCATTAGTGCCCCTTATAGATTGCCCCCAGTAGTGACTCTTATAGAGTGCCCTCAGTAGTCTTCCCCCTTTGCAGTGCCCCCTTATATATTTCTCCAGGTAGTGGTACCCCTATGCAGTGCCCCAGTATTGTTCCCCCTATGCAGTGCCCCCAGTAGTGGCCCTTATAGAGTGAACCCAGGTAGTGGTATTCACTATGCAGTGCCCCAGTAGTGGTTTCCCCTGTTCAGTGCCCAGCATGCCCCCAGTAGTGGACCCCCTATGCAATGCCCCTTATGGAGTGTCCCCATTAGAGGTCCTCCCTATGCAGTGCCCCTTATAGAGTGCCTCCATTAGTGGTCCCAGTAGTGTTCCCCCCTATGCCCCTATGTCAATTATAGTGCCCCCAGTTTAGGTCCTCCCTGTGCAGTGTCCCCATTAGTGCCCGAGTGCCCCCAGTAGTGTTTCCAACTATTCAGTGCCCCTTATAGTGCCCTCAGTTTAGGTCCTCTTTATGAAGTGCCCCCAATAGTGTCCCCCATATGTATAGTCCTTTAGAGTACCCCCATAAGTAGTCCCCCATGCCCGTTAGATATACACAAACAAATACAATACTTACCTTAATCCCCGCTCCTGTACCCGCCGGCCGCACCTTTGTCCTCCGTCTCTTCACCCACGGCGGGAGCTGGAAGGCTGTATCTGGAGTGAGCTCCTGCCCGTCTCCACCCGTGGGTGTTTGGCTGCTAAAACAAGTTTGTATTAGCAGCCAAGCACCTACGGGCAGAGCCGGGCTAGAGCTCACCCTTCTGGCTCCCGGCTTCCTCCGTGAGTGAAATACAATACTTACCTTGATCCCCGTTCCTGCACCCTCCGCCGCCATCCGCAACTCTGTTCTTCCACATCTCTTCACCCATGGCAGCAGTCAGAAGCTGGCTCGGGAGTGAGCTCCAGCCCGGCTCCGCCCGTGGGCGCTTGTGGGTGAAGAGACGGTGGAGGACAGAGGTGCGGATGGCGGCGGTGGGTGCAGGAGCAGGGATCAAGGTAAGTATTGTATTTGTTTGTATATTTGTACCAGGCATGGGGGAACACTTCTGGGGACACTCTAAGGAACAATACATATGGGGGGGACAGTACTGGGGGCACTAGTATGACCATTTCATAGTGAGGACCTAAACTGGGGGGCACCGGTGTTTTGGTTTGTAGTGCGCTCTGCACACTACAGGTTACCTTGCCTAACGTTGGGAAGCTGAGTCTGGCTGGACGCACATTTAACAAGGCGTGAAGAAAGGATCATTGCCGCCTACCTGTTTTACATGCCCACATGACACACAATTGAATTGCAACCTAACAAGCAGGATGGCTAGCCACGATGGCGGCGAACAAACAGGGCAGTGAAATAGCACGACCCCCAAAAAAGCAATTGAATTCCCCTCATTGATTCTATACTTGCTGATGCTGCCATGCTGTGAATATCCTGAGGAAGGTTTCTGTGCAAACCGAAAACGTTGATAAGGATGTTATCACTTAGGGCTCCATTTCTAAACAAATTTTACGGGTTTGGCAATCGCTCCGAATGATAAATGGTGCTGCAGCTATTTATGATTCCTGATAGTGCTCTGGTAATGCAGTGCTATTTCATTTTTCACATATACATTATAATTAGCAGCGTGCTGATATTTATCAATGAGCGGTATGTTTAACTTACAGCTCGTGTTATTTTCAACTCTCTAGGGTCCTTCATCTGTTAAACTGCATTTCCAATTGCTGTTGTCTCATCCGCCAGCTCCGACATCCGGGTCTATACCCATAATCCTCCCCCAGTGCACAACAGCAGCAAGTCCTCCATCCCCCCCAGTGAATAGAAGCGCCCCCCTTTTCTCCCTCCCACAGCAGCCGGAGCCCCCCCCCTTCCACCCTCCCGCAGCGGCCTAGCACATGGCTGGCTCCATCCCTGCGAGACAGCGGCAGTAGCATCTCTCCCCAGGAATGCTACAGACCCTCCAACATGACCCGTTCCATTAGGTACAAAATACTCTGCTCCTGGACTTCCCACCTAATTCATGATTGCAGACACCTGTGCTGAAACACCTGTCTCATCAATTACCTAATTCACCACAGGTGGCTGTAATCGTACATTAGGTGGGAAGTCCAGGAGCTGAGTATTTTGTACCTAATGGAACTATACATGTTGGAGGGTAGGATGCTAACACACTGTGCATGTGCCCTTTGCAGAAAAAAAAACAACTTCATTTGTCAGTGCTGTTTAGAGAGCAAAACAGCGCTGACAGGGTTTTCAACACTACCGCTTGCTGACGAGCAGGTGGGTGTTAAATACCAGCATAAAAATTAAAAACACCACTGCGAGCGCAAATGCAAGATATCGCCAAGTACAAACTTGTTGATAAATGGAGCCCTAAAGTCTGGAGAGTGCCCTTCACACTGCAACTGTAAAGTAACTACTTTATGTATGGACTGTCTCAGCACTGAACATTAAGGAGCATCCCAGCCACTACTACTGATGTGCATGAAAGTGCAGAACTTTATATATACAGGTTGAGTCTCACATATCCAAATATTCAGAAATATGGCAAATATTTTATCATGACTGAGATAGTGAAACCATTGATTTCTGATGGTTTAATTTACACAAACTTTATTTAGGTACAAAATTATGAAAAATATTGCATAAAATGACTTTCAGGCTGTGTGTATATGAAACAAAAATGAATTTCATGTGTGTACGCAAAATTTGTTTGATGCACAAAATTATTAAAATTATATAAAATGACCTGCAGGCCGTGTGTATAAGGTGTATATAACACATAAATGCATTCTGTTCTATGTGGTTGTCCAACCACTAAGTTCCTTTTTTCATTACCAGCTTGTCTCTCTTTGCACGCTACAGCTCCACCTGGTAGTAGCCCTCGGTATAACATTGTCCATAGGTTTCCATTGAATTAAGAGGTATCACACAGATACATAACAGAGGGCAGATGGGTCATATTGTTGAATATTCCTCCGAATACACAATCTACATCCAAGCACAAATCAGACATAGCACAATAAACAAATACACACTCCAGACCACACGTAACTAACCTTCCTCTCCCACTGACGACCAAAATCCTTTATTCCTGTTTATATTCATCCTATAAGAACCTGCTGCAAAGCATCTGGTTTGCTCTCTGCAAATAAGCAGATACTGTAAGTTAATTACCTGAATCATCCCCTGTGACTAGAATGGCTACTTGTGACTCTGGGGCCTATTCATTAACACATAAAATTCGATGGAGGTAATTAGGTTTAGAACTCGCATGCAGTTCTACCTAATTACAGGGGGAATTCATCATTCCTCCTCTCCATAACTATTCCGAAAAGCTGTCATTTTTGCGATGACAGCTTTTCGGGAATAAGTTAGTTTTCCCTCACTACACTGCATTACCGCAGCTGGAATCCGTGCTGCGTATGCGCTGTTACATTTGTAAACCCAGCGCATGCGCAGCACTACTTAGAGCTGCGGTAATTTTGTGTACCCCCTCCACCCTCTGCTCACCACCCCCCCGTCCTGCACTTACCTGTCCGCGCAGCTGCCTCCGGCTCCGTCCTGCTGGTCTGTCATGTGGTCTCCCAGCAGACCACAGTTCAGATTAGAAAAAATAATATATTTTTTTTCTAATCTTTATTGTGTTCTGCTGGGAGACCACATGACAGACCAGCCTCCAGAGCCAGAGGACGCACCAGAGCGCCGGAGGAAGACGCCGGGGGACCTGTCCAGCTGTAAGCAGGTAAGTTTCACCTGCTGTTCGCCACCTCACAGTGGTGGATGGTACCTCCATCAAATTCCGAAAATACATCATTTTCGGAATTTGATGAATACCATCATTTCCACATCCCCATACTAATGTATGGGGAGTGTGGAAATTAACGCAGGGAAACTTAACCAGGAGACATCAGTGATATCACCTGCGTTAAGATACTTCATGAATACTAAAATAAAGTTAATTAAGGAAAATGTCCTTAAAAACGTTAATTTAGTGTTGATGAATAGGCCCCTTAGATTTCAATAAACATACATTCCACTATCAGAAATCAGAGTCCGTATATTTCGCAGAATTCAAATATTTGAATAGGATCATATAAAAACAAAGGGCCTGATTCAGCAACATACGCAATTGCAATTATGTACGTACATCGTCAATTGTTCACAACTGCACATATGTACAAGCCGCACTGCGCCTGGGCTGCGATCACACTGTGATTATACACGCAGATAGGAATCCATCGCAGAGTGGGGAGTGGCCGTAGAAACGCAGGAGTGTCTCTCCGTTATAACGCCGTTTCATGGGCATGCATAAAATAGCCACTGTGATTGCATCCGCAGCTTGAGTACTTACTGCGAGCGACAAGACTAGCAGTTTTTGCGGCTGCTCAGACCTGCTGTAATTGTGCGTGACGGGCCGATGTCCGTCGATGGTACTGATGTATATGCAGGAGTGCGAGGTATTACGGATGTGAGAAAGCAGCACTGGGCGTCTCTATGCCGGATGAACTATGGCAGGCATTAGAATACATTCACAGCTGCGTTCCGTACTAATTTGCAGATGCGTACGCAATAGCGATCCTTACTGAGGGCCTGATTCAGCACTGATCGCAATTGCGATCGCAACTGCGTAATCGCACGCAATGAAGCTGCAAAAATATGCTAATGCCTGCCACCTCTCAGCCAGCATAGAGACGCCAACTACTGCTTTCTCACATCCATAATACCTCTCAGTCCTGCGTATACAACGGTAACATCGGAGAACATCGGCCCGTCACTCACAATTAGAGCAGTTCTGACCTGTCACAGAAATTGCAAATTTCATCGCATGCAAAAGGCTCTCAAGCTGCGTATGCAAATGCAGTGGATAATTTCTGCACAGCCAGGAAACAGTGTTCAAACGGACAGGAATGCCTGCGTTTCTGCAACCGCTCCCGTCACCAGCCCCAAACGCTAACACCCTGACACTCACTCTGTGATGGGTTCCTGTCTGCGTGCGTAATCGCAGTGCGATTGCCGTGCACACGCAGTTCATATGCATGTGCAATGGCTAACAATCGCTGGTTCTCCGTATGTAGTTGCAATTGTGATCCGTGCTGAATCAGACCCAATGATTCAAAAGATTTCTAAGTTCACACAAAGTTAAAAATGATCTATGTGGCCATGGTCAATATATACAGGTGTGTCCTTTTATACTGTGGCTTCAGTCGCGATAATAGGTAACGGGTGATTTGGCTGCGCCGGGAATCTTTTCGCTGAATTGTGCATTTTATTTGCAGAAATAAAACAAGTGAAAGTGAGAAAGCTGCATTGATAGCATATACAGACCACTGGGGCTGGCAACATTGTACAGTTATGTGCTACTGAATCTGTGTAAAAAGGGCTCCGATGCAGCAGCCACAGCTTCTCCTCACACCAAGTTCCGCTTCATCTGCAACTTTGTATGTGTGGAAAACCAATTCCTATGCAGTTAAAGTTGCAGCCCAGCATCTCTAATACACTGTGGCATTTTGCTGCGTCCGTCATGCGACTAAGGGCCTGATTCAGAATGGTACGCAAACCCGATGGTTTGCATTCAACTCCTGTTACTTTACTGCGTATGTACCAACCGGTGTCTGTGACAACGGTCACAGTGCCACTGTTGAGGGTAGGGAAGGGATGGTGATGGACAGTTTCCCAGAAACTTTTTTTCCTAGAAACATTTTCTGTGCATGCTGAAGCCAGTGACAGCGTCTTATTACGCAACTTCACTGGCCCCGACAGTGGGAATATCATGTCCATCCTGAGTAACCAAAGGGTTACTCAGATGGCCGATGTTCATGAAGTTAATCCGATGCTGCATCCTTGGACACAGCAGCCGAACAGAGAAGACGTCTATTTACACAAGGCGCCTCCTGCGGCATTAGCATAACCGTTACAGCTGCTACTGCTAAGCGTACAGCTCTGATCGGGCCCTAAGATGCAAAATTGAAAGAAAAGTCTGGAGTGCTACTCGTCTTGGAGCCTTAGTCGCGCCGTATGGTGTAAAGACGATCAGTGTATGAGGACACGTCTGCAGTTAGATGACAGAAGTAATCCTTACCTCATGTTTTAGGTTAAACTCTGTTGCCTTTCGGCACTCCTGGCACCTCTATCCTCTGCCCCTCGCTATTAGCCCATCTCTATACACTGGCAGTGCATAGTACATGTTTAGCTTTGTGTGAAGACACCCTCAAATCTGTCAGTCATAATCATATTGTAATACTATTTTGTACAGATACCTAATTTCCTTTTACCTTTTATGATTATAAAAAAATAATATAATAATCAAAGTGTGGCTAACAGTAAAGCCCCATCTCCCCCTCACACGCACACTTTAAACTAACCTTTATAAACCTAGCCTGCCTTCCTACACTAAAACTCACCAGTGGGGGGATCCCACTCTTTGCTGCTCAGTAGAGTCCTGGTAATTGTGAGGGAATACATACGGATTACCGCCGGCGGTTCAAATCCCGACAGCAGCAGACCGACATGGCTGAAAATCCCGATCGTCCGCAGGTAAGTATGAACTAACCTAACCTAACCCCCCTAATCCTAACCCTCCTTAGGGGTGCCTAACAAAAACCCCCAGTGCCTAACCCTAATCCCCCCTCTAAGTGCCTAAATCTAACCCCCCCTTCCCCGCTGCCTAAACCTAAGTCCCCTGGGGGTGTGCCTAACCCTAACCCTCCCCTTAGCCTAATCCTAACCTCCCGGGGGGGGTGCCTAACCCTAAGTCCCCCCCGGGAGCCCTAAACCTAACCCTCCACCCCCCGCGGCTGTCCGCAGCGGCGCCCGGCATCACTTCAATCGGGATGCTGGGCGCCGGTCTCCCAGCGTCTGTAAAATGACAGGCGTCTAGAATTAGATGCCTGTCATTTAACCCTCGCCGGGATAAAGGAGTAGGGAAGCCTTCTGTCGGGCTTACGTCAGCCAGCTTCCCGATTGCATACCAATTGTGAGGACACTTGTTGGTCCACTATAAAATAGATTTTTCTGCACTGAAGAATTTAATGTGATACATGTACATTGGCTTTATGAAATGGCTCCTGACAGGAAGGTCACAAGGTCATCCAATCAAGTGGCACCTGTCATTCCAGGCCAGAGTATCTCTCCCCCATGCAATCTGACATACTGTAAATACCGCAGCTGACCAGTAAAAGGTAAAGGTACGTACACATGGTACCATATCTATGAATGATAACGATATCGTTCATATAGTTCATTTTTATGCAGTGAACGACCAACGATGCACGTTCCTGCATGAATGAGAACGATATCTATGATCGTCCATACATGCAGGCCAACTTACATGATATTGTCAACTTTGGCTGTTCAGAGATGTGGCAGGATGACTTCACTGAGAGATTTCTTTGAAAGATGTCTTTTAAGTCATTGGTGGTACAGATCGTACCGGGTGTATGCAGCTTAACCCTGCTAAGTAGTGCAAATGCTGAGTGACCCCCACCAAAAACTAGGTTAGAAGGCTGGGTGGGTTCATAAAAAAAAAATAACAGTTTAAAAAGAAAACCCTTAGGAAATAAATTACACATTTTTAATATATTAACACGTACCCCGCCAATTCTTTAGGGCAGTGTCAACTGTACCTTTTGTTTGATGATGACATTGTATGTTATTTGTATACTTGATACTCTCAGATTAGAAATTACTCCAGGGCTGAAAAAGAATGTACAGATGAAGGAAGCATGTGATGGTTTTTAAAACTGAACAAACATTAGGGACTATCGCTGGGATATCCTGATCTTCTGTTTCAAAAATATGGAAGTTCTAAAGACTAGTGCAGAGTTGAACATACACGCGTTTGTGAAGAGTATTTTGGGTGAATTTGCACCTGCAAGCTACAGAAGTGGGTGCACACCAAATTTCAGCAAACCACACCCCAATTCATACAAATTATGCTGGATCCATCCAATCATACCCACTTTCTGGACAACCACATCCTCTTCTGGGGAGTCCCTACCCACTTCTCCATAAATATCCTGATTAAATCAGGTTAGCTGGGATGTATGTATATGTATTAAGTTACATTTTTCCTATTATATTAGTAGTAATAATAATTACATGTTTATGTCAACAGCCTGCCAACAGGAGAGTGAGTGAAGATGAAACTACCACAGTAGGAGTGAGACCACGGGAGACTTGTCTGAGTCTACCTACCACTCCAGATAAGCAAGTGGCCTGGATTAAAGCATTCCCCTTTCCTATACCTGAAGAGAGACGGTGGCATCAGTCTAACTCCATACAGACCAACATTGTTCCCATAAATGTATCTGGTACGTTTAAGGATTTTAGTTGTTCCATTAAGAAATATTCTTTGATGATATGCATGTTTATTTGGTATAGGATGCTAGCCTATAAATGTACAAAACTGTTGCAGCTTTAAATGCATAGGGGTCTATTTACTAAGCAGTGTTAGGAGACAGAGTGAAAAGTGATAAGAAAGTGATAAGGTGCCAGCCAATCAGCTCCCAACTGTCATTTTTCACACACAGCCTGTGAGATGACAGTTGGGAGCTGATTGTCTGGCACCTTATCACTTACTTATCACTTTTCACTCTGTCTCCTAACACTGCTCAGTAAAAAGACCCCCTAATCAGGGGTTATCACAGTGAATATATATTTCCTGCTTTGTTACTGTGGGACAGGGTTTTCTGATTGCTGCTGTTTGCTCTTATATTTTTAAAGTATAATTTTACCCCAAACTAAAATTTGAAACTCGGGGCCTGATTCAGAGCCGGACACTATTTGCGGACGGTCGTTCTAAAAAAGGGGCCAGATATTTAAATTGAGCGCTCGCTCTTTGCGGTGTGTTGACGCCTCTATGTCTGAGCGAGCGTTCGAAAAATGCGCTTGCTATTTTGTAAAGACGCCCCTTTGCCGTTCGCATCACACGTCATCTCCGGTATTTCTTAGATTAATCGGGAACATTGAAAGGCATCTGAACTGCTCGCAGTGGTTGTGGGATTTTCTTACCGCTATCACTGCGAGCAGTTCAGGCTAAAAGACAACCAAGTGACGTGGTCGATGACGCTCCTTTACTAATTATGCACTCCCATTAAACGCCCTTTTGACCGTTAGGCACGCCTGCGTTCGGATCTCCACTCCCCCGTTTTCAAGCACCTTCCCCTGTTACCACCCACAAACGGTACATTCTGTCAATCAAATTAGCTGCCCCTCGCTGTTTTACGAGCGCACGTTTTCCGACCGCAATGACTGGTTTGCGCATGCGCATTACGACCCATACGCATGCGCAGTTGTGCGAACATCGCTCAGAGCGAACGAGCGGCCGCTTACGGGCGGCTCTGAATCAGGCCCTCAGGCCCTGATTCAGAGCCGGACACTCTGACAGAGCGCTCGCTCTGAATCAGGGACGGGCTATTTTTTTTTTGAACGGCCTCCTGCCCGCTCGCATAGCTGTGGGTGACCACCCACAGCTATAGCGAGCGGGCAGGAAGATGGTCGCGATGGTCAAGACCATCGCGACCATCAGGCTTGCGACGAGACCCTAGAGTGCTTTTGGCTCAAACAGAGCCGAAAGCACTCCCACTGACATCACTTGGGAACGCCTCCATCTGGGCAGCCATGCCCCCGGCACGCCCACCAAAGGGGGCGTGCTGTCACTCAACATCGACAGCACGCCCCCTTTGGTACGAGGTCCGGAGCGACGGTTTGCCCGTCGCTATCCGGGTCTCGCGCATGCGCATGGCGGAGCAGGCTCCGTTGTGCGCATGCGCACTGGGCCACCATCGACCCGCTTGCGATCGCTCAGCGCTCGCGAGCGGGTCTGAATCAGGCCCTCAGTCCCAGTAGGTTACTTACCTAGAGGCCATCATTTACGCAGTCTGGCGGCCCACTGACATCTTGTGTTGCCCCACTGCTCAGATCATTGCTGATAGCAGCATGTTGTGGGATGAAATAGTTCCAGCAAATGCATGCTGGGACCTTCCAGCCCTGTCCCTTCAGGTACTCAGGAATGGGCAATTTTATATTACTCTGGTTTATATATTTGACTTTTTATTGATAAGTTGGCAACTGGAGGAGGTCAGTAAATTATTTGCAAATATTGGGTGCACAGTACATAAAAGCAAAATATAGAACAACCACATACAAAATGCAGAACATACAAAATGCAGAACATTTAAGATGTATAAATGCAGTTTTACCCCAAAATGAAGCTAAATACTTAAGAACTAATAGGCAATCAATAGAACAAACATGCAAAGGCAGAATATAGGTTTATATGGTGGAATTGTAGTAAACAAGAGGGGAGAGGCCTTTCTCATGAGAGTTTGCAATCTAATGTGGAGAGCAAACCTGAGACAACTGGAGGTGACACGGAGTGAGATTGTAGGCAGAGGCATCCATGCTAGGGGCTCAATAGCTGTGGCAAACAGGAGGGGGATAGTGGGCAGCCCTGTCTGGTGGGAGGATAGGTATCCGTTACAGAAGACTTGTGAGGATGAGTTGGAATAGAGAGTTTGTAACAAATTTATAAGTGACTGGGGAAACCAAATTAATCTAGGGTCTTGAACAAATGTGGCTTATAATAAGGTCAAAGGCCTTTTCTACATCTAGTGATAGAATGAGACTCTGCTCCATTTTTATTTTTTAGTCATAACTTTGACCTAAAAAATAATAATTGTATATGTAATGAAGAGACTTGGCATAGTATGTGAATTCCTTTGTCTTTCCTGTTATTCTGTCACAAGAAAACATAAAATAGTTACTATTAGGAAACTTGCACTGTTTCCTGAAACACAATCCAGACAAAATGAAAAAATACCTTCCTGTGTTTGAAATAGCATCAGTGGAGGTAATTGTTTGCTGGAATCATGGTATTTTACTACTCAAGTCACTGTGTATCTGTGCGGGCAAAGGGATGAAAAGTATCCTTGCCTGTCTCTCCTATTCCATTACACAATTAGCTGATTTCAAATGCAGATAAGAATAATATCTAATTATTTCAGCCTCTCTGCTAGTTTCAGTTCACAGTGGGCTAAATGTGAGAATGACTTAATATTATATTTAGTGTTAAGTTCGGTACTGACAGGGACGCAGCCTCTCCTGGGCCTAGACCTGCTTTTTGAGAATGTGTGGGAGCCAGAACATGTACAGTGAGGCCTAAAGCAGGGGCATACTTGCCGACATTCAGCTCCCTCCTTCCGGGAGGAAGCTGAATGCCTGTATGCAGCGGGGGGCGTGGCCGGACAATGACACTGTATTGGGGGTGGGACCAGGGACGGGGACGTGTGATTATGTCATCGTGGCCCCGCCCCCTCTTCACAATGCTGCTACGGAGGTTTCTATCATTAGTCCCAGCCGCCAGGAGGCTTGCCTGTCTTTCTGGGGGGCCGGGAGTGGCACCCGATATTCGGGAGGCTCCCGGCCAAATCAGGAGGGTAGGCAAGCCTGAGCAGGGGATGGTGAAGATGGGGGCCTCTGGAGTGCTAGGCCGCAATTGTTGGGCCTTCATCCCCATTTGCTATTGACCTGGTCATGTTCCACCCCTATCCTTAAGCCTAGCAATTATTTTTCCGATACTTCCAATCCACTATTAAAGATAGTCATTTTTAGGAATTATCTATTATGTGATACAGGTTGAGTCTCTCATATCCAAATATTCCGAAATACGGAATATTCCGAAATACGGATTTTTTTTTTAGCATGACTGAGATAGTAAAACCTTTGTTTTTTTGATGGGTCAATGTACAAAAACTTTGTTTAAAGCACAAAATGATTACAAATATTGTATAAATCACCTTCAGACTGTGTGTATGAAGCCGAGTATCCACTAAAAGATCTGAAAACGACTGCACGATTACGACATTGTAATCGGTGATTCGTTTGTCAGTTGTGTGAGGAGCCTGCACTGAACGAGCAGTCATTCAGTGCAGGGTCATCAATCATCTGGAAACATGCTGAAACAGACGATATCGTCGGGTTGACCAGCGTGTTGGAAAGATGATAGATGTCTAAACGACCAGTGGGCACGCGCATCACTTGTCGTTGTAGACACTTTTGCAAACGATTTGCAAACGATCAAACGATCGTTATCACTCAATCGTTTATAAATATCGCTAAGTAGATACCCCCTTTATGGTGTATATGAAACATAAATACATTTCATGTATGTACACACGCTTTGTTTGAGTCACAAAATTATTGAAAATATTGTATAAAATTATCTGCAGGCTGTGTGTATAAGGTTTATATAAAACATAAATGCATTCTGTGTATAGATTTGGGTCCCATTCCCAAGATATCTCATTATGATATGCAATTATTCCAAAATACCCCTGGTCCCAAGCATTTTGGATATGGGAGACTCAACCTGTAATACCATTATCTTACTCAGCAATATATTCAGAACAAATATATTTGCTATCACTAGAGATTGTAAGCTTGCAAGCAAGGCCTCAAACCACTTTGTAGGTGTGTTATTACCCAGTCTTGTTATATTACTGTTTTGTTTCCAATTGTAAAGAGCAACCTAACATGCTGGCATTACACAAGTAAATGTTAATAAATAAATAAATATCAGAATGTGTTGTCTTTCAAAATAATATCCCTCTGTGTGGAATCCAGGTATCGATGTCTATTTTACTGAGTCCTTTGAAAAGTTATTTTTAACAAACTCCCATATGTACAATGACAACCACTCACTGCAAGCCTTGGAGTGACCCATGGCAATCCTTTGTTCTTACAGATATCAGTAGTATCTTATTCTGCTGAGTTGCATTCTCCCCTGACACTTGGTTGAATCACTGAAATACAGCTGACAAAGTGGAAATTACGTTTCTTTTCAGACTTCAATCCTGTGAAATTATGAAATGTACAAATAATAGTGATAAAATGATATACTATTTTTATGAGATTTCATTTATTGGCATACATTAGTATGTATGCATCCCTGAAAAAATGGTATTAAAATATCAAAATCTCAACAAGGTAACTATAATATCAAGCAGTAATATAAGAACAGATTGTACTTACCAGATTACAGTGATACCTATGAGTACTAACGAATATTGAGAATAGTCCTCTCTCTGGACTGATGATGTCCCAGCCAATGTCACCTTCATCCTTATTCCAGCACTGAAATGTGATGCTCTACAAATTTAAGATCCATATTGTTGGAACCAAAGAACTATTACCATCATTTTTTTTATTAAGAATAATACAATGAATGTGGTCACTGTTAGCAGTATCAGCAATAGTAGGTTATTACTTTACATTTATTAGAGGAGAAGCCAAAGATTGAAAAACTGTGTTGCTACTTAATAGAAATACAATTTGATGATAAGTAAATACTTCTGTAATATGAGGCATGTGAAAGAAAAATATATTTTTGTCATTGTTGAATTTTTAGATAAGAAAGAAGAGCATATTACTATTAGTATATATTATTATTGTTTGCATTCTGTCATTGAAGATTTGAGACTGATGAATTGTATTTCCCCTGCAGGTGAACTTTTTGACAAACACGCCAGCTCCCACCACTCCTTGTTCAACACAGAGACTGCAGTAAACCCCAAAACCACTCTCAGACGTAGAAGAACAATAATTGGTTTCTCCCATCACCAAAATCAAGATCAAGAAGAGCGGCGGACATCTGCAGCTTCTGAGTCTACCCCTAAAAAGACCACAGCAGGTTTACATCTACAAATCCCAGTGTCGTTCATTATCTATTAAGCAATAGTATATAATTTTCTATAAAACTGAATTAGGTATTGCTCCCATGCTTATCCAATAATCTATACCTCTTATAATAACTATTTTTGTTGTTGCTGTTTTAAATGCGAATTACTCTGGCTGCATACTTATTTTTACATGATCTAACATTACCTGATACAATTATAAACTGACCAGTGTTAATAGGCAACAAGTAAGGCTAGTCAAACTCTTGGCTACATAGACAGAGGAATAATCAATAGATGGAGAGCTGCCTTAATTACTCTACCTTGTATTGGTTATTCTGTTTCGTTGTGCTGACCTCACCAATAGAAGTGACATAAAACTTGCACATGATATTAAGGGGTCTAGTAAACAGAAATAAAGACCCAACCAACCAGCTCTTGTCATTTTTCAAACACAGCCTGTGACATGGCAGTTAGGAGCTGATTGGTTGGGACTTTATCTCCATTCACTTTGTCTCCATCCAAGGCTTAGTAAATAGACCCCTATGTACTAAGCTTACCATGAATGATTTGGGGACATTGATGTACAGCTTAGTGAAAAAAAAGAGAAAGTGGTTGGGATTTACTTGAAACATAAAAACTGTACATTGCAGCGACAGGGGGGGTCTAAGGGTACACCTGTACCGGGCCCCAAGGTCTAGAGGGGCCCCGAGATCCACTGAGCACAAAATGGGGCAGCGGCCTCACTTCTCCGGTGGTTACAGAGCAGCCACCGCCAGGACCCATACCGAGCGCTGTACATCACACTTGTAGTCTGGCCCGGGTATCGATGGGAGCTTAGACGCGACCCGGGTTGGGCGTGACCTTGCAGTTGGTGATGCGGCGGCTTGACGTCATAGGTCACGTCGCCGGCACCGCACATCATCTGGAACAGTTGCGGGTTCCGCGATTGTCTTCAAAGGAGCATGTGTGCTTGTTGTACACAGATGCTGAGATGGCAGGCTGCGTTAGGGGCTCGGAGCTGGAGGCTGCGGAAGGTGATATGAGCTGATTATGGTGAAAGGGGCTGACTGAGGATGATGATAAAGGCTGATTGAGGATGGTGATGGGGGCTGGAAGCTGCGGAATGTGATAGGAGCTAAGGATGGTGAAGGGGGCTGATGATGGTGAAGGTGGCTGACTGAGGATGGTGATAAAGGCTGACTGAGGTTGATGATGGGGACTGGAGGCTGCGGAATGTGATAGGAGCTAAGGATGGTGATGGGGGCTGACTGAGGATGGTGAAGGGGGCTGATGATGGTGAAGGGCTGATGATAGTGATGGGGGGTGAAGGGGGCTGACTGAGGATGGTGATAAAGGCTGACTGAGGATTGTGATGGGGGCTGGAGGCTGCGGAATGTGATAGGAGCTAAGGATGGTGAAGGGGGCTGATGATGGTGAAGGGGGGTGATGGGGGCTGACTGAAGATGGTGAAGGGGGCTGGAGGCTGCGGAATGTAATAGGGGCTAAGGATGGTGAAGGAGCCTGATGAAGGTGATGAGGGCTGACTGAGTATAGTGATGGGGCTGGAGGCTGCGGATTGTGATAGGAGCAAAGGATGGTGAAGGGGGGCTGGTGAAGGTGATGGTGGCTGATGATGGTGGAGGGGGCTGATGATGGTGAAGGGGGTTGATGAAGGTGATGGGGGCTGACTGAGTATGGTGATGGGGGCTGAGCATGATAATATAGGCTGAATAACGTGAGGATGGTAATGACAAAGGTGATGGGACTGAGGGCTGAGGATGGCTGGCTGCAGACACCATCCCTCCTACCCCTGGCATCCACAGCACTGTCAACAAGAAGACCTTGGTAGAGACGGCAGACAAGAACTACAGCCTGCATCATCAGTGACAGAGAGACCGTGTGGTAAGTCAAAAGGTGCCTTCACACTTAGCTATATTTTACATGATTTGCCTGATTCCGACACATCGTGACGACAAATCGTGTCCAAATATGCCCAAATCATGAGTGTCCACTCACGATCACGATGCCGATACGCGTCCCGCAGGTCGTACATCGCATCTTCAGATCTGCCGTGCTGTAGTGCAGATCTGACAATCTCAGTCACGATGCACTGGAATAGTTAGGAGGCACGATAGGTCGTTCGTCACATTGGACAGTTTTTAACACCAAATCGTGCCCACGACTGCCGGTGAGAGTTCAAGGGGAATTCGGACACAATGTCAGATCGTGAGCACATCGCCAAGTGTGTAGGCACCTATAGTGTATTTTTACTTTATTTAAAGTCTGGCATATCTTTCAATTAACATTATCATTCTTCACATAGCAGACAAGCAGGGGAGGGATTTGTGGGTGCGGGCTCGAAGTTGGTGGGGTTGGGAGTGGTGATGAGGTGGGGCCCACAGGGAGATCAGTGTATGGGGCCCCAAGATTTGTATTGCCGGCCCTGATTGCAGGTCTTCACAATGGTCAGGTGGGAAGTACTTTCTACAAAAAGTTAAACAGTATCAAATGTATGCGGGTAGCTCTCATGCTCTGCTCCTCCTTATGTGATATCATGAACCTATGTAATGCCTTAGTACACACATAAGCATGTGCAGCACATTTTATTTGGGTGTGCACTACTAGGGGGGGGGGGGGCATGTCTAGCACTGACTTTTGAGTTTGTCTAGCACCACCCAGGTGGCATGTCTTGCACTATTTTACAATTATTAAGCAAAATGACTGACAGGTGGCTCATGGCATATTCTAATTTCTTGCTAGTTCATAGTAATACATGTAGATATGACCTCAGAGTAATACAACATCTGAAAAACCAGGTACATACAAAATGTTATCATGCTAATAACTAGTCTATACTAGAAAACTTTAATGATTGTGACTCTCAAAACAACAGATACATACCAGAAAAATTTATATTTATACTAAAATTAGTTAGCAGCCCGTCAAAATTACAGGACATTGTCGCACCCACAAAAAGTCCTGTTTGAGTCCTGAAAGTGGTCACTTTTCGGTCATTTGTGTCCAGCAGGTCGGAGGACGACAAGTAGAAATGTCAGCAGCGGCGGCTGTGTGCGCCCGAATGGAGCAACAATTAATTTGCACTGTCCCCTGTATAGTGCTGCTCCCTGTATGGTGCTGTCCCCTGTATTGTGCTGTCCACCTAACAGACCTGTCCTCTGTATAGTGTTGTCCCTTATATAGTGTTGCCTCCCTGTAAAGTGTTGCCTCCTTGTATAGTGAGGTTCTGTCCCCTGTATGGTGCTGTCCACCTAATAGACCTGTCATCTGTATAGTGTTGTCCCTTGTATAGTGTTGCCTCCTTGTATAGTGCTGTCCCCTGTATTGTGCTGTCCACCTAATAGACTTGTCATCTGTATAGTGTTGTCCCTTGTATAGTGTTGCCTCCCTGTATAGTGCTGTCCCCTGTATTGTGCTGTCCACCTAATAGACCTGTCATCTGTATAGTGTTGTCCCTTGTATAGTGTTGCCTCCCTGTATAGTGCTGTCCTCTGTATTGTGCTGTCCACCTAATAGACCTGGAGCAACAATTGCTTGAATTTCCCCCATAGAGGTGAGGAGCAGCGTTACACTGAACATTGTTGCGGTAACGAAAAGTACAGTTTTTGCGTTCAAACTGGTCACTTTTCAGTCACTTCTGCTCGCCAAAATAGCCAAATATATTAACATACTATCAGCATATAATATATCATATTGATGATAGACAGTATACGTTTAATACATACATACACACTCACTCACTCACTCACATATACTCACCTACATTACCTGGACCGGTCCTCTTCTCCCTGTAGGCATCCTTGGTCTTCATAACATATAGAAACGACCCACGAACATGGTACCAAGCACCATGGTTGATACCTCCAGAATGGAGAGCTCAGACACATCTTTTCTATTTGTATAGCCGTGTCTGAGCGTTCAATGGCTGAGAGAGGTCAGCCCCCGCCTCTCTCAGCCAATGAACGGCTCCCATCATTGAAGTAAATGGTGAGAGCCGCAGGGTTACTAAAGTTGATTCTGCGGTTCTCACCATTGACTTCAATGGTGACCTGACCATCTGCCAGTAAAATAACATCTCTACCATGCCACATTGTCCTGTTCATGTCTGGTAACAGCAGGAATGACAGGGAGGGGAGTTAAAATCCAAACTGGTATCAGCAACCACAGTTCAAATTATTTTACATTAGTATGTATTTGCTGCCAAGAAGACTCACTTTCAGCTGTCACTGAGCTGCCTGTTACTGTCTACCTCAGACAGTGTCTCACAGGTCGGCATCTTCGTGGTGATGGCGTCCTTCTCAGGCAGCGAGTAGAGGACGGCGTTGCTGTGTGCTGCTGCTCTGATTTAATTTTCTTCACAGCCAAAAAAAAGGAAGGATACAAATATATGCACCTCCAGGGGTGTAACTAGATATTTGAAGGCCCCATAGCTAGAAGTCTGTAAGGGCCCCAATGTACCACCCAATTGTGAAAAATGTATATAACACATGTAACCTTGATAAGGAAGGTGGGCCCCCTAAGCGCTGGGCCCCATAGGAGTGGCTCCTCTTGCACCTATGGTAATTACGCCCATGTGCACTGCATCAGGTTTACATGGAGCACTTACACTTTTAATGTTTTAGTTTTCCCTCTCTTCCAGGTCATCTAATATGTTTCCATTACGTTCAGCTCATGAATGATATTGGATCAATTTGCATGAATGTATGTGTTGAAATGGTAAATCAATAGTAATGTTTTTCTCTCCATTACTGCCATTTATATCGCATAAGATAACAGGTTTGCCTTAACCACTTAACTGATTAATAATTTTTCCAAAAAAGCACCCAAGCAACAGGGGACAATCCTAAGGATTGCCTATGACTCAATGCTGTCTGGGATGGGGAGAGAGCAGGGGGAGGCAGGGTTGCTGCAGTGCTGGCTGCCCAGGCTGGTGGGCGATCCTATTAAGATCGCCTGTCGCAGGCGTCCCATGGAAGCGCCTGTATGCGGGGGAGAGAAGCGAAGCCGCAGCTTTCCTGAGCCCAGGCTGCATGAAAACTGTCTGTCTTCCTGCAGCCTCAGGTGGGTGATCATCATGGGCTGGCTGGCAATTTTTATTCTGGGGGTCAAGGCCAAAGCATTGGCCCATGAGTGGTCCATCCCTAAAAGATGGTTTAGAGTTATGTATAAGGGGTGATTTATGAAACATGAAAAGCCGTTTTGCTGGCGAAAACTGATGTTTTCACTGGCACAGAAGGTTTGTGTTCTCTTTGCCTTATGGGCCTAATTCAAACAGCAGCAATTCAGAGACAGCAGCGTCGCATTGCTGGCAAGCTACATTTGTGTCAATGTACAGTAACATTAAAAAACTACATTTTAAGTATATATTGTGTATGTACATGGGGTACAGGATAAAGAAATCATTAGTCACACAGATAGGGATACACACAAATACCAGTGGAACAGAGGCACACATAGGTACAGACACGCATGGATACGGGTAGAGGCACACATAAGTAAAGGCAGAGGCATGCATGGGTAATGGCAGGCACACATGGGTACAGGTACAGGCACACATTGGTACAGACAGAGACACATATGGGTACGGACAGAGACACGCAAAAGTACGGACAGAGACATACATCGGAACGGAGAGAGGAACACATGGGTTCAGAAGGGGAACAAATGGCTACGGGCAGAGGAACACATGGCTACGGGCAGAGGAACACATAGGTACAGACACAGGTACACATGGGTATGGGCAGAGGCATACATGGATACGGACAGAGGCATATATGGGTAGAGGCAGAAGCACACATGGGTAGGGGCAGATGGAGACAAGTGCAAATACAAAATTGGTGATAAAGGGTGAAAACAAACGGAGAGAGAGAGAGAGACAGTGGGTGACAGCGACAGGCACACTGGAGGGGGGGAGTCAGGGAGAAGCAGACACAGACTGTTGGTTAGACAGACAAGCATGCAGAGGATAAAAGAGTCAGGTGTAAGCTGTGGATGAATGGGTCAGGGCAGTTGGGATCATGGTGGCCCAGCTGGGCTTGGAGAAGATGTGGACATCTGGTGACTGGTACCTGTTTAGTTGCTGGTCCTCCTGTGCTGAGTGCCATCAGTACACATTTAGAATGCATGGCAGGCAGATAAGTGGAATTCAGTCACATGGACTTCCGTGCCTATATTATTCAGTCCAACGGCCAGGCAATGGGACAGAGCAGAAGTTGAGTCACTGGCTCTTCTGCATAAGGAAGTAGAGGCGGGGGCGGGGCTGCAGTTGTGTTTGAAGTCGGACTTGGAGAGTACACTGTGCTGCTGCTATGTAACATATGTCCGCAAGCTGCCTCATTGTGGCAATAGGTAGCGCCCGGCAATGCTGTAACATTGTGTATTCCAGTTGCCAGCGGCCAGCCCAAGGTGCTGAAAATGGGACCAGCCTGGGGGGTCTGTGTGGTGAATATAAACAAGCTCTCTAGGTCATGTTTGTGATCAGTCTCTATGGGCAATGAATGAATTAGAAAAAAAAATTGAAAAAAAAGTTTGTTATTATGGACTTATTGCATCATATTTCAGTATTATTATTATTTTTTTTACAGGAAATGTCAATGGCGTGACAAGCAGGGAACCGCCTCCTGTTCCACCAGATTCTCCCCCTTCTAAGCCAGAATCATCACATGGGAGGCACCCAGGAGGCAGAGCAGCTACACCTCATCCTCAGCAACTGCCACTAAGAAAGACGTTCAGTGATCTTGGTCACATATTACAATCACCAAGCAGTATGGACAGTACAAGTGTAATGTATTCTAGCCCTCCATGCAATGGGGCCAAGGACACTGCTGCTACCACCTGGCAGGGAAGTTCTTTCAACTATATGACCCCATCTAGCCCAGTAAAAAGCCAACAGGCCCATGTCAGTGAACACACAAAAAGTTCCACCATGACCATGGCATTTCCTGGAGTTTGTAAAGGTGGAGGCTCTTTTAAAATTGGAAAAGACAACATGGCAAGGAGCAATGGAGGGAACACCTGTTCCAGTGCAACACTCCCATCACCACATGTTGAACATGCAAAGGGAGAGAAGTCTAAAACAGTTTTCTGCCCTAGTCAACCAGGATCAAGTCACATGAGTAGCTCATCAACCTTGCCAACACCTTCCAGTGAGTGCATATTCCGAGAAAGATCACTTTCAATGCCAACAGATTCTGGTTCCATGTCCTCAGTGGACATTACTTACACAGATAACAGAAGAGGAAGTGGGGATTATGCCCTAAACTATCCCAGTGGGAGCTCTGAGGAAAGTACAAGCACAGAAAATGTTTCTGCTTTAGCTGATCCAGAAAATCAGGAGAGGAGAAGATCACGAAGTATTTCCTTGAGAAAGCCAAAGAAAAAACCATCTCCTCCTGCTCGCAGTGTTTCCTTAATAAAAGACACATCTAGTCAGAAACTGCAGCCGGTAGCCACCATGCCTAAGGATCAAAGGCCTAAAAGCCTCTGCATTGCATTTGATAGTCAAGGACATAGTTATATTCAAACATCAATGCATGGCAATGCCACTATGCCAACATCAAAAAGTATGCTTTTCACTCAGAACTGGAATTTTAATGATTGCAAATCTAACAACTTGCACAGGACATTGTCTGGCTCTAGTACAGCAACAGGTACTACTGTTATAGAGTGCAAAAAGGTACAGGGAAGCTCAGAGTCATTAACATCTCTGTCCAATTCAAGGGCCACAACTCCTTCCCAAGTTTCCACAGAGACAGATTCAAAGATGTCATCACCTGGTAAACCTCAAGGCTTGATGTCCCCATCTAGTGGCTACTCCAGCCAGTGTGAGACTCCAACTGCAGTTCCATCTTCATTAATTTTAGGACACTCTCCTTACCAGAGCAATAAGGTAAGGCCTATGGTGCCTGAAAGAAAGTCATCTCTTCCAGCTGTTTCACCAATTGATAGAAGTCCTAATATTCGTCAGTCTTTTGATTTACCACTAATACCACCAGCTCATCTGGATCTTACTGGCATAAGAAAGTCTTCAAAGAATAAGCTGAGGACTAGTAGGAACCATTCTGAGTCAACTTTTAGCACTAAAAGTCAGAGTCAGAAAACGAGTCCAGTGCAGCCCATAATGCCAATGGTCACTCAGTCAGACCTACGGTCAATTCGTCTTAGATCGGTCAGCAAGTCAGAGACAGATGACAACTTCGATATTGTAGATCACATTGATGAATTGACCGATGAAGCTTTTCCATTGCCAGAAAAAAAGACAAAACCACCAGTAGCAGAAAAACCCCCAATGTCTAGAAGACCAAACAGCCTTTCTTACAGATCTTCTGCAAACACACCAGAGTCCCCTGTGATGTCTCCCACTTCACCTGGAAAATACTTTCGAGACCAAGTATCTCCTCAGGATGCATACATGGTGATTGGAACTATACGGCACAAGAAAAGTTATGATAATGAAACTCGTGTGGAGACGCCACCTTCCTTAGACTCATCTCCACCTTCAGAAAGTTACTTCCAAACAGTGTCATCAGAGGTTAGAAGCTTCTCACAGAGCAGTGCTGATGAAGATGAGCCTTCCAAGGGAAAGCAATTTCCAGAAAGAATGACCTTCCAAAGTTTGATGTATACAGATAAAAGGAGAGTAAAGGTCCCACCACCTATTCCAAAAAAGCCAAGTGTGTTACACCTGCCAGTTGCCAGTCCACCACCAAGCCAAATGGTGTCATCTTCATCTGAACAAAGGTTGTCCCCCATTGTCACTATGGGTTCCGGAGCCAGCTCATTTCCTGATATTATTGAGTTTCAGAAGTACAGTGCTGAAGAAGTCATTTATGCTGCCAAACCAGATCTTGTATCTGTTGAAAACTTTTCAGGTAGATGACATTCTGGATATTGAAGTATAAGTATGGGATCTTTAGCCAACAACTTCATGAAAAAGTTCATAATTGCTTCTGTTTTGTGATAATTCACACAGCCATGTCCATCCAGTATTGTTTCTACAAGAACATGGCTGAACAATTTAAATAGTGGTTGGAATGACAGGGGTAGTGTGGGGGTAGGATGGGCAATTTTGTAATGGGATTTAATATATTTTCACCACAATTTGCTTGTTTTGAGCAGTCCAGGGACTAAGTAAGTCACATACAGTAAAGGAAAGGAGGTTGACAGGAGAGAGAGAATAACAAGATACAAGACTGCAATAAATTTTAGGTAGCAATAGCCGGGAAGGGGGGGGGGGGGGGAATTATGGAGGGTCCTTACAGGTAAAGCCAGGAGCCCCAGATTTGGTGACATTTATCATAAAGGTGATAAGTGATCTTCACCATCATTAATCTTTATTTTTAATGTGTCACAAAGTTTCTGCAGCTAAGTTCAGGGTATGTACAAACAACAGTAGAACAAGACATGTCAATGGTAGAGTAACTTGACATATCTATGGAACAACACAGAGCAATGAACTGATGAACTAGGTAGGACAGAGTAGAGGCTAGGGTTAGAAAACTTACTGTAACTTGACAGGAAAGGGGGGTATTCAATTTGGAGCCAAAAGTCTGTGCTGGACTTTTCGCTCCACATCGGAGGTTTGACGGGGATAAAGTATCGGGTGCGTGCCCGCTTTATCCCCGAATTCAATTAGGAATCGGTGAAAACAGGAGCCGACAGAAAGGTAAGTATCGCAAAAAAACAGGAATTTTTGGGAATTGTTCCTGGGACCGACCCCCCCAAAGATGTCTAGACATGGGGGATCACTATGGGTACCCCCATTTTTTCCTGCTGAAGGAAGTCGGGGTTTGTAATTGCTGCGGCAGGTGCATAAATGCAGCATTGAAGAAGGGGTGAAGAATAGCACTTAGATTTTTTATTTATTTATTTTTTAAACTATTTCCATCAAATTTGGGGTACATGAAAATGGGTGCAAGCATATTTTTAAGTCCCTAAAGTTATTTTTCAAAATTCTTCAAAAATGCACCTGCCGCTACTACCCGCATTCTGTAAAACACCTTCCGCATACTTGGGAACCCCTCTGGAATTAATTTCGGTAGTTTAGAAGTTTGTCCCCCATTTTTTTTTCACCCCAAAATTGACACTTAACTTTTGAGGGTGTCCCGATTTTTTTTTTTTTTAAAACTTTTTTTTGACACAGATCTTTTTTAGGGGATTTTTTTTTAAGCCTGCACCCCTAAACCCCAATTCTGCACTTTTTTTCGCCATGTAAAACATGGTGAAAAGTTATCCCCGTTTTTTTACAAAGACTTTTCGCACCGGGGATAATTAAAATAGGCGAAAATGACGCCGATAACGGCTTTTTGCAGCCAAATTGAATACTGCCCCAAGTGGAGGTTAGTCGCTGTGGGGAAGGCAGCGCAGCACCCAGTTAGCCTGTACTCAATGAAGGGTGAGCACACAGAGTCACTGCAGAGGGTTAGGAGACAAGAAACAATGAGCCTGGCAGCAAGTATAGTGCAGGGGATGTACGTGAGGACCAAGGTCCCTTCCTGTGAGAGCTTACATACTAAGAGTAGACATAGTTCTGGTTAATATTGTAAAGTGTAGTGCGTATGATTCACCTATTCACTCTGATACAATCAATATCCATCCAAATGGTCATGTCCTAAGTGCCTGATTCAGAGATGGACGCAATGCCGATGTTTACACAGTTGAGTGATTATCGGTGGTTTGCGCATACATCTGAGTTGCATTGCGTCAGGTGTCATTACCAATGTCGCTCGCAGTGAGGATTTATTTGCAAATTGATTGACAGGCAGGTGCCGTTTATGGGTGGCAACAAGGACGTGGCAACTGAAACGCAGGCGTGTCGCGATCATTTTTGAAGCTTCTCTGCCTGTGACTGTGATCCCGTACGCAGTGAAATTGGCTCTGGCGTTTCAGTTCCCGTGGACATTCTGCGCAACCATAGGACTACTCAGAAGTATGATAATTGACTGATCTGCTACTGAGCTGCGTCCTTCTATGCTTTCGCTTGGATTTGTGAAGCCGCTGGTGGGCGTCTAAATACAAATCCCGGCGGCCAGTCCTGCCGGATTGTGATAAATAGGGCCCTTAAAGGTTAATAAAACTTCAATAGTTAGTTGGACATGTAGAGTAACATGATTTCATACAAAGGATTACAGGTGCGTAGTTATTTCTTTGTGGCTTAGGAGCCTGACTCTGAGTTAGACGCAAGTGCGGCTGCATATTTTCCCGCAGTCAACAACTTCATGATCTTAATTGCTTCTGTTTGGTGATAATACACACAGCCATGTCCATCCAGTATTGTTATGCTAATGCCACTGCCCATTGCATCTAAACTGAGACGCCCACTTGCAGCATCTAGACACGGCTCTTTTAAAATGATATGCAAATATAACCGCACACATCAGTAGCTATTCTCTCAAATATTTATGCTTAAAGCAAAGTCAAAAACATTTTAAGTAACGTCTAAGGGGCTGCTGTAGGGTTGAACACAAGCCAGTGTTGCAGACAGATCTTGCGTGGTTTTTGCACTGTGCAAGCTACAAAGCCCAGCTAGGCATCTGTGGAGTTCTACACAATTCATGCACATCTCCACTTGATGCTGAAAGCATGTATCTGGGTGGTGACGGAGCGTTCGCATGTAAGCTACATTTGGTAAGGGCGAGTCGATGGTGGTCAAATCAACTGCGGGCTATGCAGGGTGGTGCATATGTGAAGATGCAGCTTTTGCACAACGGATAGGACTTTTGCAAGTGATAAGCATGATGGCTATAAAAACAAGCTTATAGATAGGGGCTCTACAGTCGCATAGATGTATACAACTCTGCATATGGGCAAATATACGCATTTACTTCCATGTATGTAATGCGAGTGCATTTGAGAATTACATTTGACTCTGCAGTGGCCCCGATATCATTACAGTGGAGAAGAGGATTGTAGTAAATCATATAGTTAAATGTTAGTGCCCAACTTACTGAGTATCAGTGTTTGATTAGTGATCCCAGACTGTTTTATATATTGTAGGACATCACACAGACATACCAGGAGAGCACAAATGTGTATCAAGCAAGACAGCAGACTCCATCATTGAGGATGATGATGAGGTGTTTGTGAGTTCAAGGACCACTGAAGACCTATTTACAGTCATTCACAGGTAACAGCTCTATTGGTGTAATTAAGGATATAGCAGTGTGGTAAAGAAAACACATCTGCCTCAGTCAGAGGACAGCAATGTGGCATGTGGAACAATTTGAAGTGCTCACTGAAGGTTTGGAAGACTTAGCAGCTTGGACCAATATGTAAATTCCAGACTTAAATTTAGGCCTCAATATTTTGTAATTAAAGAATCAATTTATTTATTTACAGATAGCAAACCAACTGATTTACTTATAAGCTCGGTCTTACTAAGTTACGTGGTTTGAAATGTATTACACAGAGCCGTAATTAGGTGTGCGCGAGTGGTGCCGTCGCACAGAGAGCAGGGTCCTGTGGGTGACACCTGCATGTGGCTGCAGGGTGCCAGGAACGGCACCCTGCAGCCACTACTGCTACTGCAGAGCAGCCCGGAGGTCACTAGGTAGTCGCGGAAATCCCTAGTGGGCCCTGCTGATTCATAGCTATTCCCTCTATCGTCAGACGGTGGGGCCTACGGTAATGGCGCTGTTCACTAAAGCAGGGCGCAGTCTACAGTGCAGCTGCTTGCCGGGCAGTCATCAAGGCTGTTTTGCCTGACCTGACTGTGGCATTAGGCTGGTGGGCAGATTAATGGGGCCCGGCAGCTACACGCAGAGGACTGGGAGACTGCATATCTGGGTAAATCCCATGAGACTCTGCATAGAGGTCAGAGGAGTATGTATTGATCTCTCATTGGAGGAGCCAATCACATGTTCTTCTGACCTGTGGAGATCAGCAACAGCCCTTCTATTCCTCCTGGGTAGTGTGTTGGGAGTTTAGAACACAAATATTCCTGCTTTTCTGCACTAAGGGTTTAATCCTCCACCAAAATACTAATTATGGATTTCAAATCAACCTTATGATAACCTGTAATCAGGGGGAGGAACGTTGAGTTTGTACTCTCTCTTTTTTCATCTACTTCAACTGTGAGAGGGGAAGGTGACTCTTTCCTGAGCAAACATTGGCTGCTCTATATTTCCTGATTGATTGCACTAGAGTCTTTCCATCCTTATATCCTATAAGTACTCCTTTTAATATTCTTAATTCAGCTCTGGACTTGCGCAATTATTCTCTTTACTTCAGCCCCTCTGATGGTTAGCCACACCCCCTCAATCAGCTGGCCATATCTCTTCTGCTTTGTGCAGTGGGCCTGTACCCAGGCCCGCTGAGAGACGCAGCGGGCCCGGGTAATAGGGGGCGTGGCCTAATCGTGGGAGGCGTGGCCACGCCCCCTTCCCAGAAAAAAAAATATTTGCAGCGCCGCATCGCTGGGGAGGGGGGCGCTTTGGGCCCCCTCAGCCCTGCTCAAAGCCAGGGGGGGCGCGATCAGTGTGATCGCTCCCCCCACAGGCATAGGAGACTGCTATGGCTGCTGCTCAGCAGCCAAGAGCAGTCTCCACTGCAGCTCAGCACACGCTGTGTGCTGGGCTGCTGTGAGGGAGGGGGAGCGGCGCCGGACCCGGGCCCCCGCCGGGCCCCTCGGGAAGCCCGGGCCCCGGTAATCTGTACCCGCTCCCCCCCCCCCTCTCGGCGCCCCTGCCTGTACCATTGCATTCTCCCTGTGGGCCCTTCATGCCCCAATCCGACACTGAATACAGATCAGAAACATTGCTAGTACCATTACATAGCTACACCTTCTCCTCAAAGGGTTACACATACACATTATTTAAAATATGACCTGCGTATCATAGATGGCCATCAATGTTAAAGGAATTTTCTCACATTCAGTTTCATCTACAGTGTCTCATGTTGAACCTTTATGTGAAGGATGTATCTAAACAGAAATCCTGAAATGCATATATCTATACTTATAATACAGTTATAATGGTTGTGTCTATACATAGAATGTTTTTGGAGAAATGTACTCCTTGGGACTGGATGAACTATGGAGACAAAAAAAAATTGGGATTTTTTTTGTCTGTTCATTCCAGCATCACACAAAAGCTATGGGATGAATTTGGATTGTGTTTTCGAAACTGTATAGCTTAGCCACCTAGAAAGAAACTGAGGTATGTACAGATGTGCCCAGCTAGTTTGTTGCTCCATACACCATGTAGTGCGCCATGCATCTCGCGCCACACTACGCCATGAGTCGTGCCACACAGAATGTTTTGTAACAGAACGTAGCGTAGCACTGGAAAAAGTCATAAAGTGTAATACAAATTTTTGTCCACCAGGTGTCACTTTTCCTAAACTACACAGCGCATGCGTCAGATTTTGAAAAGCATTTTCTGTATCACCGCCCAATGATAGGCTGACAGAAGCAGTGATTCATTACAATATACTATAGTACAGCATTTTTCTCATGGAATCAGAGCTGTAGAAGAATGTCTAATAAAGTTTTAAAACATTACATTAAATGTGTGAGTCCTGTACTTTTTATAAAAATATTTCACACGCATGCACAGCTCTGTATTACACACTGACTGTGCGTTTGAAGCTGCACAGTTGCGTCAATGTCGGCGCTGTCCCAGACTATTGTGACTTCATGATTTTAGGAACTAGTAGTGGGCTCTGTTAGAAAGAGGGGTTTCTATATTACAAATTGTGCGTTTTAATACGCACAGTTGTGTCAATGTCTGCGCTGTCCCCAGACAAACACTATAGTGATTTCATGACTTTAGAAACTAGCAGTGAGCTGTTTAAAAGTGGGGTTTTAATCCACACACTTGCGGCACTGTCAGCACTTCAGCGCTGTGGTGGCAGCCAGCTCTGGGGGTTGCAATGGGATCTCTGGCGCACGCCCAATGGAGTCGCTCCATACGCCAGTCACGCTATGCTGTGGCATATGGAGGCTCACAGTACACATTGTCTGCTGTAATTCGCAGACGTCACATCACATACACGACAGGTGCAGGTCTTGATATGGCTGGTGTGTGGGCTAGCGGTTAGGTGATCACCTTGCTACAGTGCTTGTCCTGTGGGTTCGAGACCTGGAAATATATATATATATATATATATATATATTTTTTTTTTTTTTATTATTATTTTTAAATGTTCACTACATGATTAAAAAGAAATCACTTGGTGGTGTGTGAGTTCTGTCATTTATACAGATATCTGTGTTGACCAAAAAGACACACTCCCAGCATTGCATAAAGACCAAGCTATTGAAGTTCAGTATTGTTATCCATCCCTTACTGAACTCAATACATTATCTACAACTTCCCACCACCTGGCATTTCTATGCTACTTTATGCCACTGTACTGCTTGATGTATTGTGTGCTCAAGAAAGTGGTGTAGGCTCCCCAATACAGTACCCACGTAGCGCCCTGCTAATCACGCTATGGCATTTAGAGTCTCATAGTACTGCGCATACCCAGTGGGTCAGGAGTCACACACAGTGCATCTCGGACTTAGACACTATAGTGATTTCATGACATTAGAGACTAATAGTTGGCTCTGTTTAAAAGTGGGGTCTCAGTATTACAAACTGACTGCGTTTTAAAGCGCACACCTGTGGCACTGTCATCACGTCTGTGCTGTGGTGGCCGACAGCTCTAGGCCTTGCACATGGGATCTCCGGCGCATGCCCAGTAGAGCCGCTCAATACGCCATGTAGCACCCTGCTAGTCGCGTTACGCTGTGGCATATTGAGTCTCATAGTACTGCGCATCCCAGTGGGTCGGGAGTCCCACACAGTGCATCCCAGACTATCTCAATGTGACATCAGGGAGAGGAGTAATAAAGGAAAAAACAGATGCTTGACACTCGGCGTGTGCAGTGTGCAGGCTCCTCAAGCCAAAAATGACTAGATGTATATAAATATAATTTTTTTGGGACAAGTATACTTTTAAGGAATGTTTATGAACTACGGAGACAAATTGTTTACATTTATTTCATCAAAATTTACACAGACTCCTCAAGTCCAAAATGACTACATGTATATAAGTATATATATATATATATATATATATATATATAAATATACACAATATATACATATATCGCACATCCGAATGCAGTTATATATGTATGCATATAGAAATACATAGATATATATATATCTCAAGATATATTTAGCAAAAAATCCAACTACTGTATTTATTAAGCATTAATTAGGCAGCTTAACATGACTCATGAAGTTGGAGTATACATGTCAATCCAGTAGATGCAACACAAAGACAAATACTACATATCATATAGTTGCTGCCCATGTTACTTGCAACCTTTCAGTGTTACTGTAGGTTAAGTAGCAACAGATTTCGGATTTACAAATTAGGATTTGTTTGACTAAAGTGAAGTTAGACTGTACTGTGAGATTAATTGGCCCTTTAATTGGATTTTGTGGTTTACATAAAAAAGTGGATTCTTGGTTATTGGTGTACTGTTTATTATAGTGGTACAATAATGCCATCTCGAAAGAGATCGAATCTGTCCAAGATTTCCACCAAAGCTATGCAAGCTAGACTAAAGCATGAACAACCATTTAAATCGCAAAAAGTGTGCGTTGCGATATCTCAGTGTTTAGAGACTGAAGTATTGTTTACAAAGACATTTTGTGATCAATATCTACATCACAATATTAGATGCCACTACTGTTTTTGTCAAATTAGTTCCGCTGTGCAATAACAGACGTCCATGCGAGCGAAGCTGTGGGCAAACGCTAGTAAGCAATATACTGTATATAATAAATGTACAACTGGCACACTGACCTTTACTATATTTTAGCTAGGATACCTGCTCCTGACCTAAGTCATAGTGATACGAACTACTTATTATGATCCAATTTACATAAAAATTTTGGGTAGTTTAACCTTTATTGCTTTTTATTTTAGGTCTAAAAGGAAGTTATTGGGCTGGAAAGACTCTGGAGACTCTTTTAGCAGCAGACAAAGCTCAGTGTCACCAGTTAAAAATTCATCAAGTTCCACAAATAGTGATTTTACAACTGGAACCATGAGCATTAGCCGGACTTCCAGCAAAACTGAAGACTTTAAAGCTCTTCTCCAAAGGAAGGGCAGCAAGACAAGCCTGGGGTCCCGCCCATCAGCGGCAGAACTTTTAAAGACCACCAATCCTTTGGCACGGAGAGTGATGACTGAGTTTGCTCCAGAAATTGAGAAAAGTGGCAGCACAAAAACTTTGCCTTGAAGATCAGTTTTATCAGTAGTCTTGAGAGAAAACTGAGTTTAATATTACATGTAAAAAAATCTTTGCTAAAACCATATTTCAATTAATCATCAGGCAAGGACATACTATAGCTAAGCATCAGGCATTGCAATGTGCATGACGTGGGAATCACTCATCATTTTTGTTAACTAGATATTTGAAGAAAGAGTTTCTTTGAAGAACTTGTTCGTATGCTAAATAATTCTTCATCTTATTTCTGTTGAAATAACCTAGAATGTTATGAAAGAACTGGCTTAAGTCATGCTGTGCCAAACTTAGACTGGTATCCTAAGTGTAGTAATAATGTGACATCTACCACATCTTTTTCCTGGAATGTACAGGAGATACTGCATGTAACCCAGAAACCGTTTCTTAATTACTATGAGCTTTGCATTTTGTAATATATATTTCTATATATTTCATTTTATATTCATATTCACCCAGCCAAGTAGGGAGAATTGAGTAAAGCTTCAGCGCCAGCCTTGGAACCTTCTTTCTGTACCAGTCTAAGTGGTGGAATAGTCATTAAACCTAAAATCCAACGGTTTCAAATTATTAGAATTAAATGGATTTGATATAAGGCTATGTGATTAGTGTGTAAAATCTTATACCTGAGAACATTAAACTTCTTGCAAATGATAGGGAACCTTGTTGGGCCCCGAGAAGACTAGAACAGAGGAAGGCAGCTTTCACTTTGTAACAAGTGCTAACTCTCTTCTCTCATGGATTGGGACCTTGTACAAATGTATTTATATGCCCTTTAATATGAAAATTAACTTTTCAATATTAGTTGCCCTGTAAATATCAGAACATGACATTTCTTATTGGGTCAACTTGTATTCTAGGTTTAGTGACTTCAAACAATCATGTAATGGAAAATATAAGCAAACTATAATAATTGTCACAATTTGTCTTATTTTTGACAAAAAAATTGGATTAATGATGCATTCTATTTACAAAACTCTCACAGTTTGTGCAACTGTGATCTTGGTGATCTCTATGTACATGTGCCAGCTACTTCTGTAACATCATCTATCATAAAGGAGTATTTCAGGGCCATATACTTCCTTAGGGTACGACTTAAATGGAAGATATGATTGGAGCGTGTACATTAGAACCTTAAAAATCCTTTATAGAGCTGTCTCCCGGGATGGCAGTGTGTATATTACATCATCAGTGAATTGACAATCAAGAGTTTTAGGTAAAGTGCTGGTGACCGTGTAATCATACAGTAAGTTAGTACATGTGGTGCATATAAGTAGGACGTCAGGTTAATTTAAGTGACACCTACACAACACAAATTAATTATATAGTAATCAATTGTGGGGAAGTAACACAGACTGTTTGAAATCCCTCTGCTGATAGTTGACAATGAGGGGTGAATTCACATGTATGGCATGGGACCCATATAGTTCTGCTAGTTATAAAGAAGAGGATATGTTAGTTTACTCATATATGGGTGGGACTTGGCCTTGGCAGAGAGGCTGACATTAGATGTACCTCCTAGCACACTCTTCTACAGCTATGACCTTACATTACTGCACAGTAGTTTAATGGCTGCTTTGGTGTACTTTCAAAGGAAAAAAAAGCTACCTACCAAACATCACAGGACCATATCTAATGAATTGGCAACTTCCATACCACTTAATTACAACCCAATAAGCATTTATGTAATATTACTTTATTATTATTTCAACAATATTTAAACAGGAATAAGTAAATTAAAACTCAACTTCTTTAATGGTTATGACCATCCTTGTCTGCATCGTTATGGAGTCACATGTGTGTGCAAGAGGTCCAAGGACACTTAATGGACAGATACTGTACATCATGAACAGACACATCATGGACAGACACATCATGGACAGATACTGTACATCATGGACAGATACATCATGGACACACACATCATGGACAGACACTTAATGGACACACACATCATGGGGAGATACTGTACATCATGGACAGATATATTATGGACAGACACTGCATGGACATACACGTCACAGAAATACACATCACAGACAGATACTTCATGGACAGATACATTATGGACAGACACATTATGGACATACACCATGGACAGATACATTATGGACATACACATCATGGACAGATACATTATGAACATACACATCATGGACAGACACTTCATGGACAGATACATTAAGGACATACACATCATGGATAGACAATTCATGGATAGATACATCATGTACAGACACATCATGGACAGATACATCATGGACAGAAACAAAACATGGACAGAAACAAAACATGGACGGACACAACATGGACAGACACATTATGGAAAGATACATCATGGACAGACACTTCATGGACAGAAACAAAACATGGACGGACACAACATGGACAGACACATTATGGAAAGATACATCATGGACAGACACTTCATGGACAGAAACAAAACATGGACAGACACATTATGGAAAGATACATCATGGACAGAATGTAAAAAAAGAATACAGTCTTTTAGAGCCAAGGAAGGTCCCCAGTGGCCCTCCAGACAATGGGAAAGTACAGATCTATGGCAACTGGAGAGCCTCTGAAAGCCTTAAGTTGGGTACAAACCATACAACAGTGCAACCCAGTGATGTGGTAACCAATGTAACGATACATTGTGAGCGCCGTACACAATGCACTATCCGGCGTACGGTGGCGCGATGTATCATTGCATGCAGCATGTAACAGCACCACATTATTCATTGCATTGTCCAATCTGCTATGCAGCACAGCAGATGGAATAATGCAATGAACGACTATCGGAACTACGGATTGGGCATACACCCTATACGATGTGTACAATATATCATTCCAATCCGCATTTAAACAATATATACATTATCGTACGATACATTGTATATTGTGTACTCACCTCAAACCTGTTATTTCAGTTCTAGGTCACAAAAAGCAGAGCCCTTCGGATACTCTGCAAACTGCCCTGACAATCAGAATGATGTATCAATCCCCACAAGATATGGGCCAAGTGATGGCTGCCTGTTAAAATGAAATGGAATAGTCTCTGTGCTACAGAATGCACCAAATATCTAATGTATTAAACCAAATATTTCAAAGTTGCAGAATCTTATGGTAAACACGGACAACAATAAATCCCAAATCAGTCATAAGAACATTACTACTAACCTCACCACTCCGCTGTAAAAATGAACACTGTACAAATAGCTGTGGATAAAAGACCATCCTATCATACTAAAGTATGTGTAAATCCATGTCCTTGTACAGTAATGTATCTTATAAATATATATACATTATAAATATATATATATATATATACATAATTACATACACATATACAGTATATATATATATATCTCTCTGGATGTTGTACTTATGACAAGCTATCTGAATTTATATTGTAAACGTCGGAGCTTTGTGCTATGATGATGGTTTCTATCTGCTGTTTATTCATTGTTTTTCCATCATGAAAGAGGTCAGTAGTCCCAAGCCTTGTTAAGGATAAACCTTTTCTTTGCAAGGGCCAGTTCCATATTCCAGGACTGCTTCTTAATATTTGTGGATGATGATGGACAGAACTTGTGTATAACTTCAAATGTATTGATCCATATTGCCTTTTATTCTGCATCCAGGTAATAAAAATGTACCGGTTTACTAAATATATATACTGTTGTTTTATTGAATTCTGTTAATGCATGCAAGAGCTGTATCTGTTTTTCCTACATGTTTTCTAAGTAGTCAAATATATACATATATTTTTGTTATCTCATAATATGCAGACAGCTATATTCTCATTCTCTTGCCTACTTCTTTGAAAGGGACATTCTGCTTTGTGTACGAATGGAATGCCTGGCTGTTACTGGCAGTAGAGGGCTTACCAAGAGAGGAGGGGGCCCGTGTGCAGTCTCCGCCTGGAGGCCCCTCCTCCCTCACCGGCGGCCAGCAGCGCACTGAGCACAGTGCCGCAGCAGTAGACTTTGAGCACTTGTCTGTGCCCAAAGTCTACAGCGCATGCGCCATTTCCTTACTGTGCATGCGCAAAATGCCGGGAAAGGCAATTTTTACAACACTGATACCGCCGATGTGGGACTCCGGAGAGGTAAGTATTAAAAATATGGGTACCCTGCACCCATTATAGATACACCCCTGCGGCTTACATCCAGTGGCGGATCAAGACTGCTCTTTTAGGGGGGGCGATTTAATGATTAATTATGACTCCTCCTCTTTCCTGTATTGGCACCTCCCCTTTCTGTTTGTCACCTGGGGCAAGACAGTAATTTGGTGCCCGCCCTGGTAATTCCCCCATAGTAATTCCCCCTGCAGCAGTGCTCCTACAGTAATGCCCCCTGAGGTAATGCCCATATAGTAATGCCTCCATAGTAGTGCCCATATAGTAATGCCCCAGTAGTAGTGCCCATACGGTAAAAAAAAAAACAATACTTACCTTAAACCCCACGCCAGCGTCCGGCTGCTCCTCGGAACTATGAGAGAGATGTCATGACGTCTCTCCCATAGTTCCCGTGGAGAGAGCCGGAAGCTGGAGTTCAGGAGAGAACTCCATCCTCTGGCTATCGCGGCGCTGTATTGAAGGAGCCGGGCGCCTGCTGGAATAAAATCTCAGCGGGCGTCCTCTTGGAGCCTCACTGCGGTGCCGGGCTGGAGGACACTGGCGGCGGGTGCAGCAGAGCAACCGGTGCACGTGCACCTCCAGCCCCCCCCCACTAGTTGTGGCCCTATACACACCACATGACAGCCCCCAGCATTCTATATATACGCACCACGTGACAGCCCTAGATACAGAACCCCTCTATCCCCTTGCCAGCCCTAGCATCCCTCCATCCCACTGCCAGGCAGGTATAGTACCCCTCTGCCAGCCCTAGCAACCCTCCACCCCACTGCCAGGCAGGTATAGTACCCCTCAACCCCCCTGCCAGCCCTAGCACCCCACTGCCAGGCAGGTATAGTACCCCTCCACACCACTGACAGGCAGGTATAGTACCCCTACACCCCACTGCCAGGCAGACCAAGCTCCTCTTACTGCAGTGGTGTCAAACTCGGGCCCACCAGCTGCAGTGAAACTACACATCCCAGCATACACTGCCACAGTTTTGCTATTAGGGCATCCTGGGATATGTAGTCCCACAAAAGCTGGAGGGCCGAGTTTGACACTACTATCTTACAGCATCCCTCTGCCAGGCAGCCCAAGCTCCTTACTATCAGCCAGCCGGAGAGTCATTGGCTGCATCCACTCGTGGGTTCCCGCTGCTCTGCTGCCCGCATCCTCCCCCACTGGAGTCCCGCTTCCGTTCCGGGACCTGGCTACTAGCTATACAGCACGGAGCCATGGACGCCCTGTCACTTATTGTGCGTCCCGCCAAGGTGCCACTGCCTTTGGCCCCACCCTCAGCTCCGTCCATCGCCTGACATCGACAAGGTCCTTCCGACGAAGGGCATTTTCACTACCCTGCCCCGGATCATGCACTGAGCTGTTTAGCCTGTGCTGTGATTGGAGCCTGTATAATGTGCTCCCCGCGCATTGCACAGGCTCCGATGACTGAACACAGCCTGTGCAGCTCCGTGCATGATGCGGACTATGCTAGGGGGAGCGATCGCTCCAATCCCCCCCCCCTGGATCCGCCACTGCTTACATCAAATGAGCAGAACACAATTTGACAAAGTATCTCACTACTACTACCACCATTCTGCATTAACAATGTTTTCAACCATCTACTATTAATTAATGAGACATATTCACTTTAGATAGTTATTATGCAGAAAACAAGAGACGGGAATATTATAAGTGGAGGATGATCAACTTTATTTTCCATATGAATTGAGGATAGATGTTGTGGAGAATTGGATGCATTTCATGTGAATAGCTCAGGTGTAAGATGCATTAAAAGATATAATTCTACTTGTGTGCTAAGCAGGACAGACGCTACCATTAGGCAGCTGTCGACACCTAGGGGCAGATTGGGGACTAAAAGTGGCCCTGGAAAGATTTGTAGAAGTGGCCTTTCGTGGGCGGCACCGAATCAACTGTAGGCAGAGCCAACACCAAAGTGTCCCTATCCGCACACCTTAAAAAGAGAGAGTGGCAGAGCACATACTACTCGGACCTCCTCACATGTCTCCAGATGTAACTCAAACCATCCAACCTGCCTCCAATTAACACACTTGTCCCTCTGACCATCCCACCTGCTTCCACATACGAAAACACATGCCACTCTGACCACCCCACATACCACTCTGACCACCCCACATGCCTCCACATGCTCTAACAAATGCCAGTCTGACTCCAATGCATCTAGAGATAAACACCTCTATCTGCAGGACTCACCTCTTAATGCTTTCGGTTGTTGACAGTCAAAATGTCGGCAATGCAATTTTATCATAACAGTAGCCTTCACCTGAAATGCATCACTACAGTCTATCCCTTACCGCAGCCTAATCCTACCCACTCTACAGCCTAACCCTAGCCGCAGCCTAATCCAAACTCTACCCACTCTACAGCCTAACCCTAACCGCAGCCTAATCCTAACTCTACCCTCACTACAGCCTAACCCTAACTATAGCCTAACCTAACTACAGCCTAATCCTAACTGCAGCCTAACCACAGCCTAATTCTAAAGCTACCCTAACTGCTGTGTAACCCTAACCACAGCCTAACCCTAACCATAGCCTAACCTAACTACAGCCTAATCCTAACAGCAGATTAATTCTAAAGCTACCCTAATTGCAGTGTAACCCTAACCACAGCCTAACCCTAACCATAGCCTAACCTAACTACAGCCTAATCTTAACTGCAGCCTTATTCTAAAGTTACCCTAACTGCAGTGTAACCCTAACCACAGCCTAATCCTAACCGCAACCTAATCCTAACCTAACTACAGGATAACCCTAACTGCAGCCTAACCCGAACTGCAACCTAATTCTACCCCCACCCTAAGTACAAGATAACCCTAACTGCAGGCTAACCTTAACCGCAGCCTAACCCTGACTGTGGCCTAATCCTAACCCCACCCTAACCTGCTCAGTGATCGCGAAATACATGCTATAACGCGTATGTATGCATTACAGATGATGAGGGACTCCGTTTTTTAAAATGACCAGGTCCTGCAGGATGCAATGTGCGCGTGTCACAGCAGGCCAGGCGAATGACAACCTAAGCATCTCCTTCACCAATCACCACGGACGGCAGCGATTCCTCCAATCAGCATCTGAGACCTCTGTCTCCTGGTCACGTGAGGCCGCCGGGCTCTCTCTACTCACGATCTTTGCAGCTCCCGCTCCCTGACACATTGCACACATATGGCAGACAGCACTGGCTGACATGTGACTCTGTGCCTCGGGCCTCCAAACTGAGGTGTGTGGCTAGTGGCTAGGTGACACCTAAACCCCCCTTCTCCACCCGGGCCCAATTCTCTTCATGTAAGACCCCAGCTATTTCCAAGATTGTCTGCAAGAAGCACCTGGATTGTGAGTAGCCGCTGCCCGGTGCTTATGGGCTTTGAGTCGGCAGTGTGTGTTGAGATCCTTATGTGTGGTGCCAGGGTACTCCCAGTGTGTAGTGAGAGCCTTCTTTGCTGTACCACTGTGTGTTGGTACCCTTCTGTCTGGTGACAGGGTGCTGCCAGTGTTCACTGGGACCCTGCTGTGTGATGCCAGTGTGTGGTGGGGCTCTTCTGTGTGGTGCCAGGGTTCTCACAGGGTTTGTTGGGATCCTACTGTACAGTGCCACTGTTTGCTGGAATATGTTTGTGCAGTGCCAGGGTGCTGTCAGTGTGTAGTGGGACCATTCTGTGCAATGCCAGTGAAAGCCCCAAACTCCCTCCTTGGGAGTACTGCGCTAGCTGCTGTCTACACTTGACCCCTCGCCCCCACTCAGGTTCCCCTCTTCTGCTCTATCCTCACAGCTCCAACCGCACTATCCGCAGCACCCCCCTTCCCCCCACCCCCACATGGTGGGGGTTGGCTCTGTGACGGGAGAGAGAAGAGGGGCACCTGTGTGAGGGGAAAGGGGATGCCGTGGATGGGGGTGGCTGGATCTGTGAGGGGAGAGGGAGGGCATTAAATTGTAATCTGTGTGTGGCAGGGGGGTCGGGGGGTGCCGTGGATGAGGGGATGTTGGAGCTGTGAGGGGAGAGAGAGCAGAAAAGGAAGCCTGTGGTGGGGAGGGGTTTGCTGCAGAATGGGGGTTTGAAGTTGTGAGAGAGAGCAGAAGAGGGGAACCTGTGTGGGGGTCGGGGGGTGCTGTGGATGGGGCAGGGGTTGGAGCTGTGAGGGGAGAGAGAGCAGAGCTTTGAGGGGAGAGGGCACAGCAGTGCATCTGGACGTACAGTTATTATTTTTAATTTAGAAAAGTTAAGCATGTGATGTGCTAGGAATTTGGTCTTGTGGAGAAGTAGCTTCAGTAGGCTGAAACTTTGTCTAGAGCACTAAAAACCTTGCTCCAGTCCTGGTGCTGAGTGGTCACCTAGCTCTGCAGATGCACCAAGATTAAGCCAGGAAAAAAAAGTAGCAAATACTTTGAGTTTAGTCCAGGAGATGCGTCATGACGGGTTGGGTATGAATATCCGCCGGGTGAAATGCCGATGCCGGAAGCCCAAAACAGCAGAATCCCGACGGGGCAGGTAAGTATACTAACCCTACCCTTCTCCCCTGCCCCCTAACCCTCCCTTGGTGGTGCCTAACCCTGAAACTCCTGGAGCGGTGCCTAACCCTGTCCCCCTGGGGGTGCCTAAACCTAACTCTCCCTTCCCGCGCCCTAAACCCAACCCTCCGGGGGGGGGTGCCTAGCCCTAACCTCCCCTTCCCCTGGCCTAGCTCTATCCCTCCCTGGGGTGGTGCTTAACCCTAAGTCCTCCCCGGGGGTGCATAAACCTAAGCCCCCCTACCCAAACCTAATCCCCCCAGGGGAATGCCTAGCCCTAACCTATCCCCGATGGTGCTTAACCCTAACCCACTCTTTCCCAAGCCTAACCCTAATACTTTCCTCCGCCGTGCCTAACCCTAAGTCCCCCCCGATGGTGCCTAAACCTAACCCTCCCCCCACTGCTAACAGCTAACCCTCCCCGCTTACCTTCGTTCAGGAAGCCATCTGTGGGGATTACGTCGCCGGGCTAAAGATGGGCATCTGTATTTAAACACCTATCTTTAGTACTAAGTCGGGATTTCGACGCCGGGATTCGGTCAGATGGTTTCCTGTGCGGGGAGGGGAAACACAGACACACACTGTGCAGCCTATGTAACTGGTCGTATATTGCCTCTCTAATACTACAGGCAGCGTGCACTCAGAAATGCCACCCTAGACTGCCCTCCCCTTGGTGTCCCTATTGGTGCACCACCACAGACCTTGCATTCTGAGGCAAACTCTTTTGTTGCCTCTGGGAATTTCTTATCTGACTGTAAAAAAGTGTCTGTCTGGACCAAGTTATTTATAAATGCGAAATTTGCATTTACCACTTAAAGTAATAATTAATATCAGAAATGAGGGAATGACTAGGCTGGAGGTAGGGGATGCAGTTTATAGACCGGCGGACTAAATGCTGCCAGTCTATATCCCGACAGGAGAAGCTCAACGGGGGACTTAAGATAGGCATCGAAATACCGACAGCTATCTTAATCCCGACGCCGGAACGCCGAAGGACGACAGCCTGAACTAGATAAGTCAGGGGTGTACTTAGCGTTAGCTGCGGAGGGGGAGGGGAGGTTAGGGTTAGGCACCCCTAGGGGGGAGGGTTAGGGTTAATCACCCCCGGAGGTAGGTTAGGGTTAGGCAACCCCCGGGAGGGTTAGGTTTAGGGTGCGGGAAGGGGGGGTTAGGTTTAGGCATCTCCAGGGGGAACTTAGGGTTAGGCACCACCCTGGGAGTTTTAGGGTTAGGCACCCCTAAGGGAGGGTTAGGTGGAGGAGAAGGTAGTGTCAGAGTACTTACCAGCCAGCTTCGGTATCTCCTACTGTCGGGCTTCTCCTGTGGGTATTTCATGAGAGAGTATATGTATGATTAAAAGTTTAGCAGATACCTTAATAGCAATAATGAAGATCATTGTAAAGCTCTATGGAATGTTCTAGTGCAATCTAAATACATTTTAATAAAAGACATTAGGCAATGAAAAGACACAGGGCCAAATGTAATAAGTGAGATTTGTTGAAAGTGATGATTTTTCTACAACTTTATCTGCGGATACAAAATGGTGATTTTTTAAAGGTGAAACCATCCCACGACAAAATCGTTGAATAAACTTGAATGCAGTCAGCCTTGTAAACCAGCAGTGACCAATGCCCACATTTATTCAATCATCTCAGCACTGATTGTAATACTAAGCACCTGAGTAACACTTAAGACAGAGAATTGTCATATAAACCTTAAATAGTTTAAACAGCCTGAGATGCTGTGAGAAATGGTGGCAGACTCAGGGGCTGGAACAGAAACAGTGCCGGCCACTCTTTCTGTCTGAGGGCCTAATTCATTATGGATCGCTATTGCGATCGCAGTTCCGTAATTGCACGCAGGTCTGCTGCGAAAATATGCTAATGATTGATATCGCAATGCCGTTTGCACTGCCAGCATAGAGACGCCCACTACTGCTACCTCACAACCGTAATACTTTGCAAACCTTCACAAACATCGGTAACATCGAGTATCATCGGTCCCTCACACAGAATTGCAGCAGCCCTGACCTTACTTAGAAATTGCTAACCTCATTGCACGCAGTGGGAGCTTAAGCTGCGTATGGCATCGCAATGGCTAATTTATGCACGCCCATGCAATGCCGTTTAAATGGTCAGGCCACCCTCCCCCCGTCACCACCCACAAATGCTTACTGCCTGTCAATCATTCTGCAATGGCTCAGCGTGTTCTTCGTGATCGCAGTGGTGCCTTCGCATAAGCGCACTGCGATGCATACGCATGTGCAGTACGTAACAATCGCCCATCTGTTTATGCTTTAGCATTAGTGATCCATGATGAATCAGGCCCTGAGTCTGCCAGTGAGACTGTGGGTCTGATTCAGAGGTGCACACAAATGAGAGTCTGCCACTGATTCTGTCCCAACCTCTGTTCCCAATCCTGACAGGAAAGCGCTAAAAGAAAACCAAGTGGCAGGTGTTTGGATATTTCCATGAGGTAGCAAAACCTGAGGTTGATTAATATCTATGACCAGCCTGAGGAAGCAGACGTAGGATCTGAGAAACGCGTTGCTAGGTATTCAACATTAAAATCCTCCACTCATTCATTTCTCCTTTTTCTACTTTAAAGATTTTTACATTTATTTTTGTTTTATTTATTTTCTGATTTTTACATTTGTTATATATTTTAAATCTTTAACTTAAACAGAAATTGTTGTATATTTTTGAGGTCTGGCAAAATTAACAACAGTCCACTAAGACCTTTTTATCATATACCGATTAAGAAATAAAATTACTGTTGTAATAAGAAATGAGTCTATATCCACAAGTATTTTTGGATCGGGTAAAAAGACACGTAGTAATATACCAACGGACATCGGGATGAGAAAATGAATGTCCATGGCGTATAATGTATCCCACTAAAGGTGAGTTCACTGTATATTGTGTAAGATGTTGAATTTGATAAATTGACTTGTACCATGGAGGTTTGTTGTATTTATTTCCCCATTTACAACATATAATGTGTTGGATGAATTGAAGACCTCACTTTAAAGACCGGCATTGCATTCTGCAACCACCACAGGACCACGGTAAAAATTGAGTCCAACATCTATAACTCGATTCCAAAGGGTGAGTATACACTGATCTCTCACGACATATAAGACGTTGTTAAGGTTTTACACTATATATTGTTTTTTTCTTTTACATATTTTTTGAAAAAAATACCAAAAAAGAAAAGACTTTCATTAGATCTTAGGAAGCACTGGAACAACCTCACAATACAATTATTCCCTTTGAGGGGTTTGTTGAAAGCTTCTGCTGTTCCTGGTTGCATTCTGGGTCTATCGTCAGACCTCACAGGGAACGTAGCGCCAGCCACTCTGTATCCTAATATCTATAACGCAGGTTCAAAATACAACAGCAAATGCATTGTCATGGTTCTAAACCTCTTTCTATTTACAGCCCATCAGGTGAGGTGTTCAGGTGAATTTAACACATTGATAGTATAAATAAAGGCAAGGAACAATTATCGTCTTGGCTTCTCTTTTTTTCTGATAGACGTACCCATAAGTACTTTCCAGACCACAGAGGGAACACCTGCCATAGAGGAAAATGTAGGTCTAGGATACATAGATTTTTATTTTTTGTTATCGTTATTTGGGAGTTTATTTACTAAAGATCAAGTTTGGTATTTTAGTTGTTTTTTTTGTCAGTTTCCTGTCTTTTGTTTAATATATTTTTTACATGTGGAATACAGGTGCTAGGGGGCCCTTAATTTTCGGACATGTTGGCTCTTGTGGTTCAACAAGTGCCATCATGCCAGGGTAGGCCTGTTGGCCACCTGTGAAAAACAATATTATTGAACTATTTAATTACTATTACCTATGCACCCCAAGCCCAGAGCTGGTTGTCCTTGGGGAGCGAAGAACCACATTTTTTGGGAAGTCCCCACTTCCCTTAGGGATTCCAGCCCTGAGCTGACCAGTTTGGGACTGGCTGCCAGTATGGCAGGGGGACCCCACGCTGTGTGCAAGCCTGCAATAGCATCAGTCCCGACTGGTTCAGCCTACTGCTGGTATTGGTAAACATCATGCTGATTTCCCCCCCAATTTTCCAATACCAGCCTAGGCTCAAAGGTCCATGGGGGAGCCACACATTTTATTACCTACTTTCAACCATTTAACATCTTCAGCTAACAAAGCCTGCACAGCACATAGTGATCTGTGCAGGGCTTCCACTCCGCATCAGATCTGCTGCAAAATAGGGAGAAGAAATCTGATGGGTAACGTGGGATTTTAAATGACAGTCAAGACTGATGCATAATAAATGCTGTTTTGTTTTTGACTGCAACCCAACGTTGATACCAGTCATTGTCCATCAGTTTTGTAATAGACCCAGAATTCACGCTTAGTACATTTACCCCTTGGAGTCTTTGGCATCTGGGCTGAGGGTAGTAGACATCTAAGATCACCTTCTTTGAATCATAATCTTGAAAGCTTCAGATATCTCCATAGAAAGGTAAGAATTTATGGTGCTAGAACTGTAGATTCCTGGAGCAGGAGAGAAAAATATAGCACTTTTAGGGGCCCATTTATAATTCTATATTTGCAGCTATATCCCTAAAAATCCCATTTTTGGGGGTTAATTGCAAATATTAATCCCCCCCCCCCCCCGATGTATTAAGGAGGAAACTCTCCCCGGCAATGGCGGCTGTGCATGTGCAGTTAGCGGGACAGCAGCCCCGTGCAGCTCTCCGGGCACATCACAGCGACGGGCTCCTTTTGAAGCCCCTGTCCCTGCATGCGCCGGATGGTACATTCTGGCGATAGGATCGCATGTTGCAATGCGATCATGGGCGGTATTGTCATGCCCAGATCGCATTGCAATTACGATCGTGAATAAATGGAGGCCTTAGAGATTTTGGCTAGGAGTCCTTATTGAATGGATCAGGCCAGACTGGTGGGAAATGTTTAAAAAGAGGACTCTGTAGTAGTAGTAGTAGTAGTAGGAATAAAACCTATAGTAATAAGAAAAGTGTTGGGTTTTTAGAACTTTGGACAAAGAGACAATGGGGAAAACTCTAGATTCAAGGCAAATAGTGTATAAAACTGAGAGAGGCCTGTATGGTATACAAGGTGAATGGGGGCGGGGACAATCTTGATCTAATCGGAGCTATTTACTTGGATCTCCTATTTTTTAGGAGACTAGATAGAGATAGCATGAGACCTAGTCGTGTACATAATGGCAGATGAAATCAAGGAAGCAATAGACAAAACTGTCTGTTGGGTTCAGTATATTTCATATTCATCATGTCAACATGATTGGAGTGTCAACAAAACAGTCCTGGGGGTGCAGTTATTTACTTAACTGCTAGTGGGTCTCAGGAAGCTCCGGAGGTGTCTTCTGGGTCTGGTGGTCCTAATCCTAACCCCTGACCCTAACCACTTAGTTCCTAACCATCCCCTCCTGAAGCTTAACCCTTACCCTCCCCCTTGTGCCTAACCCTTACCCACTACTCCTGCAGCCTAACCGTAATTTTGGCATTCTGCAGAATGTCCAATTTTCAGATTTAAACTATACTTGTTATTATTATAATATTTATAAGGTCTACTGCATTTTCATTTTGCATTACTTCGCTTGGGTGCTGCACATATTCATCAATACTTACCTGTTGGGCGGCATGCAGTGGTGTCCACCTCCTTGTTTCTATCGTCAGGTCAATGTCAAATACTGCACACAGGTGCAGCATGTGACATGTGAAAGCAACTTTTACTACAGAAAATAAGGCATTGGGATGTCTGGGCTGTCTTTTCTTTTGTAGTAGAGAAATTAGACGTCATAACTGAGCAAGCATTTACATGTGCTCGTCCAGTTGTGATGTCAGTCACCCATGGCCTCTGCAGCAAGTGTACAGGAGGTCGTCTGACCGCCTATACACACAGCACGATGAGCCAGTATAAATACTTACCTCTCTGGAGTCCTGCGGCGGCCAGTGCTGCCGACAGAATTCACCTGGCCGTCGCGCCATTTTTCTGGAGATTTGCACATATGCAATAGAGAAGTCTCTAGGAACATAGCACAAAGCCAGATTCTACTGCGCTGCTGGTGAGGAGTAGACATGCATGTAGGCTGCACATTGCCCTCTCCTGTCTTAAACTGCTCCAGCTTGTGCGACCATCATCCTTAGGTCTTCAACAAAAGTCATACTACTACTGATAGTAATCTTATCTAGGATTCTGGATTGTTTGGAGCTCTGACTGTATCTAAACAGAGGGCCTAATTCAGACCCCCTTGCGAGTGCTGAGGGCTCGCAAGCGGGTCGATGTTGGCCAAGTGCGCATGCACATGACGGAGGCAGCTCCGTCGTGCGCATGCGCGAGGCCCGAATAACGGCGGCCAAGCCGTCGTTATGGGCCTCGCACCAAAGGGGGCGTGCTGTCGATGGTGAGTGATGGCCCCCTTTGGTGGGCGTGCCATGGGCGTGGCTGCCCAGACAGAGGCGTTCCCATGAGAACGCCTACCGTCTGGGGCCGGCCCCACTGACATCACAAGTGATGTCAGTGGGAGTGCTTTTGGCTCTGATAGAGCCAAAAGCACTCCAAGGCTTGCGGCAACGAGACCCTACCGCAAGGGTCTCGTCGCAAGCCCGATGGTCGCAATGGTCTTGACCATCGCGACCATCATTTTGGCCGCTTGCTATAGCTGTGGGTGGTCACCCACAGCTATGCGAGTGGCCAGGAGGCCGCTCTTAAATTCAGAGGGACGGCCCTAATTCAGAGCCAGAATCCCTTCCACTGCTCAGTTTGCATCCAAAAACTGTGATGTGTTTTAAACTCAGTTTCCCTCTATGCCAAAGTTCATATGTAGTTTTTCCACCATTCTGGGGAAAAATCTGCTTGCACTGCGCATGTGCAAGTGCCCATTGCTGATACAGATCCCTCTCCCGGTAAATAGTGAGATATGCAGCCTATAGGCAACAAAGGCTAATGTCATCTAAAGATGGTGTTAACTACTGGGTCCAACCCAAGTGTTTTACATAAAGCATTCTTTGTCAGAACCTGAACTGTATCCCTGTTTAAAGATAAACTACACTTGCCAAGGTTCCGTTGTGGTCGCTGGAGTATCCTTCCGGGCTGCTGGTGTGTATCGCATCGAGTATACAGAGAGTTAAAGTGATCCTCTTTCCTTGGGCGTCGTCTGCTTGCTGGGGTCTGTGATTACTTGGTTTTCTAAACCTGGTTCTGTCTGGGTCACATGCTTTAACACTTCCAATGGATTTCATGCATCTGGTATAAAAGTCTGTTACTAACTGAGTATTGTTGTCTGTGCAACGTTACCTTCCTTGGACTCCTGCCAGATCCTCGCTGTACTTGATATATGCTATGGACTCTCTTTGCCCGGTTCTGCTACAGATGCTTGACGGCACTACAGATCCCAGCTCTGCTACTGAACTCTCTGCTGCATTACTAAACCTAACTCTTCTGGTAGTCTCCGCTGTACTACTAGCCTAGCTTTGCTGCTGTTTCATGGTCTCTTCATGTCTACCTTCAACTAACAGTTGTCAACTGCATCATAAAAGTTTATTCACTCTGGAATTCTGCCTCATCTCAGGGCTCAACCCTGCACCTCTTCACTCCGGACCTCTGCCTCATTTCAGGGCTCAACCCTGCACCTCTTCACACCGGACATCCATCACATCTTGGGGCTCAACCCCATACCGGATCTTCACTGCACTACAGGCTCAACCCTGCACCTTTCCACATCGGACCTCCGTCACGTTTTGGGGCTCAACCCCAGCACCTCCTCATACCGGATCTCCTTTGCACCTTGGGGCTCAACTCCATACCTGATTTCAGTCACGTCCCGGGGCTCAACCCCACACTGCTCCATACCGGAGTTTCAGTTATGTCTCGGGGTTCAACCCCGCACCACTTCTTACCGGATCTTTGTCACGTCTTGGGGCTCAGCCCCATACCGGATCTTTGTGACCTCACGGAGTTCAACTCTGCACCTGTTAGTTGGTATGATATGAACTTTGTGCTATACGAACTTTAGTTCTTGCATGGCTATCCTGACACCTGCTTGTTCTGATAATCTGAACTTTGCTTTATGGAGACTTTATGCTTAAGTATCTAGAACTTTTCAGCACAGTCTTGTCTTTGAATAAATCTTGTTTACTTTTAACATTGCGTGCCGGTGCTATTTCATGAGAAGGTAATTTCTTAAACCCCCTCAGTTTGTACCACCTGTTAAGCCTGTTTCTCTTCAGGAGTCTCAAGAGTCTGTAGCCGTGACAATTTGCACAGACCATAAAATGAACTTGGATCTGGAACAAGCTTCTTGGGTACAGATGCTTCATGGTTTGACCACTCGTCTTGAAATACAGGAAAATACTCAAACTCAAGTTTTGCAATGTTTACAGGATCTTTCTACTTGTTTGGATAAGCTCCAAATTCTTGATAAAAATGCATCTGTGGTTACCCCTTTGGCTTCTGCCTCCCATCTGCGACTTCCCACTCCAACTCATTTCGATGGTAATCCCAAAGCCTGCAGAGGATTTCTAAATCAATGTGAAATCCATTTTGAGTTATTGCCACAAAACTTTTCTACACCTCGTACTAAGGTGGCTTATATTATTTCATTGTTGTCTTGTACTGCTCTTGAATGGGTCTCCCCATTGTGGGAGAGGAATGATGCCTTGTCTGATTATCAAGCCTTTATTTGTGCCTTTAAAAGGATATTTGATGAACCCGGAAGATCGGTGGCCACATCTGAGGATATCCTGCGGGTTAAACAAGGGACGTCTCCAGTTGGTCAGTATGCGGTTGGCTTTCACACTATAGCTGTAGAGCTTAAGTGGAATAATGAGGTATTAAGAGCTGCGTATTGAAATGGTCTGTCTGAGAGACTAAAAGATGAGTTGGTAACTCGGGATCTTCCTGAGAAACTTGATGAGTTGATTTCTCTAACTATTAAAATTGACTTGCGAATGCTTGAACGAGGGGTGCAAAGAGGTCGTAGTGATCACTCTAAGACTGCTCTTCCACAGGTTCGCTCATCTCATGGTATAACTGATGAACCTATGCAAAATTAATAAGTCCAGGTTATCTATGGTAGAGAAACAACGTAGAAGACGTTCTAATTTGTGTTTGTACTGTGCGTCTCCTGAGCACTTTCTGATTAAATGTCCAGTAAGGCCGGGAAATGGTCACCCCTAGTTGATGGAGGGGAAGTCAAACTAGGGGTGCTCGCTAAAATTCCCTCCAAACAAGATTGTTTAATGCCTGTTATTATCGGTGATGTCTGTTCGCTGTGTCAAGTGTTTTCTGCTTTAATAGATTCTGGAGCGGCTGGTAATTTTATTTGTCATCTTTAGTTCAACAAATCATTGCAGATTCCTGTTACCAAGCTTCCTCGTCCCCTATCCCTCTCTGCAGTGAATGGGACTAAGACTACTAATGGAAGTGTGACACATCAAACTAAGGCCCTCATTCAGAGCCGTACGCTCTGAGCAGAGCGCACGCTCTGAATGAGGGCCGCCCTCCATGAAAATGGAGCGTCCTCCTGGACGCTCGTATAGCTGTGGGTCACCACCCACAGCCTATACGAGCGTGCATTGTGATGGCCGCGATGGTCGTGACCATCGCGACCATCGAAACAGCGATCCGGAGCCGCGGTTGAGGTTTTCAACCGCAAGCTCCGGAGTGATTTTGGCTCTATCAGAGCCAAAATCACTCCCACTGACATCACTAGTGATGTCAGTGGGCCGGCTTCTGACGGGAGGCGTTCCCGTGGGAACGCCCCCGTCAGGGAGGCACGCCCCCGGCACGCCCACCAAAGGGGGCGTGCTGTCAATCAACATCGACAGCACGCCCCCTTTGATCAGACACAACGAGCGAAGGACTTTCCTTCGCTCGTCTGGCGCATGCGCACGACGGAGCTCCCTCCGTCGTGCGCATGCTCAGTGCATAACATCGACCCACTTGCGAGCGGACAGCCGCTCGCGAGTGGGTCTGAATCAGGCCCTAAGTTGTTAAAGTTGAGGATTGAAGTTCTTCATGTGGAAACCTTAGAGTTTTTGGTACTCCCTGCTCCCTGCTTCTGCGTATGATGTTACCATGGTTAACTCTGCATAACTCGCATACTGATTGGACTGGTTCTCAAATTCTTTCCTGGGGTCCAAAATGTAAATTGAATTGTTTGACTCCTGTTGTCCGACTAGCTGAAGTTAAAATTGATATTCCACCTTCTCTTCCACAGCCCTATCACGAGTTTGCGGATGTTTTTTCTGAGCAGGCTGCAGATGTACTCCCGCCACATCGTCCCTGGGATTGTCCTGTAGCATTGATTCCAGGTAAAACACCACCCAGAGGCCAAGTATACCCTCTCTCCGTTCCGGAGACTTAAGCCATGACGGAATATATCCAAGAGAATCTGCGTAAGGGGTAATTAGGCCCTCTTCGTCTCCTGCTGGAGCAGGGTTCTTTTTTGTAAAAACGGACATCGGGATGAGAAAATGAATGTCCATGGCGTATAATGTATCCCACTAAAGGTGAGTTCACTGTATATTGTGTAAGATGTTGAATTTGATAAATTGACTTGTACCATGGAGGTTTGTTGTATTTATTTCCCCATTTACAACATATAATGTGTTGGATGAATTGAAGACCTCACTTTAAAGACCGGCATTGCATTCTGCAACCACCACAGGACCACGGTAAAAATTGAGTCCAACATCTATAACTCGATTCCAAAGGGTGAGTATACACTGATCTCTCACGACATGACGGAATATATCCAAGAGAATCTGCGTAAGGGGTATTTAGGCCCTCTTCGTCTCCTGCTGGAGCAGGGTTCTTTTTTGTAAAAAAAAAAAGATGGAGGACTCCGTCCTTGTATTGACTTTCGAGGTCTAAATGAGATTACAGTAAAGAACAAATATCCTTTACCCCTTATCACCGAGCTTTTTGATAGGGTCAAGTGATCCCGACTGTTTACCAAGCTTGACTTCAAGGGGGCCTATAATTTGATCAGGATAAAAGAAGGTGATGAGTGGAAAACTGCATTTAATATGCGAGATGGTCATTATGAAAACCTTGTTATGCCTTTTGGCTTATGTAATGCCCCTGCAGTTTTCCAGGAGTTTGTGAACAAGATTTTCCGAGATATACTTTACCAGTTTGTTATTGTTTATCTTGATGACATTTTAATTTTTTCCAGGAGTCTCTCTGACCATCGCATTCATGTTAAGGAAGTGCTAAGTCGTCACTGGGCCAATAAACTTTATGGTAAGATCTCCAAATGTGTTTTTGAGGTCCCGGTCATACCCTTTTTGGGGTATATTATCTCTGGTACCGAACTTCAGATGGACCCTGAGAAACTTAAGGCCATACAAGACTGGGTTTTGCCCACTTCCTTAAAGTCTATTCAGAGATTCTTAGGTTTTGCTAACTATTATAGGAAGTTTATTAGAGCGTTTTCTACAATTGTGGCCCCAATTACAGCCATGACTAAAAAGGGGCTAATCCTGCAGTGTGGTCCCCAGAGGCTCTTGCTGCCTTTCAGACTCTTAAAGATGCATTTTCAGCGGCCCCAATTTTGGTTCCGCCGGATGTTGAGAAACCATTTATCTTGGAGGTGGATGCATCAGCTTATGGAGTAGGAGCTATGGGAAAACAGTAGCCTGTGTTTTTTTTTCACGAAAATTTTCTAGTTCAGAGAGTAATTACTCCATTGGGGATCAGGAGCTTTTAGCCATTAAATCGGCTTTAGAAGAATGGAGATATTTGCTGGAAGGTGCAAAACATCCACTCACCATTTTTACAGATCATAAAAATCTGTTATACTTAAAATCAGCACATTGTTTAAACCCACGACAAGCTCATTGGGCACTTTTTTCCTCTCGTTTTGATTTTGTTCTCAGGTACCGCCCTTGCTCGCTGAATAAGAAGGCTGATGCGCTTTCTCGCTCGATGTTGGAGGAGAAAGAACAAATTGAAGATCAAAGGTATCCTATAATAAATCCTCTGGTCTTTTCTTCAACTTCCATTTCTCCGGAACCACCTCCCGGGAGGACATTGGTGGCGCCTGAGTTACGAGGTAAACTTCTCTCTTGGGCTCACAATTCACGGTTCTCAGGTCCCCCAGGGTCCATAAAATGTACACTTTCCTTCAACGGTCATATTGGTGGCCTTCTATGAAAAAAGATATTCAAGAGTTTATACATTCTTGCTCCAAGTGTGTACAACATAAATCTCCTCGTCATGCTCGAGTGGGTCCTCTCCATCCATTACCCAATCCCACTCAACCGTGGATCCATCTCTCTATGGATTTTATTACTGACCTCCCTGAGTCCAAGGGATGTACAGTTATCTGGGTAGTGGTGGATCGGTTTACCAAAATGGCCCATTTTTGTCCTTTAGCATGAATTCCATCAGTCACTAAGTTAGCACAAATATTATCAAAGAAATATTCTGTCTTCACAGACTTCCCTCTGAAATAGTTTCTGACCGAGGTGTTCAGTTTGTCGCCCGTTTTTGGAGGGCTCTGTGTTCATCATTACAAATTAAACTTCAATTTTCTTCTGCATATCATCCTCCGTCAAATTGACAAACTCGAAAGGGTGAACCAGGATTTGTAGACTTTCTTGAGGATGTACCTTTCTTCATCTCAAGATGACTAGATAGATCTTCTACCCTGGGCGGAGTTTGCTCATAATTTTCATTATTCTTCTGCTACAGGTGTAAGTCCATTCTATGCCAACTATGGTCTGCACCCTCAGATTCCTGAACTTCGATCTGTTCCCACTGTGGATGTTCCACCAGCCAAAGCTACTTTCCAGCACTTTTCTAAAATTTGGAAACCGGTACATAAATCACTTAAAAAGACGACTCATAGATACAAAATTTTTGCTGGCAGAAGACGTTCAGCCATTCCTAAGTATTCTGTTGGTGATTGTGTCTGGTTATCTACTAGAAATTTGCAACTTAAAGTACCTACCATGAAGTTTGCTCCTCAGTACATTGGACCTTTCCGTGTCGAGAAAATTATCAATCCAGTGGCATGTAAGTTACAGTTACCACCTACCATGCGTATGCCTAATTCCTTTCATGTTTCTCTGCTTAGACCATTGATCCTTAATCGATTTCATGACAGCTTGCCTAAAATACCTCCTGTATCAACTGCTCGAGGAGTGGAATTTGAAATTGATAAGATTCTGGATTCATGTAAGCATCAAAATCAATTGCAATATATGGTAGACTGGATAGGTTATGGTCTAGAGGAGAGGTCATGGATAAAAGCTTCTAATGTCCATGCTCCTAGACTGATATATAATTTTCATTCTAAATTTCCTCTTAAGCCTGGTGGGTGTTCAGAGACCACCCAAAAAGGGGGGGGTACTGTCAGAACCTGAACTGTATCCCTGTTTAAAGATAAACTACACTTGCCAAGGTTCCGTTGTGGTCGCTGGAGTATCCTTCCGGGCTGCTGGCGTGTATCGCATGGAGCATACAGAGAGTTAAAGTGATCCTCTTTTCCTTGGGCGTCGTCTGCTTGCTGGGGTCTGTGATTACTTGGTTTTCTAAACCTGGTTCTGTCTGGGTCACATGTTTTAACACTTCCACTGGCTTTCATGCATATGGTATAAAAGACTGTTACTAACTGAGCATTGTTGTCTGTGCAACGTTACCTTCAGGTTCTTCCTTAGACTCCTGCCAGATCCACGCTGTACTTGATATATGCTGTGGACTCTCTTTGCCTGGTTCTGCAACAGATGCTTGATGGCACTACAGATCCCAGCGCTGCTACTGAACTCTCTGCTGCATTACTAAACCTAACTCTGCTGGTAGTCTCCGCTGTACTACTAGCTTCTTCTACCTAGCACCACTTCATACCAGATCTTTGTCACATCTTGGGGCTCAGCCCCATACCGGATCTTCGTCACCTCACGGAGTTCAACTCTGCACCTGTTAGTTGGTATGATATGAACTTTGTGCTATATGAACTTTAGTTCTTGCGTGGCTATCCTGACACCTGCTTGTTGAGATAATCTGAACTTTGCTTTATGGAGACTTTATGCTTAAGTATCTAGAACTTTTCAGCACAGTCTTGTCTTTGAATAAATCTTGTGTACTTTTAACATTGCGTGCCGGTGCTATATCATGAGAAGGTCATTCCTTAAACCCCCTCAGTTTGTACCACCCGTTAAGCCTGTTTCTCCTCAGGAGTTTCAAGACATTCTTGACTACTCTCCTGATTTGCACCATTGAGCAGTGGGCAGGCCCGGCGACAGGGGGGACTAATGGTACACCTGACCCGAGCCACGAGGCTCAGAGGGCCCCGAAGTTCATAGGGGAAAAATTTAAATTTCTAAACTGATCAGCGAGGTGACCGGCACTGCGCAAGTGGGCAAAATGAAAATAATCTATCAAGCGGCAGCAGGCCAGCCTCTCCTGGCTTCTCTTCCTGGTCACCTGTCACATGACATGGTCTGGGTGCATATGCATGACGTTGCAATATCATCACATTGCCGCTGGGTCCTTTACCATTCCTTCCTGTCAGCAGCCGAGGTCTACCTACGAGGAGCAGGCAGCCTGATAGGAAGCGCGATTTGTATGCAGAACCTCCTGGCACCTTCAACAAGCTACAAGTAAGAGAGCCTCTCTCCCCCCCCCCCCCCCCCAGGTGGCTGATAGATTATATATCTTAATAGTGTTTTGGGGCTAACTGTATTTGACAAAGAGAAAGTTGCTTGGTTGGGGAGGCCCCGGAGGTATAGGGGTACCGGGCTCAAAGATTTATGTTGCCGGCCCTGGCAGTGGAGTGCTGAGCTGTGATGATGCAATTCATTGGGCCACCTGCACAGTATCTCCCAGTAAGCATTTTTAAAAAGTCGGCAACTATAAGCCATGAGGGTGAAAAGATTAATAGGTAGGGGCAATTGTATATTTGTATCGAATTTGTAAAACTTTTCTACTTTTAAAAAAGCATTTCAGGGAGATTGTGAAAGCAACACCTGTGCGTGCAGCGCTGAAGAGAGCTTGTACTACTGCTTCTGAGGAGCATGCTATGAACGTGACTTAACATCAGGCAGTGGCACCTCCTACAAAATACATAAAAGAAGAACAGTCTACTGATTCAGTTATTTGAAAGTAGTTAATTTTTGAGGTTTAAGTACCTGTCACTAGTGTATTGGTACCTACCTGTACAGATGCCAACGAGTGTGCTCTGATTAACCCACAAATGCTAGATATTTTACCACAGACGTGATTGTGCACTCTAATATTTTGTAGTATTGTAAATGACCTCTTTTAACTTTCTCCCTTTCAACAGGTTCATTCAAGTCATCACACATGCCCTTCAATTCATCCCACATACAGGCATACAGCCACTCATGTAGGTCCCACTGAGCTGGAAAGTGTTGGCCATTTTCTTGTTGCATTCATTCACCTTATTCTTCTACTCAGTGTTTCCTCCATGGTGGGCTGAGAGTGATGATGTCATCAGTGTGTTACACACATATAGCCCAGCCTTGGGGAGATTGCTAGACTTATCAGGGATAGCGCTATTTCACACCTGGTTTTCACCGTCCGGAAAATAACAGTCCAAAGCCAGACTTTTTTTTGGCAGCAATCAGTTCCTTTCACATACAATGACTTTGAGCCGTTTTTAATTTTGTGGTTAGTTATCTTAATGTAGTAGGTATGCACAGCAGCAGCAGATGGAGTTGTGGGCGACTACAAGCTCAGTAAAGCCGGTATGTGTGTGAAAGGAAACATTGTAAATTGTGCTTCGCTGACTTGCAGTGATGGCATGGACATGGCACGGCAGCCGTCCTTGAATTGAATATTCCCGACTGTAACACGGCGACCATGTCCGTGCTGTCTGAAAGAACCCATCCGTTTGCGTAGTTAATTAAATTTACTACGCAGCAAACAACCGGCAGGTTTTTTGTCGGCCGGTGAAAAGCGGCGGGTGTGAAATGGCCCATATCCAGTGGCGTCACAAGGGGGGTGAGAGCCGCACCCGGGTGTCACCCGCCGAGGGGTTACACCAAGGTGCAGACTCCCTCTCAGTGACAGGAGCCGGGTGCTGCACTGTATAATAAGTGCAGCACTTGGCTCCTGACAACTGTGAGGAAGCTGGCCGGCAGTCACAGCAGGACGGTCCGCACCTCCAGCACCCCCCTGCCCCCCAGTAACAAGGGGACCATGGGGGTTCGGCCACGCCCTCTTTTCGGTGTCCCTCCCCGCACCGGTTGACACTGCGGGGAGGGACGCCACTGCCCATATCACTACTGTTTCAGAGAGTCTCCCTGCCATAATAAATCATTTAAAATCTTTTTGAAAGTATTGACCTTTGTTGACAATCAGTTTTTCTTAGGTGAGAATTTTTTTTATTTACTTTTTTCATTTAATTAGCTGAAGTACTAACTAAGATGAGTAGTGTTGTAGAAAAATTAAGAAGCCAGTACAATTTCTTGCAAAGTGGCTCCGGGCATCGCGGGTTGAGTCTCTCACCACTTTCTGCTTGCAGCATACAAAGCAGAAATCAGTTACTACCATAATGGTGGTAGCTCATGTCTAATTGAGTCAGCAGAAGAGCCTTGAAATTGGTTCTTATATACAGTTAGTTGCTTTTGCACACATAATTTACTCAGAAAAAGAGGCACGGTAATTCAGCAAGTGAATGAACACTACCAGTGAATTAACATTTTCAAGTTTAAAGTATTAAAATAAGTGCTAATTTTCTCAGATAATTATAACAAGTGTCTAATTTTATGCTTTGAAGCCTTCTGGTGTTAGATGGATTCTGATTGGATCCTGAAGTACTATGATTAGGTTGCAAATGGATTTCTGTTTCTGATTTGAACGAGTCTGTGTTACAAGATGCGGTCTCGACTTGTTCCTCTTCAGCAATTTACCTCTTTCTGGCAGTATTGTTCCAGTTCCGTCAGTTGCTACTAGGCGATCTGGATGCCGCAGGGTGTCACGTGTTATCCACAACACGGCATGATTAGATCCTTCACTTATTTGTGCACACTGACCTTTTGCCGTCACGCCGACTATAGCGTTCCTTGTGGATCTCTCGGCTCTGCTGCATGGTCAGCGTTCCTGTTGTTCCAGTTTGTAAATTAACCCTGTTTCTCTGGCTCCCAAGCCACTACGTCAGCTTGCAAACTGCTACCGGCTCCCTAGCCGCTCCACCTGTCCTCCAGCCACTCCACCTGCTTGCTAACTGCCACCGGCTCCAAGCCGCACCATGGGCTCTGAAAGCTGCATCACCGGCTTTCAAGACACACCATCAGTTCTCCAACTTGTATTACCGGCTCTAAGCCCCATCATTGGCTCTGAAAGCCACATTATCGGCTCTCCAAGCCGCACCATCAGTACTCTAACCTGTATTACTGGCTCTAAGCCGCACCATTGGCTCCCAAAGCCGCATAACCGGCTCTGAAATTTGTACTACTCTAAGCCACACCATCAGCTCTCGAAGCCGCATCACTGGCTCTAAGCTGCACCATCGGCACTCAAAGTCGCATCACCGGCTCTCAAGACTCACAACCATCTCTCCAAGTTGTACTACCAGCTCATGCCGTACCACTGACTATCTTACTTGTATCCAGTATCTCATGCTATTCTCTTGTTCCCATAGGTAATTTGTGTAAACCACTACTACTCCGAGTTTTAAGTCCATGCGGCCACTTAAGTACCGGTGAACATTTCTAGTTCTAAAGGAACAGCGGGTGGATGTTAGTGGTAGAAGGCCTCGCTAGCCTGTTTCTAGGAGGTTTACATGGAGCAGCCTAGGGAACCGTAACAGTCTGAGCTGCTTTCCTCTCAAAATGCTAAAGTAAAAGCAAATTTATACTGAAAATTTTATAAAATAATAATGTATAGTGTTTATACCTCAATGCATATGGGTAAAGGCTATAAAAGGGTTAGAATATGATACTCTGAGGTGAAAAACTATGTGGATAGTCTTAGATAAGGTAAGAGGGGGGTGTTCATTAACTGGATATATGATCATTTTTTTTTTTAGTAAATGAGCACATTGTTCATTTATTGGGTTTTTACAGATTATTGTTGTTTATTCCTTAAAATCAAAATCAATTTAGGTTAATTTATACCAAATGGAAAAAAACACAGCTAAATAACATGGGGAATTGATGGGTTTTTGCCCACCGATTGTAGCTATTCAATTGTTTCTGACGACAGGGATGAATATATGATTTCTGCTCACTCCCTCCTGAGGGGGCGAGCAGAAACTGTTGAAAAGTCCCTCTTTTGGATAGCCAAACTATAGTTTAGGAGCGCTAAGCAGGACTTTACATTGGTTTAGCCACTTTAAGACGCTAAACCCAGTCTATTTGGGTACGACATGCCCAAAAAACTGAATCAATTGGGTAATGGCCCATCAGTTTAGACAGGTGATTGGGTGCGCAAAAACAATTGAATTTCCCCCTGAGAATTCAGAAGAGAACTCTTATGAATATAGATGGAGGCCAACAAGTGGTCAAAACTTTATATATTAATGACTAGGTTACAGTAGAATATAAGGGGGTGTTTTATCCAGAAATAGTGAAAGACAAAACCCATAACGAAGTTGAAGTAAACACCATGACCATGTCAGGTCTCACTTCTTGGAAATGGCCTGAGAAAGAGGACAGTATATGGTACAACAATAAAATGGCAAAGGAAAAGAGAAAGGCTAAAACTGGTTCAAGAGGATATGGAATACAGTGTTTTAGAAATACTTAAATAAAGGCAAAACAATGCTTAATAGCATTTAGACATCAAATTATCTTTTTCTTCAATTATAATTATTTGTAGTATCTTATACTTGGATTTAACATACCATCAAAGTAAGTTGACCTGTTGCCTTATTACAGTAATTAATATTGTTCATTTGCTGGCGTTGTGCGTTCAATCACTGGTAATTCCTGCACCTCTCCTGGTTTTTGGTTGTACAATTCTAACTATTACTACAATCTTTAAACCACAATTTCTTCAAAGAGTAGATACAGTAATGATGATGGTACATATCTCAAAATGTAATTTATGTTGTATCTGCTACATACACAATCCTCTTAAACAAGAACATTTCCTGAACTGTTTATTCACTGGACGATTCACCCTATGTAAAAAAAAATAAAAAGGCCTAGGTACGTGAGTATTGAGTTGTATACTAGTGTCTATACTCACACCTCACAATAGCGTAGAGATGCAGCATGTCAATTTTATTAGTAAAGTCACATTTCTCTACTTTTACAGTTGGAAGTACCTGGATGCTGCATAAAATGTGATCTGCTCTTCAACTCACAAAAATAGACAGACACAGTGTGCTATAACTAATAGCACACAAATTAGGAATGGATATGATATTCCGACACTTGTAATGCCAACTGTCACTATACAGACAGCGGCATCCAAATGAGGACAATCCCAACAGGGGACCGGTAAGTAGGAGGCAAAGGTAGGAATAGGGTCAGCTAGTTAGACCTGCCAGTGTCTCCAAAACATCGAGCAAGTGACACCGCCCTCAAAGCCAGCAACATCAACAACCCCCACAGCCCAGCTCCAAACAAATACCCTCAAAAAACATATAAACACATTGGCCCTCATTCAGAGCCGTATGCTCTGAGCAGAGCGCACGCTCTGAATGAGGGCCGGCCTCCATGAAAATGGAGCGTCCTTCTGGACGCTCGTATAGCTGTGGGTCACCACCCACAGGCTATACGAGCGTGCATTTTGATGGCCGCGATGGTCAATCAACATCGACAGCACGCCCCCTTTGATCAGACACAACGAGCGAAGGACTTTCCTTCGCTCGTCACGTCTGGCGCATGCGCACGACGGAGCTCCCTCCGTCGTTCGCATGCTCAGTCCATAACATCGACCCACTTGCGAGCGGACAGCCGCTCGCGAGTGGGTCTGAATCAGGCCCATAGTGGATAATACCACAATCTGTAATTTAATTTTTTCTTCACAGCATTGCCCAGAGATCATATTATTTTATTATTTTTATCCTTTACTTTTTATCTTCATTTTACTTTTTATTACTTTTACTCTATTTTATAATATTCTTATCTTTTATATTCTCAGATCCATAGTTGTTACATTTTACTCATTATACAAGCGCTCTTTTTTATACTTAAATTTATCAAAATCCATAAGAGCTTCTCTTTATACTTAGCGCAACCTACATAATCAGATTTCTCGTCCCCCCTTAGTGCCTAACCCTAACCATCCCCCCTTAGTGCCTATCGCTAACCTACCCCCAGTGGTGCCTGAACCTAACCCCCCTTGTCTGGACCCTGACCCTAACCCTAACCACCCCCCTCCCACAGCTTTACCCTTACTCCCACCCAGGGAGACCAAACCTAACCCTCCCCCCCGTGGCTGACACCTACCTGTCCCCGCTAAACTTACGTTCGGCATGCCAGTTGTTGGGATACCAGCGTCGGCATCTCCAGCCATCTCAGGATTCCGTGGCCGGTCCTCTGGCACTGATGGGGATTCTGTCGCCGGGATCCCGGGTGTCGGTATATTAACCACATCCCCACAAATTATAATACTTTTCTTGACCATATTGACTACTGCATAGGAATGAATGGGATTGCGCTGATTGGTCACAGCATGGGAACTGTTGTGATCTGACTCCATTCATTAGACCCCAGGATTCTACTTTGGACTGAAGAGGTCTGGAATTCTTTTTTTTTTTAGTAGTAGTATTTGTGAGGGACCCCAATATGTACTCCTGAGTTTGCACTCTGACTATGGGAAGACCCTATGACTATATCACCCTAATTGGTATTTACACTAGCTTCCTGACTGCGATCACACAGAGTTCTGATGTAGTGAGGGCAGAGCCTGAATATAATACAATGAATATTCTATATCTCTGCCTGCTATACCATACACCTCTCTACTGCCACCAACCGTGGTAAGCACACAACCTCACAATTGCGCAGGCTGGGCAACACAAACTACCACGCAGTTAGTTGGTCACCCCCTTCTAGCAATAAATAATTGTTATAATGTGACCTTAGTGATCCAATAGCTTCCTCCAAGACTGGGTTCTGAAGCATATATGACATAGATTAGTAAAAGAACACTTTATTCACAAAAGAAAGTACAATACTTACTTGCAATAATTATATAAATAAAAAGGGTATAGATCACATAGACAAACGTGCTGCAATTTCAAAATAAAAAGGAGAAAGTTACACAGAATTACATTTCAGGTACAGGCTTCAACTCAGTATTGATCACCTGAAGTCAGAACCAGAAGTCCTTTCAGCTTTGTTCAGTGCCACAACCATCTAGTGGACTTTGGGCCTGATTCAGAGCTGAACGCTCTGACCAGAGCGCTCGCTCTGAATCAGGGCCCTCCTACCTGTATTAGGAGCGTCCTCATGGACGCTCGCATAGCTGTGGGTTACCACCCACAGCTTATGCAAGCGTCCATGATGATGGTCGCGATGGTCAAGACCATCACGACCATCGGGCTTGCAACGGAGACCCTGCGGTAAGATTTAGAAGGTACATTTTCCAAAGAAGCTAGTCAGGTTGAATCCAGCTCAGGATGGGAAGATGAGCTAGCATTATTGAAACGTATGTTGCAAAAACAGACTAGGATTAACTGGGATATTATTAGTTTAGAAAATCATTGCAAACAAAAAATAACTCTCAGGGGTCTCCGTCCTAAGCTTTTTCCGACATTCGAATTATGCACGGATAATTTACGTAGAGAGTGGGAAAATAGCCTACTAAAATGCTCTTATGAATTGATGGGCATTTTGGTTAAACATGATCATCTAGTTTTGGATGAGTGTACAAGGGAGATAGAGAGATTAGGTCAGACTCTAGAACAATGGGAAAAGAACTCCACCTTTCAAGATTCTTTCAATAAGATCAAGAAGGAACTAGAGGAATATGACAAGACAATAATCGAACAAAAACGTTATAAATTTAATAACGACAAACGTGACTTCTCATCCGCTAATATCTTTCGGTGGAACAAACCATCACGAAGAAGGGATATTGGTCCCCTCGAACATACTCCATCTTCCTCAGAAACCGATTTCTCAGATGTAGAGGAACAGAGTGAATTTAACTCTCACTCGAAAAACTTCCTAGGTCAGAGGAATGATAATTCATCACACTACCCTCATTTTTTAGAAGAAACCAGGGGTACTCGCGGACGCCCCGCAAATCCAAAATGAGGCGGGGGTCCAAAAAGAAGAGAAAGATGGGAGTCTCAGTCACCAAGTCGCTATTCAACAAGGACCAACAAGAGGTAGGATCTCCTTCATTATCCCTCAAGATTATTAACTTGTCAGACCACACTCTCAATGATTCACAAATTGAAATTCTAAGTAAGGGCCTCTCATTTTCACCTACTAAACACTTTAACAGATTTAAATGGGAAACCAGTCTCAAGTTATTTGTTAGGAAACTTCTACTTACCAAATTCCATAAGTCCAAACATAATACCTCTGATGTAACTGATCTGAAGTTACTGAGGATATCTCACAACTGGAACAGGAAGCGCTCGCAACCCTGGAAGAACTAGCCGAACAAACTGACCCATTACCCACTCATGTCAGACCCATATGCAAGAAACGGTCTACCTTCTACCTTACCTTCAGAAAATATATGCCCAGAGGTGGGTGTTTTTCTCAGATGTGTATCTCGAGACTTTGATAATATTTATAAACAACAGAAACCATACAATAATCTTAGTTTACAACACCGTCTGGCCCTGGAACAAATTAAAAACTGGAATGATGTGGTAATAAAACCATCTGATTGTTAAATTTGTAAATAAACCTTTTAATACATTCCTGCCTATAAACCTCTAAGATTCACCTGCCTAGAACCTCTAAGACAAAACCTGATTATTATTCAGGTAAAAGTACAGATGTTGCAACGCTATGATCTAATAATGAGCGCAAATAAATTGTACAAACATTAGGTCATAAGGTACAGTTAAAATACATGAAACGGTTATTAAAGATCAAAATACAATGAGCAATATGAGAAAGAGAGAGAGAGAGAGAAAGAGACATATTAAAATACAATGAGAGATATATCAATGTCTGCTGAGAGCACATGTTCAAGATGGCTGGTGATGGTGTGCGTGTTTGTGCGTGAGGGGGGTTGGGAATGCTTCCTGCCCTATTGTCCAAACCGCATGGTCTCTGAACCTACAACAGACCTCATCCAGTAGTCACTAGACCGTGGGGAGGGGGAAGGGCCGAAGCACATGTTTTTCCTTTGTTTGCAAGCCTCATGATCCCTAGGCAAACTCCATCCTGCACCAAGCTGCAGCTCCGCAAATCATCCATCAATGACCACAACCACAACAAAGACAATATACCTATCTGACCCACACAACACCACAACTGGGCAGAATCACAATTTCCCTTGTTCACCCCACATGGAGGCAAGCCATCTCCAACAAACCGCAGACAACATACCCATCTGACTCACACAACACCACACGGCAACCACCCACGACCAGTCAAAGCTGCCATCAATTCAACCTCCACGATACAACACGTGACACCACCCTATGATCACATTCATGAGTATACAGCACACACAAAGCCCATCTCTCCCAAGTAGAGATACCGTTCAAGCACACGGCAAGGCCCAAACACAGAACACATGGCAGGGCCCAAACACAGAACACATGGCAGGGCCCAAACACAGAACACATGGCAGGGCCCAAACACAGAACACATGGCAGGGCCCAAACACAGAACACATCGCAGGATCTCAATTAACCAGCATCAATCATTCACAAATATCACAACAATTCCACAATCAATCCCTTTCCTGCATGCTGACAACAGACCACTGTACCCTACAGTGCAGATGAAAAGCACAGACCAGACAACACATCATACACTGCATGCCAACACAGACCCATGAATATCCTTAGAAAACTACAAACCACACACCATGCTAAGCTAATAACAGACTAACACCAAAAAGCCACAGACACCCAAATAGGCTAAATATTGCACAATTTATACTTAGCTACAACAACCCAGGGGAACTGAGATTCATATTCTTCCGTTGTCTGGTCAGGGAGTGTACCTCTCTCTTCCTCTAAAATTTGCAAGTCTATCCCAGTCTGTTTCTCCAAGTGTGTGCATGCTATGTTCCCGCCCCCTTTTACCTGTGAGGTCATCAGAAAGGGAGTATCCTTTTGGTTACCTGAATTAGATTCTACTCCCAGCTAGCTAGCTCTATTGTTTAGACTGGAATAACCAGTCCTTTGGAGAAAAATGTAAATAGGCCTACACCATGTTATTGTCTTTTGGTAAAGGTTAGAATTCTGTTACAGGGCATTTATTGGACAATTCCAAATGGATACAAAAGGTCTCCAACCTCCTTTTGTATCCCCCAACATGCAAATCTAAGCTGCTATGGAAAACAACATTTCAAATAGATATTCTCTCTAACATTCATATTTCATAGCCGCATGTTCTGATCTTCATATTGATGTCACCGGAATGCTGTGGAAATAGAGTCGGTCAGTACGGTTCCACACACAGTTCAATTGTCATTTACTAAGTCATAGTTACAGAAAACATTCATTTCTTTATATACTAACATTGCGTTTAAATTATCCTTTTTGCGTTACGGGACCATTGCTTTTAAATGTATGTATGCGGGGAAAACAGCACTGAATTGCATTGTGCGTCTGATTGCAAACAGATTCTGTCTTCGCCAATTATCCGGTTTTGACATGATAAAGGTGGAAACATCGTTATTTGGCCCTTGAAACTCTATTATTTGGCCAAGCATTTCCATATAAAGCATTCAGGACGATTTGAAAGTCTTCTGCCTTTAGAGAGTTAAATTAGGCTTAAGAGGAGGAGACCTCAATAGAGCTTTACAAGTGAAAGAAAGTGAATGGATCTTTCGTTTAGGATCTCTGATGCCCAACGGTTTAAATCAACATATTAATTTTGGAGGATTCCTATCAGAATAATTACTCTATTTTGATATTGATTTACTACCAATAATTTCTTTTCCTCTTTCTTTCTCATTTGTTCCAATAATATCATTACCTACATTTACTATCTAATATATTAATACCTTGATAATTAACACACATATACACTCTTTTATTATTTCTGTTACTTTATTATTTTTATTTTCTTTTTATACTTATCTTTTTCCTTTCATTTCTCCTGCTTTCTATCCTCATCACACGTTCCTATCTTACTTCCATTTTCACTTATCAACCCACTATCCATGGCTCTTAATCACCCCCAGCATTTCCCTCATTTATCCCATCTCACGACATTAACCTTGTCCCTCTCAGTACCTATTATATTGTTCACTATTCCTTTCTCTTAAGTTTTTCTTCACATTCCTTCCACGTTTCTTACCATTTCTTATTTTCCATCTCTGATAGAACTAATAGTGCGAACCTTTTTAACTCACCTTTTCACGGTTCTCCATCACCTAATATCGTTTCTTTATTCTAGTATATTAACATATACTCATTTTCACATCACTTCACTTGAGCATAATCTAATCTTTCCTTAACTAATTGCTTTTATAATTGCTCCATAACTCCTGCTATGTCCTATATACTATCGTCACTTTCTGACATGTGTTTAACGATGATCAGAGGCCTGACCTGCGTAATTTTACAGGCTTCCATGACTTTCACTCCTTCCTATTCACGTTAGTTCATCACCGCTTTATTCACTTCACACCTTCATTGTAGCAATAATTCTATACTCCCTTAATTAACTGCTTAACTTTCACCTTTTATAAATCTATATTTTCTCTCGCATTTTAATTATCTCTAATTTAGAAAATATTGTTGTTTGCACTATCAATTCCATTTTTCTGTCACTTTCATTTATAATGATCTACTTGATCGGGTATTTGTACACTTTGCAAACTTATTTATTTTTTAATACTTACCTAATTTCTTTGTTTATCAATATAATTCTTATTTAGGTATATATGATTACTTTGACCATATTCTATACGCTTGATTCCTTTATCATTGCCTCTCCGTTTTTTCATTGTTTACATATGCTAATCCGCATACTAGTTACACCCACTGACCGTCCTAACCAGTTTGATAGGCTCAGAACTTGTCTTACCAGGATTGGCTGTAATAACAGTCAATCTTTAATACAGCTAACGCTGATTGGGCACTCGCCCTTTAACAACCAGGAAGCAAGAACACTGCCTCACGATCAGGTGATCAAGCCATACCGGCGAAACACGCGTACTGACAGAATGGTGCATTAGCACAAGGGTCCCGCACACAGCGCATGCAGCTCTGGTCTTTTTCTTCCAGGCAAGGTATTTCACTATCCTTTCAATGCACTCTCTCATTTGAGTTCCCTGCATGTGACTCCCCCTGCAATGCCCACCAGGTAACAGGGGAGAGACACAGCTCTTTCTCAAACAGCAGAAGTGCCTAACTTTTATTTCATCTGTGTGTCACGCTTTTCCACTCTCTCATCCCTTGTCAGAATCAGACAAGGGAAAGCAGAAGTGGTTCTGCGTTTCCAGTACTGCAGATCTTACTTTCTTCACCAGTGATCCTATACAATCGTGTTTTCCTTAGGCACAAACATCTGCATAATCGCCATGTGATGTTAGATCCTCAGCCATCTGTTATATGCTGTACTTACGATCATTCCTTTAGAAGGTATATAATATCATTGTAAGCTTATATTGGCATCCATAATAAGGGGATTATCGTTTTCCGTACCAACTATAGGACTATATTACTTGATCTATATCTGCAATATAAGGTTGATTTATTAATTATTGATGATCTATAGATACTACTTGTGAATATATTGGATACAGGATTATGTGCATTATTCAAGTAATCTTATACCTTATTGATTTAAGATCATAGATGTAATCTGCACGAACCAAAGGTAATATCACTGTATGAAATTTTACTTTGACCTGCAAACAGACTATCTTTTTATTGCCATTATAATTTCATCTGACCAGAACTAATTAGATGTATTCATTCATTATGAATTGATGATACCATGTTATGCTGCATGAGTAACAGTTTTCTCTGTTATACTAATTAATGTGACCCTATAAATTGGTTGATACTACATAATTATATGACATATCGGTCACTTTCTCTTTATTGTGTGTGTAATTTTTCCTCTTACCCAACAGAAATTTATCTGCTGGGCTATCTAGGACTTGTTATATTGTTATATGTTCGTCTATTATACATGATATCCAATTGGATATATTAATCTTATGTGTATGCTATTACAGATCATACGATCTTAATTACGACTTATTTATCGTGTGCATCACATTTTCAATTTTGCATATAATCTAATTGGATATAATAATTCCATGTGCATGCTATCACAGATCTTATGATCCTGATTATGATTCATCCATTGTGTGCATCTGCGTGCCACACATTCTTGTTATATGTTTATCTTTAAATTAATTCATGTTTTTCGATTTTGTGAAATTAAGTTTATTTTAACCAAGGTATTTAATAAAAGTTTATTTTTAATATTTCTACTACAGTATCTATATTTGTTTCAAGAGTGCCCCAAAAAGACTTATTTGTCTTTTCTCCAGTTTTTGCTCCTATGCAAATTCTGTCCCTTTGTTATATGTGTACAGCACAAATGTTTTGGGTGCACCACCAATAATAAGTCATCCAGAGTAAAGTTCTTGTAATATATATTATATATATATAACTTTTTACGATAGACTTGGATTTGGTATACTAATTGATTCACTATTAGTATTGATATATCGTGACACCAGTGCAGACTCTTTCCTTTTTTCCATTCATTAGACCCCAGGATTCTACTTTGGACCGAAGAGGTCTGGAATTCTTTTTTTTTTTTTAGTAGTAGTATTTGTGAGGGACCCCAATATGTACTCCTGAGTTTGCACTCTGACTATGGGAAGACCCTATGACTATATCACCCTAATTGGTATTTACACTAGCTTCCTGACTGCGATCACACAGAGTTCTGATGTAGTGAGGGCAGAGCCTGAATATAATACAATGAATATTCTATATCTCTGCCTGCTATACCATACACCTCTCTACTGCCACCAACCGTGGTAAGCACACAATCTCACAATTGCGCAGGCTGGGCAATACAAACTACCACGCAGTTAGTTGGTCACCCCCTTCTAGCAATAAATAATTGTTATAGCGTGACCTTAGTGATCCAATAGCTTCCTCCAAGACTGGGTTCTGAAGCATATATGACATAGATTAGTAAAAGAACACTTTATTCACAAAAGAAAGTACAATACTTACTTGCAATAATTATATAAATAAAAAGGGTATAGATCACATAGACAAACGTGTTGCAATTTCAAAATAAAAAGGAGAAAGTTACACAGAATTACATTTAAGGTACAAGCTTCAACTCAGTATTGATCACCTGAAGTCAGAACCAGAAGTCCTTTCAGCTTTGTTCAGTGCCACAACCATCTAGTGGACTTTGGGCCTGATTCAGAGCTGAACGCTCTGACCAGAGCGCTCGCTCTGAATCAGGGCCCTCCTACCTGTTTTAGGAGCGTCCTCATGGACGCTCGCATAGCTGTGGGTTACCACCCACAGCTTATGCGAGCGTCCATGATGATGGTCGCGATGGTCAAGACCAACGCGACCATCGGGCTTGTGACGGAGACCCTGTGATAGGGTCTCGCTGCAGCAAGCCCTGGAGTGATTTTGGCTCTATCAGAGCCAAAATCACTCCCACTGACATCACTAGTGATGTCAGTGGGGCCGGCTTCAGACGGTAGGCGTTCCCATGGGAACGCCTCCGTCTGGCAGGCACGCCCCCGGCACGCCCACCAAAGGGGGCGTGCTGTCAATCAACATCGTCAGCACGCCCCCTTTGGTGCGAGACCCGGAGCGATGGAGAGCCCGTCGCTCGCCGGGTCTCGCGCATGTGCACGACGGAGCTCCCTCCGTCGTGCGCATGCGCAGTGGGGGAACATCGACCCGCTTGCGAGCGTACTGCCGCTCACAAGCGGGTCTGAATGACCCCCTTTGCTTGGAGCTGCATTAAACATGGATCCTCACTAAGGAACCCCTGTCTTTATGCCGGACTGCACACTGGTAAATAGGATTCCTCAGTTTTATCCTAACCTGGATAATTCACAATAACATGCAGTATTAGGATTTCAGTAAGCCCATTCAGTTTGTACTATGTTTGGGCTGTAATAATTATGCACATAAATGAAGCTAACAGTGCATTAAATTGTTATGTTTTAAATAGCGGATTTATGGTTTCATATTAATTAAATTTTTAATTGATAAACTTACCTTTAAGTACACATTTATATGTTTTGTATCTTGGTTATTGTATGTTAATTTATTTATACGTGTCTTGATTACATTTCTGCCATGCAAATACTATTTGTTTTTTAAACGAGCGGAGAGCCTCACATTGATTCTACAAGTGAACTGATGTCACAACCAAGTCCCTGATGACTGACAGGTTTGTTAATGAACCCATGATCCATACTAGAACTGTGCACATAATATTAAACCGAAGTACAAATAACGGTACATAATTCGCCTTGTGTGATAACAACATGGAATATGGTATGTTCACATTAATCTACATGATGTAATCTCTGAGTGTAAACACGACTGCGCTGTGATGTGTGATTGGTTAGATACCTAATTTCTCCCAAACCAAAATTTCTCCCAAAACCAATCACATCAGCTATTATAAAAAAAATATAAATTTTTATGTCCAAAACATATAAAATAGAGTTTTGGTCTTAGTTCCTCTTTGAAGTCTGAATACACATTTTGGTTAGACGGCTATTTGTTTATTATCCACTGTGTTAGTGCCGAAAGAGCATCCTCGTCATATCACCTAAATTACAAACATAGACCAAGGGCCTTCTTTACAAATCTCCTCTCCCTGGACCACCTGGTCTGCACAGGTAATTCTGTTATCCTGCTGAATGTACATTTTAATTGACACTATACAGGGCCCCCTTATGCTGTCCTGGTTGACTTCAAACCCGCTGCTCAGTAAATTTTCCCTGTGATGTTCATCAGTCTACGGTTGGTTCCCAAACTGTGCGCCGTGGCACCCTGGGGTGTCTCGGGACACTTGCAGGAGTGCCTCAGGTTGGTGGTCCAGCACCAAATCAAATTATTTATGGTCAATGTAATGTAAATATGTGGACAACCAGAAGTGCAAACCTGTCCACTACCACATACCTGAACCTAAGAATGACAGGTAGCACAATTTACTCAACTTTACTACATTTATTTCTGAATTTCTGAATAACAAATATTTTGCTCAGTGGTGCCGTGAAAACAATGCTGATACTCTAGGGCGCTGTGATACAAAACAGTTTGGGAATCACTGGTCTACGGTAAGAAAAATTGTCTATAAATGGAGACAGTTCAGCACTGTTGCCACTCTCCCTAGTAATGGCCATACTGCAAAAATTATTGCAAGAGCACAACGAAGAATGCTCAAAGAGGTTAAGAATAATCCTAGGGTACCAGCAAACATATGTATTATTGCTGCATATTAGTAAATAGACCATTAAGTCTTTACATCTTTTTTTTTCTCTAAACTAGCTACATGAGCCATGACAGAAGGTCTTTAAACCTTAATGTACTACAAAAGAATAGTAAATATATGTCAATTTCTTATGCAATAAAATGGTTTCTATCCAAGACATCCATGTTGTTTAATATGCATTTCTTGATTCTTGCACATGCATATATTGCCAATATTCAGAAAAAGCTTTACTTTTTTACTTTACTCAGTACATGCTAATCCTTCCCTTTAACATGGTGTGGGAGGCAAATAGAACATTTTGATAGAGCTGTCACTATAATTACAGTGAGAATTATTCCTCCCACGTTCATGCACATTAGACCATAGGAAAAAGACAGTTGTAAATTGCCTGTTTACTCCAGACTGCAGTGGTTAAAATTCAGTATTGTTCAGGCCAGCTCTTAAAATCTCACAAATATAAGGTTCTTTGCAAAATGACCAGTAGGATGCTAAATGTAATGTCCCCAGCACTTTGTAGTCAGAGTTTATAATCAGATACAGCGGCTGATTTGCTAACAGCTACAATTACCAGCAAAATATTGGGCTGATGGAAAGAAAAGCAGTAGGATAGATGAGACGCTACTGGAATGTCCCTGCTATATTAAGGATTGCTTCTGTACTTATCATCACCTTAATAATAATAATAATAATAATAATAATACTTTGAGTATTATATTTTTTATTATAAGCTGCCTATAACTTGATGAGTTCAAAAGAGCCTAGCTAAACCAACAACATAACATTAGCTTGCCCAGCCCCCATAAATAGACACAACAACATAGTTGGCAATACAGGATGTGTATTTTATTAAATTGATTAATAAATCAGACTAATAGGTGGCTGAGATAGCACTGCAGACAATCAGCACTGCCAAAATTAACATATATAAACAGTGGTGAAATACACACCCCAAACCCAACCTGGACTGTGGGGAACCCACTCCCCATACTGAGCTAGATTTAATGAACACAACAGCAGCCCATCGCCCACATGACCTACACCAGCCAACTACAGGAAGGAAAACTTCCCCAAAGGCAAAGCTAAAGCCTCATCACTAAAAGAACTCCATTGGGCGGCACAAATGCGTGGGTGTTGGATCGCAATACCTTACTGCTGAACAACAAAGAGCCCACTATGAGATTGACCAGCCGGCACAGCCTGTCGAGGACAGCACAACCGTGCGAACACACCTTTTACTGACACAGGATAGAACACTTGGCATGTGAAGGATGAGCTGATGCCCTTGCATTGACCCAAACAGTGACACACAAAGTGTATAACCAACTACCTGAAGACACCCCATTGAGACACAAAGGTCTCAATAAGACCTATACAACCATCCCAGCACAACCTTAAACTCTAAAACAATGGATTGTCCTGCCACCCAGTAGTGCAGAGGCTTGACGAGTCGAGCTTTGATGCTCAGCTCAAGTAAATTAAAGGGTGCCCAACCAAGCAAACATCTTATAGAGCACCAATATGACCTGCAAAACAAACCATCGCATTAACCAAAAACACTAAACAAGTCAAAAAAGCACAAGTAAATATAAGGCCAACAACCAATAACCCAGAAATAACCAGCTACACATCAACCAAAATGAAAAGGGGAGGGTGGGGTACCAATGATGGAGGTGAAAAAACATAAAAAGTCAGGGTACCAACAGCCAAACAGGTTCTCTAGAGGTAAAATTAGGTAAAGCCCTTCAAGCCACCACAATAATCATGGCAAGCAACCAAAGTTATGGGTTTTCCAACAAAGGAGCACAAACTGCATTAAGAAGCACAGCAATCTGCACGTAATACTACATCAATTCCTACACCGCTGCCCAAATTGTAGTAGCACCCTACTAGAAACAGAAGAACAACCTTCAAGTCTACACTGCAGGTGCCAAAATACAGTGCATCCGAAAGTATTCACAGCGCTTCACTTTTTCCACATTTTGTTATGTTACAGCCTTATTCCAAATTGGAATAAATTCATTTTTGTCTTAAAAATTCTACATACAATACCCCATAATGACAACATGTAAAAAGTTTTTAGATTTTTGCAAATTTAATAAAAAAAAACAAAACTAAGAAATCACAGGTACCTAAGTATTCACAGCCTTTGCCATGAAGCTCACAATTGAGCTCAGGTGCATCCTGTTTCCACTGATCATCCTTGAGATGTTCCTACAGTAAATTCAGTAAATTGGACATGATTTTGGAAAGCATACACCTGTCTATATAAGGTCCCACACTTGACAGTGCATGTCAGAGCACAAACCAAGCATGAAGTCCAAGGAATTGTCTGTAGACCTCCGAGACAGGATTGTCTCAAGGCACAAATCTGGGGTAGGGTACAGAAAAATATCTGCTGCTTTGAAGGTCCAAATGAGCACAGTGGCCTCCATCATCCGTAAATGGAAGAAGTTCAGTACCACCAGGACTCTTCCTAGAGTTGGACCGCCGTCTAAACTGGGCGATCGGGGGAATATGGGGTATTGTGTGTAGAATTTTGAGGACAAAAATTAATTTATTACATTTTGGAATAAGGCTGTAACATAACATAACAAAATGTCAAAAAAGTGATGCGCTGTGAATACTTTCCGGATGCACTGTAAGTGTGAGCCAAAAAGATGCAGATTGTCACGACCCTGGCTAGTTTTATTACCTTTTGCCTTGAGACTTACCCCTGTCAACTGTCAGGTAGATCTGTATGTGTAATTCGCCTGGGAGATCTGTCCTGATCATGCTGGCTGCAACACTTCTGTGTATGCATTTGGACTGTGCTCTCCTCTCCACATTGATTATTCACCTGGATCCTTTCCTGTCTGTGAAGACTGCTAGTCTTGATTGGAATCGCAGGTGCAGTTCTGACTCTCAGTACTGCAGATATGTTTGCTCCCTCTGCATGTTGTGCGCTCCACCATTCAGAATGCTACTGCTAGACCACCTGTGTCCACCAATTCCTGCGAGACCCAGGGTATAAACATCCTCCTCTGATAGCATTCAGGGCCTGAGTATCTCGTTACTTCCCGTGGTGTACAGATTGTGCTATTTCTGTCTCTCTGTGTACAAGTCATCTGTGTACAAGTGTATCACAAGCTCCTGCTGGCAGCAACCCCTGGTGCATCCGGAAATCCTGCTGGTTCCCAGACCAGTTCATCCAGTAATCCTGCTGGCAGAAATACCTGGTGCATCCGGAAATCCTGCTGGTTCCCAGACTAGTTCATCTAGAGATCCTGCTAACAGCTATACCTGGCGTATCCAGAAATCCTGCTGGTTCCCAGACCAGTTCATCTAGAAATCCTGCTAACAGCTATACCTGGTGAACCCAGAAATCCTGCTGGTTCCCAGACCAGTTAATTCAGCAATCCTGCCAATAGCTATATCTAGCGCATACGGAAATCCTACTGGTTCTCAGTCCAATTCTGCAAACCCATCTACTGGTATCCCGTCCAGCTCAGCAAGCCTTCTTGCTGGTCGTAGTCCAGTTCCTCCAAGTTTTCTACTGGTCCCACTCCAACATTGCAAGATTTCTGTTCCTGTCATTTATCATCAAAGGCAGTTCTCACTGCCATACAATTTATATGCAAACAGAGCTATTTTACATCATCCATGGTTACAGTCAAGCCGGTCTCCGCTGAATCCAGTTCAACACCTGAGGCTGGTAACTCTCAGACACCAACCGTGACACAGATATTATACTGGTATGCCCAGAGCTAGTGGGGGTAAAGGTTAGAAAACCAGACAAGACTTTCACAGTGTGGAATACAGGATAGGAGGAATACAGATAACATTACCCATAGCCCGGGTATTAATGGGCTGTGGTACTGGACAGCAAAGAAAATAATAAGGGTATCAGCCAAAATGTCTACCAATGTTATGCTGGGGCAGAATGTTTGTGGTATATGTTCCCCCGATACTTGCCATTATCCTTAGCTGCTGAGCCAGAAGTGAAAAGTGGTACAATGCAGCACACACCCCAAAAACATGAGCACTTAAACCCAAACTGAGTCCCATAGGGAAGACAGTTTCGGCATATGGCACCTGACTATAAGAAATGGCCCTAATTGGATTTAGGCAACAAAATTAGCTATAAATGAATAAAACAAGGTCACCCAAGCAAGTAGTCTGGAGACACATCATAAGAACAAATGACTTTGGTGGGGTGCCAAACAACCCAAAACAAATATGCATCATATTTGTCACCCACTACTGGAACCCGATAGGTGCTTATAGAGCCAGTGCTGCTGCTTTGTGTCTCTGTGTGCTGTTGGCTCTCTCTCTGCTGCTCTTTTCTCCTCAGTGGTGTTGCTTTGCTGGCATCCTGTTCATTGCCATAAGGGTGGGCCATGGCTCTCCCATTAACTCATACTAGACTTTATATGACATCTGACTTTCAAGGTACCAAAGTATTAGGCTTCAGACACTGCAGCATTCCTGTATCCTCTAAATTATTACTCTCTGTGTAATAATCTAGAAGGTTTCTGGGTTTGCTCCTCTCTTGAATTTGTCTCAGGCTTGCAACTGTATTATTCATACAGGCCAGGGTGTTTGACCTCGGCTTGTGACCCGACCATTCTGCTTCTTCACCCTTTTGGATTTGGTGTTACCAGGCCCTGCTTGCTGACTACTCTTATATCAGAGTAGGATCTAACTCAGGTATTTTCGGTCTGTGTGGGGGCCGTGAAGACCAATCTCCTTCTGGGGTTCACTGGTGAAAACCACTATCATGTCAGACTCCACACCTTTGCTGTTGGTAGCGCAAATCCCAGCTGATAGAGTGAATCAAAGTGGGGTTCTCCGCTTTGGGGAAAGAACAACCTAATGCTGTTAGACAATAATTCCTCCTATGCATTTTTAGGAAAATCTTTGATGAACCGGGGCGGGTTACTTTGGCTGCTTGAAAATATCCTGGACTTGAGACATTGCTCATAAACAGTGGGACATTATGCCATTCAGTTTAGAATGTATTCATCAGAACTAAAATGGAACATAGAATCCTTAGTAGCAACCTACTAATAAGGGTTACCCAAATGTATTAAAGATGAATTGGCCTCCTCTGATTCACCTGCTACCCTGGATGATTTGGTATTACTATGTAATAAGATTGACCTCCGTTTTAGGGAGAGATCCCAGGTAAAAGAACACTCACATAGAACCAACTTCAAGTTCCTCGGTTGATTATATCAGTTTCACAGCCTGAAGAACCCATACAAGTGGGCAAATACCTTATTTCACCTGAAGAAAGAGAAAGGCAATACCGGAAAGGCATAACTTATATCTGTACTGTGGTGACTGGTCACATCATCACTTCTTACTAAGTGCCCACAATGTTATTGAGATCTCCAGGTATGTATATAACCATTTTCTAGTGGTCTATCTTGATGAAATACATTTTTATTGAGGTTTCCAGGAACATGTGAATGAGGTTTTGTTGCACCTATGGGCCAATCACATGTATTGCAAGAAGTGTCTGAGCAAGCCAGAGTTTAGTAATGGATCTAGAGCAGCTACAGTAGATGCAATTATTAAGTAACCTCAATGTATTGATTCTTGGGCTTTGTTAATTATTATAAGTAATGTATCAAGAACTATTCTGTTCTGGTAGCTCCTGTGAAAGCTACTGTATGACCAAACAACAGAAGTGCCTCATAAACTTAAGTCTTCTTTTATATCTGCACTGATCATACAACAGCTGTCCCATTGTATCTGATACTGCAACAGAAGGAGTAGGGGCAATTCTCCCACAGGAGTCTTCCATAAGCAAAGTTCATCAGTGTGAATTCTATTCGTGGAAATTTCACGATGCGGGAAAAAATGATGCTAAAATCATTAAGGAGCTACTAGCAATTAGACTTGTATTACCTGAAAAGCAACGTCTCCAGGAAGGTGCAAAGCATCCCATGATGGTCTCTACTGACCATAGGAACCTGCTGTACAGTCAAATCTTTCATTGTTTAAATATACATGAAGCTCACCAGTCTTCGTTCTTTGGGCCTTATTCACATACGTGCACTGTTGAACACAGATTCCTGATGGTCGAGAATCTGCACAGGCGCCTGACCCGTACTGCGCATGTGCAGTACGGGCCGTGCGTGAACGCACGCACGGCTTCAGTAGACTGTAAGTGATCGGCAGCCGGCTTGAGTGACCCCAAGGGCCACTTAGCCTGCCGATGTTCCAGCAGATTATCCGATCCTGCGTGACGCCTTCTGCTGCATTACTATATCTGCAAGAACGGAATTGCAAAGCTGCTTGTGAGCAGCTTTGCAATTCCATCCTAAACTGAATAAGGCCCCTTGCCTGCTTCAATCATCTTATATCTTCCTGGCCAGGAGAAAAGAACAAGAAAGTGCTATTTTTATCCCCATGGGATTTTTTTTTGTGTTGCTGCGCTGCCTGGCAACCAGCTTTTACTTTACTATGATTGGTGGGTTGTCCGGCCTAGTTGGACTTCCTTTATTTACATCTGGTTACCATGATATGTGAAGTGGATCACAGGAAGAAGGGGGCCAGACGCAACTGAGGTGTTGTGATGCAGTGTTAACAGGTGTTTCACATGAGGTGATTATTGGGCTTATATCGGTGAGTGTTTGTTTTTTCATATTTGTACCCTGAGGAAAATACATTAAAGGTATTGAAATGTTGGTATCCATATTGGCTTCCTCTACATTATTTATTTATCTCTGAGTGCCGCCTCAAGTCTCTTTGTATTACCTGCAACAAGCCAAGATTTATATGTAAATAAAATAATATTGGTGCAATAAATAGCACAAATATAGTACAGTGATATTCATATTAAATAAGCAATTATCAGTATTTGTATATTATATGTTAATAAGCCCAATTAGTTTTTAATATATATAATAAAAATTTTAATATTTTATTGTAAGAAGAGATCTGAGTCCACCCACAATAAAATTGATTTATTTTTTTCTACCTATATATAAGCTTACCATTTTTGAATCAATGGGTGGCACCTACCTATATCGAGTACGTATAGTCTAATAAAGTAGTGAAGACTATTGGTATAGATATAGGATTACTCTTTATCCATTTATATACCATATTTAACCTGGTGCAGGATTCTCTTTACATTCTGTAATAAGCCAAGTTTTGTTTGCTGTGAAGGAAGGCAATGAAGAGCAATATCTATTGACTTGGCACAGTGAGTGCCGGACATTTATTGAGATATATATATATATATATATATATATATATATATAACACTTTGGAATCAAGAAGAGTTCGCCCTGCTAACATATTGGTGGCCTTCTACATTATATGAGCTGATGATCAAGACTATACTTCTGCTTGTTCTCAGTGTGCTCGACACAAAGTGTGCAGAGAAGCTCCATTGTGTCCATTAATTCCACAACCCATTCCAGATCACCCTTGATCTCATCTAACAAGGGACTTTATTACAGATCGACCTTTATGCCGTGTATATAATACAGGAATATGAGCGGCGGGTACCAGATACTTCGTAGAGACCAAATGAGAAAAAGGATATGCGGCCGGAATAGCTGGGGTCTTTCAACTGGGTGCCTTATAGTAGTCCGACTCAATTGGATGTGTCTGTGCCTTGGACATTCATTTATTAACCTGATGTCCGTCTGTATTTAAAGTCATCCGAAAATATAATTTGGATTATAAATTTCTTATTATTGAACACCAAGGGCCAAATGTAATAGGGTGAGCTTTTAAAAAATGTGTTTAGCAGGAAACTCACATTGGTCGAGTCTTATCTTCAAAATGGGAAACATCTGGATGAGAGTTAAATCGTGAGAGTTTTTTAGTCTAAAAACAGGCGAGTTTGCATGTTCTATTACATTGGCCGGTTTAAAAAAATGCGAGAGTTTACTGCTAAACTCTCACTTTTTCTAAACTCTCACCCTACGGTATGCAGTCACATTGCCAATGGCCGGAATGCCAGGCGTCGATATCCCACATCTGAATCCCGGCAAAATGCCCGCGACGATATCCAGACAGTGAACAGGATACCGACTCCGGCATCTCGAAGCTCCACAATCCCGATCGTCCAGACGGGTAACGCCAAAGTCCCCGGGGAAGGGGGGGGTTAGGTTTAGGCACCCCCCTGGAGGATTAAGGTTAGGCTAGGGGAATGGGGGGTTAGGGTTAGGCGCCACTGGGGGAGAGGTTAGGGTGAGGCACCCCCCTGGAGGGTTAGGTTTAGGGTGCGGGGAGGGGGGGTTAGGGTTAGGCACTGGGCGGGAGCCGCCGGCTTATCATACCGATCCCCACCCTACTACATTTGGTCCCAAAAGTTTATATGTTATTAAGATGGTCCATTTATTGTAATACAAAAATATATACATTAAAACAATCATATACATATAAATAAAAACAAAGACATAAAAAATAATATAAAAAAATAAAAGCAATAAAGAGAAAGGATAAGTAGATAATACCAGTATGCAGCAGCATGTTTCGCAGAACCTACATCTGCTGGTAACTAGAGAGTCAGCAGCAGTGTTGCCTTATAACAATTCGAATACCACTAGCAGAGATATGGAGCGTTGCCTGGGTTGAAGACTGAACCCTGAAGTACACCTGCAGCCTTTATATGTTTACATTGTCCTCGCCTATAACCTCATTCCATTGATCCTGAAAAAGACCCCACTGTTTGCTAACATGCATGCAAATAGTGATGTAGCTACCATGGGTGCAAGGGGTGTGGCTGCTATGGTACCTGAGCTGCCTCTATGGCCCTCCGCTTCCCCTGCACCCAGTCACACACACAAGGTGGGCCTGTCCAGTCAGGGCCGCTGAGGGGAGCCCAGGTGTCAGCGGTGGTGATTTGGTGCCAGCCCGTCAGCTTATTACAGCTGGCACACCAGCAGGCAGACATGGAGAGACAGTGCCGCCGGACGCGAGACAATCAGAGCTCGCGGATTAGCAGCCAATCAGCAGTGGAAGCTCCTGATTGGCTGCCGGCGCTGTCTGTCCACGTCTGTAGCTGCCTGCTGGTGTGCCAGCTGTACTTATCTGGCGACCTGACAGCAAATCCACACATGCTGGCTGCTGCTGGCACACAGAGAGGCTGCTAGAGGGAGACGGGGAGGTGAATTGCTGGCTGGGGCATAATGTGTACTATTGTGTGGAATAAAGTGTTATGTGGGGCACTACTACTATATGGCATAATCTGTAAAGGGCATCACTCTGTGTTTTGAATATGTAAGGGGCATTACTGTGTAGTGTAAGGGGCATTATTCCTTGGCATAATAAAAAGGACTACCTATATATTTAATATGAACTTGCTTGAGTCATAAAGTTTGACACTTGCTCAGACTGTGAGGTTAAAAGGATACTTTTGTAGCAAAGAATAAAATCCACTCCTCATTACACTGAGCCCATCAAAATGTTTCAAATCATTAACCCATGTAGCATTTCATCTGGATCTTCAAAAAAGACAAAACTCCTTCTGGGATTTCCAGATGACAATCTAGACTCCACGCTCTTGGGATAAGTAACGTAAGTCTAGACTGGACAATACAGGAGTTTACTATATGATAAGCTCCAAAACATTCTGAGAGTCTTCTGTCTCTAGCTCAGGCTTGCTACTGTAATATTCATACTTGACCTCAGCTTATTACCTGACCATTACTGTCTCACCCTTCTGGCTTTGATGTTGCTTCTCCGTTACCAGACCAGGATTGGTGACTACTCTTATCTATCAATCCAGGGACTAACTTAGGAAGCCTTTATGGGGCCTTCATACGAAGCCCAAAATGCCTTGCGGGGGACACTAGTGAAAACCACCTGTATGTTAGACTCCAGACCTTTGCTGTTGGAAGCTCAAATCTCAGCTGAAAGATTGAATCCACATTCCTGACTAGATTCATGACAATATCTAGTGCATACTAAATGGGTATGATGTTAAAGTAACAGCAATGGGCCATAAATACAGTATGTACAAACTATCACACATCAAACAGGTTCCACTGTATTTTTATATTATTTGAAAGAGGGAGGCATCAATCATAATGCCCGAACACTGGGATCAAAGGCATGAACATTGCACAACTGATAAATCTATCAAGAAATTACCCTTTGGCAACATAGTCTGCGTAATAAATGTCCCAGGCCCCCAGGGAGCTTGAAAAGATAACAATGAGAAATTGCATGGGTAGTTCCAAAAAAGACTTTGAGGACTTCTTAATGTGTAATAGAAAACTGTCTGCCTGACCCCAAGACATGAGAAAAAGCATCAGGCCAGAGCATATATGATTCACCATATGGTGATCCTAGATTCAAAGAGATATACCGCATCAATTTTACAGTCTTAATTGGCAGCGGATGAGAGTCATGTGCATATATTGTGGCCAAGTCCTCAGCAGCCGAACACTCATCGTGAAACCAAGATGGGAGTATATAACAACAAGCACACATTGCAGCTCGCCCTACAGCTATAAACGTGAGATAAACAGTAGTAATTAATCCTACCATTTCATTGTTAAAGAAGCCCTACTTACAGTATATGCCAGCTCAAAGTTCCCACTTAAGTGCTATCTCAGAGCCCTCTTCTGTTACGTCTCTGAAAATGTCCTCCTACCTAATTTCTCCTGGTCTGCATTCAAGTCCTGTCTCCCTCAGGCTGTCCATCCATAGCAGCCGAGTCCATGCGCCACTGCAGTCTGCACTGACACGTGCAGCTGTAGAGAGAGCATACCCAGCAGTCACGTCGCCGAGGTATCCAGGACAGGGTGGGGAAAGGGACTTTGGATTTTAGCAGGGTTTGGACTATGTTTGGCTCTTAGGCCATAATTTGGCTGTCCCTGTTATAGATGATGGTCTCAAAGGCATTTTTTTAACACCTCTGGTACCAAGACCTGGCATGTATCCCATTTTATGGACACTATCCTGAAAACAACCCTTAAGCCTGGTACACACTAGGACGATGTCAGCCCGATATGTAGTTTCTGGATGAATCGGAATGACATATCGTCCAGTGTGTACAGACTTTCTGCGTGCTCTCGCGGTCGCATGCGATATCGTCTGGTTGGCCATGCTGCACGGCCAAACGGACGATATCGCATGCGGCGCCGTTGCAGTTAGTGAAGGATGGAACGAGGGATCATCCAGATACACATTGCTAAGTGCGTACCCAGTTTTATATGTAATAATACTTTTAATGTAATACTGAAATGTAAAGTTGTACGTTTTATAATAAATGTCATTTGTTAAAAAATACTAGAAGAATATGGGGTCTAGTTACTAAGCAGTGTTAGGAGACAGAGTGAAAAGTGATAAGGTGCCAGCCAATCAGCTCCCAACTGCCATCTCACAGACTGTGTTTGAAAAATGACAGTTGGGAGATGATTGGCTGGCACCTTATCACTTTTCACTCTGTCTCATAACACTATTTAGTAAATAGACCCCTAAAACACTTATCATATGAAGGTACCACCACATCATCTTAAAACATGTATGTCAGTATTGTATAGAAGTTAAAACCAGTTCATCTCGTAACAGGTTAATAATATAAATCATTGAGGTAACATGTAAGGCAAAAATGTAACCTAATAACAGAGTACATATAACAGCTGAATTTAATTCTTGGACAGCTCTAAAAATGTCTCTTTATTATATTTCCAATATTCCATAAAGTCAGTAATAAATGTTGTTTTTGTCCGAAGTGGCAGTGGAGTCGGATGTGTTTACTCCTGTTCTGCCAATAAGTCAACTCTTTCAGCTGTGAAACATTTCATGCTAGTGTATGTAGTTACCCTTATTCTGTGGCAATGTTATGTGCTGGGATTACTGTCTTGGCAGAATAGCTTATATGCAGTCAGCGGGGAGTAGAGGTGCGGGCGCACCGCCTACCTGTCTGATTATTCCAAAAGCCAAAAGGGGAGGGGGGCACCTTTGTTCTTATACAGATGATAGTAACAGGGCTATTCCCCACGGGATGTAGTTAGGATACCGGCGGGCGCTATCCCGTCCGCCGATATCCCGACAGCCACATCTCGACACAGGACTAAAGATAGGCGTCGAAATCCTGATGCCAATCATTAGCCCCACTACTAAATCCTGTCACCCAGCTTACCGAACCAAGGTTAGCCAGGTGTCTTAGCGTGTAGCTGCGCGGGGAGGGTTAGCGTTAGGAACCCCCGGGGGGACTTAGGGTTAGGCAACCCCCAGGGAGGGTTATGGTAGGGAAAGGGGGGTGGGGTTAGGTTTATGCACTAACAGGGGGAGATTAGGGTTAGGCACTAAGGGGGGATCTTAGTGTTAGGCACCCCTAAGGGAGGGTTAGAGGGGGGAGAGGGGAGGGTTAGACTACTTACCTGATGCTGTTGGGATTCCGACCCGTCGGCCTGCCACTGTCGGTATTTGATCCGCATTACATACCGATTCCATTCCCCACACCTATTGGGTGGTGGTTGTGGGTTTAATATGGTTATAAAGCAGAATAAATATTGTTCTTTACTGGTGCACTTCTGTCATGCCCAATTGAAATGGCTGTCAGAGCATGCTGGCACCTGTGGTTCTTCAAGTGCCAGTGTGTTTCATTGATTTCAAACCCAAGAAAACTCACCTGTTAGTAAATCTCACTTTTGGGGAAATTGTTGTAGTGTGTGCACAACCTCCCTTTTGGGTTGTGGTACTACAATCTGTAGCTAAGAGATCATCTGCTGGCCAGAAATCCCTTTGATGTTGTGCCATTCTCTATATACTAAACATCTTGCACTGCAAATAAATTCTGGGTGAAACAAAGAATGCCAAATCCTTCAGAATCCACACTGATTTCTGAGCAAATATGTAACAGTGAATAATGGACAGCTGAAGCATCATTCAAAGGCTTTATAAAGTATTTTTCTTCAAAATAATGAGGCAGATCACCTCCCGATGGCATGCTGTATGATGTGTGTAAGGCTCTCTGCAGGGCTGTATTTAAAATGAATATTAGAACATAAAATTGGTCAAGAGAAATCAAAGATATTCACCAGCCCATGAGAGTGCCAACCACATTAAAATTAAGTCTGTCAAAAAAAATGGTGTTCATAGCCAAAACATACCCATTGGGGCTGTGACCATGCAAACATGTCCCCCAGGATTCTGATGCCACACTCCGTCCAGATTCGCTACCTTCATTAAAAGCTATCCAATGGGCAACATACAACCAATTGTGCAGAGTAATGGGGGTGATTATACTGGTCCCTCCCCCACGCCCCAAATGCCCATCTGGGCAGACCGTGCCTTGATTATTATAAGACAAAGCATGGCATTGTGAATGTTATACACAATAGAATGAACCATTCATTGCTCTTGAATCAGGCTCAATAACAGAATGAAGATTTACCAACAAGCATTGAGGCTAAAGATGGCAAGATCTAAGTACAGTGTGTAGCATAGTGTCTACTCTCCTGGAATGGCTGGGAGGCTCCTAAAAATCAGGTGGCGGTCCCGGCCACCCAGAAAAGTGGGCAAATTTCCCAGCCATGCACAAGGTCTGACCCTTACTCAGATATTGCTAACAAACACGCTATGAGACGTCACACTGCATATGGTATCGCAGTGGCTAATTTATGCATGCCCCTGCAACAGCATGCGAACGCACTGGCACGCCTGTTTCAACCGACCACCCCCCGCCACCACCAACAAATGGTGCTTCCTGTCAATCAAATCTGCGAGGGGTCTGCGTAGCCCCTGCAGTCCTGATAGTAATAGCTAGTTGGCACACGCGCACTGTGATGCATACGCATAACGCAACAATCGGCCGATTATGTGCGTATTCGCAGTTGTGTACGGTGGTGAATCAAGTCCAGTGACAAGTGTAGATTTTTATACTTTATGCCAGTCAGTGTATTGTAAAAGAAAATGACTCCAGTTAGATAGCAAGCAATGTGTGGCCTGGGTACATGGTTGATGATAAGTACAGAAACCATGTGTTCTGGAGTTATTACAGAGCTGATTACTGATTGGTATAAAGTGGGGGGTGGGTGACGTTATGGGCAATTACAGATACAATGGAAACAAAACCCTCTACACAATCTACTGGGCTCTAATACATTGTGAGTCACCATAGATAGACCTAAATAAATAGGATGTTCATTATAATTTTCCTCCTCTGTTTATAATCACATTATAAACATCTAATGGCATTGAAACTGGATATATTTTTGTGTCACTATTTTGAAGAGTCCCTTCCGTAACTGAATTGGCTTCTCATTCAACAAAGCTACAGTATTTTTTACCCAGATAGCGTTAATGATTTTTAGTAATCCACTAGCAATGCTGATTATCATTCCAGACTTATATAAGATTAATGCAGATCATACTTGAAAAAGAATTTGAGGGAGATTGTGATAGCAACACCTATGAGTGCGGTGGTAAAGTGGGCGTGTACTGCTACATCTGAGACGCGTGTCATAAAATATACTTACATCCACATGTAAATGAGCCCCAAGGCAGTTAGCAAGACCTATTTGTTGATAAAAACACACTGATCATTTTCAGGGCTTGCTCATCTATTGTGTTTTACAAGGGGTTCCAAATAAGTGGCAAAAAAAAACATGAAAATGCATGTAGCCATAGGGGTCATTGGGCCTGATTCAGACCCACTCGCGAGCGGCTGTACGCTCGCAAGTGGGTCGATGGTCTGCACTGAGCATGCGCACGACGGAGGGAGCTCCGTCGTGCGCATGCGCCAGACACGACGAGCGAAGGACTTTCCTTCGCTCGTTGTGTCCGATCAAAGGGGGCGTGCTGTCAATGTTGATTGACAGCACGCCCCCTTTGGTGGGCGTGCCTCCCTGACGGGGGCGTTCCCACGGGAACGCCTCCCGTCAGAAGCCGGCCCACTGACATCACTAGTGATGTCAGTGGGAGTGATTTTGGCTCTGATAGAGCCAAAATTACTCCGGAGCTTGCGGTTGAAAACCTCAACCGCAGGCTCCGGCTCGCAATTTCGATGGTCGCGATGGTCACGACCATCAAAATGCACGCTCGTATAGCCTGTGGGTGGTGACCCACAGCTATACGAGCGTCCAGGAGGACGCTCCATGAAAATGGAGCCCGGCCCTCATGCAGAGCGTGCGCTCTGCTCAGAGCGTACGGCTCTGAATGAGGGCCATTGTGCCTTATAACCAGAGGTGGATTTACACCTCCTGCTGCCCTAAGCAAGACACTGATTTGGGGCCCCCCTTCCTCAAACAATCCAAACACTATATTTTCATTCCTAACTTATTCCCCTTATACTATTTGTATTTTTCCCCCTTATATGCAACTTATTAAAGCTTTATCATTTCAAGACTATCATGCCAAAATCGGTACAGTTGGGGGCAGCAGCTGCTACCTTCTTGCATGAGGGGGGCTGCCACTGCTGCTAGTCCAGTTGGCTGGATCCCAGCCCCTGCACAATGGAACTCACAGGCGCCGGGACTGGCGGTGGTACCACGCATAAAACCGGCTTCTAGGGACTGCTTCAGCTCCAGCCCCTAGAAGCCATGTAGGGCTGCCCAAAAGGCAGAGCAGTGGATCCTGCTGGAAGTCGCCCTCTACTAATTGCAGCCCGGATTGGCAGCCCCAGGGGGAGAAAACACCTCTCCCTGGGGCTGCCTGTCCTGTGTATAACTGATAGGTAGTTGCAGGTTGAGGTGCAATATAATTATAATCAGTGCTATTTTTGTAAAAAAACAGGTTCAGGAACTCATGGGGGCGGAGCTGTGTATAATGTGGGTGGAGTTACAATAGGGGTGGGGCATCAGTTGGTGCATAAACCAATTCAAAAAAGTTTGGGCTGTGGGAGTAGTAATTATTATAACATGCCAATCATGTAATGTTTGTCTCCCCAGACAGCCAGCCCCAGTATGTCACTCCCTAGCCAGCCAGCCAGCAGTGTCGCTCCCCAGCCAGCCCCAGTATGTCACTCCACAGCCAGACAGCCCCATTATGTCGCTCCCCAGCCAGCCCCAGTATGTCACTCCCCAGCCAGACAGCCCCATTATGTCACTCCCTAGCCAGCCAGCCATGTCGCTCCCCAGCCAGCCCCATTATGTCACTCCCCAGCCAGACAGCCCCATTATGTCACTCCCCAGCCAGCCCCACTATGTCACTTTCCAGTCAGCCCACAGTGAATTACCTTATCCTTGGTCTTCCTCCTCCTCGGCTCAAATCCTCTCTGAATCCTCGGTTCAAATGTTCTCATGATGTCACGCCACAAGTTTAAAAAAAAAAAAACAAGTATAGAAAAGCAAACCTCCATACCGCTGCAGTGGTATGGAGGTTTGCTGCTGGCGCACGAGCAGCTCCCGTCTGGTGCTGAATTCAAAATGCCACTGCTGTGTCCAGTCTCCATGGCTGCCGGTCTGCAAACTGCAATCATCTTAGAGACTGGCCTTTCTTATTCTCTTCTACAAATTTAGTTATATAAGTATGTGTTGAGACATAAGGAAATCAAGTAAGGTATCACAGGCATTTAGAGTATGCTGGGTAATATAAATAAGCAACAGAAAGGGAGCGCAATAAGATTCAAAAACTCTTTATTATAATAATGATTCCTTAGATTCAAATTGAGTCACAATGTCTCAAACATCATATCGATACAATAAAATCATACACAATTAGATACCTAAAAGATATATCTTACAAATGTAAACAGGTGTCAATTGTTGCAAAATGACCAATGATCACATGTGCTTCAAAAGATTTCGCCAATATTTATTCCGCTTAAAATAAGACAATGGACTTCTTTCAAATACAAATATGTATAAAAAAAAACGAAAATTGTTCTCAATCCATGGGGGCGATTCAAATGTTCTGCCGGCAGCTTTTTTTTTTTTTAAGACGCCCGACAGAGCAATTCAATTGTTGCTCTGTCAGGGCACGATAGCTGCCGACGCGGGCATTTCTGCACGCATTCAGGAGTGCGCGAGCAGAAATGTATGTGAAACACCCTGGTTAGGGCGCACTAACCGCAGATAGTGCGCCCTAACCAGAAATTAAGACGGGTTTATCCATTTTACACGGCTAAACCTCGTCTCATAGTCGGCGAAGAGGGCGAAAATTAATGAGCTCCCAGAACAATTGAATAGCAAACTGGGCGCTCATTAATTATCACGACCAAAAAAACATTTGAATCGCCCCCATATGTCAGAAATGTTCTAGTAGTTATGTCCGTGCACCAACATGCAAAAAGACTTTCACAAGAGAAATTGCAATTTATTGACAATCATTTCTAACAGCATTAAATGTTCAGCTGTTTACCGATGTTTTGATGCAAATTTGATCTATCTGAACGGCGTGTCTCCTGGCTAATGTCTATGTGGAGGGCAGTGTCCGGATTGCCTCTCTGATCGTAGACAGTGGCTGTGTGAAGGTAATCCTCACCTCAGGTTAGACGAGCGGGAACTCCAGTCACACATCACCGGGGGGATATCCGAGAAGGTGTTAACGCCAGGCAGCTCTTTATTCCTCCCACTTTGTCTGGAGTATAGTAGTGCTGAGTATCAAACACAAATCTTGATAATCTTTTACCCATGGAACTCTGGACCTCATTCAGAGTCGGTCGCAAGCGCTGATGCGCTCGTAACTGACTCGATAGTAAGTCCTGCGCACACGCAGCGGCTGCACTGCGCGTGCGCAAGCCCTGGAGCGACAGAGAAATTGTTGATGTTGATCGACAGCTGCCCCCGTTTGGTAGGCGGGCCGAGGGTGGTGGTTTCCAAAACGGAGGCGTTCCTTTACGAACGCCTACCGTTTTATGGGCTGCCACACTGACATCATCAGTGGTGTCAGTGGGGAGCTTCCTGCTCCATCAGAGCAGAAAGCTCCCTGGGGCTTACGAGTGCCCAGACCCAACCTTAGGGTCTGGTCGTAAACCCCGATGGTCGTGATGGTGATCACCATCGCGACCATCAACCTGCTCGGTCGTTAATCTGTGGGTGGTAAGCCACAGCTTAACGATCGACAAGGAGGCGGTCGTCCAGGATGCAAGCGGCCGCCCTGATTCAGTGCGACCGCTTGACACTAACGACCGCCTCTGAATGAGGTCCTCTGTGTAGTAATAAAGGTGTCCATTAGGAAGATGTACGTGAAGGCTATTAGCAGCGGTTTGCGGGCATTTTTTTTACTGTTTTTCCAACAAGTCTACAATTTTAAATACAATATTATTCATACTACTATCTCAATTTTGTATGGTCCCTCAAACCCCAGGAAGAGTGGGCGGATCTCCATCATCCCGCCCACTTCCTAGTATATTGGGCAGGATAGGGAGCGAGTGGATCTAAAATGAAGCAAATCCCTCCCCACAGAGCCGCAACAGGGATTGGGCCTGAGGACATAACGAGCCCAGTCCTACCCCAAAACGGTCATTTGCATCTCCTTTGCAGGATTCTCCCAGGGAGGAGAATTAAGAAGTAGGCAAGTGATATTATTAGCAGCTGTAGTTTTGGTTGTGACTTTAGCCCAAATGACTTATATCATCTGTGTGTGGTAGAAAAATAATATGTAACTACAGGTTTTTACGTCATTCATTTAAGCTGTATTTTGTTTATCAATAACAGCTTCAGCAGAAATAATATACAGTGTGGTCTTATTCTAATTGTTTTTTAGCTACTCTGAAGTGAGCAAACCAAACCCTCACAACTTATCTTATTGTCTTCTGTTTTGGTCCAATGTAGTCCAAACTAAACCAGTCCAGCGTCTGAGCGGAGGTAATTGTCAATCTCCAGCCATGTGTGTTTTTTCTGTTAGTGGCCGCTCATTACCTCCGCTCAGACCACAGCTGCTGCAGATTTATTCATTTGTGCCAGAACACAAACACAATTTACTTCACGAAGCAGCGTACACATGCACTGCACACTTTCACACATCACACATGCACTGCACACTTTCACACATCACACATGCACTGCACACTTTCACACATCACACATGCACTGCACACTTTCACACATCACACATGCACTGCACACTTTCACACATAACACATGCACTGCACACTTTCACACATCACACATGCACTGCACACTTTCACACATCACACATGCACTGCACACTTTCACACATAACACATGCATTGCACACTTTCACACATGCACTGCACTGCACACTTTCACACATGCACTGCACACTTTCACACATCACACATGCATTGCACACTTTCACACATGCACTGCACTGCACACTTTCACACATGCACTGCACACTTTCACACATAACACATGCACTGCACACTTTCACACATCACACATACACTGCACACTTTCACACATGCACTGCACACTTTCACACATGCATAGAGTCAGCCAAGTTGTCATCTAGTGGCAGAAAAATGTGCCATCTGGTGGCAGAAGACTATATTGTAGGATATTTAAATTGTAACACTTTGGGAAACACTTAAAGCATTGCTGTGTACTTCCTTTAAGAGTCACTGCGCATTGCATAAATGCTGTCCACCATATGCATCCTCCTACCCAGGAGGTATACAAAATACCACAGGCACCAAGTGCACTCAGAAATCAAATTATGAATCAATTTGCATTGTCATTGTTTACAAATGTAAGGTTGTGTTTCCCATTATCATCAAGCCAAATCGGGGGGTATCCATAGCTAACCCCCATGTCAGAGCATCTTTTGGGGGGAATCAGGCTGATTTCCCCCAATCTGACAAGACTTTCAGCTTGTTTAAGTTTCGCTGGGTCCCGTTTTCGCGTACTTTCAAATTGAATACAGGGATACGCGGGCACACGCGCGATAGTTTTCCACCTGCAAAACAGGCGAAAAGTCCGGGAGGCAGAAAAGAATCGCGGGTTCGCTCAAATTGAATATGGCTCTTAATATCCAAAAAGTTAAAAGAAATGCCTCCACATTGCTACATGAAATAAACAGCAAGCATAATGCACAAGGCACCAGGCCTACAAACAAAAGAGGATTCACATTGCATCCATGTGCTGTCAGAACATACCAACCTAAACTACTGTATTCCTGTATCTCCTGACATATAGCCGTGTCAGAACTTCTACAAAGATACACATATGTAGTATCCCTATACTCTGGAGAACTGGACACATAAGTTTATAGGGGATTTCCATTGTTTATCACAGCTGCAGTTTCAGTCTAAAGTGACTGGGAGCTATTCAATTGTTTTATGGCACACGTAACTTATCGTGCACTTTTGCTTGCAGCCTCCTGGTGTGCAAGCAGACATCCACCCAAAGTAGGGCTTTTGGGTGCCTTAGCTGGCACATTAAACGAGTAGCCATTTTATGCTGCTAATCCCCTGCATTATGGGAGCGAGATCCACGATAGCAAAGGGAGCCCAAATGCAACTGTATAGCTCCCGGTTACTTTAGATGGGAGCTGCGGCCGTGCAAAATTTCCCCCTTGTCAACTGGGTTTGCAATAATCATGTAAAAGCAGCTTCATGTTGAATCACTGAACGGTGTATTTTCACCATTTGTCTTTATTAAATAGCAATATAATTGCTCCAACATACTGTACTACATACAACTACACCCTCCAAAATACTGTACTACAACTACACCCTCCAACATACTGTACTACATACAACTACACCCTCCAACATACGGTACTACATACAACTACACCCTCCAACATATTGTACTACATACAACTACAACCTCCAACATACTGTACTACACACTACACCCTCCAACATACTGTACTACACACTACACCCTCCAACATACTGTACTACATACAACTCCACCCTCCAACATACTGTACTACACACAACTCCACCCTCCAACATACTGTACTACACCCTCCAACATACTGTACTACACACAACTCCACCCTCCAACATACTGTACTACACACTACACCCTCCAACATACTGTACTACATACAACTCCACCCTCCAACATACTGTACTACACACAACTCCACCCTCCAACATACTGTACTACACACTACACCCTCCAACATACTGTACTCCACCCTCCAACATACTGTACTACACACTACACTCTCCAACATACTGTACTACACACTACACCCTCCAACATACTGTACAACTACACCCACCAACATACTGTACTACACACTACACTCTCCAACATACTGTACTACATACAACTACACCCTCCAACATACTGTACTACACACTACACTCTCCAACATACAACTACACCCTCCAACATACTGTACTACATACAACTCCACCCTCCAACATACTGTACTACAACTCCACCCTCCAACATACTGTACTACACACTACACTCTCCAACATACTGTACTACATACAACTACACCCTCCAACATACTGTACTACACACTACACCCTCCAACTCCACCCTCCAACATACTGTACTACAAATACACATACTGTACTACAATCTCCAACATACTGTACTACATACAACTACACCCTCCAACATACTGTACTACACACTACACCCTCCAACATACTGTACTACATACAACTACACCCTCCAACATACTGTACTACACACTACACCCTCCAACATACTGTACTACATACAACTACACCCTCCAACATACTGTACTACACACTACACCCTCCAACATACTGTACTACAAATACACCCTGTCCCGAAGTTATTTTTTGTCATATGCTAAAATATACAAATGTAATTTCCCTGCCAACACAACATACAAATTCCAATTAGTCATAGGAAGCCAATATTGACATCATCACATAACTGACACCCAAACTGTCACCTACTGTACAGAGATGCCTCATAAACTGCGCGCTGTAAATAAATAAATTGTATTTGTATCTAAAAGTGCTTCCAATAGAATCTGGCAGCAAAACCTGCAAATATATATTTCATATGAAGCTGACTCTATACTGTTAAACTATATATATAGTATACGGAGCGCTGAGGGACCCTGATGTGCTGACTGCCAGTTACTACTCTAACACAGCTACACCAATCTACGGAAGGGGATCTAGCTGCTTCCGCACCACGGCAACACACAGACGCTTCATGATGACGTTATTCTTCGGCTGTACGGAAGCCGTGCTGCTGCTGCGCCTTGTACGGAGAAGATAAGATTGGAGTGGACCCATGCCGCCGAAAGGAAAAGGTGGTAAAGGAGCAAAAGGCAAGCAGCTGAGTATCCCCTACATGTCTGCTGCAGGCCGTGTAGTATCATTTATTTTGGTGCATTGTTATTTTTGCACAGCATGAATGGTCGGATACAAAGTGTTCAGTAAGAGAAGCAGGTTAGGGCATGCAATCAGTCAGCAAGGATCTTTCATCAGATCATGTAAACAGCCTGATTGGCCAATAGCATCCTAGCATCTATGACTACACTATTTATGCCATTGCCGACCCCTGTTATATACACTACCATTTTATGATCTTTGCTGTAGGAGTGGGCGTCAGAAATTAATGGTTAGCAAAAATCAATGTTCACAACTTGAAGGAAATGTTATTTTTTTTGCCATTCGATGCAGGGATTGCCATGGTTACTAACCATTACTAACCATTTCATGCTTCTTTGTGATGGCTCATCAAGAGTAAACTACACAAAAGTCTGGTTTAGACTATGCATGCCCACTAAATAACCTTTGATTGCTATTGTGAAGCATATGTAAATGGTGGCATTCCACCTCTATTCACTATCACAGGCTGACCTCATATGCCTGGTAGAGTAACATGTTATGTGCACAGAGCTTGCATTTGTGTATTATACTTAGGGGTCTATTCCTGGAGAAGAGAAGAGCCCTGTTTAGTTGAAATTAGGGCTCTTCTCTGCTTTGTGCAATTCATGGAGCAAGGTAACGTTGGAGAAGTGTATTACTTCTCCAGCGGTGTACCTGCTCCATGCCTGGATCGCATCGCCATACTTTTGTATTGTGAGTGCAATTCATAAAGTATTCCATTCCTCTCCTGCGGTACAGGTTCGCCATCTGAGGATGGCGTAATCTGTACCATAAGCCGAACAGAACAGGGAAGTTGCATACTTCCCTGCTGTCTGCCTGGCACCCGGCTCCTTTTCCCAGCGTCCACTGCAGCAGGTCTAACCTGACCTGCTGCTCTCGGACGCCGGCGCATGTGCAGTAAGAATACAGACATATCGGGCTCTTGATTTGTCTGTATTCTCCCTGCACCCAGGTATCTATCGCGGAGGGGCAGGACAGGTAAGTCTACATGAATGGTATTGATACCTAATTAAAACCTCTATGCAATCCTACCTATACCTTCTAAAATCCTGCCTATACCTTCTAAAATTGTTGCAATTTAGCGTAATGAGTCGCACAGTAAATAAATGCCTTCAGACTTTGAATGTAGTTCCAAAGCACAAAAAGTTATTATTCAGTATAAAAACAGATGGTTACACGCTGTGATCTAAAGACAATTAGCGCAAATAAATCATACAGACCCAAGGTACAGTTGTTATATACGCACGCGCTCTGGGGCCAGATACCGGCATCAGCATTAGAAACCTCCGTCAACAGCACAGCAAGAAGACTCAAGACTGGGATCAGAGGGCGCACATATATACTCTTTCAGGGATAGACAATACAATAGGCAAGTTTGGCATGATTCCATTGGTTCTTCTTAAAGGTGTTTCTGTTACAGGATAGTTTATAGGACAATTTCAAATAGACACAAACAGCCTCCAACCGCCCTTTGTGTCCTTTTTCCCGCTGCATGCTAATCTAAGCTGCTAACATTACAGAGTACATTTTAATGTTTTAACTCTCTATAGTCCATAGTTTGCAGACGCTTGTTCCGATCTTCTCACCGATGATACCGGAAATCTGTGGAGACACAGTGGATCAGTACAACACTAGACACGGTCTGCTTACCATGTACTAAACCTTAGATATCAAATAACCTTTATTACACAACATTAATAATCACTGAATAAACCTTGAATATTACACTTTAATACTAGGGAACCTTTCATGTAAGTGTGCAGTGTGTAAGTATTGGGGAATTGGAAAAAGACGCTAGTTAGCATTGTGCGACTATGTTTTTTGTGGAGTACACCATGGTACGTGTCTTGCAGGGATAATTAGTTTATATGTTTTAGCGACTGTCTATTTATGTGGTGAGGACTTTTAACTTCTTTCTATTGCGTGGGAATCGCACAACGCTATATAATAGCATCGCTGTATGTACCTATAGTGGCGAGTTTCACTAAAATGGCACTGGGCGGCCAGTCGCAAAATGGCGTCTCATTGCCATTGGCAAAATGGCATTGCGCAGATCTGATTTTAAACCGATCCTGCTCAGCCAATTATCCGGCTTCGACAATGACTACTAAACTTCACTATATATCGCATCTATATGATGCGATATATAATGATGTTTATCGTCTTTATGAATAGACCCCTTAATCTCTTGCATCTATCTTAGATCAGTGGTTCTCATCCTCAACCCTCAAGTATCCTCAACATGTATTTCTGTCTGTGGAAACAGGTAAGATCATTACTGACCCAACAAAATAAATTAACTCACCTGTGCATGATTAAAGAAACCCACAAAACATGACCTGTTGGTGGTACTTGAGGACTGCAGTTGAGAAGCCCTGTCTTAAGGTTACACATTAGGAGACACCCGATGGTGCCAATGAATGACATATCGGGTTCACCGGCACCATTAAATTTGGCGGCGGCAACAATCTCGATATCGAGCAGCGGGGGTGCGCATAGTGGGTACACACTAGATGATGTGTCCTATATATTGGCCCGATCTGCGGGTTTGGGCAAAATATCGTCTAGTGTGTACCCGGCATTAGGTTATAAGGGCAATAAGAGAAGTCTCATCCTGTCTTTTTTTCCAGTGTATACACCTATATAATCATCATGAATGTTTAGCTTGCGTTTCTGATTTTACACCACTCCTATGATTTGATAAATAAGTCACAATAATGCTCAGTGTGGATAATTTATATAATTCAAGCTCTCATGATCTCTGTGTTACAAAAAAAATAAAATAACACTTAATTCGAACTCCATCTTCTATTCTAGCTATTAATATCCAAGTTAAAATTATTTTATACATATTTTTTTTTTGCTGTTTGAAAAATGTGCTTAAATTATGTAAAAAAAAAATTCAAATCAGGCCTATTGGCTATTGTATTATTAACCTGGTCAATGCCTTCAAACTCCTCAAGGATCTCCAGCAGAATACAAGCCGATCTTGCCAGTTTGAATACGTGGGTGTATATTTTTTCATGGGATCAGGTGATAGGCAAAACTTTGTTGGACTAAACGAAGTGAGCTGCCACTATCTAATGCTGGCCCATGATTTAACCCTTGATTAACTTCAAATTGGTAATTTAAAATAGTTACAATGCACATTATGTTGCCTCTTCTAAGGGGAGAATTAAATTAGCCCCCAATAATTTTTCAGGTGCAGAAATGGCACTTTATCGCAATTTTTTTTTTTTCTCGGGCAATTCAACTAGAGCCTGTTTTTTGTGCCCGAAAAATGATCTGTTTTTGGGAGCAAACGCATCGGCCCATGAACCTATCATGGATTATATGTGTTTTCAGTGCCATGATTGTGAAAACGGGCTGCTTAACGCAGATTTTTCTTCCAGAGCCTGCTGAGGTCCTAAAAAAAATCCCAGTAAATAGCTGCAGTTCAACTGACTTTAGGGCTAATTGGATAGCCCCGGGGGATCAATTAGCGCATGGTAAATTACCACAGCTAATTGAATTTCCCCCTGAAATCTCATTGGGCCGGGATATATACAAGTAGTTTTGTTGTAAGGGATCCTCCTTAGATTTCCATTGTGAAAGTAAATCTATATTAACAGTTCCTGGTATTGTAACTTCGCCTTACATGATGAAGGGAAAGTGCTAAATTAAAGTGTTTGTAGTATTTGCAATAACTCTGACTTAATAAAGGAAATTATTTATCACCTTTACATTAATAAGGATTATGTGTACAGGTTTGTCTTGTTTCATGAAATGTTTTATTTTTCACCAAACATTCTGCCTTTTGAGAGCATTGAATGACTACAATACTGGGCTGTATTTAAATAATTTGTATCAAGGCTGTATTTAAATAATTAACTAATGTCCCATTTGTTGGTCTATTTATTTTGACTTCTTTTGCTTAGGGGGAGCTGCTGGGGGTGACGTTGCTGAAAAAAAAGCTCAAACACCAAAAGGTGCTAATGCTGTAAAGGTAAAGCTGTCCTATTGGCCACTGTTCTGTAATAATGCCAGCTAATGTGACATCACCACATCCTTTCTGCTGCATCTGTGTCATTAGAATGTGGTAAACAAATGTGAGATTAAAGAACAGGGAATAATGGTTTCTGCTGTGTAAGAAGTGAAAATGCATTTGGAACTTAGGAGCCTATGTACTAATAATCGCGGAACTGTCGCAATTATTAAGGATCCATATAGCTGTGGATACTTTCATTTGTACTAAAAGATATCGGCTGCAGTAACTGCTATACTTGCGAGTTATATCCATTTTATTCTCCTGCTCACTGTGTCCGTTACGCCACTAGCCAGGGGCTGCGGGAGAAAGATCGGAAGCTCTATCTCCTGCGTGTAAGCCTCCATAGGCTTAAAAGTGGTTTGAAGATGGTATAAACTAACAGGGTCATACTCTTAAAAATTTGGGGTTTGGTACATAGGGCTGAGATCATAGTCCCCATTTATAATAATTTCTGTGAAATCTCCTGCATTGTGCTATTAGAAACTGTAGTTTCTACATAATTTTATGAAAAAATAGCTTGATAAATAGGCCCCTAAGTTTCCATTAATGTCTAAGCGTAAAAATAGATGATATGTAGGTATGAAGCAGTTATAGACAGCAGGCAGCCCTAGGGCCACTTGCAGCTCCCTGACTTTTCATCTGTGGACCCCAGCTCTTTCCTTCTTTATGCCTGTTCTTTCGTCACCTTATGCCCCATTATCATTTGGGACTTTTTATTTATGAAGCCAGAAGACAGGAGAGCATTTTACTTGGGTCAAGTTGATGAATTGGTTTCTCATATTTTGCTTGTCAGGTGAGACACATCCTTTGTGAGAAACATGGGAAGGTTATGGAAGCCATGGAAAAAATAAAATCCGGAATGCGATTTAGTGAAGTAGCCACTCAGTACAGCGAGGACAAGGCCCGACAAGGGGTATGTTTACTGGCTTCTGAGTATTGCAAACTATTTCTATAGACTTATTAGTATTATGAAGATCATTTTATAGAATTGTATATTTTTACATTTCCTTAGTAATATGTAAGAGTGACACTGCTTCACACAAGCAGATGTTTTAGTGTAATACATTTGCAAATTAAAAGGTTTGTCTCTGGAGCATTAGAACTATAGTTATAGTTTTCATATGCAGATCAGAGATGAGAATTCAGTCCAGCTAAAGTAAGAGCCATGTTAAACAACTGCTTCAACGTGATGCCTCCTATATCTGGTCTATTAATATGCAGCTGTTTTTCCAAGGCTCCTTTGCTACTCTTCACAGTTTTCAAATTGAGCATTGTGATTGGCCCTTCCACTTATGCCGTGTACACACTAGACGATATGTCGTCCGATCCGGCTCTCATGGGGATGGGAGGAGGTTAGAAAAATGTGGAGCGGGTAATTCTGCTTTAAATTGTTTGATTTTGTCATTTTTGACATGTACTTTATCCTACAAAGATCTCTTTTAGACGCTGCACTGTAAAGCACTGGCTTAAGAAAGACCAATTAAGTACATTACAAAAAATAACCACCCATTCGTTATACTGTAGGAAGCATTTACCTATTTGGCTGTTAGATAGTAAAATATGAAATATAGATAAACAGTGTTGAGCAATTTCATGTCTCCTGACTATTTCTCAAATTAATTAGTAAATCATAGATAATAAACTTACTAAATTATATGTATAAAGAGCTGAGAGAGGTGCCAGCTGGGGTTTCAAACACACAAAACCCCCAGGATGACATCAGCTAACCCATCCGATTAGAAGTCTAGAAACAAAAGGTCATAAGAAGACTCCTGCATAGCTTTAAACATATGAGCTTACAGGAAGACTTTGAAATACATTTGACATGAGATTTAGATTTGGGAGGGTTGTGTCCAAATTCACGTCTAATTGCAGTGTAAAACTAAAGCTGTCCAGCATGTGTGGGCTACATCCAGCAGCAGTCAGTATATACCCTGCATGCAAGAAGAAATAAATCTAATTGCTCCCCATACATGTTTGTCCAGGTATTCGAGTTACTCTGAGTCAGACCTGCTATCTTCAGGACCTGTAATAACAAAAACAATATGAATATACTGAAATCAGTAAAAAAAAATATTTGTACGGACTATTAACTATTATATTATTTTTCTAGAATATTAATTGATCTAAGGCACAAAAGAATGGGTTAAATTATGTGGGACGAGTATATTGAGTGTTGTATTAGTGGGAAATGTGTTTTTAATCTTATAGTTTGGAGTTACATGTTTTTTTTTTTTTTAACATTTTCTTTTTAAAATAACAAATCACGCTACAAGCATTTTTATGCACCCCAAATTCATCTAAAACCTTTAATATTGTAAAATAAAAACCTTTGCTTTGTACCATTTTCCACTGTTACTAAAAATGCAAAAATAATCCATTTGACACCTTGTAAGAGCACCAAATACTTATATTATGGCCACTAATAGCCTGCTATACTCTTATCCAATGTTATTTGCTACTTTTTTGGGGTACAGGATGTTTTCCCCACTTTTTCGGCTAGCACCAGACAGAATTACCACGTGACCCCCGGGATAAGCATTTTATAATAGAAATAGAATAGTGCGACTAGCAGGAGTGTGCATGTAGAAATTGCTGCTCATTAAGTTTAGAAGCTCATGTATGTAATAAATGTATTCACATGTTTTACGCTTCTCTGCCAGGGAGATTTGGGCTGGATGACAAGAGGCTCTATGGTTGGACCTTTCCAAGAAGCTGCTTTTGCCCTACCTGTAAGCACTATGGACAAACCGGTTTACACTGACCCCCCTGTTAAGACCAAATTTGGATATCACATCATCATGGTGGAAGGAAGGAAATAAAAAAATAAAATAATAAAGAGCTTCCGTTTCTTTTTTAAATTCCTAAATCAATTGGTAATGGATTTTATTATTGTTCCAGATTACATCTGATCACCAGTGTCTACTTTCAGCAAAGTGCACTTTATAAGTACTGATTTTCTTACAGAAGTGAAATATTTTAAGTAGTTGTGTTTTTTTTGGGGGGGGGGGAATTTGTGATAGACAGCTCACAAAAAACTCCTTGTGCTTAAATAATTGTCACATGTATAACATTCCTGAATTAATGTATACACAAACTTTGCATTCCGAAGCTTGGCAAATCCGCTAGTGCTGCATCCTCCATAGATACCTGTTGGAGCTGAAATTGCAGACGAAAATGGAGGGACTGCGACAGATATCACAGATATATGCTGCCGTCCGTCCGTAGTACATCTTGCGGCACAAATGCAGCCAGCTAATTATTTTCTTGGAGCTACAAATAGCTCACACTCGTGTATAGGAGACTGCTGGCTGGGGAACTTGTCTGCTTTTTCCTGGAGCACTGATTCGGGTAAGGGAGGTGACAAGGAGTGAAGTAATTTTGGAGGGAACCTCCCTTCAGATAAGCAGGTACTTGGGAGGCGATTATCTCGTGACCACTACCCACTGTCCATAAGGGACCATGTTAAATATGTCCAGCACATGTACTTGGCTTGATTGTTTAAGGAGTCTTAGCCCCTGTGGTACTGTGTGTAAGAAAAGGATAAAAAGAGGCCTGTGAGTACTTCATCAGTATGCTGAGATTTACCCTCAGCACCTCCAGTGGGGTAAATTGACTTTTTCAAGACTTTGAGCAATAAACATCTTGCCTTAAAACAACACATCTGCTTGTATAAGGTGACCACTAGAATAGCACAGAATACTATTCCGTTCTTCGGCTGTTCTGGCTTCAGCACAGTGTCCCCAAGCTAAACCCTTTGCCAGCTACCCTGCAGAGATTGCATTAGGAAGTGTTACAGCAGCGTGCCCACACATACCCAGAAGTAAGAGGTTCCAAATGGCGATAGTAGGAGCTTTGTGCTGGCAGCGAAGTACATGCCCACTGTGCATTGGGCGGTGTCAGTAACAGTTGGTTACTGACAGTAATATTCCAAGATCCAGTGAGATCGACAATAATCTGTGATCGCCAGGCGAGACGAGGTCACCTGGGCACATTTCTCATGTGAAACAAGAAGGCTTTTAAGTAAATAAATTATATATTTTACTGAAAATGCAATAAATCACAGTGAGCAGCATAATACAAATTAACACTTTGGATAAACAAATAGTTGCTTGCTCAATGCTTCAAATAGACTCAGAGTTTTTGCAAGGATATAAATGAATGTAAATATAACATCACATTCAGTCTTGCAACGGTGTTTATGGGGAGATGTTTCAAGTCTTGGAGAGACAAAGTACCAACCAATCGGCTCCTGTCATTTTTCAAACAGTCTGTAAAATGACAGAAGCTGATTGGTTGGTACTTTATCTCTCTCCAAGGTTTTATAAATCTCCCCCATAGATTGTTTGGATCAGCACATTGCATGCGGCTTCAAAGAGAAGGCTAGTGAAGCATTGGGTGAAAAGTGATACATTTTCAAATAGGGGGCAATCCCAGATAGGAACAATGTCCCATAAATCACTTGCTTTAACTCAATCCTGCTAAGTGATCCCTAATTGGGACAGACTACCCGCTGATTGCGACTGTTTGCTGGTATGTGGCTTTGTAGAAATCGGAGGATTTGTAGTGTTGTGCACTGCAATGGGTGGCCTCCGGAATCGTGGCAATGTAATTATGTTCCACTTACTGTATACTGATTAATGCAAGTGACAGTGGCTGCTTGCAGAACCTCCTAAAAGATATAGGTGGTGATGTGTTTCATCTCTTAGCAGCAGAGACTTAAGCTGGCCATACACCAGAACAATATCTGGCAGTGTATGGAACCAAATGATAGTCAGACGTTTGCTCCCACATGCTGAAAAACGGCCAAAAAGGGTTGGTCCAACTAGTTGGGAAAATCAAACCTGTTTGAAATTTCCCAACTATTCGTTCAAGTGTAGGGGGAACTTTCCAGGCAACTGAACAATAAGTAGGCGGACACTGCCTGGCAGTGTTTGCCTACTTCTTCATTGTCATCCTGTCCATATTCCTGTCAGTGGCACATGGTAGAGGCAAAGCAGGAGTGTCGGTGCTGCTGCAGGTCAGTAAGTGTCTGCCTCACATGTTTCAGCCGCCTCTCCCCGGAGGTGTGCTGCTGCACGGCCCCTCCTGTCAGTGTAGCACCTGGCCCCAGACAATACACCTGGCTCTCTGAAGCAGTGCCCCGCTGTCGTGCCTCCAGGTAGAACCCATCAGCCGCGGCTCAGCTAAATAAACCTGGGCAGTGTCACATTTGGGTAATCACTGTACTGTGCACTTTCGCCCCCCCCCCCCCTCCCCCAGAGTAGCTGGCACTGTGCACCTTCGCTTCCCCCCCTGTGCAGCCGGCACTGTATGTATATGCATATTGATGTGTGTATGTGTATATTAAGGGTCCATGGAGCTCCACAGGGAGACAATGGGGTGTAGGTGGTACTTGGAGGACCGGACATCAACAGCAAAGCTTTTTCTAACCCGGGATGCTCTGGTCCTTCCCCCTATACCCCGCCCATAGCCTGGAGACAAGTTAGTTTTGTTGGTGTCCGGCAGGAGCTGGATCACCGTTAGAACAGTGGGGCTGCTTTTAAGCAGCCCGAGCTTTATTTTTATGATTTTCTTTTACTTTACTGTAACAGAGCAAGCAGTGCTAGACAGTCCTCTTTATGTCTGTGCTGCTGCTCCATCACCCCTCCGCGGCGCTGCGACTCAAGCCACAGGCTAGGTACTCTCTGCTGGGAACTGGGGGGACCTGGCTAGCGTGGCTCCTCGGTCCCCAGACTGCAGCCGGGACGCAAGGGTACAGGTAAGGTGGGTTCCCACTTGTGGGTTTGGCAGTCTCACCTCCGGTATCTGGAGACAGATCAGAGGCGCTGATGTGGAAGCCGGTCCGTCCGGGACTCCACCAGGGGACATGCGTTACTGGCGCATAGAGGCCAGGGAACCGGTGGTTACTGTCAGCACAGGGGAGATCAGCTCTCTCCCTGCGGCCCCTTCCCCAGCCATTCCACTGCGGTCTGAGCTACTCCCCCTTGCCCCCCTCAGAGACCTCTACTAAAAGCCAGCCACAGGTCTCTGGGAACGCTGGGTCCAGTCTCCATATATACCTCACCTATGTGTCAGGTTATATAGCGCTATTTCCTACCAGTCACTGCGGACTGTGTAGTTGATTTTAGTGCCCATTGCAGTTACATTTATGCTCATAGCAGTGAGATGTATTTTCTGCATTGTATGTGACTTATGCTAGCTCTGTTATCTGGCTCTCTACTGTCAGCTTATACCTTTCCCTTTTTCTTTCACAATAACTCTGGAATACTGGTGTATAGGAGGCTCACTGTACGTCACATCTACTTGTATTTGTGAAGGCTGTCACATACTGTATACCTGTGTTGCATGCTGCACTGTGCCATATTATTCATAAATCTGTGTTGCTCAGTGCACTGAGCCATATTGTGTGCTATACTATCCTTGCAGCACCAGTATGTCTAGCAAAGGCAAGAGTAACAAACAGGCTACTGCTTCTGCCCTGGTTTCCTGCAAGTTCTGTTTGGTAAGTTTATCCCCAGAGGATTCACTTCAAGGTGGTCTATGTGCATCTTGTTATACTGCACCTGGCCTATCAGCCCCTGCAGCCCCCCTGGGCATCCTTTTAACAGGTATTGGCAAAGATTGCGGACCGCCTAGAGGTTCCTGTGGTTGCTCCACTTACGGAATTGCCACATCAGGTACTCTGCAATGCACATACCTCCTTTTGCCTCCTCCATGGGTAGACATACTTTCTACCTCAGTGCAGAGTCTGGCGGCTACATCTACAACCTCAGGCTTACATCGCTCTGTGGGTCCCTCATGGGCAGCCTGCCATGGCGCGACTGTCAAGCAACTATGCAGGGCGGCCACATGGTCTTCTGTCCACACCTTTCTTAGGTTATATGCCTTTGATACATTTGCCTCTTAGGATGCTTCCTTTAGACTGCCTCAGCACAGTTTTGAAAAATGTATACTAGGTAAATTATCACTACTGCTATATTAAGAGCAATTTCTATAAAGGAAGTTAGGAATGCATTGTGAATCTGTGATGGTCCCCTCCCTTCTCACAAATTGTTTATCTTAATTCAGGCATCCACTATACAATTTTATGTCAGATATCTGTCCAATATGGCTGGTTGGAATAAAAACCTGGTAATGTATGGGAGCAAATGACAGTCGATTATATGGTTTTAAACACTGAAAAAAAGGACAAAAAAAATTGTTCAAATTGGTTAAATTTGTGTGTTTTAGCCAATTTGTCTGAACAACCATTTTTGTCTGTTTTTCAGTGTGTGTGAGCAAATGGACGATTGTTATTTGCTCCCATACATTACCAGGTTTTTATTCCAACCAGCCATATTGGACAGATATCTGACAGAAAATTGTATAGTGGATGCCCAGTTTTAGACTTTATTGCATCCCAATTTAGTGTGTGTTGAGCTCTGGGGGTGGGGTCCCAATCAGTGAGCACACAGAGACATGTTTGTAACTTTAGTTATTATTAGTGCTCACTAATGCTGGCCATACACGGTAAGATTTTCTGTCCAACCATCCAACTAGTTGGTTGGTTGGAATGAAAATCTGGTAACGTATGGGAGTAAATGATGATCAGCAATTTGCTCCTAAATTCCATAAAATAGATTAAAATGGTCGTTCAGACAAGTTTGCTCTAAACAATTTGTTCAAATAACAGTTTTTGTCTATTTTCCTGCGTGTGGGAACAAATTGCTGATTGTCATTTGCGTTCATACATTATCAGAATTTCATTCCAACCAATCAACTAGTTGGATGGTTGGACAGAAAATCTTACCGTGTATGGCCAGCATTAGGCTGCATAGACGTAGGCTGTGTTAGATGAAAAGTGTAATAACAATTTGATAACTAAGTCGGAGTTACGCCGGAGTTAAACTGAGGGAAAACAAACTCAAAACTAGAAAACTTTCTGACCAACAACAAGCAACATATTTATGTGACTTACCAAAATCACCATCTTCTGCATATCCAGGAAACTCCTTACTGCACTCACTGCTTGGACATTGCAAGTACTTCCCTATCTGCTGCTGCTCTTCTTGATTGATCTTTCTTGATCATAACACTTTGGACTGGATCGGCTCGGTACATTGTAATTTTTGCCTTCCTTCTACATAAATTCTTGTTTGTATTGCCTTTTCCAATTGCGTCAAAACTATCCACTTTAATCATTTGTTTAATAACTAATTCCTGCACCCACTACTCACACACCTCTCTTTATATATCACTTTTTGAGCTGCGCTCATACATTAGCATCACCTCAAGGACTGCCAAGAGAATTTCTGGGCCTGGGTACTGCAACATCCTGTGGGACCACAGCATGTTGGGGATGGCTGCACCCATTTGTGGGTGTATCTAGCATGTGAGATGCACCCACTCACAGGAGCATGGCATAGCACCCAGCAGCTGGGATTAAAGTATTCACTACTGTATAAGGATGGCAGGACAGTCCCATAATAGCTGCATTTTTTATCAGGATTTATTTAGATGCTAAAATGGAACACACAATAGTTAAAGTGCTACAACTTTATGTGTTATTTACATGAGATGTATAAAATAAACAAAATCTATTTTCTGTAAATAGAGATAGATGAATGAGGGACTTAATTTGACATAACATCAGGTCTTCTTAAACACACACATTCCGCAGCACATATCCTAACCCACTGCTCCATGCTCCTTCCTCATTATCTATCCCATCTGTGTTGCCCCTGTCTGTCTGCCCTTCCCCTTTAGAATGTAAGCTGTTACGAGCAGGGCCCTCCTCCCTCATGTGCTTCTCCCTCTACTTATAGTATTATTTACTCCTAACTCCCCACAACGGCACCTAACACATGGTTGCTCATGTCCTGCTGCTTGTGTTTTGCAGCTATGTTTATAAACCATGTCCTTATCCTACATTGTTTTGTATTACTATTAACTGTTCTTCTTGTGTTCTCATTTATGTGCTGTGTAAGGTGCTGCGGAACCTTTGTGGCGCCATATAAATAAAGAATAATAATACTAATAATAGCCACCGGATTCTTCTCTCAGTTCAGGAGCATCCCCGCCCTTGAACAACTGCTTTGGGACATCCCCATTGTCTCCCTGTGGAGCCCTATGGACCCTGAAGAAGAAAAGGAGAGTTATGGTAAAACTTACCTTTATTAACTCTCTTTCTTCGAAGTCCATAGAGTCCACAGGGCACCCGCCCTGACGCACCTGGCTTCTATGGGTTTCTTCTCTTGGTCACTTGTGTCCTTTTCTGTGTGAGGTCTGAGCAGATGATACAGCTGCACAGATTAGAAAATAGGGGAGTGGATGGGGGAAGAGACAGCGGTGTGGATGGGGACATATAGGCGTGGAGTGGGTGGGGGAGATTAAGCAGCACTGATGGGAAGGAGCCAAAGTGATGCAGATGGGGGGAAAACAGTGATGCGGATGGTGGTGACAAAGTGATGCAGATGCGTGGAAAACAATGATGCGGATGCAGGGGAGACAGAGGGCCTGATTCAGACACGCTCGCTAGCAAGCGGCCGCTCGTTGCAGAAGATGTTCGCTAATGTGCGCATGCGTATAGTTCACAGTGCGCGTGTGCAAACTAGTACGAGCGATCGGAATGTGGTCGCTCGCCCTGCCTTGACAGCCCAGTGGAATGAGTGACAGGAGAGGCCGTTTGTGGGTGGTAACAGGGGCAGGGCGTACTAACGGGGGAGTGTAGTTGCAGACGCAGGCGTGCCAGAGTGTTTCAACACCATTTCAGAGGTGTGCATAATTAACAGGCAGCGTCATAATACACGTCACCTGGTTGTTTTTTACACTGAACTGCTCACAGTGCTTGCGGTAGGGTATACTCAACTGTAAGCGCTGCGGTCTGATCCGATGGTTCCCGATGTTCCGATGGTTGTATATGCTTCCTGGAGATGATGTACGTTAGTGGGCAGCTAAAGACAGGCAGGTGGGCATCTAAAAACTCAAAGTGATCGCTCGCCAAGACATAGTGCGCGTGCTTATGCCTTGCCGTGCAAGCGGCTGCCTTGACATCACTTAGCTGAATTTCCATATGCTGGGAGCGAGCGGCTGCATCTAGCAAGCGTGTCTGAATCAGACCCAGAGTGGCACAGTTTGGGAGAACAGAGCAGGAGGTGTTTTGGGGGTGCAGAGGGAGAGACGGCTGCGGGGGCACGCTGCAGGTGTGTGGGGCAGTGGCAACAACTGGGCCTTGCACAGAAGCATCAGCGGGCGACAGAGAGACTCACTGGTGCTGGGCATGCACCTAAAAAAATCTAATTAATAAGACACAGATGCATGGACATATCAGTGAGATCCATCCATGCATCTGTTTAAAAATGAATGTGTAATATATATAGAAAAAAATTACGTGCTCCTACACCACAACCAGCATCGGGTTTTGGAGCCCCAATGCTGGTTGTGCTAAATACAGGGGACAAACAACGTAGGGGTCCCCTGTATTAAGCACAACCACACCAGGCTAATCAGAGCCAGTCCTGGTTGCCAAAATACAGGGGACAAACGACATAGGGGTCACCTCGAAAAAAACTGAATTCTTCCATAGAGGAATCCCGAGTGGGGGCATGGTGTTTAAGGGGCTACACCTCACAATCTATTGGAGGTACCAAGCTGAAATTTGGTGGGCTTGGGGGAAGGAAGTGGCCGTTAGCTGTGGCCGTGACCTGTGGGAGGGGGGGAGTTAGCGGGTGTTAGCTATGGTCGGGATCTGGGGACAGTAGCGGGCATTAGCGGCGGTAGTGGTGGTGCGGGCTGCAGGACCTGGAGGAGGTAGCAGCAGACAGATGCAGTGCAGGCTCGGATCTGAAAGATCCGTGATGCCTGCATCTGTGTATAAATAAACAAACACAGAAGCAGAGACAGGATCAGTGAGACCCGTCTGTGCCTCTGTGTTTAAAAAAAGAAGAGAAAACCTGTGTAGAAAACAAATGGCGTTGCCCCCTCCCAAAATAAACAACCAGCGCTGGGCTTTGGAGACCCAGTACTGGTTGTGCTAATTACAGGGGACAAACGACGTAGGGGTCCCCAGTATGAAGCACAACCAGTACCAGGCTTTTTAGAACCAGTCCTGGTTGCCAAAATACGGGGGACAAATTATGTAGGGGTCCCCCGTATTCAGCACAACCAGAACTGGGCTCTGAGTCGGTCCTGGTTCTGGAAATACAGGGGAAAAAATATGTAGGGTCCCCCTGTATTTACCAGAACCAGCACTGAACTTATTCTAGCGGGGTGCTAATGCCACAGCCAGGAGAGCCCATTCACTGGTCCCCCCGGCCAAAGAATCACCTCTGACCACTAGTCAGCCCAAGCCGGGTATCCCTGGAAAGCTGGAGATCCCCCCCAATAAAGGTGTCTCCCTCTCTAGGTCACCCCAAGCCCAGGCTGATAGCCCAGGGCTATCCCCGGCACCCCTGGAGCGGTGGGTGCCAGGTTGATTATGTAATTTGTAGTGCAAAATAAAGACCTAAAATATTGTCTTTTGCAGAAGCACTACAGGCCCCAGCAAGTCTCCCCTGCATGCTGGTAATTGAAGGACCAGAAGTACCAGCAAGCAGAGCATTAAGGGCCCACTGGTACCTATAGTACCCCTGTAAAAGAAATATATATATTGAAAAAAAAATACACACCGATTGTTTTAAAATTTTATTTTATTTTTCTGTACCTTCCCCTGGGGGGTGGCAGCCTTTAAGCCTATTTTCATGGCTGCTGCTTCCCCCATGGCATCTTCAACTGGAAGGCGGCGGCCTTTAAGCTCTTTTTCATGGCCGCCGCCCATCCAGGACTTCCCTGGCATCGTCTTTCTTTGCCAGGTCTTCTCTGCTGCCACCCGGCTGACGGACTGCCGTGCCATGTGCTCGAACTGGCTTATATAAGCTAGCCGAAGGGGGCGGGGTGATGACATCGCGAACCGTGATTGGAACGCGGCGGCCATCTTTGAATTTTTCCAATGGACACGCGCGTTTCTCACCATTGAAGTCAATAGTGAGAACCGCTCATTGGCTCAGAGGCAGAAGGCTCACCTCTCTCAGCCAATGAGCACTCTGCATCGGGATTTCTGTACTGAAATCCCGCGGCAGAGCTGTCATTCGGGTAGTGCTGTCCTTAGAAGACAGTACTAAAGTTTTCTGGTCCGCGTATTTAATTATTTTTTTTTGCCAAGACCCTGGATTGCCTACTTTGGAACAAAATGGACCTGATCCACGCATAGGAGATGAAGTGAGTATGGATATTTTATTACAGGTACACCATTGGATCAACTACATGGAGAAGAGGACTGATGGGCTACTGGGATACATAGGTGAGTATATGAGATAGTGTGTGCATGTATGTTTGAATAAAATTTTACTTTTTATGGTGTGTGTGTGTTCTGTGCTTATTTAATATTGCTTTTGCTGTGGAACTACATGTACCAGCGGGCCCGTAATGCCCCGCACACTGGCACTTGTGGTTCTCCAAGTACCAGCATGCGGGGGAGGCTTGCTGTGAACTGTAGTTCCATAACAAAAGACAATATTTTAACTCTTTACTTGCACCACACTTTACATAACCCGGCACCCACCGGCCAGGGGTGGCGTGGATATTTGTCCCCCATATTTTAGCAACCAGGACTGGTTCTAAAAAGCCTGGTGCTGGTTGTGCTTAATACGGGGGACCCCTGCATTGTTTATTCCCTGTATTTTGCACAACCAGTAGTGGGTCTCCAAAGCCCGGTGCTGGATGCTTTTTGTTTTGGGGGGGGAGGCCACGCAATAAAAAATTTTTATACAGGTTTTTTTTTAAAACACAGAAGCGCAGACGGGGTCTCACTGATCCCGTCTGTGCTTCTGTGTTTGTTTATGTATACACAGATGCAGGTATCACGGATCTTTCAGATCTGAGCCTGCATCTGTCTGCTGCTACCTCCTCCAGCTCCTGCCGCCTGCACCACCGCCGCCCGTGCTGCCGCTAACGCCCGCTATCATCCCCGGGTCCTGGCTGCAGCTAATGCCCACTACCCCCTTTCCCCCGGGTCCCGGCCATTAGCTTTCATCCCCTGAGCCCACCACCCGCACTGGCCAGCCATCTTGGTGCACCCAAGTGAAGCAGTACACCTGCTGGAGGCTCCTACTGAGGCTGCGCAACAAGTTGAAACATCCTACAGTATCTCTACAATAGTAGATTCATGAGGTAATAGTCTAAAAACTGTAACTTTCTCAATTACCTAAACCCCAAAAGCACCTACCCTGGAAAAATAGCTACCTAATAAAATAAACCCCTAGTCTAAATTCACCCCCTATCCTTATTAGTTATGCCTTCCCAAATATCCCCCATAGAGAACAGCAGAAAAGTGGTCCTATTTGAGAGTGTCAAAAATAACTGAGAGTTGGAACTTTAGATTACTCCCAAATCCTAATTTTTTTAAATATTTTTGCCTTGAAATTTGGCATGCAGCACCGAGCGACAGTTCTACCTGCCCGTGCCATATTTCAGCTCGTACCTCCAATAGCTTTTGAGGTGTAGCCCCTTAAAAACCATGCCCTACCCTCAGGAAGTCTCTATGGTAGAATTCAGTGTTTTTAGATTCTGCCTTAATATAAGGGTACGACCATCCCGGCTTATGCTGCATACGGCCACCTTCCCCCTGCTCTTTCATGGCTCTGTACCCGCCGATCTGTCCCAACTCTCCTCCCCTCGTTTGGCAGTGTCCAGTGTCAAAAAAAAAAAAAAAAAAAAAAATATATATATATATATATATATATACAGAGCTCGAAGTGTGCCGGTATGTAACGGTATGACATACCGGCACTTCAAGCACTACCCTTTTTTTTTGTTACTTTCCCGGATGCAGGAGTAGGGAACCCGCAGGGACCTCCCTGACGATCGGATCATCTTTGATGATCCGCAGCACTGACAGTCATCAGACTGACAGGTGTCAACGCTGCCACCTCTCCGGGATTGCCTCGGATAGTGCAAACTGTCAGAATCAAACCCACTGTCATCTGCACTGTCAGCCGCTGTCTGGCGCCGCTAGGGAGGTGAGCTGGCAAGTGCTGCCGGCGGGAGGAGGGGACCTCTTGGAGTCCTCTCAGTGGCCAAACTCTCTGCCACCCGGCCTCACTGCAGGTCAGTGGCATCGCCGTGTCACAAGGGGGGTGCGGACCCACCAGGGTGTCACCCGCCGAGGGGTGACACCAAGGTGCAGTCTCCCTCTCAGTGACAGGAGCCGAGTGCTGCACTGTAGTATTAAGTGCAGCACTCTGCTCCTGACACCGTGAGGGAGCCGGCACACTAAACAGCCCGTACCTCCTCCACCCCCGGTAATAAACACACTGTAGCATGGGGTTTGGGCCCCTTGTCCACGCCCCTTCACAGCGTCCCTCACCAGGTGACACCTGCACTGTTATCAGCGGCTGCCTCCTCCATCCAGTGTCCCGGAGAGCTCTCCCACTTCCTGTGTGTGCTCTGCTTTCCTATCCCCTGCCCACCGGCACATGCAGCCACAGGAAACAAGCATTCATCAGCTGCACACATTCAGACGCTGCTGCCTAGACTCTACCCCACACTGCTGACATACACTGTACCTAGCTAAGTGCAAATGGTGTCAGTGTTACAGTGCCTTGTTCTGTCACTTATCGCCTTCCTTATGTGACACCCCCGAGGGGTATGACACTTACACAGTATACGTGTGTCATTCTGCGCCCTATAATTACTACCCACAGACCTTCACCCTCTGTCTCTATCTGTCCCCCTCTGTCCTTCACTCTTTGCCTCTCTGTCTCCCTTTGCCCATCACCATTTGCCTCTCTCTGTCACCCTCTGCCTCACCTTCTGGCTCTCTCCGTCACCCTCTACCCTTCACTCTCAGCCTCTCTCTGTCACCCTCTGCCATCACTCTTGTCTCTCCCTTTCACCCTCTGCCTCACCGTCACCCTCTGCCCATCACTCTTTGCCGCTCCCTGATACCCTCTGCTTTACCATCACCTTCTGCCTCTCTGTCACCCTCTGCCCTTCACTGTCAGACTCTCCCTGTCACCCTCTGCCCATCACTATTTGCCTCTCCCTGTCACCTTCTGCCTCACCGTCACCCTCAGCCTCTCCGTCACCCTCTGCCCATCACTCTGTGCCCATCACTTTCTGCCCATCACCCTCTGATTCTCCCTGTCACCCTCTTCCCTTCACTCTTTGCCTCTCCCTGATACCCTCTGCCCTTCACTCTCACCCCCTCCGTCACCCTCTGCCCATTACTCTTTGCCTCACCCTCTGCCCATCACTCTTTGCCTCTCCCGGATACCCTCTGCCTCACACTCAGTCTCTCCATCACCCTCTGCCCATCACTCTTTGCCTCTCCTGGATACCCTCTGCCTCACCCCGGCCTCTCTGTCACCCTCTACCCATCACTCTTTGCCTCTCCCTGTCACCCTCTGCCTCACCGTCACTCTCAAACTCTCCCTGTCACCCTCTGCCCATCACTATTTGCCTTTCCCTGTCACCTTCTGCCTCACAGTCACCCTCAGCCTCTCTGTCACGCTCTGCCCATCACTCTATGCCCATCACTCTCTGCCCATCACTCTCTGCCCATCACCCTCTCCCTGTCACCCTCTGCCCATCACTCATTGCCTCTCCCGGATACCCTCTGCCTCACCTTCAGCCTCTCCATCACCCTCTGCCCATCACTCTTTGCCACTCCATCACCCTATGCTTCTGCCTGTCACTCTCTTCCCTTCACTCTTTGCTTCTCCCTGATACCCTCTGCTTTACTGCCACCCTCTGCCACTCTCCGTCATCCTCTGCCCTTCACTCTCACCCTCTGCCCATCACTCTTGCCTCTCCCTGTCACCCTCTGCCCATCACTCTTTGCCTCTCCCTGATACCCTCAGCCTCTCCATCACCCTCTGCCCATCACTCTTTGCCACTCCATCACCCTCTGCTTCTCCCTGTCACCCTCTTCCCTTCACTCTTTGCCTCTCCCGGATACCCTCTGCCTCACACTCAGTCTCTCCATCACCCTCTGCCCATCACTCTTTGCCTCTCCTGGATACCCTCTGCCTCACCCCGGCCTCTCTGTCACCCTCTACCCATCACTCTTTGCCTCTCCCTGTCACCCTCTGCCTCACCGTCACTCTCAAACTCTCCCTGTCACCCTCTGCCCATCACTATTTGCCTCTCCCTGTCACCTTCTGCCTCACAGTCAAGCTCAGCCTCTCCGTCACGCTCTGCCCATCACTCTCTGCCCATCACCCTCTGCTTCTCCCTGTCACCCTCTTCCCTTCACTCTTTGCCTCTCCCTGATACCCTCAGCCCTTCACTCTCACCCCCTCCCTGTCACCCTCTGCCCATAACACTTTGCCTCACCCTCTCCCTGTCACCCTCTGCTCATCACTCATTGCCTCTCCCGGATACCCTCTGCCTCACCTTCAGCCTCTCCATCACCCTCTGCCCATCACTCTTTGCCACTCCATCACCCTATGCTTCTGCCTGTCACTCTCTTCCCTTCACTCTTTGCTTCTCCCTGATACCCTCTGCTTTACTGCCACCCTCTGCCACTCTCCGTCATCCTCTGCCCTTCACTCTCACCCTCTGCCCATCACTCTTTGCCTCTCCTGGATACCCTCGGCCTCTCCGTCACCCTCTGCCCATCACTCTTTGCCTCTCCCTGTCACCCTCTGCCTCACCGTCACTCTCAGCCTCTCCCTGTCACCCTCTGCCCATCACTCTTTGCCTCTCCCTGATACCCTCTGCCTCACCCTCAGCCTCTCCATCACCCTCTGCCCATCACTCTTTGCCACTCTATCACTCTCTGCTTCTGTCACCCTCTTCCCTTCACTCTTTGCCTCTCCCTGATACCCTCTGCTTTACTGCCACCCTCTTCCTCTCTCCGTCATCCTCTGCCCATCACTCTTTGCCGCTCCCTGATACCCTCTGCTTTACCATCACCTTCTGCCTCTCTGTCACCCTCTGCCCTTCACTGTCAGACTCTCCCTGTCACCCTCTGCCCATCACTATTTGCCTCTCCCTGTCACCTTCTGCCTCACCGTCACCCTCAGCCTCTCCGTCACGCTCTGCCCATCACCCTCTGCTTCTCCCTGTCACCCTCTTCCCTTCACTCTTTGCCTCTCCCTGATACCCTCAGCCCTTCACTCTCACCCCCTCCCTGTCACCCTCTGCCCATAACTCTTTGCCTCACCCTCTCCCTGTCACCCTCTGCCCATCACTCTTTGCCTCTCCCGGATACCCTCTGCCTCACCTTCAGCCTCTCCATCACTCTTTGCCACTCCATCACCCTCTGCTTCTCCCTGTCACTCTCTTCCCTTCACTCTTTGCTTCTCCCTGATATCCTCTGCTTTACTGCCACCCTCTGCCACTCTCTGTCATCCTCTGCCCTTCACTCTCACCCTCTGCCCATCACTCTTTGCCTCTCCCTGATACCCTCTGCCTCACCCTCAGCCTCTCCATCACCCTCTGCCCATCACTCTTTGCCACTCCATCACCCTCTGCTTCTCCCTGTCACCCTCTTCCCTTCACTCTTTGCCTCTCCCTGATACCCTCTGCTTTACTGCCACCCTCTGCCTCTCTCCGTCATCCTCTGCCCTTCACTCTCACCCTCTGCCCATCACTCTTTGCCTCTCCTGGATACCCTCTGCCTCACCCTCGGCCTCTCTGTCACCCTCTGCCCATCACTCTTTGCCTCTCCCTGTCACCCTCTGCCTCACCGTCACTCTCAGCCTCTCCCTGTCACCCTCTGCCCATCACTCTTTGCCTCTCCCTGATACCCTCTGCCTCACCTTCAGCCTCTCCATCACCCTCTGCCCATCACTCTTTGCCACTCTATCACTCTCTGCTTCTGTCACCCTCTTCCCTTCACTCCCTGATACCCTCTGCTTTACTGCCACCCTCTTCCTCTCTCCGTCATCCTCTGCCCTTCACTCTCACCCTCTGCCCATCACTCTTTGCCTCTCCCTGTCACCTTTTGCCATACCGTCACCCTCTTGCACGCGCTTGACTAATATCACTGTTGATGCATTGCTTCTGGTTGCACCACTGCCGCAACTTCTACATTTGCCACACCCCCACTTCAAAATTCCCACTTTGACCACTATATATATAATATGTATGTGTGTGTCAGGAACAAGTGTCCCTGATGTGGGTGAACAACTCTGCTATAGACAGAGCACCATAATACAAATACATTACTTACCAAACTGCCACCACCGATGTAAATGATTCCAAGAGGCCACCGGTCCTCTATTTACCCAATAATTGCACAGCCTCAGCAACAAGATTCTCATGCAGTTAATCTATTGCCTCCTGCTCCTAGCAATTAACACAGTTATTGCATAACCTCTTCCCCAATTGCGCAGACTCGGCGTCCTAGGCGACCACACAGTTCGCCTAGGATATACACATACATACAGTTACACACTGATACACACCTACAGTCACAAATTAATACACACACACAGTCCACATATAATCACATACACACACACATACATATAGTTACACACATACATACACACACACACACACTGATAAATATAGCCAGACACACATACCCACAGTCACAGACATACATGCATAAACACACTTAAATATAAACACATACACAGACAAACACACATACATACAGTTACAGAGACACATATATACACACATACACGCATACAGTTACAGAGACACATACATACACACAGATACAGTTACAGAGACTCATACTTACACACTTATACACACAGATACATACACAGTCACAGGATCCCCCCCTCTCTATCACCTTACTGTCAGACAGGATATAGTATACTCACTGTTTATGTACTCTGTCTCCTCCATCCAGGGCCGTAGCTAGGGTAGTGCGGCCAGTGCCATCGCACGGGGCCCCCCAAGTCAGGGGGCGCCGTTTGGGCCTGTCAAATTTCTGTTTATTATCATTTTTGCTTGTAGCTTCCTCTTATTTCATCCCCAGCATCTCCTGGCCTCTCCTATCTCTTCCCTGGCCCTTCCCCATGAATCCATGGCCCTTTTTTGGGTGCATTATGCCCCTTTGAAAAATAAGGGGGGCGCCAATGCTCTTTCTGGCACAGGGCACCAAAAAGTCTAGTTACTGCTCTGCCTCCATCCACTCTCATCCATGCTGCTGCTGGCCTGGCACTGACTGCCGTGTAGCCCCGCCCCCTGTCCCGACACCGCCTCCCTGTTAGCCTACTTGGAACTGCACTGCACTGTTACACTGACTGCAGCTGCAATGAATGGCCTGGGGCCCGCTGCGAGAGAACGGAGAACAGGAGGCGGGACAAGAGGTAGGAAGTCCGATGGAGCAGAGAGGAGAGGAGGACCAGCTCCAGCCGACGGCCTTCCACAGCCTGCGCTCCTATGTATATGCAGAGCATGGCTGGGGGCGGCCCTGGGACACTAAAATGTTACCGGTCTGGGGGGCACATGGCACCCTGCCCCCCGGCCCAGCCCGCCACTGCATATATGAAATAAACTAATAAGACTAGACGAGGGCTGCATAAGCGGGAGGCTATTTAACAGTTCTACATTTTTTGTGATGGGTAGCCTAGAGAATCTGTTGCTAGGCAGTTTTTAGTTTGTGAGGTATTTTATTAGTTCATGGTCAGCCAATTAGGTTTGATGGGGGCGGGTACATTTAGGCTGTACTATTTAAGGCTGATTTTGAATAGGTTCAGCCTCTTTTTCAGTTGGAAGTTAAGTAGAACCTGTATCACTTTTCTTTTACCTCAGGAGTTGTGTCAGTTTTTTGTCTTTCACTGTTTAAGCCTTCTTTTCGTTCCTTTACCCTGTCGGGATGCAATTGGGAAGCCGGCTGACGTAAGCCTGACAGCCGGCTTCCCGACTGCATTATCCCGGCGAGGGTTAAATGACAGGTGTCTAAATCTAGACGCCTGTAATTTTTCAGACGCTGGGAGACCGGTGCCCGGCATCCTTATTGAAGGGATGTCGGGTGCCGCCAGCGGACAGCTGCAGGGGGGGAGGGTTAGGTTTAGGGCTCCCGGGGGGGACTTACGGTTAGGCACCCCCCCTGGAGGGTTAGGGTTAGGCTAGGGGGAGGGAGGGTTATGGTTAGGCACCCCCCCAGGGGACTTAGGTTTAGGCAGCGGTAAGGGGGGGTTATGGTTTGGCACTTAGAGGGGGGATTAGGGTTGGGCACAGGGGGGAGGTTAGGGTTAGGCACCCCTTAGGGGGGTTAGGGTAGCAGATATTTACCTTAGGACGATCTGGATTTCCAGCGCTGTCGGGCTTCCGCTGCCGGGCTCTGCTGTTTTGTCGGGCTGCCGCTGCCGGGATTCGAACTCCCGGCCATGCGGCCGCCGGGATATCATACCGATTCCATCCTGTCACCTTCTATTCACTTTACTAGCTGCCCATTCTTCTGTTACCCTCTGTCTAGCTGTCATTTCCCTCCCTTCTCAGCTATCTTTCTGTGCCTTGCTACCCTTCTTTTTTCCCCTTCTTCCTTCTCTGTTTGTTATTGTATCCCTCTTTTGCCTGCCAGCATGCCCCGTCCAAAGCGTTCTGCCCCCCCCCCCCTCCTGCTTGGCAGAGGCAGCCCACCCACTCGTGGCTGCGGGTTACCGCCGGCCTGTGGTCGAAGTGCAGCCTCCCTCTCCCAGGGAGCTTGCTGAGAGCCAGCCGGTTCTTCCCAGCATTCCCTGGCCCTGCCACTCGTCTTAGCGGCGGCCTTTGCGTCCCGGGCGCGCCCACGAGTGGGCCTGTTGAATCTGCGTGTGCCGGGGACGGGGACCACATGGTCCTGAGGCGCACCACATGTTTTGCCCCAGAATCCTGTTTTATCATCTATGGTGGTATCTTATCCCTCTTACACCCCTCCTGCGACTGCACTTCGCCTTTTTCCGTATGGTCAGTTGAATTTTCTTGTGTCGCATCAGACGCCCAGCCCTTATTACCCCTGGCAGGCAGGTTACCCTCCAGCAAAGCGCGCTGCAGCAGAAATTTCCATCATCCCCAGCCATGCCCACAGCTTCTTTTAGCCCTGTTTCCCCTTTGCTTCAGACTGCCCCGCAGATGCCACCCAACCCGCCAACCCCCCATCCCCCTCCCCCAAAAAGCCGTTGTTGTGTCAGAATCATCTGTGGATTTAAACGTGTCTGTTTCCACCGCTGATATTCTTCCTAGGGATTCAGTGGCAACTACGGTACCAGAAGAGGTAGTCTGGCGAAAGAGACAGGTGTCTCGGGATGAAGTAGCGGCATCAGGGAGCATGTGCTTATGGGGCCTGCAGGAGTCATATCGGGGGATTCGGAGCTTCCAGGCCCGTCTGGTATCGGTGAGCATACATCTACACAAATTTCTAATGATAGTCATCTGATTCATCTACTAGTAGCGAGTCGTCTGGGTCCCCTAAGCGCCCGCGGAAATTAGCTAAATTAATTGCGCATCGCAATGCCAAGAAAACAGCGAAGAGCAAGGGTATGGACAGAGCAGCTGCTCCTGCGGAAATGCCACCATATTCTGATATGGGTCATTGCGCCAATACGGCTATAACAAGGGGTTTAAGGAAGAAAATTAGGGAAAAGATAAGAAAGGGGAAATATTTTGATATGTTTACCCTTACGGAAGACATGAAACAGGATTTTGAGAAGGCTAGGAAGATGGGTGACATTTGGGAAAATGCTTTTCACAATTTCCAGCATTGGATGAGGGGTATTTTTTTTTTTTCAGCTTGTTACCTTGAAACTAGGCCCGGGGAGCACATGAGTGTGCTTAAATATATTTACCTTATTCATGAAATGTTCACAAATTACCGGGTTATGTCTGGAGGGATTACGATGAAAAATTTCATCGTAAGCAGGAGGGGAATGCGGTCATGCCTTTAGGGGTAAAAGATGTAGAGGTGTGGTTGGAGGTGACACAGCATAATAAAAACCCATAAAGAGACAATATAGGAAACCAAATGTAAGGGAGAAGAGGACCCCAGGGTACATGGCAAAGGGTAAATGCTTTGCCTTCAAATGTACGTGAGGAGCGAATTGTTGTTTTTGACACTCATGTCGAGATTGTGGGGGAGGGCACCCAGCCAAAGACTGCAATGTCGGGAGTGGTGGTGGTTCCCATTCAGAACAGAGGTAGACCGGAGGGGCCTCTAAATAGGGCGCCAACACCTATTATTTTAAAAGTACTTGGTAATTGGTTGGCGCATTATCCTAAGCGGGAGGATGCAAAGTTTTTTGAAGGTTTTAGTTTAGGTTTTCATTTGCCCATTTCCGGTTCTTTCCAAGTAGTTGCTCGCAGGAATCTCAAGTCGGCAAGGGAGTTACCGCTGGTGGTGAGGCAGAGGGTGGAAACGGAGGTTTAATTGGGTCGTATGTGCGGCCCCTTTGATGTGGAACCCCTGCCTGGTTTGTGCATTTCCCTTCTGGGGGTAGTGCCCAAGAAAGTACCGGGTAAATTCCTTTTAATCCAGCATTTGTCTCATCCGCGTGGGGGCTCTGTCAACGATGCCACTCCTGAAGAGCTTTGCCGAGTGCGGTATCAGCTGTTTGATGACGCACTGAGTTTGATTCACAGCTTTGGCCCTAGGGCATTAATGTCAAAATTAGACATCGAATAGGCTTTTCGGCTACTGCCATTGCACCTCGATTCCATGCGATATATGGGTTTTAAGTTGGAGGGTGTTGTTCTATGTTGATAAGTGTCTGCCCATGGGGTGTTCTGTCTCCTGTGCCTATTTTGAGAAATTCAGCACTTTTCTTCACTGGTGCATTGTGGCGGGCACTGGCCAACATGCCGTGACCCATTATTTAGACGGTTTTCTTTTTATAGGTCCAGGTGACAGCAACATTTGTCAAGAATTTTGTTTTCAGCCAGCTCATTGTTACATGTTTTGGGGGTTCCAGTTGCACGTGAAAAGACAGAGGGCCCCACTTGTTGTTTGTCCTATTTGGGTATCGAGGTCGATACCAGGGCGGGATGGTGCCGACTCCTGGCAGATAAAGTCCAGAAGTTTTTAGGACAAATTGAAGAAAGTTTGAGGCTGGATAGGCTTAGATTAAGGCAGGTGCAATCCCTTTTAGTTTCATTTAATTTGGCATGCCGAATAATTCCAATGGGACAATTTTTTTGCCGCAAGCTAGAGAAATGAACAGCTGGTGTGGTAAAGCCACATCATACCGTCCGCCTCTCTAAGGAGATCAAGGATGATCTTCGAGTGTATTTTTCCTTGTTGATAAATTTTAATCATGAGCTTTTATGGCCCTCTAGTGCAGTTTTTAATTCTACTCTGCAATTATTTACCGAAGCGGCCGGTTCTACTGGTTTCGGTGATTTTTTCAGGGGGAATGGTGCGTTTCACATTGGCTGCGGTCATGGTTCGTCCAGGGTTTCACGGGCAACCTATTGTTACTGGAGCTATTCCCAATAATCATGGTATTTCGCTGTGACAATTTGGGAGTGGTTCACGCTCTTAACAATCAGTGTTCCTCTTCCCCTCAGGCTTTGCAGCTTCTGAGGCATTTAGTGCTAAGATGTTTGCAGTTAAACATACATTTTTCAGCAGAACATGTGCCAGGGGTTGAAATTGACATAGCGGATGCTTTGTCACGTTTCCAATTCTCTAGATTTCAAGCTTTGGTGCCTGGGGCTGCCCCTATTGGCTTAACATGTCCTCCTTATGTCTGGCAGATTATCGAGCAGGCATAGCTGGGCTGGCGCGTAAGTCCTTGGCACCATCTACCTTACGGGCATATACATCTGTTTGGCAGGACTGGGAGGCTTACAGGGTATGGGGATGCGGGTAAGCTCAGGAAGATTGCTTGTTAGCTTGTGTTTGGGGTCACTATGAAAGGGAAAGGTCTAAGGCAGCCATGGCTGCCGCATTAGTGGGTATCTCATTTTATTCAAAAATCTATCATACATGACCCTACCAACAGTTTCGTGCTTTCCAAGGCCCTTAAAGGTTGGGCCAGGGACGGACCTGCCCCTGCAGATGGCCGCAGACCCATGGATTTTGGTTTGGTACGGGACCTTATGTCCATCTTGCCATCTGTGGCTTTGAGCGAATTAGAAGTTTTGCTTTTCCAGTGTGCTTTTTCATTTGCATTTTTCGGTGCCTTTCGGGTCAGCGAGCTGGTGGCTATTAATAAACATTTGGTGGTCACCGGCCTGCTGTCCAGAAATGTTCTGATTAAAAAGGAGTCAGTCATTTGTAAAATCCCTCATTCTAATACAGACCAAATGGGACGTGGGAAATGGGCTTCCCTTAAATCACATGCTATCCCTGAAGTGTGCCCTTTACGACTTGCGACCCTTTACAGTCAATCCAGACCCGAGGTTTGTGTACAATTTTTAGCGCATTTAGATTCTTGCCTCCCTTACGAAATTCCGGTATTCAAGCAATGTTTGCATAGGTTAAACATTAAGTGCGAGGTGTATGGTACCCACTCTTTTTGTATTGGCGCTGCTACATGCGCAGCGGCAGATGGTTTGCCGGCAGCAGCTATTCAGGCAATTGGGAGGTGGAAGTCAAATGCCTTCGAGAGTTATGTTCGTTGTGATAAGCTTTGCATTGCGCCTGTTGCGCTAATCCAGAAACGTTGCTTACCTGTCAGTTTTTGAATGATTAGCATTCAAAAACTGGGGGTGTGAAGAGATTTTTTTAATTTTTCCTCCGAGGGGGCCCTGATTCTAATTGGCTATACAAGTGGTCCATGGGAGGTCTTTTAAGTTTTCTCCTTCGCCTTTATGTATTAATATTGTATGTTGCATGTGGAGTTCATTTACATGGTTTTGGGTTTACAGTACACTGTCTAACGGTTAGGTGTCTCCTTTTTCAGCATCCACAGGCTCTGCGGGGCTGGTGGGCCACTCCTATATGTTCTGGGCTGAAAGGCACCCTTTAGCAAAAAGGGCGGTTATGTTAATGGGCGGCCGCACAGTTAGATGGTTTGGAATTCGAGGATTGCATTGGGTCTCCCTTTTGGATTTGCTTTTTAAGCAGGAGAGGCAATGGGGCCGTCCCGATTGGTTGATTTTACATTTAGGAGGAATGATGTTGGTCACATTAAGGGCTTTGAGCTGATACTTAGAATTAAAGAGGATTTGGATAGGGTGTTGTCCCATTGGCCGGGGGTATATATAGTGTGGTCGGAAATTGTACCCTGTTTTGTTTGGAGAGGGTCCAGAAATTTAGCTGCTTTGGACAAAGCCAGGAAGAAAGTAAACATTGCAGTGGCTAAGTTCATGATGGCTGCCAGGGGTGTCGTAATCAGGCACCCTCTTTTGGTTCTTGAGAATGCAAATTATTTTAGGCCAGATGGGGTGCATTTATCGCCTTTGGGGATGGGAGTTTTTCTTAAAGGTAGTTTTTCTGCTTTTGATTAGCTATTTTTGTTGTTGGGTGGCAGGCTGTGGTTCAGGGAACCTGGTGTGGCTGAAGGCGCTACTAACCAGCGGCCACATGTGGCGTAAGCGGTCGTTGTGAGGCACTTGCCCTTTTGAAAGACGGCGAGTGGGTCCTACCTATGAGGGTTGGACAATTGGGCACTTTCTTTGCGGAAGTGTCCAGACTGTGCCAAAGTAAGGGGTGGTGAGACTTGCACAGCGCAGGTTACGCATTTTGAGAGGTGGGGGCGTTTTAGTCATCCCCCAATTTTGTGGTAAGAGTTATCTTGGCTAGAGCTGGGTAGTGGTAGCACATTCTTTTGCCACCCTCTTTAATTAAAATAAATTTGCAATTCAATAAATATATCAATTCTAATTCGAACCAAGCAATTGTTGTCTGTGTGGTTATTTCCTTTAGAAGTTAAGCTTAGCATAAGAGGTTATTATGTTTTGTCACAATAACTGAATGGACGCCTTAAGAATACTTTATTTACAAAAAGGAGTACAATGCTTAAAAAGAATGTTACAAAGAAAAGAATGGTTACAAAAGTACATACATGTATAGCAGGGGTGGGGAACCTTTGTTCTGCCGAGGGCACATTTTGATATATATAACATTATTCACAATCCTAGTGCAGGCCAAGCCCCGTCCATGTGACATCACACGGGGCAGGGGCCACAATCGGCGTTTATTACAGCAATGCCCAAAGCATCCTGAGGATGCTCTGGGGAGCTGTATGGGCAGTGGTCGTCTGAAGCGTCCTAAGGATGCTCCATGCGGTACTGCTGCATAGATTCTCTCTGCAGAGTGCCATTCTAGGCACTCTGCAAGCCAGTTGAGGCTAGCAGAAAAAGCTACAAGGGCTAGATCAAATGATTCTGAGGGCCTTTTATGGTCCCCGGGCCTGAGGTTTCCCATTCCTGATGTATAGCAATATAAAATAATCAGGAAAACTTACAAATTAGCTCAGCCAAAAATGCCTGGAAGGTTCAGTAGAAAATGCAAGGACTGCAGGTTAAACTCCAATGTGACATTGATCCCTCAGTTTGAACCCCAAACATAGGACTTCAATCCTTTTTATCAACAGAGCATCACACCTTCGATAATGTTATCCCAGTCATCTCTTATTGGTGGATTAGATCATTGGGGAACAGGAACCTCCCAGCTAGCTTCTAAATCCCTTTAAAAATAAAACAGAATAATCCTAATAACGTCCCCTGCGGGCAGATTACCTAAAATATGGGGTGTTCATCTTACTGGTCCTTATTTTATCTATTATATGAATGTAGATATGATGTGTTTGTGATGGTGCATTCTTGAGATATCTCATATCTTTAAAACTGTATGTCTCAGTGATTTGTGAATCGCACCCAACCTGGATGTTGATTCCAGTTATGTGTATATGATTTTCCAAGCTTCCAGCTATCACTAATACATCAATTTTATCTCATAAACCATCTCCAATATGACTGACCTTTGATCTGGCTATATCTCATCACAACTGACTGTCAGCCTGGTTACTCTTTGTTTTACCCCCTATGGTGCTTGCTTCCTATAGCTGCAAACACAAAGTGCTGAGCAATCTACATGTCCAGGGGACAATGTTACCATAATTGAATGAACCGGCTGATGGGCTCTAAGCTAGACAAAATCTGTTTAGTATTTCCTGACTTCATTAACAGGCTAGTGGGAACTAGGCCTGTACCTCTTAATTTCTTTACCTCGTCAAGACTTTAACCAATAGGCCTTCCTGCCCTGTAAACTTCAAAGAAAAATTATCATGTGAGTCATATGAAATTAGCATCTTATTGATCAGTGAGGGGCCAGAGTTTAACAACAAACTATTGCGAAACAAACTCACAATCATATAAAAGGTATTGCCAATTGCGACTTTTTGGCAGGCGGAAATTTATCTCCGTATTCAGTTGCAAACACTTTTTTCGTGTACGCGAAAATGCAATGTAATAGGCGAAAAAGATTCACCTGTGAATAGGTGTCGAAAAAAGTGCAAAATCGCTATTTTGGGGTGCAAGGGTGGGGGAACCACTCAGCACCCTTGGGACAGACCCCCAAAGGATAACTGCATCAAAAAACCCTAAAAAAATGGGGAACACCCCAAAAAAGCACTTTGAAAATGGGGACGAAAAAGTGCAAAGTGGGGGTACTAAGTTAAAAACTAGCGAAATATACTTTTGGGGGGTCTGCAAGTATGGCTGAGGTGTTTTTTTGTTTTCAGATGCTTGGGGAAGGTGCGTTTTTTACATTTTTTTTTTACTTTACTTTACCGACTTTAAACCATGTTTGCACCCATTTTCAAGTACCCACAAATTTGACAGGACTACTTATTTTCACCCAAAAAAACTGCTGAATGCTATTCTTTACCACTTGTGCAAAAATGCTAATTAGAAGATATTGACACACCTTCATTATCCCAAATAGCTTTATTAGGGCTAATCGGGGGCATGTACATTGATCCCCAAAGATAGTGCATCTTTTAGGGGGTGTCATGCTGATTTCTCCAATTCAGACAGCACTTTTTGCCTATTTTGCATTTGCCGGGTTGCGTTTTCTCGTCTTTGGAATTGAATATGGCGAATCGTGGGGATAGGCACAATAAGTTTCCGCAGCTAAAATACGCAATGTATGCGAAAAGTCTTGTGTGCAAAACTAATTTAATATGGACCTTAGTCGGGAAGACTTGTTGGAGGAAAGTTGGTCTGATGTATGGCCTGCTTTAGACAATAGGCCTTGATTACTGCCTTTGTAGAGTGAGCTGAGGCTGTAATGAGCAAAATGGCATAATATGAACTAGGGGCAGTACAATGTCACATAATATGAACTGGGGGCACTTTGATGTGTCATAAAATGTACTGGGGACACTGTGTGGCATAATATGAACTGGGGCACTGGCATGATTTGTACTGGCAGCACAATGAAGTGGCATATTGTAAAATGGTGTCACTACAATGTTGGGAGCACTGTAGGTGTAATGTGAACTTGGCCACTACTGTGTGGCATAAATTGAACTAGGGTTCTACTATTGGTATTAATGTTACTAGGCACTATGGAGGGATATAAAATTTAATAATATAATTAAGTAATCTCGGGCACTATGAGGCATAAAATGAAATAGGGCACTACTATGGGGCATAAAATGAACCTGGGCGTTACTATGGGGCATAAAATTAACAACTAATATGGAAAGAGGTGTCTCTCTTGGAACACTGGGGGCAGGGGCACCTTCAAAATTTTGCTATTGGGCCCTCAAAGTTTTGGCTACACCCCTGTACACATGGTGATGTCATGATGTACACAGAACAATGACATCTAAGCTTTTGACCAATACTGTACACTAAGGATCCTCCATGCTGATCAAGGCACTGAAAAAGGCATTTTAGTAGACCAAGGCATTAATTTACTAAGCTGCAGTTTGTGTGGTTTAACAAATACTATAAATTAGATGAGGTTTTAAGATAAAAACCACAATATTTACTACCCTGCAGTTTGGAGGCTGAAAACTCAAACAGGATCATATGTATTGAGCTTTGCAATCCCCTTTACCGCATGCTGCACAAGCCAAACTGCATTATAAAACCAGATAAGAAATGCATAAATGTATTACAGCCAATAATTTAGCCAGTGGTGGTATTGCTATGCGGATGCTTATCAGAAAATCAAATGACAATCAACTATATGATCTGAGAATAGCCAAAAACTATTGTTCAAATTGGTTAAACTTTAACCAATTTGTCTGAACAACCATTTTTTGTCTGTTTTCCAGTGTCAGCAAATGGTCGATTGTCATTTGCTCCGATACATTACCAGATTTTCATTCCAACCAACCAGGTTGGATAAATATCTAACAGATAATTATATAGTGTATGCCCAGCATAAGTAATGCAAATTGATGACCTGATATAACATTGCTGAGATGCTAATGATTGCAGCTCTATCAGCTGGAGCGCACAGTACATAATCAGCCAATCAGAAGTGACCAGCTGGTGCTACTGGTTGTCACCATCATTGTGTATGGTTGCACCATCACTCCAGCCACCGTAAGAGATACATCTCCAGGAATGTGTATCTGCCTTCAGGTCTGCTGCAGTCATAATTATGAGAACACGCCCCCTTAACTTCCCTTCCTCATGCTGCTTCTCCTGGCCGCGGTCGGGATAATGACCGCATTTCCTCAAAACAATAGCTATACTTCAAACACTACACGAGCCTTACTCTGTATATGTTTCCGCTGATGCATAGTATGGGCCTGAATGTATCACAGACACAGCGCACAGATAATACACATCACTTCTGTGCATAATGATTATATTTTTGCTCATCCCAATTCTGTGTTTTGATTTACTGACATGTAGTCATCGCATTGTATTTACTATTAACCCCCAATGCCCTGCCTGAGATACATAGCAGTGTCCCCCTGCTGGGACACCTAGTGATGTCATAGTGGCAGCTGATGATGCCAGCATTGGTGGTGTGATGGGTATAACAAGGCAGCTGGATGCTTCCTGTGTCATATCTGATATTGCTGGACTAGTGACAGTACAGATATTTTTTTCTTCTCATTTCTGAGTGGAAAATCTGATATTGCGATGAAGAAGGCAGGAAATAACCATCCTAAAGACCATTAAATGACTAAGTATCGCTTATAGAGCCATGGACTCACTTTATTACTGATGGTTAATGATGATAGGTCACTGTTCAGCAGAACTAGCGACTGTGCAGCCGGTGCTTTGCACCAGGGCCCGCTGTGGTGCACGGGCCCATAGCCCCTGCATCCGACAGTGCCACCACCGCTGCCCATCGACCCGGTCCCCATTAAGTAAATGGATGGAGCCGGGCCTGTTCCGACTCCACCAACATGACAGACACCCGTCCCGGGCATGCCCTTGTTTTGACATCACGCACGCTGCTGGAGGGAGAGGTAAGAGCCACAGATTGAGAGGAGCAGCACCGGGGAAGAAGCAGACTCTGACAAGAAGAAGATGAAGGAAACAAGGTAAGTGTAAGTGGTAAAAAAAAAAGCTGGGTGGGGTGGAGGTAAAGTGTGAAAAAAAGGCTGGGCAGCGAGGGTGTGGGTGGAGGTTTTGTGGTGTAGTGCACTGTGGTGAATAAAAGTCTGAGCAGCAGGGGGAGTTGCGGTGTACAGTGGTAAAAAAAAGTCTGGGCAGCGGGAGGGGGGGGTGTTGCGGTGTAAGGTGGTGGGAAAAAAGTCTGGGCAGCAGGAGTCAGGACAGACACTGGATTTAATGACTTGGGGGGGGGGAGTGAGGTGAAGCCTGGGCAGCAGGACAGACACTGGATTTAATGACTGGGGGGGAGTGAGGTGGTGAAAAAAAATGGGCAGCAGGACAGACACTGGATGTAATGACTGGGGGGGAGTGAGGTGGTGAAAAAAAATGGGCAGCAGGACAGACACTGGATGTAATGACTTGGGGAGGGGGTGAGGTGAAGGCTGGGCAGCAGGACAGACACTGGTTTTAATGACTGGGGGGGAGTGAAGTGGTGAAAAAAAAGGCTGGGCAGTAGGACAGACACTGGATTTAATGATTTAATGACTGGGGGGGGGGGAAATGAGGTGGTGAAAATAAAAATCTTGTTTTTCTTCTGGGGTCTTGTGTCACATGTTGGGGTGCGGGGTGCCAGGAATGGGGGGGGGGCCCAAAGCATATTCTTGCACCTGGGCCCACAACTCTCTCGTTCCGCCACTGTCACTCTTGAGCAGGTTAAAAGCTCTTATTTTAAGGTAAAAATGTGAGGACTTGGTTCAGAACCACTGGAACACCCTCCTAAATAATTGCTTAGGCAGTTAAAGCTTAATTTTGCCAATAATATGTCATTTTCGGGGTGAATTCTGCAAAGTGCAGAATAATGGGGTTAAAGATGTTGGATAGGAATATGGGGGTACAGTATGGAAGAGGCAATTGTTTTAAACTGTTCAGGTAGCAGTTAGAGGTGGTTTTTTAACACTTTTTTAAAAATGGTTTAAAATTACCCAAAATTAAATGATAGGTATTTGTATACACCCCTAATTCTACTGCAGCATTTAATTTGCTAAAAATCAATTATAGAGTAAACTGCGCTCACCCCTTACTATGTTTTAGGTGGTAGTAGGCCTAGGAGTATGTTGCTAAATTACATGAATGTACCCTAAAAAACAATGGTATATTTATTTTATAGAGACTTCTTTAGAGTGGTATTCCTTTTTAATATATTAAAGTAGAAAACATGCACATATGAATAAATTATAAACAGAAAGCCTGGATGGTAGCAATACAAGTAAGAATTCTAAATCAAGCTATATAGCACAAAAACATTTTATATTACATAGGTAATGGCAATTCTAACACTATGCATAATATGAATATTACGTGCAAAAGGACAGTATACTTGAAAATGTTTGCGTATAAAAAATGACAGTTCTCTGGTAACTCAAACTCAGTGCTGGTGCCAAATGGCAGTAGGGTCTGAGGTGGGTACCGGCGTCCCGATCCACACTTATGACCCTTTAGTAATGTTCAAAAAAAGGGACAAGCAACACTATAGTGCTGCCTGTCTGTACTTGATCCCTGGACCCAGTCCCATGTGGCGTGGTGGACAGAGGCAGACTGGGCCGGGGGGCAGAGTGCCATCTGCCCCCGGGCCGGTACGATTTTACTGTTTTGGGGCCGCCAGTTGCGTTAAGCGCCCGGGAGCAGTGGCGGATCCAGGGGGTGCACGGTTGTTTGACACTTTTTAAAACCTAAATGGAGAGCAGCATCAGCGTGACACTGATGTGGCCCGCAGCGGTATTGATGGCGTTACTAATATTGAGTCGGGCTGACTCATACGCTGCAACCAGCCGTGGGCTGTAGCTAAGCAGCAGGAGGAGGTGGTCGGCTGTAGCAGAGGAAGATGACCCCCTCCTGTTTTCTTCCCTCCGCTTAAGCTCCTCCTCTCTGACGCTGCTAATTGCCGGGGCTCCGACGTCACAATCTAATGACCAGAGCCGGCGCGAAGAGGTTCAGAGGGGCAATGAGATTTTCAGGATCCCAGCTGAAATTGTCCGCTGCAGCCGCCCCTGTGTAACCACGCAACTATTAGAAGCCACACTAGTCTCTGCCACCGCGGTCACCTAGGAGAAGCAGGAGGTGTGGTAAGTGAGAGTGTATTATTCTCTCTCTCTTTCTTTCTGTCTCTCTTTCTCTCTCTCTCCCCTCTATTATCTCCTTTTTACCTCCTCCTTTCCCGTCAATCCTACCTCTTCCCTGAGGCTTGCCCCTAGAGGGGCAGGATTTTAGAGTTTGGGTACAATTGCATTATTCTTTTTTTTTTGGGGGGGGGTGTTTAATATAGAGCTGCTTGTTTACATAGGAGAGTGCCACTGGTGTTCATACATACATGATTGTATGTATGAATGTATGCGTGCTTATATATGAAATATATATTATGTGTGCGTGTGTGTGTGTATATATATATATATTAGGGGTGTGCACCGGCCACTTTTCGTGTTTTGGTTTTGGATCTGGATCTTTCTTCGTGTTTTGGATCTGGATTGGTTTTGCCAAAACCACCCTTCCGTGTTTTGGGTTCTGGGTTTTGTGTTTTGGATCTGTATTTTTTTTAAAAAAAGCATAAAAACAGCTAAAATCACAGAATTTGTGTGTTTTTCTGCTCCTATGCTATTATTAACCTCAATAACCTTAATTTCCACTCATTTCCAGTCTATTCTGAACACCTCACACCTCACAATAGTGTTTTTATATCCAAAAGGTTGCACCGAGGTAGCTGGATGACTATGCTAAGAGATACGAGTGGGCGGCACAAACATGTGGTCCATCTAGGAGTGACACTGCAGTGGCAGACAGGATGGCAGTTTGAAAAACTAGGCCCCAAACAGTACATAATTCAAAGAAAAAAAAGAGGTGCAAGATGGAATTGTCCTTGGGTCCTCCCACCCACCCTTATGTTGTATAAACAGGACATGCACACTTTAACAAACCAAACATTTCAGCGCCAGGGTCTGCCACACGACTGTGGCTGAAATGATTGATTGGTTTGGGCCCCCACAAAACAAGTTGGCAATTAATCTGTCCCTGCACAAACTGGCTCTACGGAGGCAAGATGTCGTCCTCATCCTCCTCATCCACCGATTCCTCACCCTCTTCAGTGTTGTGTACATCCTCATCCTCACAGAGTATTAATTCGTCCCCACTGGAATCCACAACCACAGGTCCCTCTGTACGTTCTGGAGGCTGGTCTCCCTGGAAGAGTTGATAATTCATTTTATGAACATCATCTTCTCCACATTTTGTGGAAGCAACCTCCTACGCCTTTCGCTGACAAGGTTCCCGGCTGCACTAAACACTCTTTCGGAGTACACACTGGAGGGGGGGGCAACTCAGGTAAAATAGAGCCAGTTTGTACAGGGACCTCCAAATCGCTTCTTTTTCCTGCCAGTACAGGTACGGACTGTCTGACATGCCTACTTGGATGCTGTCACCGATGTAATCCTTTAACAGACAGACACACACTTGTCGCTGCTACTTTAAGGATGCAGGTGCGGCTACAGCCCACACATTTCACAAAGAGAAAAAAAAAGAAGAATTTTTTTATTGTTTGTGGAGCGCACTTTGAGGGTTACACCACCCTTTAACAGACAGATGCACGCTTGTCGCTGCTGCTTTAAGGATGCAGGTGCGGCTACAGCCCACACATTTCACAAAGAGAAAAAAAAAGAAGAATTTTTTTATTGTTTGTGGAGCGCACTTTGAGGGTTACACCACCCTTTAACAGACAGACGCACGCTTGTCGCTGCTGCTTTGAGGATGCAGGTGGAATCTAGACGGGATTTGGAACCGGGGACACACTACCTCCATCAATTGTCTAAATCCCTCTGCACTAATGGCGGATACCGGACGCACGTCTAACACCAACATAGCAGTCAAGGCCTCAGTTATACGTTTTGCTTCAGGATGACTGCTGTCGTACTTCATCCTCATCGCTAGGGACTGTTGGAGGGTCAATTGTTTAGTAAAAGTAGTGGTGTTCCTACTTCCTCTCTGGGATGATGAACAACTCCCAGCAGCAGCAACAGCACTAGGAGGAAATGGTTCTTGATCTTTCCCTATTTTATTTTTATCAGAGAAAGTTTGGTCCTCCATTTATGTTATATTGATATATACGTGCGGCTAAGGCGCACACAAACACAGAAAATATTTTTTTATTTTTGCTGGAGAGTAGTGCACTTTGTGGGTTACACCACCCTTTAAGAAATGAGCCAGCTGGCTCTTTACTTATGGGACACAGGCGCACGCTTGGCACTGCTCCTTTGTTGATGCACGTGCAGCCACAGTGCACACAATTCACAAACACAGAAAATATTTTTTTATTTTGTTTGGAGTGTACTTTTGGGGTTACAGCACCCTTTAACGGTCAAGCCAGCCGGCCCTTTACTTATGACACAGGCGCACGCTTGGCACTACTTTGTTGATGCACGTGCTGCTACTGCGCACACAATTCACAAACACAGAAAATAGTTTTTTTATTTGGTTTGGAGTGTACTTTGGGGGTTACAGCACCCTTTAACGGTCAAGCCAGCCGGCCCTTTACTTATGACACAGGCGCACGCTTGGCACTACTTTGTTGATGCACGTGCGGCTACTGCGCACACAATTCACAAACACAGAAAATATTTTTTTTATTTGGTTTGGAGTGTACTTTGGGGGTTACAGCACCCTTTAACGGTCAAGCCAGCCGGCCCTTTACTTATGACACAGGCGCACGCTTGGCACTAATTTGTTGATGCACGTGCGGCTACTGCGCACACAATTCACAAACACAGAAATTTTTTTTTTTTTTTTTTAGCACTTGGGGGGAGCACCCCTGACGGACAGAGCACCCCCTGGACAACACTACAGCACCCCTTTAGGACTGGGACACTGCACAGGACTTTGGAGTGGACACAGCCCCTATGGACAACTGACTGCACAACACAGTCCAGCCAGCCCCTATGGACTTTGAAGTAGTGGATACAGCCCCTATTAACAACAGCAGCACAGCACAACACAGCCAGCCCCTATGGACTTTGAAGTAGTGGACACAGCCCCTATGGACAACAGCAGCACAGCACAGCACAACACTACTCTGCACTACACTACACTACACTACACAGCCCAGCCAGCCCTAACTCCCAAACTCCCTCTTCACTGTCCACAGCCGAGTGAGAAAATGGCGCCGATGCGGGTACCTTATATAGGATCCAAAACCCGCGAGACCCGGAAGGCGGGATGATGACGTTTTGCCTCCATTTCAGATCCGAGTCAGGCGGGAAAAGTCGAGCCTGACTCGGATCGGCCTCAGATCGGGTGGGCTGGGGGGGGTTCGGATTTCAGAAATCCGAACCCGCTCACCCCTAATATATATATATATATATATATATACACACAAATATACATATACATACATGCATATACACACACACATACAAACATATTCACAGCTTCTTGTTGTTGTTTTTTTTTTAGAAAGCCTGGGCCACTTGCTTGAGTTGCCCCCCAGGCTGAAAGTTGCCAGCCAGCCCCTGGTGGTGGATGCAGCTGGTGTTTATAGAGTGGTGGAATAAATGGTGCACTTTGTTCAGGTGATCCGCTGGGCATCTACCGCTGCTTAGAGTCTGTGGTCGGAATGGTGTAGCTGCGGGTCACCTCAGCACAGGCTCGCCGCAGGAATCCTTCTCCTTACTCTCCTATGAGTGTGTAGTTGATTACACTCATCTCCGTTGGATTTACAGCAGATCCCCTCTCACCTCCAGGTGGTGTGGGATACAGTCCGGTCCGGTGACCCGGCTGGGCGAATGGTCGCTGGGTATTCAAATTGTTCTCTAGGGTCTGGATATTGGCCCTGATTCAGAGCCGGACGCTCTGACCAGAGTGCTCGCTCTGAATCAGGGCCCTCCTCCATTAATATGGAGCGCCCTCATGGACGCTCGTATAGCTGTGGGTCACCACCCACAGCATATACGAGCATGCAAAAAGATGGTCGCGATGGTCTTGACCATCGCGACCATCGGAATTGCGAGGGAAACCCTGCGGTTGGGTTTCCCAGCCGCAAGGCCAGGATTGATTTTGGCTCTATCAGAGCCAAAATCACTCCGACTGACATCACTAGTGATGTCAGTGGGGCCGGCTTCAGACGGTAGGCGTTTCTTTGGGAACGCCTCCGTCTGGCAGGCATGCCCCCGGTATGCCCACCAAAGGGGGCGTGCTGTCAATCAACATCGACAGCACGCCCCCTTTGGTGCAAGACCCGGAGCGATGGAAAGTCCTTCGCTTGCCGGGTCTCGCGCTTGCGCACGACGGAGCTCCCACCGTCGTGCGCATGCGCAGTGGGGACCATCGACCCACTTGCGAGCGTACTGCCGCTCGCGAGTGGGTCTGAATAACCTCCATTGTGCGGAGTGTCTCCAATGCGTTTCAACCTGATGGTCTTCCTCTGGGGGTGTGTGCTTGTTTAGCCTGGCTGTTTAATGTTTAAATCCCGTGTGGAGTGCCCACACTTATCTGTGATAAGGTCCTTTCTTTAAAGAGTCTCGTTTGATTGGTTTATTATGTCCGTCAATTATTCTAGCTTAGTCCTGGAATTGGTAGCCATTTCGTTGTAGACATAGTAGTAAATAGTGCAATATTTTGTCCATCCAGTAGAGGGTTAATCAGCCATATTGTTGGTGATAATCTGTCCACACTTAATGATTACTCACACACAGCTATACTTTACACTGCACTGTCACTCTTTTTCCATTTTCGTGTGATGCCCTGGGGGGGTCCTGGGCTGGACGTTTTTTGGGGTGCACTGCGCCCCGGACATGAACCCCTTAGTGTTAGGGACTGCTGGTAAAAGAGAAGCCGTGACGTGGCCCAGCAGCCTCCCATGTATTTGCAAATGCATGCAACTAATATCTCTGAATTTCTATGACCATATAGTCTTCATATATTGTTGCAGGTATTATTCAGTGTGCTGAGGTACAATAGGGGGTTAAATCCCCCTCCTTTTTCTACTTTTTGTACTGTGTGATGAAACAGATATTGGTGTTGGTGTCTTTATTGATGTTTTTTGGTTTGTACTGGAGGAGAGGTGCCCTAGCCTGTTGTTTGACGGATTCTTTAGCATTCATGACTAATCTGCTATTGTATTTCTTTGATAGGAATTTTTTCTGGAGGATGTCTCCTTGTTTCTTGTAATCACTGATTTTGGAGCAATTATGCCTTATCCTTTTGAATTGGCCTAGAAGTATGTTTTGTAACTAGTTTGGATGGTGTCTGCTGGAGACTAGAATTAAGCTGTTTACATCCACAGATTTATGAAAAGTATTTGTGTGAATCTGCCCCTCTTCAATGAAAATATTCAAATTAAAAATTCAACCATGGTTTTGCTGTGTTTGTATGCGAAGATGAGATTATTGTTATTATTGTTTACGTAAGGAATTGCTTAAAAAATTCTTCAGTGCCATTCCAAATAAAAAGCACATCATCTATGAAGCGTATCCATAGGACGAGATTTGAGCCAAGTTCGCCATGGGACCAGATGTAATTGTTCTCCCATGTACTCATAAAGAGATTTGCGTAACTTGGCGCAAATCTCATCCCCATCACAGTCCCGGTGACTTGTCGATAGTGTATATTATTGAACCATGCGTAATTATGATCAAGAATTAACCTTATGCAGTCTGTTACGAACGTGATTTGTGTGTTCATCATGCTTGGATTTGTGACTAGATGATTTTTAATGCTTGATAGTTCTTGTTCATGGTTTGTTACAGAATAGAGTGATGTAACGTCACTTGTCACTAACCAATATTCCATTTTCCATTGAATATTTTGGAGTTTATTTAGGGCGTCCATTGTGTCTTTGTTGTAGGATTTCTGTCTTTTGACGTGAGATTGGAGGTATGTATCCACATAGCTGGAGAGATTGGAGGTCAGGGAGTTTATGCCTGATATTATTGGTCGGCCCGGCGGGTTTATGGGGTTTTTGTGCACTTTACGGAGGTAATAAAAAAATGGGATTATAGGGTGATTGATATTCAGGTATGCATGCTCTTGTGTAGTGAGTATGCCTTTGGTAAGGCCCTCTTGTAGAAGTTTTTGAAGTTTTTTCTTGTGGGTGTTAGTGGTGTCCTGTTTAAGTAGTTCATATGTATTCTTATCATCCAGTATTCTTGTTGCTTCTTCAATATAATTTTACTTGTCTACAATGCCCCCTCCCTTATCTGCCGGTTTTATCACAAGATTTGTGTTATTTTGAAGGTCTTTGAGTGCTGCTGACTCTGTTTTTGTGAGGTTTGATTTGCTATGTTTATCCTTTTGGAAGTCATGAATTTTTGCCAAGTCTCTTTCCAATAAACTTGTGAATGTTTGGATGTGGTTTCCCATTGTATAGCTGGAGAAAAATTGAGACTTTGGTCTATGGTCAGTGTGTTTGAATTCATCGTTTATTTATGGTTTGTGTTGGGGCAATAGAGTTCGTTGAAAAATTTTTTTGAGGGTAAGTTTGCGTGTAAATTTATGGATATCCACATATGTGGTGAATTTGTACATCCAGGTGGTCGGTGCATACTTAAGACCCTTGTCAAGGAGGCTTATGTGATCTTTATTTAGTACGGTGGAGCTTAAATTTAATATCCCTTGACCTTTTTTGCTTTCCTCCCCTACAGCATCTTCTTGTTCTCCCAGTTTTCTTTTTGTTTGTTTGTTTGTTTGTTTGTTTATCATTGTGACAGGTCCCTGTTGTAATGGTGGGTTTTCCAGGCCTGTCTCTAGGTCTAAAAAATTCTCCCCTATGTTTTTCTGGTTGTAATCGTCTCCTGTGTGGATGTCTCCTGGGGTGTTCCTGTTTGGGGTTGTGTTTCTGATATGTTAGTGGTTTCTTCTTTCCAACCTGATTCTAGTGATAACCTAGCTAGGTTTTGGAGTTCTAGATCTTCTTCTCTTTCCTCTATTTCATATGTAGAAAATTATGTGTCATAATTGGTTTCAATATCTGATTCGGAGATTGAATCTTTGGGCAAATTTGTTGATTGTGCTTTATTTGACTGTAATCTTATCATATTTGAGTGTATTCTTGACATGTATTTCTGATACGTCAGATGGAGACTTTTTTTTTTAAAGTTTGTTTATTGAAATGTTTCAATTATATGTAGTATACAGATAAACCGTTCAAAATAGAATGAACAATACAGATGGAGCCTTTTGTATATAGGAGTCCGTGCTTTATGTGCACTCTGTTTTGAGGCTTTGGAATCCCTAAAATCGATTGTGATGTATCCTGTTGGTTTATTCTATTTTTTTTGTTGCTGTGTTTCCTTTTGTGTACTCCAAATTTATCTCTTAGTATTTTATTTTTCTTTATTGTCACAATCTGTTCCTCTTTGAGTTTGGATTTATTTAGTGTAAGCGCTAAAATTTGTTGATATTCTTTGTCTTAGTGGTAGGGTTCTAATGTGGCGTTAAGTGTTTGTATTTTGGTGTCCAAATGTTCTTTTTTGTTGGTGTCAATTAAAAAATACTATGCATTAAATAAGTGAAGAGACACAAAACAATATGTAAAAACACATCTGTCACAGGATTAGAACCTATGACTGTCCCAATCCAATGGTATAGGACATGTGCACTAGCCCCTTTGAGCCACGTAATCTTCTTTGGATAAATAGGTAGTTTGTCATAGTTTTAAGCAATTATGCTGCAAAATTCAATATACTTAAAAACAATCTATAGGGTTTCCCTATCAAATCCATTGAAACACTTGATTACTACGTAATCAAGGCTAATATGCATTACATAGATTAACAGCAACAAAGCGATATGCAAAAAACATATCTGTCATAGGATTAGAACCTGTGACTGCCTACCTCCAAAGATGTTGGACATGTGCACTAGCCCATTAAGTAACTCGTTTTCTGGATAAAGAGGTACTTTGTCATAGTTTTAAGCCATTATGCTGCAAAATATATTATACTTAAAAAACAATCTATAGGGTTTTACTATCAAGTCCATTGAAAGACATGACTACTACTGATGTTAAAGGGTACTATGCATTAAATAAGTGGTTCTCAAACTCGGTCCTAAGGACCCCACACAGGTCATGTTTGCCAGGTCACCCAACAGGTGCCCATGTGTATTCATTACAACCTGACACATTGTAATAGATTCACAGGTGGAGCTAATTATTTCACTTGTGGTTCTGTGAGGAGACATGGAAAACATGCACTGTTTGGGGTCCTAAGGACCGAGTTTGAGACACAAAGCTATATGTAAAAAACATATCTGTCAAAAAACATATCTGTCATAGAATTAGAACCTATAGCTGCCCCACTCCAAAGCTATCAGACATGTGCACTAACCCATTGAGCCACATGAGCTTCTTTGGACAAAACAGTATTTTGTCATAGCTTTAAGCTATTACGCTGGAAAATTCAATGTACTTAAAAAACAAACTACAGGATTTCACTATCAAGTCCATTGAAACACTTGATTACTAATGCTGTAAAACAGTGCTGTGCATTACATAAGTGAAGAGACACAAAACATTATGCAAAAACACATCTTTCACAGGTTTAGAACCTATGACTGTCCCACCCCAATTGTATGCGACATGTGCACTAGCCCATTGAGCCATGTAAACTTATTTGGCTAAAGAGTTAGTTTGTCATAGTTTTAAGCAGTGGTCGAAGTGGAAATTTTGAAGTGGGGGTATGGAGACATGCTGTGTGCGCACGCCGTGTGCAGAAAAATGGACGTGTCTGTGTCACGAGGGGCATTGCTACGTGTTATGAGGGGGCAGCGACCATTGCGACTGATGATTGCGATGGTGATCCAAGGCAGCATCTATGGACGCTACATTGGGATGGCAACTGCATGCAAGAGGAGTCTATTTCCTACAGACGCCTCTTGCTGCTTTTGCATTTTAGCTGGATGGTCCACATCTAAATCAGGCCCTTTGTAATCAGAACAAGCAGAACTTTTTAGAATGATGCTGCTGACCTCTACAGTGGACATCAGAGAAATCTCTTGCTCAGATGGTGAGGAGCTCCTCTTATTAGCTTTGCAAAAGTGGTTCCATGTGAAGGGGCCCCCCATTGGTATCCAACCAGCACACCATCCCCTTTCTTCATGTGCAGTGGTGGCAAGGATGTGCTTGCCACTGCGCCAGTGATCTGTTCATCATCATGGATACTAATGGGGGGCCCTGGGAGTGCGGTACGTGTCTCCTGGGTCCTTAGACTACTCATTAATCTGGATTTAGCCATCTGCCTTGTGTGTCATATCAGGGCCAGTTCTAGACCTAGTAGAGCCCAGGGCAAAAATTCTTTTTTGCACCCCACTTAAAAGAACAATAGCATTTTATACTGTTTTGTGTGTACTAAATAAAAATTTACCTTACCTATATGGTAGTTTCTCGGCAATGGGGAACCTCTGAAGAAATTGATCCTCCGTGGGCAAACAGTGTCCTCAATCAGTAGTCATTATTCACGTTGAAGATCACATGGTCCGGAAGATACCTGTTTGTGTAAGAATATAACCAATGTCATCATCATACAATAGAAGTTCTACCAGAAGTGTGCCCCCTGTGTCCCCTCCAGCTTCCTGCCCGCTGTGGTCCCTCCAGCCCCCTGTCATTCCAGAGTCCAGCCCTCTGTGTCCCCTCCAGCCCCCTGTAATTCCAGCCTCCAGCACTCTGTGTCCACTCCAGCCCCCTGTCATTCCAGAGTCCAGCCCTCTGTGTCCCCTCCAGCCCCCTGTCATTCCAGAGTCCAGCCCTCTGTGTCCCCTCCAGCCCCCTGTAATTCCAGCCTCCAGCACTCTGTGTCCCCCCCAGCACCCTGTCATTCTAGCTCCCTCTTTCCCCTCCAGTCCATCATTCCAGTCTCCAGCCCCCTGTCATTCCAGTCTTCAGCCCCATGTTCCCTCCAGCCCTCTGTGTACCCTTCAGTGCCCTGTCATTCCAGCCTTCAGCCCCATGTGTACCCTCCACATTCGAGTCCCCTATTTCCCCTCCAGCCCCATCATTTCAGCCTTCAGCACCCTGTGTCCCCTACAGACCAGTGTCATTCCAGCCTCCAGCTCTCTGTCATTCTAGCCTTTTGCCCCCTTTGTCCCCTCCAGCCCCGTCATTCCAGCCTTCAGGCCCCTGTGTCCCATCCAGCCCCCTGGCATTCCAGCATCCTTTGTTCCATCCAGCCCTGTCACTCATGCATTCTGCCCCCTGTGTCCCCTCCAGCCACCTTTCATTCCAGCCTGCAGCCCCCTGTGTCCCCTCCAGACCCCCAACATTCCATTCCTCCAGTGTCCCCTCCAGCCCCCTTCATTTCCAGCCTCCTGTCTCCCCTCCAGCCCGCCGTCATTCCAGCCCTGTGTCCCCTCATCATTCCCACCTCCTGTCTCCTCTCCAGCCCCCCGTCATTCCAGCCCTGTGTCCAATCAAGACCCTCATCATTCCAGCCTCCCGTCTACCCTCCAGCCCCCCGTCATTCCAGCCCTGTGTCCCCTCCAGACCCTCATCATTCCAGCCTCCTGTCTCCCCTCCAGCCCCCCATCATTCCAGCCATGTCCCCTCCAGACCCTTATCATTCCAGTCTCCTGTCTCCCCTCCAACCCCCATCATTCCAGCCCTGTGTCCCCTCCAGCCCCCATCATTCCAGCCCTGTGTCCCCTCCAGACCCCTCATTCCAGCCTTATACCTCCCCTCCAGCCCCCTGTCATTCCAGCCTCCAGTACTCTGTATCCCATCCAGCCCCCTTCATTCCAGCCCCTTGTGTAACCTAAACAACCAACCCGCTCTCCGCTTTTGTGTCCCGTCCAGCCTCCTGCCCAGTGTTTCCCTTTGAGCCACGCCATTCCAGCCTGCAGCCCCCTGTGTTGCCTCCAGACCCCTAACACTCTATTCCTCCTGTGTCTCCTCCAGCCCTGTGTCCCATCCAGCCCCCTTCATTCCAGCCTTCTGTCTTGCCTCCAGGCCCCCAACATTCCAGCCTCCTGTATCCCTTCCAGAACCCCTTAATTCCAGCCTCCTGTCACCCCTCCAGTCCTCCATCAGCCCATCCTCCTGTCTCCCCTCCAGCCCCCATCATTCCAGCCCCGTGTCCCCTCTAGCCCCATCATTCAAGCTGTCTCCCCTCCAGTCCCCTGTTATTCCAGCCTCCAGTCATCTGTGTCCCCTCCATGCTCCCTTCATTCCAGCCTCCTACCTCCACTTCAGCCCCACATCAATTTACCTTCATTTTTGCAGTCGGGCTGTTGCTTTCAATCAGGGGCGGATCTAGACTGTTCTTTTAGGGGGGGCGATTTAATAATTAATTATGACTCTTCCTCTTTCCTGTATTGGCACCTCCCCTTTCTGGTCCCAACGCCTGCCCTTTACAGGTTTTTTTTGTGGTCACATTGATTATTACAATGTATATGTTTATGTATTCACTATATGACTGTGAATACACAGTTTTAGCACCAGCAGGCAGCAGCCATCTCCCTGCTCCCCCCTCCCACCAGCCATTTTCCCGCACCCCCCTCCCTCTGACCAAGATCAGCAGAAGCCATGCCCCCTCGCCTGTGCAGGGGCAGAAGCAGCAGGGGCTGGCTGGCAACTTTTAGCCTGGCAGACACAAGTAAGTGGCCCGGTTTCTCCACCAGTGCATTGCAATGGGGAAAGACACATGATAATAGTCTCTGTAGGTAAGGTTTGCTTAATGTGGGTGTGCTTTAAATAGTCAATGAAATGTATAAAAAATTGTTATGTCAAAGAGCTATAAACAAGTACTACGACCAGCCCCATCCCAAACCAGAGGCTAGCAGATTATGCAGAGAAGTTTGCAGTGACAGCCAGATCAGAAAGCATTGCAGAAACTGCCATATAAAACAGAGAGGCTTGCAGCGACCGTCAGATCAGGAAGCGTCGCAGAGATGTGCCATATAATAGAGAGGTTCACAGTGACAGTCAGATCAGGGAGCGTCACAGTGACTGCCATATAATACAGAGAGGTTCGCAGTGACAGTCAGATGAGGGAGCGTTGCAGAGATGTGCCATATAATACAGAGAGGCTCACAGTGACCGTCAGATCAGGAAGCGTCGCAGAGATGTGCCATATAATACAGAGAGGCTCAAAGTGACCGTCAGATCAGGGAGCGTCGCAAAGATGTGCCATATAATACAGAGAGGCTCACAGTGACAGTCAGATCAGGGAGCGTCACAGTGACTGCCATATAATACAGAGAGGTTCGCGGTGACAGTCAGATCAGGGAGCGTCGCAGAGATGTGCCATATAATATAGAGAGGTTTGCGGTGACAGTCAGATCAGGGAGCGTCGCAGAGATGTGCCATATAATACAGAGAGGCTCACCGTGTTCGTCAGATCAGGGAGCGTCACAGTGACTGCCATATAATACAGAGAGGTTCGCGGTGAAAGTCAGATCAGGGAGCGTCGCAGAGATGTGCCATATAATACAGAGAGGCTCACAGTGACCGTCAGATCAGGAAGCATCGCAGAGATGTGCGATATAATACAGAGAGGCTCACAATGTTTGTCAGATCAGGAAGCGTCGCAGAGATGTGCCATATAATACAGAGAGGCTCGCAGTGACCGTCAGATCAGGGAGCGTCGCAGAAATGTGCCATATAATACAGAGAGGCTAACAGTGAGAGTCAGATCAGGGAGCGTCACAGTGACTGCCATATAATACAGAGAGGTTCGCGGTGACAGTCAGATCAGGGAGCGTCGCAGAGATGTGCCATATAATATAGAGAGGTTCGCGGTGACAGTCAGATCAGGGAGCGTCGCAGAGATGTGCCATATAATACAGAGAGGCTCACCGTGTTAGTCAGATCAGGAAGCGTCGCAGAGATGTGCCATATAATACAGAGAGGTTCGCGGTGACAGTCAGATCAGGGAGCGTCGCAGAGATGTGCCATATAATACAGAGAGGCTCACAGTGTTCGTCAGATCAGGAAGCATTGCAGAGATGTGCCATATAATACAGAGAGGCTCGCAGTGATCGTCAGATCAGGGAGCGTCGCAGAGATGTGCCATATAATACAGAGAGGCTCACAGTGACAGTCAGATCAGGGAGCGTCACAGTGACTGCCATATAATACAGAGAGGTTCACAGTGAGAGTCAGATTAGGGAGCGTTGCAGTGGCTGTATATAATGCAGAGATGTGCGCAGTGACTGTCAGATCAGGGAGCATCGCAGTGGCTGTATATAATGCAGAGATGTGCGCAGTGACTGTATATAATGCAGAGATGTGCGCAGTGGCTGTATATCATGCAGAGATGTGCGCAGTGATGTGTGCAGTGATCAGGGAGCGTCGTAATGGGTGCCAGATAACTCAGTAATCGCCAAATAATGCAGAGACCATTAGTGACCCACATATAACACAGATATTATGTATACCCCACACACAATAATAATCCCCCCCACATACACACTCATTATTACACCACCCTCAGCATCTACGCCCCAAAAGATAAACTACGCCCCCCCATTGCATAAGTATTCCAACCCCCCTACCCCCCCTCAAATATAATATAAACATTTTCACACCTCCCCTGGCACTTACCTGTCTGGAAGGCTGCTCTGTCTCTGGTCCCTGCGGAGCTCCAGGGTATAGGAAGAGATGGACACAGACAGGTTAGTGAAGGGGCGGAGACTCGGGGTGAGGGGGCGGGGTCTTCAGCAGGGACAGAAGATAGATTAATACATTCATTTCAGACATGGTAGGAGAGGGGGCGGGGCCTTCCGGCGTGGGGGCGGGATCTTAGCCAGGGACAGGAAGTAGCCCGAGGGAAGGGACAGACACAGAGACGTAGGTAGTGTAAGTGCACCACACCAGTACAGCCCTACAGCAGAGCGGTCACTGAAGAAGCTCTGCTCAATGTGTAGCCACAAGCTGCATAGATGTGACAGGCAGCCGGCTCCTCGATGACAGCATGTCACTGACACCCCCCACGCTTTGCACAAGCTCCGATCACAGTACAGGCTGAGCACAGCCTGCTCAGCTGAGTGCATGATGCAGACTGTGCTAGGGCGGGGCGATCGCTCCAATCGCCCCATCCCTGGATCCGCCACTGCTTTCAATTCGGCAACCTGCTGTTCAAGTCACGGCAGCCGGGTTAATGTATGCTGCCTGCTCCTCAGGCTCTTCATCTTCTCCCCGAGCACTTGAATCAGACACGCCACACACAGAGCGGATGTGCAGCGTGACGTCATCACGGGGAATCCCGAACTGACACTGCAGCTTCAGACCAGTCTGCCCCAGCGGTATGTCAATCCAGGTGCAGGCCACATTCCCTATCAACAGCAGCAGCCCATGTCATATAGCTGCACAGTGGGACAGAGCAGCGGCGGGGGCTAGGGTCTGGGGAAACTGGTGCGGTGTAACTCCGCCCCTGCTCCAGGAAAGTACAGCCTGACTGAGACTGCACCCCTTCAGCTGTCCCTGTGTCATATGAAGACACACACCAGTGTATGCCTGACTTCCCTCCTGCTCAGCCCGCCCATGCTGCCGGACTTTGTAGCACACCAGCGTATGCCCGACTCCCCTTCTTCTCTCTCCCCCGCTCAGCCCGACCTTGCTGCCCTGCTGAGCGGGGGTAAGTCCGCAGCGTCACTACAGAGCCAGCCACACAAACTGCGGCTGGCTTTAAGTACGAGTTGTGTTACGGGCTGTCCTCCTGTGACTGAGCCTTTGAGCAGAGTCAGGATGACGTGCGGAGGCCCACGCTCTGCTGTCCCTGCCGAACTTGCAAAAAAAAAAATGAGTGCTGGAAGTGGCGGTATGCCATACCGTTGCATACCGCCACACTTCGAGCACTGGTTTTAAGCCATTATGCTGCAAAATTCAATATACTTCAAAAGCATACTATAGGATTTCACTATCATATCCATTGAAACACTTGATTACTACTGCTGTTAAACGGTACTATGCATTACATAAGTGAAGAGACACAAAGCAATATGCAAAAACACATCTATCATAGGATTAGAACCTATGACTGCCTTACTCCAAATATGTAGGTCTTGTGCACCAAGCCATTGAGACACTTGATCGTCTTAGGATAAAGTAATAGTTTGTCATAGTTTTAATCCATTATGCTCCAAAATTCAATATACCGAAAAAACAAACTATAGGGTATCACTATCAAGTCCATTGAAACACTTGATTACTACTGCTGTTAAACGTTACTATGCCTTACATAAGTGAAGAGCACTCATGAACCAAATACTGTCTACAGTCTCATCAAGAGAAAATTGGATGATTATTTCTAACCACTCTTATGCAGTAATGGGGAACCTTTGGAACCAATATCAAAATTATATATCCTTCAGGACAATAAGAGAGAAAAGGAGAAATATCCACAGATCAAGTACTATATTGTATATTGTACTATTATGATTGTTAATGACCCCTATTGCTTTGCTTAAAACATAGCTTTTATTCCTAACTTAAAATAAGATCAGCAAAATATGAAACAGTTTTATTATTTATTTATTTTTGTTTTTATTATCTGTGTTCTATTTATTTTTTATTTTCATATTATATTATAAAATTAATTATGTGAAAAGTGCATTAAAATATATCCACCAACAATATCTTCTATCATTGATTTATTACTCTGACTGTTGTGTATAATATATCCCAATAAATGGGTGTTACAGTCTCCCAAGGGTGTCGTGTGACTATCGGACCTACGTGTTTATCTTTCACCACCTTATAGCTTAAAATACATATTGTATCCGCTTCTCAAACAGGTGTTACCAAATTCAAATCGCAGTCTCCGTACCAATGTGTGTGTGTATTTCAATGATACGAGAGAATACAACGCTCTTAGTATTATTCAAATATATTCAATTACCCAGTATTTCAGATGCTTAGTTGTCAGCCTATTCATTTGCTTGTATGGTGCTCCAATGAGTAATATATCCTCCAATTACTATATTGTCAGGAGCTAATTGCTGGATAACAGAGCCCACCGCTCTAACATTAAATTTAGGAATTATAGCAAATCCCCATTAGAGATATATACATTTGATAGTGACTCGTTAGTTATTCGTTTGGTACCAGGGTACGTTGATCAACTTACAGTACATCCTTCTAATGGTATGGTGTATTTCACTTATGTTAAATTTAGGAATAAAGCAAATCCCATCATTCTTAATCACAATAAGTAAGTCACCTTAAATCAAGGCTCTATTTATATTTTAATGTGAGAGTGCTCCCATAACATGATTATATCACAAACCATTAAGTCTCTATGGTTGTGAGGATCACATTCATTCATGAAGCTTGAAATAGTTGCTTTGCATACAATGTTGCCTTTCTCATCACACATATCCTTTTAAATCACTCTAACCAGCGTAACAATATTCTGCAATTGAGGGTCTCCGTTACACTGCAGTAACACTTATACAGTCAAAGATACTGGATTGGTGTATTCTTTTCTGGTTTTTCACACAACACACATATAGGAAACAATATTAGAAAATTCCCTTCATCATATTCATTGGGAAATCGTGTTTTGTGGGGTATAATTAGATATTTTCAAATTTGATACAAGGGCAGGTGCCACCCTTCTCACTCATATATAGTCGAGTATATGTGATCACCAGCGCCAAATGTTCTGGTCCAAGCATCTCACAGACACCCATTCATATAATATACATGATTGTATCATTGGTGGTTCAATTGTTAAAATAATATAACATAGTGCACGCTTGGGCGGCATCCACCGTGAGTCCTGACGCGCGCTTCACCCTTTAGCTTAATCGTAGGAGCAACCCGTCTACTGGGTTGCGGGATTCTATATCATGGTCATCATCCAATCAGCAACGCCACTGAAAAGTGACAGGTCTCTAAGCCAATCCACTCTGCCTGTCAGCTCTCCTATTGGTCAGTAATTCCCACTGTTGTTTTCTTATGAAGACGGAGATCTAAAGTTACCAATGATGTGGTAAGTATTGTAGAAGTAACCTGTCAGCCATTATTAACCCTATCTTCTCCTTAAAGAAATCATATATTAGTTGTAAATTATTGTGGCTTGTCCCTAAAAATATATATATAAAAAGAGTAAAAGTAAAGCTTGTATATACATGTGGAGTAGAATTTATTGTCTCATATGTGTCCTAATCCCTAATGCACATGGTTATAATATAATCCCCATATCAGTATCCAACAATTTCAAAGTTGCACTCAAAATCCTTATAACCTAATAACGGTGAATCATTATAATAATAGTATATATTAAATAAAATATGCTCATATTTATAATTAGAAACTAAGTGAATATATTCAATAATCTTAATAATAAAAGTAATAATAATAATAAATAATAATAATAAAATTAATGAATAAAACCCTCCACCTTATAAAATTATAATAAAGTTTATCATCATGATATTAATTAGTGTATTAACCCTTTAGTGTCAATAAAAATTAAAATTCATACGTTGTGACGAATACTTTATTAATAGTGTATACCAATAGACATATGATATATATCAATACCTAAAATATATCACATGAATAAGTATATATTATGAAAAATTTATGAAGAATACATTAAAAAAATATATATAATTAAAATTTAATAATAACTCCATAGTGTCACAAACAAAAAAAGAAAAAACTCACAAATTGATAATAACACAAAATGAAGTGACATGAACCACACCATTCCTAAACAGTGACTCTTATTGTGACCCTATTCAAATCATAATAACATATCACACACTTTATAATTCCAATATATATATATATGTAAATAGTTACCGTGATCCACTCACTCTTATTATTTACTTATGTATGGATATAAATTATATTATTTTATTTCAGAAACACTCCATAATATATTCATTTAGTCCCTTGGGCTGTAGTCCTCCTAATAAAAATGTCCATTGGCTTTCTTTCTTCAAAAGTTCCTGGGTCACATCACCGCCCCTGATGTCCAGTTCCACTCTCTCGACGGCCATATTCCTCAAATTCAGGGAATTGCCATGATGTTGATCCAGAAAGTCTTTAGCAACTGATGTTAATTGTTTGCACTTCTCTCGATCTAACTTAGAATTCCTTATAGAGCCCACATGCTCCAAAATCCTCTGCTTTAAGAGCCTGCTGGTCATCCCTATATATTTATTGTTGCATGGACAAACTAGCCAATATACCACCCCTGGTGTTCTACAGTTAATGAAGTCACGGATCATATGTGCTTTGTTGTATTTGTCTTCAAATGTAGTGGTCCGTACCATGCAATTACAGGCCTTACAGCCCCCACATCTAAATGATCCTTCCGCTACAGGTTTTCTCTTCTCATTGCTGTCGAAGTGGCTATGGACTAACTTGTCCTTCAAGTTGGGTGATTTTCTCCAACTAATAGAGACCCTTGATCCTATGGATTTGGCCAAAACTGGATCTATGGTCAATACAGACCAATGTTTGCGTATGATATTTTGAATCTGTTGCCACTCAAAACAATAATCTCCCACAAACCTCACCACATCTACTTTCTTACTCTCAATTTGGTTGGAATATAAGAGAGAATTCCTATCTCTCTTATCTACTTCAAATCTTGCCTTCTTAATCACTCTTTTACTATAATCTCTTTAAAAGTCTATATGCCTGTTCCATCAGGCTTTTAATTCCTGACACTATCGGACATCCAGGTGGTACTGTCTCATGTTTATGGACCTTGGAAACATATAGAACATAGATATTACAGGACCTTCTATTTACAAAAATTGAAATTCCATTTTTGTGATGATCCCCTACTGGAAAGCTGCCTTCACCATATTTTCATATTGTTGTTTATAATCTTCAATTGGGTTAAAGATTAAATTCTTGTAGCAAGTGGTGTCCTTCAATTGCCTCATAGCCTCCATAATATACAGATCTTTTGCCCAAAGCACAATGTTGCCCCCTTTATCAGAGGGCTTGATCACCACATTGTCCCAAGATTTAATTTCTTTGAGGGCTATTCTCTCTTCCCTACTAAGGTTATTAGCAGTTCCCTGGTATCTTCCACCTTTGTTCCATAGTTCATCCAGATCCCTGGATACAAGGTCCATAAATGTACCTACCACTGGACATGTATTAGTTTGTGGATAAAATGTGCCCTTCTTTTTGCACACCAGTCTTTTAACAGATGGTAAATGACTATTCTCTTCCATCAAATCTTGCAATGTCACTATGGCTTCCAAGTCTCCCCCAGATAATTCTTCCCTGGGCTGAAGGCTGTTATTAATCTCAGTGGCTATATCTTGGTCAACAATAGTTAATTGTGACTAATCCATCACTTCAGAGGAAGTATTAGAGCAAAATTTGGTCAATAGAAGTTTTTCTCCCAAACAAGTGGAGATCCTTTGCCCATTTGATATGATCAAAATTATAATTTGGTGAGCAACTAAGACCTTTACCAAGAACATCTCTTTGAGTATCGTTTAAGACTCTGCCACTTAAATTGATAACTCTCAAACTCCATCCTCCAATGGTTCTACCTCCTTCTCTGTGTTTTCATCTGGTACCTGGGGGTATCTTGAGTTTCCCATTTGTCCTGAATTCGTGTGCTTCTTCCCCCTACTGGTCTTCCTCTTGGGGGTCTTTGATCTAACACGAGTCCCTGGGGTAAATCTAAAAAAACCTTTGGAAGAATGTGATGGCAAGTTATCTCTTAGATTGAATGAGTTATCGGATTCTTGGTCTGTTGTTGTATAACTCTGTGATGGTCTCCTCATACCTTCTATTATATTAAGTGAAGAGACACAAAGCAATATGCAAAAACATATCTGTCACAGGTTTAGAACCTATGATTGTCCCACTCTAATGGTATAGTACATGTGACTAGCCCATTGAGCCACGTGATCTTCTATGGATAGTGAGGTAGTTTGTCATAGTTTTAAGCCATTATGCTGTAAAATTTATAATACTTAAAACACATTCTATAGGGTTTACTGTCAAGTCCATTGAAACACTTGGCTACTGCTGCTGTTATGGGTACTGTGCATTAACTAAGTGAAGAGAATCAAAGTAATATGCAAAAAAACATCCCCATCATGAGATTAGAACCTATGACTGTGCCTCTCCAAAGCTTTCTGAAATGTGCACTAACCCATTGAGCCAATTGAGCTTCTTTGAATAAACAGGTACTTTGTCGTAGATTTAAGTTAATATGCTGCACAATTCAATATACTTAGAAAACAATAAATAGGGTTTCACTGTCAAGTCCATTAAAACACTTGATTACTACTGCTGTTAAAGGGTACTGTGCCTTAACTAAGTGAAGAGACACAAAGCAATATGCAAAAATACATTTATAATTGGATTAGAACCTATGACTGCCCCATTTCACAAATGTAAGACATGTGCACTAGCCTGTTAAGCCACATGATCTTCTTTGGGTAAAGAGGTATTTTATCATAGCTTTAAGCCATAATGTTGAAAAACTTGAATATACTTAAAAAACAAACAATCTCTAGGGTTTCACTGTCCATTGAAACGTATGATTACTACTGCTGTTAAAGGGTACTGTGCATTAAATAAGTGAAGACAGACAAAGAATTATGCTAAAAACACATCATTGAATTAAAACCTATGAGTGTCTAACTTTGAAGCTGAAGAACATGTAAACAAGTGCATTAAGGCATGTGATCTTCTTTGGATAAAGAGGTATTCTTTCATAGTTTTAAGCCATTATACTGCAAAATGTAATATACTTAAAAAACAATCTATAGGGTTTTACTATCAAGTCCATTGAAACACCTAAGTGAAGAGACACAAAGCAATATGCAAACATACCTGTCATAGTATTAGAACCTATGACTGCACCACTCCAAAGCTGTTAGACATGTGCACTAACCCATTGAACCACTTAAATTTCTTTAGATAAGGAAGTATTTTGTCACATTTAATCCATTATGCTGCAAAATTTATTACACTTAAAAACCAAACTATAGGGCTTCAAGTCCATTGAAACACTTGATTACTAGTGCTGTTAAATGCATTATATAAGTGATGAGACGTAAAGCAATATTCCAAAAGATATCTGTCACAGGATTAGAACCTATGACTATCCCACTTCAGTGGTATAGTACATGTGCACAAGCCAATTGAGCCACTTGATCTTCTTTGGACATAGAGGTAGTTTGTCATAGTTTTACGCCATTATGCTGCAAAATGTTTTTTACTTAAAAAACAATCTATATGGTTTTACTATCAAGTCCATTGAAATATGTGATTAGAACTGTTGTTAAAGGGTACCATGCATTAAATAAGTGAAGAGACACAAAGCAATATACAAATATTTTGTCTATCATTGGATTAGAATTTATGAGTGACTAACTCCAAAGAAGCAGGACATGTGCACTAATCCATTGAGCCACATGATCTTCTTTTGATATAATAAGTACTTTGTCATAGTTTTAAGTCAAAATGTACTATATGTATATGTATGTATATATATGTATTATACTTAAAGACATACTATAGGGTTTTCCTGTCAAGTCCATTGAAACACTTGACAACTACTGCTGTTAAAGGGTACTATGCATTAAATAAGTGAAGAGACACAAAGAAATATGCAAAAAAAAAAACTGAAATAGGATTGGAACCTATGCCTGTCCCACTCCACAGTTGTAGGACTTGTGCACAAGCCCATTCAGCCACATGATCTTCTTTGGGTAAAGGGGTATTTTGTCATACTTTTAAGCCATTATGCTGCAAAATGTTATATTATTAATAAACAATCTATTGGGTTTCACTATTAAGTCCATTGAAACACTTGATTACTACTGCTGTTAAAGGGTACTATGCATTACATAAGTGAAAAGACACAAAGCAATATGCAAAAAAAATATGTGTTATAGGATTAGAACTTATAACTGCACCACTCCAAAGATGTAGGACATGTGAACTAGCCTGTTGAACCATGTGATCTTATTTAAATAAAGCAGTATTTTGTAATAGTTTTAAGCTGCAAAATTTATGCTGCAAAATTTAATATACTTAAAAAAAATCTATAAGGTTTTACTATCAAGTCCATTGAAACACTTGGCTGCTACTGCTGTTAATAGGTACTGTGCATTACCTAAGTGAAGAGACACAAAGCAATATGCAAAAAACATACTTTTCATAGTATTAGAACCTACAACTGTGCCACTCCAAAGCTGTCAGACATTGCACTTACCCATTGAGCCACTTGAGGTTTTTTTAATAAAAAGGTATTTTGTTATAGATTTAAGCTATTATACTGCAACATTTAATTAATTAAAAAACAAAATATAGGGTTTCCCTTTCAAGACCATTGAAACACTTGATTACTACTGCTGTTAAAGGGTACCATGCATTAAGTAAGTGAAGAGACACAAAGAAATATGCAAAACCCATATCTGAAATAGGATTATAACCTATGACTGCCCCACTCCACAGTTGTAGGACATGTGCACTAGCCCATTGCACCACATGATCTTCCTTGGACAAAGAGGTACTTTGTCATTGATTTAAGCTATTATGCTGCAACATTTAATTAATTAAAAATAAATATATAGGGTTTCACTATCAAGACCATGGAAACACTTGATTACTGCTGCTGATAAAGGGTAATATGCATCACGTAAGTGAAGAGATACAAATAAATATGCAAAAGACTCATCAATCATTGGATTAGAACCTATGAGCATCTAACTCCTAAGAAGTAGGAGATGTGCATTAGCCCATTGAGCCACATGATCTTCGCTGTATAAAAAGGTATTTTGTCATAGCTTTAACACATTATGCTGTACAATTTTATATACTTAAAAAACAATCTATAGGGTTTTACTATCAAGTCCATTGAAACATTTGATTGCTACTGATATAAAAGGGTACTATACATCAGAGCCGTAACTAGACTTTTTGGTGCCCTGTGTCAGAAAGAGCATTGGCGCCTCCCTCATTTTTCAAAGGGACATAATGCACCCAAGAAATGGGAATGGCCTCATGGGGAAGGGCCAGGGAAGAGATAGGGGAGGCCAGGAGATGCTGGGGATGAAATAAGAGGAAGCTACAAGTGAGAATGATAATAAACAGAAATTTGACAGGTCCAAACAGCGCCCGCTGCCCTGTGGTGCCCTGTGCGATGGCACCGGCCGCACTACCCTAGCTACGGCCCTGCTATAGATTACATAAGTGAAAAGACACGAAGAAATATGCAAAAAACATATCTGTCATAGGATTAGAGACTATTACTGCCTTACACCAAAGATGTATGACATGTGCACAAGCCCGTTGAGCACGTAATCTTCTTTGGGTATAGAGGTATTTTTTCATAGTTTTAAACCATTATGCTGCACAATTGAATATACTTAAAAAACAAACTATAGGGTTTCACTATCAAGTCCATTGAAACACTTGATTACTACTGCTGTTAAATGGTAATATGCATCACATAAGTGAAGAGACACAAAGCAATATGCAAAAACATATCTGTCACAGGATTAGAACCTAGGACTTTTCCACTTCAATGGTATAGCACATGTACACTAGCCCATTGAGCCACTTTGCTTTCTTTGGGTAAGTAGGTTTTTCATCGTAGTTTGTCAGTTTTAAGCCATTATGCTGTAAAATGTATTATACTTAAAAAAAACAATCTATATGGCTTTACAATCAAGTCCATTGAAACACTTGATTAAAGGGTACTATGCAGTAACTAAGTGAAGAAACACAAATCAATAACCAATAAATCCATCTATCATTGGATTAGAATCTATGAGCGTCTAACTCCAATGAAACAGGACATGTTCACTAGTCTGTTGAGCCACATGATCTTCTCTATTTAAAAAGGTTTTTTGTCATAGTTTTAACACATTATGCTGCACAATTTAATATACTTAAAAATCAATCTATATTGTTTCACTATCAACTCCTTTGAAATACTTGATTACTATTGCTGTTATTGGGTATTGTGCATTACCTAAGTGAAGAGACACAAAGCAATATGCAAAAACAATATCTGTAATAGGATTAGAACCTATGATTGCATCATTCCAAAGATATAGTACATGTGCACTAGCCCATTGACCCACATGACCTTCTTTGCGTAAGTAGGTATTTTTATAAAAGTTTTAAGCTTTTATGCTGCAAAATTTAATATACTTAAAAAACAATATATAGGGTTTCACTATCAAGTCCACTTGATTACTAATGTAAATATCTGTTAAAGAATTAAAACCTATGACTGATCCACTGCAAAGATGTAGGACATGTGCACTAGCCCATTGAGCCATATGATCTTCTTTGACTAAAGCAGTATTTTGTAATAGTTTTAAGCCATTATGCTGCAAAATTGAATGTACTTAAATGATCGATCAATCTATAGGGTTTTACTATCAAGTCCATGGAAACACTTGGCTACTACTGCTGTTAATGGGTACCGTGCATTACTTAAGTGAAGTGACACAAAGCAATATGCAAAAAACATATCTGTTAAACTTATGACTGCCTCATTCCAAAGATGTAGTACATGTGCTCTAACTCGTTGAGCCACATGATCTTCTTTGGGTAAAGAGGTATTTTATAAAAATGTAAGCTATTATGCTGCAGAATGCAATATACTGAATAAACAGACTATAGGGTTTCACTATCAAGTCCATTGAAACACTTGATTACTACTGCTGTTAAAGAATTCTATGCATTACATAAGTGAAGAGACTCAAAAAAATATACAAAAAAACATAAACATATCTGTGATAGGATTAGAACCTATCACTGCCCCACTCCAAAGATATAGGCCATGTGCCCATTGAACCACTTAACGTTCTTTGGACAAAGAGGTAGTTTGTCATAGTGTTAAGTCATTATCCTGCAAAATTCAATACACTTAAAAAAAATCAACTATAGGATTTCACTATCAAGTCTATTGAAACACTTGACTATTACTGCTGTTCGACAATACTAAGCATTTATTAAGTGAAGAGACACAAAGCAATATGCAAAAAATACATCTATAATAGGACTAGAACCTATGATCGTCCCACCCCAAAGCTGTAGGACATGTGCACAAGCATATTGAGCCAAGTGATGTTCTTTGGATAAAGAGGTATTTTGTCATAGTTTTAGAATGTAAGCTCTCACGAGCAGCGACCTCTTCCCTCATGTGCTTCTCTTTACATTTTCTTCTACTCTTTACTCCCCATAAGGGCATCCAAACACGTGACTGCCAACTGCCTGCTGCTTATTGTGAGTGCTTTAATCGCTATTGCAGCAATGTATATAAATCGTGTCCTTGTCCTGCACTGTAATGTACTGTAAGTTACTTGTTTCTTGTTCACTTATTAGTTCTATGTAATATGTAAGGTGCTGCGGAAAACTTGTGGCGCCATATAAACAAAGGATAATAATAATAATAATAATAATAATACTAATAAATTGTTTTAAGCCATTGATGACCATGTTCTTTGAAATGCACTGCTACTGGTTGTTCCATGGGTTTACCGGCTAGAGCTGCTGTTATGGCAGATCTGTGAATCGCCATACACTCCTTGAATTTCGGGTGGTCATGCCCACGTAATATTTTCCACACGGGCAGACTATGATGTAAATAGCAAAACTGGTATCACATGTTAGAACATGCTGAATACGGAACATGTTTCCTGGCTGACCAGAATGTGTACACTATATTACCTACAGATCCTACAAGCAGATTTCAATGGGAACTAGTGGAAATTCTACAAGAAGCAGTAGATTCAGGGACAATAAATCGTAAAGCTTTTGAAGCACTACAACAGAAAACACCTATAGTACCAACACCCTTTATGCGGTGCCTAAGATGCACAAGAATCCCACACAACCACCAGGACGGCCTATAACTTTGGCCAGAGGCAGCCTGTATCGGGATGCAATCGGGAAGCCGGCTGACATTATACCGACAGCCAGCTTCCGGACTGTCATATCCCGGCGAGGGTGAAATGCCCGGCGTCAAGATGTAGACGCCACTCATTTCACCAGCACCGGTAGACCGGCGCCCAGCATCCCGATCGAAGGGATGCTGGGTGCCGCGAGCGGACAGCCACGGGGGGTTAAGTTTAGGGCTCCAGGGGGGGAACTTAGGGTTAGGCACCCCCCCGGGAGGTTAGAGTTAGGCTAAGGGGAGGGAGGGTTAGGGTTAGGCACCCCCGGGGGGAGGTTACAGTTAGGCACCTTCCCAGGGGACTTAGGTTTAGGTAGCGGGGGGGGTTAGGTTTAGGCACTTAGAGGGGGGATTAGGGTTAGGCACTTGGGGGGAGGTTAGGGTTAGGCACCCCTAAGGGAGGGTTAGGGGGGTAGGTTAGGATAGTTAATACTTACCTAGGGACAATCAGGATTTCCAGCGCTGTCAGGCTGCCGCTGCCAGGATCTGTTCCAGTGTCGGGCTGCCACTCCCGGGAATCGAACCGATTCCCCTGTATCAGCCTATATCGCAACTACTAGATGTGTTCATACAACTGTAAAAAACTCCTTTATTGCAAAAAGCAGAAAAAAGGGGAAAAAGACAAATATGTCTTTATGGGAGCACTCTTGTATAAGAATTAAATATGATGTATATGGAAATGAGGTGAAAATAAAACTTAACATTTATTGAAATATTATTTAAGATGAATTCCCATCAAGGGTGAAGTTATGTACAGGTGTCTCAATCCAATGAGAGGTCACCGTACTTATATGAATCAAAAGTTATCACTAAGCATATATAAATAAATTCCAATATCTCGCTATATATGAGAGTGACCTTGTATTTGATCTAGAGTGACATGAAGTGTACACATGTAGCAACATTGTGTCATCGAAAACCCTGAGGGAAAAGACAATGATAAACATAAATTGAGAAACATATAATGTTATATATCTCCTGCAGGGGTATGATATAGAGTGTACACCCGTGGCAAAATTATTCAAAGAGTAACCCTGAGGAAAAAAGACAAAATTATTATATATACATAATGTATGTCTCCTGCAGGGATAATTGCCTACTCCAGAGTCTCGAATTATACGACAATAATCAGCCTCCAATTGTATTCACCTACCGACAATGACTGGCAACATAATTGGCTGTTACATATAGAATTTCCCTTGTTGAAAAAGGAAGTTTAAGGATATACACATGAATTAAATATTATCAAACAATTAATCAGAGCCACAGTGAGGTAACAACAGATGAATAATAAAACCTCTTGCTGAGCTCCGTTGTTATTAGACACGGTATAATTGTGATTATATTGGTGTATGTATCACGTGTTAGATGAAAGAAGTTAGATCCAGGGGGATGAGAAAAGCGAGTGGCCAATTCTGCTTTCCCCTGTCTTGGGATCAAACAGGGGATGAGAGAGAGGGAGTCGCTTGCCCTGGAGGAAACAACAGTAGTGCTTCTGCTATCTGGGGAATCCGCCGCGTCTATCTCCTGTTACCGCTGGGCATTGCAGGAGAGGTCGCCGGCTTCCTTCCAGATGAGAGAGCACTGTGAGGGAAAGAAAAGAAGTTACCTTAGTTAAGGTCCGTGTGCAGTGGGGCTGCTGGAGTGGCGTGTAAAGTGATGCTGCTGGCGCAGTAGGACGCGTGTTTCGCCGGGAGGCTTGGTCACCTGATCGTCAGTGTTGACTCAAGCTTCCTGCCTTTTACATTACCTGCATCCAATCATGGAGCTAGGCTTGAGATTGACTGCATCGTTCACCAATAACCTGAATGACTCAGACAACCATTAATAGTAGTGCTAGAGAGAGACAGGGGAGTGTCCCAGAGCTCTCATTACCATATGTAAACAAAACGGATTTCTAAGGATAAAAGCTCTGATTCAATCACATGGATAAGGGAAAAATGAAAAGAACATCATGGATCTATAAAGTGACATATTCTCTCTCCCACCATCCTAGGAAAAGGTTAGCGTACGTGGGAGCACAGGCCGCTCCCATCGCAGTATCCCTTGTTTGGATGTGGAAATGGTTGTTAAAAATAAAGTAGTTGTGATGTAAAACGAAATCCAGAAGTTCCAAAAGAAATTCTTGGAAGTCCCTTGAATCCCTAGATTGTGAATGATGTACGTATAGAGTGATTCAACATCAAGACTTGGAAGGACTAGGGGACTTCCAAGAATTTCTTTTGGAACTTCTGGATTTCGTTTTACATCACAACTACTTTATTTTTAACATCCATTTCCACATCCAAACGAGGGGTACTGCGATGGGAGCGGCCTGTGCTCCCACGTACGCTAACCTTTTCCTAGGATGGTGGGAGAGAGAATATGTGTTCCAAGATGTAAATGAATCTCATACCCAACACATAATCATCTGGATGCGTTATATAGATGACATCCTGATGATATGGGAGGGATCAATGACACAACTTGATAGTTTCATTGGACTTCTTAATAAGAACAACATCAATTTGAAATTAACACATGAAAGCAGCAGTACGAGCATCTCATTCTTAGATCTCAGAATCCTCAGAGGAGAAAATAATAAAATTCATACTGAGATTTTCAGTAAAGAAACTTCTACAAACAGTTTATTACATAGTGACAGTTCTCACTTCCCACCAACTATAAAGAATGTCCCCAAAGGGGAATTCTTGAGACTAGGAAGGAATTGCTCAGATGAAAAAACATTCAAAATCCAGAGTAAAGACCTTACCATGAGACTAAGTGATAGGGGGTACAGTAAGAGACTGATAAAAAATGCAAGAAATGAAGTCTCGAGAACAACAAGAGAATCCCTTATTTTCAATGATAAATCTCAAAGAGAAAAAAACAACAACATCAGATTTATAGGGGATTTTTGTAATAGTTGGCAAGAAGTTAAAAATACGCTACAGAAACATTGGCACATTCTTTTATCAGATAGTGACCTAGCCGAAAACCTAGATGAATAGGTTAATATGAGCTGGCGAAGATCACCAAATCTCAAAGACCAACTGGTAAGGAGTCATTTTACCTCACAACCCAAAAAAATCTCTTCTAATGTAGGCAGTTACCCATGTGGCAACATATTCTTAATATCCAAACGATTAAAGATAAATTCGGTCAGGAGATGAGAATTAAAGACTTTTATAATTGCAAAACTACTAACGTTATTTATTGTATCACATGTACATGTGAGAAAAAATATGTTGGCATGACATCAAGAATGATGAAGACCCGAATTCTTGAACACATAGGAAATGTTCGAAATGCCGCCACTGATTTTATTAAAATGAAACAACTTACCACAGTGGCAAAACATTTCCATTCCGTACATTCCGGAAGGACACAAGATCTCAAAGTATTTTGTCTAGAGAAGGTGAAACTTGGACTCAGAGGAGGAGATATAACCAGAGCCCTCCAGAGAAGAGAAAGTGAGTGGATTTTCCGTTTAGGAACACTAATACCCGGAGGCCTAAACGAGAATATAAATTATACTATTTTTTTGGCTGAATAATATTATTAGCCAACTTAACTCTCTATTTAACTCTCTTCCCTTATGACCATGTTAATAAAACGCTTTATTTTCCACTTTTGTATTTCGTTATCTCTATAATCACAACTTTATGCTTTGAACATATGGATTTTGAGATTATGTGGTTGTCACATTGGATTTTTAATTATTCTGTCATTTTATTCATGTTTACTCTTTTGTACTTTGTGCATCATTTTATTAATTCATTTTTCTTTGTTATTACTTTCAGTTCTCTTGCTTTATTAGTTTTCACATTTTATTTCATCACATCTCACCCCTTCTTGTCTCATCTTATAGGCTAATTGCTCTATACATTATATTTATTTATTTTTATTTATTTTTATTTTATTGTATTCTTTCACGTGTATAATTCCTAAATATTCACATTTATGAGTTCGCCCACATTCACTCACTTATACCCATCATAAATCTGCTGTTCGCTACACACTGTATTTCTTTACCCTTCACATCAACACCTCCTAACACATAGGACTTATTATCATATATATATATATATATATATATATATATATATATGTATATATTTTATAATCATCTATTCCACCTTTTGAATCACTCTTTTTCCCACACCATAATTGTCTCACACTCTGTTAATAATATAACAAAGCCACTTTTAATGATCCTGATAAATATATATGTTAACATATGTAATATCTTTTTTATCTCTCTTTTCCTCACAGACATTTATAATATGTCTATAATATAACTATATAATATAATTTCTCTAATCATATATGTAATTATTTATAATTTCACTTATTTCACTAATTAATCATACTTACATATTTTATTACTATTATTTTTAATTTTTATATTTATATTTATTTTTAATTTTTATTTCTATTTTTCATTAATTACTATTTATGTATAATTATATCACTGAGTATGTCCTTACAAATATAAACATATATATGTTTACTTGATATATAATGTGTACATAATTTAATTATCATTTTAACAGGCTCTATTGAGACTGTAATAGTCACTTTATAGATCCATGATGTTCTTTTCATTTTTCCCTTATCCATGTGATTGAATCAGAGCTTTTATCCTTAGAAATCCGTTTTGTTTACATATGGTAATGAGAGCTCTGGGACACTCCCCTGTCTCTCTTCAGCACTACTATTAATGGTTGTCTGAGTCATTCAGGTTATTGGTGAACGATGCAGTCAATCTCAAGCCTAGCTCCATGATTGGATGCAGGTAATGTAAAAGGCAGGAAGCTTGAGTCAACACTGACGATCAGGTGACCAAGCCTCCCGGCGAAATGCGCGTCCTACTGCGCCAGCAGCATCACTTTACACGCCACTCCAGCAGCCCCACTGCACACGGACCTTAACTAAGGTAACTTCTTTTCTTTCCCTCACAGTGCTCTCTCATCTGGGAGGAAGCCGGCGACCTCTCCTGCAATGCCCAGCGGTAACAGGAGATAGACGCGGCGGATTCCCCAGATAGCAGAAGCACTACTGTTGTTTCCTCCAGGGCAAGCGACTCCCTCTCTCTCATCCCCTGTTTGATCCCAAGACAGGGGAAAGCAGAGTTGGCCACTCGCTTTTCTCATCCCCCTGGATCTAACTTCTTTCATCTAACACGTGATACATACACCAATATAATCACAATTATACCGTGTCTAATAACAACGGAGCTCAGCAAGAGGTTTTATTATTCATCTGTTGTTACCTCACTGTGGCTCTGATTAATTGTTTGATAATATTTAATTCATGTGTATATCCTTAAACTTCCTTTTTCAACAAGGGAAATTCTATATGTAACAGCCAATTATGTTGCCAGTCGTTGTCGGTAGGTGAATACAATTGGAGGCTGATTATTGTCGTATAATTCAAGACTCTGGAGTAGGCAATTATCCCTGCAGGAGACATACATTATGTATATATAATAATTTTGTCTCTTTTCCTCAGGGTTACTCTTTGAATAATTTTGCCATGGGTGTACACTCTATATCATATCCCTGCAGGAGATATATAACATTATATGTCTCTCAATTTATGTTTATCATTGTCTTTTCCCTCAGGGTTTTCGATGACACAACGTTGCTACATGTGTACACTTCATGTCACTCTAGATCAAATACAAGGTCACTCTCATATATAGCGAGATATTGGAATTTATTTATATATGCTTAGTGATAACTTTTGATTCATATAAGTACGGTGACCTCTCATTGGATTGACACCTGTACATAACTTCACCCTTGATGGGAATTCATCTTAAATAATATTTCAATAAATGTTAAGTTTTATTTTCACCTCATTTCCATATACATCATATAAAATTCTTATACAAGAGTGCTCCCATAAAGACATATTTGTCTTTTTCCCCTTTTTTCTGCTTTTTGCAATAAAGGAGTTTTTTACATGTGTTTAGCACAAATTTTTTTGGGAGGCACCACCAACTTATAAATATTTTGAGAATCTTATTTTGATTTCTATTATGTTGGTTTGTGTTATTGCGTTATAGTGACTCTCTTTAAGTGTCACTCAAATTTAACCACTAGTGCGGTCTCATTCCTCGGTTTGCGCATAGTGTTCATACAACTGCACAGGCCACTTTTTTAAAAGACACTATGAACTTTTTGAACCAGATCAAGGAGGTCTCACAACTACAGGATCATACAATTATGTGCATTATGGATGTTTTCAGCCTATATACATTCATTCCCCATGACCAGGGGTTACAAGCCATGGATGAATTTCTTACTGATCTTCCTAACATATTTGATAATTTACAATTATTTAAGTTGGTTCTTACTCGTAATTATTTTTTGTGTGATGGTAAGTTTTATTTATTTGCAGTTATCAGGATGCGCAATGGGCTCAGCAGTGGCACCATCTTGCGGAAACAATTTTTGTGTTTAAACAAGAACAACACTTATTTTCTTCACAAGAATATCAACAACACATTATAATTTTTTGCAGATTTATAGATCTTTTTTTTACTATGGAAAGGTGGACCTCAATTGTTTGAAAATATTATGAATCAAATTAACTAATTACCGTTACCGTTTAAATTCACTTATCAATGGAGTGAGTGGTGTATCAATTTTTTAGATGTAAAAGTTATGTTGTCTAATCAGCAAATTTCAACTACGATTCATTATAAAGAAACAGTCAGGAACACTTTGATGCTATCTAGCAGCCACCATCCACCTCCTTTGAAGAAAGGCCTTCCTCTTTCTCAAATGTTTCTCAAATGTTGAGGATTGCTAGGATATGTAGCAACAAAGTTGAATTACCGTCGCAATTAGACCACATTGTATCTAAATTTCATGAAAGGTGTTACAGATTGAAGGCACTCCTGGATATTAAAGAACAGTATTGAAGAAGAATTGTGACGAATTACTAACACCGACCAGCAAGAATTAATCTGATTGCACTTTCCCTTGGATTACCACATTTAACACTTCCAGCACAGTCATCCCAAAGGCAAGCAAAGCCTTATGGCCTATCATCTCATCAGACAAAGATTTACCTTGTCTTTGACCGATCAGACAATGGCATGCTACAGACGTGGCAAGAATCTGCAGGATTTATTAGTTCAAACTGATATCATGGGAAGAGCTGACACAGAAAAGTCTGTATTAAGTAAAAAACGTCCTGGTTGTTACAAGTGCCCAAGTTGTGTCACTTGTAATTATTTAATCACTGGAGCCACTTTAAAACATCCTCAGGAAAGATGTTCTGTATTCAGCATGTTCTAACATGTGATACCAGGTTTGTTATGTACATCATAGTCTGCCCATGTGGAAATTATTACGTGGGCATGACCACCCAAAAATTCAATGAGCTTCACAGATCTGCGTGGTCTGTGTGGTGCTTCACAGATCTGCCATAAAAGCAGCTCTAGCAAGTAAACCCATGGAACAACCAGTAGCAGTGCATTGCAAAGAACATGGTCATCACCTAATGTCATTGAGATATAAAATTATAGTCCATATTCCAGAATCTATTAGGGGAGGTGATCAACAAAAAGCTTTATTGAAGAAAGAAGCATCCTGGATATATAAGTTGGACACAGTAGCTCCAAGAGGGTTAAATGAACGTATCTCTTGGAATACTTTGTTAAGGTATAATTGCTATCCTGCTGTAAGACTTTTAATTAACAACATTTATATATGAACTTGGGTTCTTGATATTGTGTCATTATAAGTTATACATGCCATGTTTTCTAGTATTTCTAACAGTGGTTCATTTATGCAATTAAGGCACAGGTTTAACTATACCTCATACTTTCATCTTGAAATTGAATTATTGATTTTGATAAGTGAAACTGATTCAAATGACTAGCATATCTTATGTATAATAGCATTCTATAACCCACTGGGTCAAGAATGAAGTGCAGTAGTGTATATATATATATATATATATATATATATATATATATATGTAGAAGAAAATATAACAACAGAAGGACTGATTAAGGGAGAGATTCTCCCAAATAGAGAACAACGCACATGAGGAACAGATTCATGGCACTTCAACATTTCAACTCAAAGAAACAACAACAGTAGCATCACCTATGAAATGAAGAATCAGAGAAGATGAGGAAAATGGGGCGGTAGGAGGAAGAAGCTTCAAAAGGAGGAACCTCCTCTAGACCCCAAACAAAAAGGGATTTTTAATTTATCAAACCACACATTGACCAACTCAGAAATCAAGCTATTAAGCAAAGGACTGAATTTTGCCCGCACCAGCATTATGAATAAATTTTAAGTATTCATTGACCTGAACAAATTTGTGAGGAATCTGACACTAAAAAGACATTTCACAAGAAAGGACACTGCTCCAATTAAAACCTACAATGAAAATGGCTCCAAGTCAGGTCTGAGAGGGAAGTCCACATACCACCCTATGGAATCAAAAGGTAGCCACATTGACATTTTTTATGAAATGGTCAAAAAGGACTTATGTGAAGTAGATGTAACCAAAATAAAGAAACAAAATCTAAAAAATGAGGAAAACAAGCACTCAAGAACCTACAGAAGTATACTGAACTAGTTTTAAAACAGGTTGATAAAGGGGGGGGGTTGGTAATAATGGACCATTGATATTACTTAAAAGAAGCTAATAGGCTCTTAATTGATACAGAATCCTAGGTGAAACTGGTGAATGATCCACTGGAGGAATACACAGGTAATTTCAGGATATTACTAGTATTTGACTTACATAGTGGAATCTTAACCAAAGAAGAGTTCCAATATTTGATGAAAACTAATCCCACTACCTCATATTCTACTTCCTCCCAAAAATCCATAAGTCCGACTGAACCTCCAGGGAGACCTATAGTGGCAGGTATTGACTCTTTGACCTCAAATCTATCAGAGAATGTAGATATATTTCTATGTAAATATGTGGAAGCATTAGATTCATATTTAAAAGATACTACGAGTGTGTTACAATGTTTACATGAGGTCCAGTGGCAAGAATCGTATGGCTGGGCAACAATTGATGTACAAGCACTTTACACTCGCATTGAACATGATAACGGCATAAATGCATGCAGGGAGTTTTTAAAATTCTATGGATCCATCAGTGCTATACACAGGGAATTTTTATGTGACCTTATGGCTTTTATATTGATAATTAAAAAAGAGGAAAAAGGAACTCTGTTTGGTGAGCACTCTAAGTTTTGGTAAATCTTATATAAAATAAAACATAACTTTTAATGTAGATAATTAATATTATTAGACTCACTGTTGTATAGAACACTCAGAATTTATATCACAAAAAATATCAAAAATTGATTAAACATATACAAAATATGTAAATATATACACAATAATATTAGTAAATTTCAAACACCCTCCTATATATCAAAAAAGAGCGAAATATACAGACAATAAAAGACAATTAGAATCAAGCTTAAATAGCATATTTATGCTGACATCAGTTTATCCCCTAAAGCATATCATGAATACATCCTTGCTGGAATAGCATAATAATACAGACATCAGTTGATCCCCTAGTATATAGCATGAAAGTATCTTTAATTTAGGATTAGAAAAGTCCGGGCATAGGAACTGCCAAACCTCATTCTACTTCTCCTCACTTGGACCACAGTCTATCTATGAGGAGTGAGAGATTGCTGGAAAGGCAGATTGCCCTTAGAAACAACAGTATAACCGCAGTGTTACTCAAGTATTCATTTCTGCTGTTAGGGGTCTTACTGTGTAGAATTGTACCCCTAATGAGAGAACTACTAACTTGAGATAGCCGTCAGTTAATAGAGGGATAGAGAAGTGACAGCAAACGTCAATTATAATAAAATATGATAATAATAAAGATCAATAATACTCAACGCTATATCTATCCTGAATGAAATTCTATCTCAGTGAAAATGCAGCTCTAACATTGTAAATGATGAAAACAGGCAATAAATTCAATTCACATAAGTTATGTCACTAATACTGCAATATAATACAATAACATCTAGGACACACCCAAATTGTCACTGTATGAATTGCAATAAATCAGCTCATTTCCATCCAGACAATTACATCCGGTGTGACATTTAGTAATAAGGCCAATTAATTACTACATTGTAAATAATGAAAACAGACAATGAACTCCATTTACATAGATTGTGTCCTTAATATTGTGGTATAGAATATTGACACTTAGGACATATCTAAGAAATCATCATATGAAACATAGTAGGTCAGATAATTTCCGTATAGATAACTACATCTGATATACCATTTAGTAATGGAGCCAACTAGTCAGAAGATAAAGTGACTGCATGTATATAACTATATCTTTGTTGTCACAAAAGATAATTGGTTATATAAGAAATGTTAAGTAGATAATTTAAATAGGATACAGCGTATTTCAATGTTAATTGTATCAGAGTATAACCGCAAGTGACCTCTACATTTAAATCCTATTTGTATCTCAATATGAGCAGCAAATAACTGCTAACACGTGTACTACCTATTAATGCAATGATCCCCTATTTTAACAGGGTACAATTTAATGGATCTAAACAAAAAGCTGGATTCTGCTTTTTGCAATAAAGGAGTTTTTTACATGTGTTTAGCACAAATTTTTTTGGGAGGCACCACCAACTTATAAATATTTTGAGAATCTTATTTTGATTTCTATTATGTTGGTTTGTGTTATTGCGTTATAGTGACTCTCTTTAAGTGTCACTCAAATTTAACCACTAGTGCGGTCTCATTCCTCGGTTTGCATATAGTACTTTTCCTGAGTCTCTCTCAGATCCTGAGTCCTGCACAGTAAATAAATCTGATATACTAGAAATAATTACCTTATCAATTGCTTTCTTCTATTTGAATTCCCTCTTTGTTCATAATTTTGACTCTATATTTCTGCCTCAACACTCATAACTTGTTGACTGCAAATTGTCTCTATTTTATACACATTTTTTCATCTGTATAAATAACTTTCTCTGTATTATGACCAGTTTCAGTCTTAAGACTGAATTACACAATAGATGTCGCTTAGAAGATCTAGAAAATATCTTCTCTCAAGAGTCTAATAATTCAGAAATTAATTCAGGTTGGGAAGAGGACCTGTCCAAACTCAAACGTATTTTACAGCGACAAACGAGGACAAACTGGGATTTAATTAGTCTTGATAATTATTGCAAAAATAAGATCACCCCAAGGGGTTTACGTCCAAAACTCTTCCCCACTTTTGAACTATGTACTGAAAATTTACGAAAGGAATGGGAGAACAGTTTACTGAAATGCTCCCAGGAGTTGATGGGGATATTAATAAAACATGACCATCTCATCCTAGAAGAATGTACCAAAGAAATTAATAAACTAGGCCAGGTCTTGGAACAATGGGAACAAAATCCCACCTTCCAAAATTCCTTCTCTAAAATCAAAAAAGATCTTGAAGATTATGATAAAACAATAATTGAACGAAAACGGAGCAAATTTAATAGAGACAAAAGGGACTTCTCATCAGGTAATATCTTCCGTTGGAGTAAACCCCAAAGAAGAAAACATTTGGAACCCCTGGATCTTACACCCTCATCTTCAGAAACAGACATCTCTGATATAGATGAGTTGAGTGACTACAACTTACACCAAAAAGATTTACTAATAAAAAGAAATACCGATCCCTCACATTTTACATCTTTTTTAGAGGATACCAGGGGTACCCGCGGACGCCCCGCAAATCTAAAACAAGGCGGGGCAAAAGGAAGAAACAGATGGGAACATCAATCTCCAAGCCGTCACTCAACAATGACCAGCAAAAGATAGCCATGCCAACTGCGAAACTTAAAATCATTAATTTATCAGAACATATCCTTACTGAAGATCAAATCCAGATTTTAAGTAAAGGTCTCTCTTTTTCCCCTACTCATCGTTTCAATAGATTCAAATGGGAAACCAACTTGAAACTATTTGGGAGAAAATTTTTACTTAATAAATTTCACAAAATGAGATCTACTGACATCAATACCAATACCAATATGGAAGACATCTCACAATTGGAAACCAAGGCACTTGCTGCTCTTGAAGAACTGGCCCAAGATACCGAAACGGAACCTACAAACAAAAGACCTGTTTGTAAGAAACGTTCAACCTTTTTCCCTTCGGACAATATATGCCCGGAAGAAGGTGTTTTTCTAAAACTAGTTTCCAAAAATTTTGCTAATATCCACAAACAACAGAGATATTGTAAACCGAATGACAATCTTAATCTGCCATTTAGGAGAGCAATGGAAGAGATTAAAAACTGGGATGATGTAATAATAAAACCGTCTGATAAAGGTGGGAATATCGTCATTTGGCCTTTGAGTATGTACCTTAAAGAAGCCAATAAGCAACTCCAAGACGTATCATGTTATCATACCACCTTATTTGACCCTACAGATAATTTCAAAACCTTATACCTTAGAATCATAGATAAGGCTTTCTATAATGGAACAATAACTAAATCTGAATACGATTACCTATGGGTCTCTCATCCTAGAACCCCGACATTTTATCTTCTACCAAAGATTCACTAAAATTTATTAAATCCACCTGGTAGACCCATAATGTCGGGCAATGGAGGACTCCTTGAAAAAGCCAGTTGCTTTCTTGACGTACATCTCAGACATCATGTCCTTAGTCTTCCATCTTACACTAAGGACACAACTGATGTTCTGAGGAAATTACATGATATCACTCTTGAATATAACTATCTTCTCATCAGTCTTGATGTTGAATCACTCTATACGTCCATCATTCACAATCTAGGGATTCAAGCTGTGAAATATTTTCTCTCCATGGAAGGACTAGGAGACTTCCAAGAATTTCTTTTGGAACTTCTGGATTTCGTTTTACATCACAACTACTTTATTTTTAACAACCATTTCCACATCCAAACGAGGGGTACTGCGATGGGAGTGGCCTGTGCTCCCACGTATGCTAACCTTTTCCTAGGATGGTGGGAGAGAGAATATGTGTTCCAAGATGTAAATGAATCTCATACCCAACACATAATCATCTGGATGCGTTATATAGATGACATCCTGATGATATGGGAGGGATCAATGACACAACTTGATAGTTTCATTGGACTTCTTAATAAGAACAACATCAATTTGAAATTAACACATGAAAGCAGCAGTACGAGCATCTCATTCTTAGATCTCAGAATCCTCAGAGGAGAAAATAATAAAATTCATACTGAGATTTTCAGTAAAGAAACTTCTACAAACAGTTTATTACATAGTGACAGTTCTCACTTCCCACCAACTATAAAGAATATCCCCAAAGGGGAATTCTTGAGACTAAGAAGGAATTGCTCAGATGAAAAAACATTCGAAATCCAGAGTAAAGAACTTACCATGAGACTAAGTGATAGGGGGTACAGTAAGAGACTGATAAAAAAAGCAAGAAATGAAGTCTCGAGAACAACAAGAGAATCCCTTATTTTCAATGATAAATCTCAAAGAGAAAAAAACAACAACATCAAATTTATAGGGGATTTTTGTAATAGTTGGCAAGAAGTTAAAAATACGCTACAGAAACATTGGCACATTCTTTTATCAGATAGTGACCTAGCCGAAAACCTAGATGAAAAGGTTAATATGAGCTGGCGAAGATCACCAAATCTCAAAGACCAACTGGTAAGGAGTCATTTTACCTCACAACCCAAAAAAATCTCTTCTAATGTAGGCAGTTACCCATGTGGCAACTGCAAAGTATGCTCACATATTCTTAATATCCAAACGATTAAAGATAAATTCGGTCAGGAGATGAGAATTAAAGACTTTCATAATTGCAAAACTACTAACGTTATTTATTGTATCACATGTACATGTGAGAAAAAATATGTTGGCATGACATCAAGAATGATGAAGACCCAAATTCTTGAACACATAGGAAATGTTCGAAATGCCGCCACTGATATTATTAAAATGAAACAACTTACCACAGTGGCAAAACATTTCCATTCCGTACATTCCGGAAGGACACAAGATCTCAAAGTATTTTGTCTAGAGAAGGTGAAACTTGGACTCAGAGGAGGAGATATAACCAGAGCCCTCCAGAGAAGAGAAAGTGAGTGGATTTTCCGTTTAGGAACACTAATACCCGGAGGCCTAAACGAGAATATAAATTATACTGTTTTTTTGGCTGAATAATATTAATAGCCAACTTAACTCTCTATTTAACTCTCTTCCCTTATGACCATGTTAATAAAACGCTTTATTTTCCACTTTTGTATTTCGTTATCTCTATAATCACAACTTTATGCTTTGAACATATGGATTTTGAGATTATGTGGTTGTCACATTGGATTTTTAATTATTCTGTCATTTTATTCATGTTTACTCTTTTGTACTTTGTGCATCATTTTATTAATTCATTTTTCTTTGTTATTACTTTCAGTTCTCTTGCTTTATTAGTTTTCACATTTTATTTCATCACATCTCACCCCTTCTTGTCTCATCTTATAGGCTAATTGCTCTATACATTATATTTATTTATTTTTATTTATTTTTATTTTATTGTATTCTTTCACTTGTATAATTCCTAAATATTCACATTTATGAGTTTGCCCACATTCACTCACTTATACCCATCATAAATCTGCAGTTCGCTACACACTGTATTTCTTTACCCTTCACATCAACACCTCCTAACACATAGGACTTATTATCATATATATATATATGTATATATTTTATAATCATCTATTCCACCTTTTGAATCACTCTTTTTCCCACACCATAATTGTCTCACACTCTGTTAATAATATAACAAAGCCACTTTTAATGATCCTGATAAATATATATGTTAACATATGTAATATCTTTTTTATCTCTCTTTTCCTCACAGACATTTATAATATGTCTATAATATAACTATATAATATAATTTCTCTAATCATATATGTAATTATTTATAATTTCACTTATTTCACTAATTAATCATACTTACATATTTTATTACTATTATTTTTAATTTTTATATTTATATTTATTTTTAATTTTTATTTCTATTTTTCATTAATTACTATTTATGTATAATTATATCACTGAGTATGTCCTTACAAATATAAACATATATATGTTTACTTGATGTATAATGTGTACATAATTTAATTATCATTTTAACAGGCTCTATTGAGACTGTAATAGTCACTTTATAGATCCATGATGTTCTTTTCATTTTTCCCTTATCCATGTGATTGAATCAGAGCTTTTATCCTTAGAAATCCGTTTTGTTTACATATGGTAATGAGAGCTCTGGGACACTCCCCTGTCTCTCTCTAGCACTACTATTAATGGTTGTCTGAGTCATTCTGGTTATTGGTGAACGATGCAGTCAATCTCAAGCCTAGCTCCATGATTGGATGCAGGTAATGTAAAAGGCAGGAAGCTTGAGTCAACACTGACGATCAGGTGACCAAGCCTCCCGGTGAAACGCGCGTCCTACTGCGCCAGCAGCATCACTTTACACGCCACTCCAGCAGCCCCACTGCACACGGACCTTAACTAAAGTAACTTCTTTTCTTTCCCTCACAGTGCTCTCTCATCTGGGAGGAAGCCGGCGACCTCTCCTGCAATGCCCAGCGGTAACAGGAGATAGACGTGGCGGATTCCCCAGATAGCAGAAGCACTACTGTTGTTTCCTCCAGGGCAAGCGACTCCCTCTCTCTCATCCCCTGTTTGATCCCAAGACAGGGGAAAGCAGAATTGGCCACTCGCTTTTCTCATCCCCCTGGATCTAACTTCTTTCATCTAACACGTGATACATACACCAATATAATCACAATTATACCGTGTCCAATAACAACGGAGCTCAGCAAGAGGTTTTATTATTCATCTGTTGTTACCTCACTGTGGCTCTGATTAATTGTTTGATAATATTTAATTCATGTGTATATCCTTAAACTTCCTTTTTCAACAAGGGAAATTCTATATGTAACAGCCAATTATGTTGCCAGTCGTTGTCGGTAGGTGAATACAATTGGAGGCTGATTATTGTCGTATAATTCGAGACTCTGGAGTAGGCAATTATCCCTGCAGGAGACATACATTATGTATATATAATAATTTTGTCTCTTTTCCTCAGGGTTACTCTTTGAATAATTTTGCCACGGGTGTACACTCTATATCATATCCCTGCAGGAGATATATAACATTATATGTTTCTCAATTTATGTTTATCATTGTCTTTTCCCTCAGGGTTTTCGATGACACAATGTTGCTACATGTGTTCACTTCATGTCACTCTAGATCAAATACAAGGTCACTCTCATATATAGCGAGATATTGGAATTTATTTATATATGCTTAGTGATAACTTTTGATTCATATAAGTACGGTGACCTCTCATTGGATTGACACCTGTACATAACTTCACCCTTGATGGGAATTCATCTTAAATAATATTTCAATAAATGTTAAGTTTTATTTTCACCTCATTTCCATATACATCATATTTAATTCTTATACAAGAGTGCTCCCATAAAGACATATTTGTCTTTTTCCCCTTTTTTCTGCTTTTTGCAATAAAGGAGTTTTTTACATGTGTTTAGCACAAATTTTTTTGGGAGGCACCACCAACTTATAAATATTTTGAGAATCTTATTTTGATTTCTATTATGTTGGTTTGTGTTATTGCGTTATAGTGACTCTCTTTAAGTGTCACTCAAATGTAACCACTAGTGCGGTCTCATTCCTCGGTTTGCGCATAGTGTTCATACAACTGCACAGGCCACTTATTTAAAAGACACTATGAACTTTTTGAACCAGATCAAGGAGGTCTCACAACTACAGGATCATACAATTATGTGCATTATGGATGTTTTCAGCCTATATACATTCATTCCCCATGACCAGGGGTTACAAGCCATGGATGAATTTCTTACTGATCTTCCTAACATATTTGATAATTTACAATTATTTAAGTTGGTTCTTACTCATAATTATTTTTTGTGTGATGGTAAGTTTTATTTATTTGCAGTTATCAGGATGCGCAATGGGCTCAGCAGTGGCACCATCTTGCGGAAACAATTTTTGTGTTTAAACAAGAACAACACTTATTTTCTTCACAAGAATATCAACAACACATTATAATTTTTTGCAGATTTATAGATCTTTTTTTTACTATGGAAAGGTGGACCTCAATTGTTTGAAAATATTATGAATCAAATTAACTAATTACCGTTACCGTTTAAATTCACTTATCAATGGAGTGAGAGGTGTATCAATTTTTTAGATGTAAAAGTTATGTTGTCTAATCAGCAAATTTCAACTACGATTCATTATAAAGAAACAGTCAGGAACACTTTGATGCTATCTAGCAGCCACCATCCACCTCCTTTGAAGAAAGGCCTTCCTCTTTCTCAAATGTTTCTCAAATGTTGAGGATTGCTAGGATATGTAGCAACAAAGTTGAATTACCGTCGCAATTAGACCACATTGTATCTAAATTTCATGAAAGGTGTTACAGATTGAAGGCACTCCTGGATATTAAAGAACAGTATTGAAGAAGAATTGTGACGAATTACTAACACCGACCAGCAAGAATTAATCTGATTGCACTTTCCCTTGGATTACCACATTTAACACTTCCAGCACAGTCATCCCAAAGGCAAGCAAAGCCTTATGGCCTATCATCTCATCAGACAAAGATTTACCTTGTCTTTGACCGATCAGACAATGGCATGCTACAGACGTGGCAAGAATCTGCAGGATTTATTAGTTCAAACTGATATCATGGGAAGAGCTGACACAGAAAAGTCTGTATTAAGTAAAAAACGTCCTGGTTGTTACAAGTGCCCAAGTTGTGTCACTTGTAATTATTTAATCACTGGAGCCACTTTAAAACATCCTCAGGAAAGATGTTCTGTATTCAGCATGTTCTAACATGTGATACCAGGTTTGTTATGTACATCATAGTCTGCCCATGTGGAAATTATTACGTGGGCATGACCACCCAAAAATTCAATGAGCTTCACAGATCTGCGTGGTCTGTGTGGTGCTTCACAGATCTGCCATAAAAGCAGCTCTAGCAAGTAAACCCATGGAACAACCAGTAGCAGTGCATTGCAAAGAACATGGTCATCACCTAATGTCATTGAGATATAAAATTATAGTCCATATTCCAGAATCTATTAGAGGAGGTGATCAACAAAAAGCTTTATTGAAGAAAGAAGCATCCTGGATATATAAGTTGGACACGGTAGCTCCAAGAGGGTTAAATGAACGTATCTCTTGGAATACTTTGTTAAGGTATAATTACTATCCTGCTGTAAGACTTTTAATTAACAACATTTATATATGAACTTGGGTTCTTGATATTGTGTCATTATAAGTTATACATGCCATGTTTTCTAGTATTTCTAACAGTGGTTCATTTATGCAATTAAGGCACAGGTTTAACTATACCTCATACTTTCATCTTGAAATTGAATTATTGATTTTGATAAGTGAAACTGATTCAAATGACTAGCATATCTTATGTATAATAGCGTTCTATAACCCACTGGGTCAAGAATGAAGTGCAGTAGTGTATATATATATATATATATATATATATATATATATATATATATATATATGTAGAAGAAAATATAACAACAGAAGGACTGATTAAGGGAGAGATTCTCCCAAATAGAGAACAACGCACATGAGGAACAGATTCATGGCACTTCAACATTTCAACTCAAAGAAACAACAACAGTAGCATCACCTATGAAATGAAGAATCAGAGAAGATGAGGAAAATGGGGCGGTAGGAGGAAGAAGCTTCAAAAGGAGGAACCTCCTCTAGACCCCAAACAAAAAGGGATTTTTAATTTATCAAACCACACATTGACCAACTCAGAAATCAAGCTATTAAGCAAAGGACTGAATTTTGCCCGCACCAGCATTATGAATAAATTTGAAGTATTCATTGACCTGAACAAATTTGTGAGGAATCTGACACTAAAAAGACATTTCACAAGAAAGGACACTGCTCCAATTAAAACCTACAATGAAAATGGCTCCAAGTCAGGTCTGAGAGGGAAGTCCACATACCACCCTATGGAATCAAAAGGTAGCCACATTGACATTTTTTATGAAATGGTCAAAAAGGACTTATGTGAAGTAGATGTAACCAAAATAAAGAAACAAAATCTAAAAAATGAGGAAAACAAGCACTCAAGAACCTACAGAAGTATACTGAACTAGTTTTAAAACAGGTTGATAAAGGGGGGGGTTGGTAATAATGGACCATTGATATTACTTAAAAGAAGCTAATAGGCTCTTAATTGATACAGAATCCTAGGTGAAACTGGTGAATGATCCACTGGAGGAATACACAGGTAATTTCAGGATATTACTAGTATTTGACTTACATAGTGGAATCTTAACCAAAGAAGAGTTCCAATATTTGATGAAAACTAATCCCCCTACCTCATATTCTACTTCCTCCCAAAAATCCATAAGTCCGACTGAACCTCCAGGGAGACCTATAGTGGCAGGTATTGACTCTTTGACCTCAAATCTATCAGAGAATGTAGATATATTTCTATGTAAATATGTGGAAGCATTAGATTCATATTTAAAAGATACTACGAGTGTGTTACAATGTTTACATGAGGTCCAGTGGCAAGAATCGTATGGCTGGGCAACAATTGATGTACAAGCACTTTACACTCGCATTGAACATGATAACGGCATAAATGCATGCAGGGAGTTTTTAGAATTCTATGGATCCATCAGTGCTATACACAGGGAATTTTTATGTGACCTTATGGCTTTTATATTGATAATTAAAAAAGAGGAAAAAGGAACTCTGTTTGGTGAGCACTCTAAGTTTTGGTAAATCTTATATAAAATAAAACATAACTTTTAATGTAGATAATTAATATTATTAGACTCACTGTTGTATAGAACACTCAGAATTTATATCACAAAAAATATAAAAAATTGATTAGACATATACAAAATATGTAAATATATACACAATAATATTAGTAAATTTCAAACACCCTCCTATATATCAAAAAAGAGCGAAATATACAGACAATAAAAGACAATTAGAATCAAGCTTAAATAGCATATTTATGCTGACATCAGTTTATCCCCTAAAGCATATCGTGAATACATCCTTGCTTGAATAGCATAATCATACAGACATCAGTTGATCCCCTAGGTATATAGCATGAAAGTATCTTTAATTTAGGATTAGAAAAGTCCGGGCATAGGAACTGCCAAACCTCATTCTACTTCTCCTAACTTGGACCACAGTCTATCTATGAGGAGTGAGAGATTGCTGGAAAGGCAGATTGCCCTTAGAAACAACAGTATAACCGCAGTGTTACTCAAGTATTCATTTCTGCTGTTAGGGGTCTTACTGTGTAGAATTGGACCCCTAATGAGAGAACTACTAACTTGAGATAGCCGTCAGTTAACAGAGGGATAGAGAAGTGACAGCAAACGTCAATTATAATAAAATATGATAATAATAAAGAACAATAATACTCAACGCTATATCTATCCTGAATGAAATTCTATCTCAGTGAAAATGCAGCTCTAACATTGTAAATGATGAAAACAGGCAATAAATTCAATTCACATAAGTTATGTCACTAATACTGCAATATAATACAATAACATCTAGGACACACCCAAATTGTCACTGTATGAATTGCAATAAATCAGCTCATTTCCATCCAGACAATTACATCCGGTGTGACATTTAGTAATAAGGCCAATTAATTACTACGTTGTAAATAATGAAAACAGACAATGAACTCCATTTACATAGATTGTGTCCTTAATATTGTGGTATAGAATATTGACACTTAGGACATATCTAAGAAATCATCATATGAAACATAGTAGGTCAGATAATTTCCGTATAGATAACTACATCTGATATACCATTTAGTAATGGAGCCAACTAGTCAGAAGATAAAGTGACTGCATGTATATAACTATATCTTTGTTGTCACAAAAGATAATTGGTTATATAAGAAATGTTAAGTAGATAATTTAAATAGGATACAGCGTATTTCAATGTTAATTGTATCAGAGTATAACCGCAAGTGACCTCTACATTTAAATCCTATTTGTATCTCAATATGAGCAGCAAATAACTGCTAACACGTGTACTACCTATTAATGCAATGATCCCCTATTTTAACAGGGTACAATTTAATGGATCTAAACAAAAAGCTGGATTAACGTTAATAATATATATCCTAGTAATACCAGCAAAATATATAGATATTCTGACGTATATAAATTAATCCCTATATAATCAGATGAAATCCGCATAGATAGTTACATCTGGTATAATAGAGAACGCTGAAAATAAACCTGTCAAATAAGAGAAGTAACTACATATAATTTAAACAGATCAATGGTACGATAGTATAAATGATAGTTGAACAAACGTGTTTACATTAATACAAGATACATCAAGTGTAAAAATTTACTTATCAGTGAATGACCGCAGGTAACCTCTATCATGATCAGTATACCTAGTACCCAGAAGGGGAGGATCTGACTGGGTCATGTACGTGTAAGAATAAGGATCACTTGAAGCAATAGCACAAAGGTGTACGGGGATACAAAACCTGATGGAGGGGTTGTGTCGGGTAATAAATCATCAGACACCCGATGCTGCCTTGCTGCTCCGACGCGCGATTCGCCGTACCAGCTTGTTCACGGAGGAAATGGTGTGAACAATTATTATTATTATTATTATTATTAATGTTAATCCAGCTTTTTGTTTAGATCCATTAAATTGTATCCTGTTAAAATAGGGGATCATTGCATTAATAGGTAGTACACGTGTTAGCAGTTATTTGCTGCTCATATTGAGATACAAATAGGATTTAAATGTAGAGGTCACTTGCGGTTATACTCTGATACAATTAACATTGAAATACGCTGTATCCTATTTAAATTATCTACTTAACATTTCTTATATAACCAATTATCTTTTGTGACAACAAAGATATAGTTATATACATGCAGTCACTTTATCTTCTGACTAGTTGGCTCCATTACTAAATGGTATATCAGATGTAGTTATCTATATGGAAATTATCTGACCTACTATGTTTCATATGATGATTTCTTAGATATGTCCTAAGTGTCAATATTCTATACCACAATATTAAGGACACAATCTATGTGAATGGAGTTCATTGTCTGTTTTCATTATTTACAACGTAGTAATTAATTGGCCTTATTACTAAATGTCACACCGGATGTAATTGTCTGGATGGAAATGAGCTGATTTATTGCAATTCATACAGTGACAATTTGGGTGTGTCCTAGATGTTATTGTATTATATTGCAGTATTAGTGACATAACTTATGTGAATGGAATTTATTGCCTGTTTTCATCATTTACAATGTTAGAGCTGCATTTTCACTGAGATAGAATTTCATTCAGGATAGATATAGCGTTGAGTATTATTGATCTTTATTATTATCATATTTTATTATAATTGACGTTTGCTGTCACTTCTCTATCCCTCTATTAACTGACGGCTATCTCAAGTTAGTAGTTCTCTCATTAGGGGTCCAATTCTACACAGTAAGACCCCTAACAGCAGAAATGAATACTTGAGTAACACTGCGGTTATACTGTTGTTTCTAAGGGCAACCTGCCTTTCCAGCAATCTCTCACTCCTCATAGATAGACTGTGGTCCAAGTGAGGAGAAGTAGAATGAGGTTTGGCAGTTCCTATGCCCGGACTTTTCTAATCCTAAATTAAAGATACTTTCATGCTATATACTAGGGGATCAACTGATGTCTGTATGATTATGCTATTCAAGCAAGGATGTATTCACGAAATGCTTTAGGGGATAAACCGATGTCTGCATAAATATGCTATTTAAGCTTGATTCTAATTGCCTTTTATTGTCTGTATATTTCGCTCTTTTTTGATATATAGGAGGGTGTTTGAAATTTACTAATATTATTGTGTATATTTACATATTTTGTATATGTCTAATCAATTTTTGATATTTTTTGTGATATAAATTCTGAGTGTTCTATACAACAGTGAGTCTAATAATATTAATTATCTACATTAAAAGTTATGTTTTATTTTATATAAGATTTACCAAAACTTAGAGTGCTCACCAAACAGAGTTCCTTTTTCCTCTTTTTTAATTACTTATGTACCTAACTCTAGTGAGCACCACCACTACCTGATATTTCATATATATTTACATTGATATAAATTATTCTGGGAATAGTGGCATAAATATTTACACCTCCATTTAAACTGCATGTGCGATGTTTTTTCCAATTTTCCCTTTCCCTTTGTTTGACAGGCTTTTATATTGAATCATAATTATTTTACATTTTTTAATTCATATTACCGCCAAATATGCAGAACAGCGATGGGTACTACTTTTGCTCCCAGTTTTGCAAATATTTTTATGGGATGCTGGGAGAAGAACTATATACTATATATGATATAAATCCATTAGTAAAAAATGTCATACTATACAAGAGGTATATATATGACATTCTAATAATATGGAAACTTTTAAACAATTTTTAATACACTTTGGTCACAACAATATGAATTTGAAATTCACATCCCATTTTAGTACATCATCTGTGGAGTTTTTAAATCTGATTTTATTGGGTAAGAAGGACAAGATTTCAACTAAAAATTACATCAAGGAAGTCGACACAGATAATTGCCTGCATTATAAGAGTGGACAATTGAGAAAATGGAAAAAGAACACTCCGTATTCCCAATTCCATAGAATCAAATGTTATTGCACCACAGAAGAAGCATGTGAGGAGCAAATCCAACAGTTTACGGAGAGATTCCTGGCAAAAGACTACCCAGTAGAGCTCCTGTCAGAAGCGCCAATGAAAACAAGAACTCTGGAGAGGAGAGACCTATTAAAATATAAAACTAAAATCAGTCAAACAAAAGTATATAGTCCCCTTCACAACCACCTATAATGGACATGAAACTGTAATTAAAAAATCAATACAAAAGCACTGGAGCATCCTTTTAATGGACCCTATACTAAAAGAGATACTTCCTCCTAAACCTAGTCTTTTTTAGGAAAGTGAAGAACCTGAAGGACACTTTAGCACCTAGCATGTTAAAAAGCACAGACCCGCACCGAAGTGATATTTTACCAAGATGATTAGATTGCTATAAGTGCTGGCACTGCAATATCTGTAAATATGTACATCCTCAGAGAAAATGTTTTAAGAATTTCAATGACTCAAGTGAATTCAAGATTAAACAATGCATGAACTTTAACTCCACATCAATTATTTATTTATTAGAATGCACATATGTGGCTATAAGTACAAAGGGAAGATGAAATGACCCATGAAAATTAGGATACAAGAACATTTCCAGAGTATCAAAAATAAAGTGGAAGGACATGCAGTCTCTACATTTTAATATTAAACATGGTTCAAATCCAGAAGACCTAACTTTTAAAGCCATTTAACAGGTCACCCTAGGTGAAAGGTGGTGACCTGGGCAACAAATTATCTAAGAGGGAAATGTCCTGGAATTTTGAATGAAACACCTTGGCACCCAATGGTTTTAATGACAGCTATGAGATAGCTCCCTTTCTGTGACAGATGAGGATTGAGGCATACACTGAATAATGGTATATACAGCCATACCAGAGTGTTAATGCCCAATCTCATCTGATTTTGGAAGCTAAGCATGTCTGGGCCTGGTCAGTACTTGGATGAAAATACCAGGTACTGTAGATCTCATCAGACATAATCCTAAGGCAAGATACATGGAGAAAAAACTTGGGGTTTCCATTTCTGAATCAAATTGAGTATTGAAGGTATTCAGACATCAGAACAAGCTTTGCGGTTGTAATAGATTATTATCATATATTTCCACATTGATATTATGGATAGATGTCTTTACATCCTTGTTTTTCATATTGTCTCCTACATGATATATTTGTTTATTTTTTATAATTTAATACATAGTCCATATAGTCCATGAATGTACAATGTATGTTTAGTAGTCTATTTTATGATTATGGAGTCTCACTTAATTTTCAAATATTTTTGGAACACCATCATGGCTAATACTAACCTTGATCCAACTCAAAATATAATGTAAGCTATTACTAATAAATGGTTTTGAATCTATAGTGCCGCAGAATAATCTGAATGGACTGATCAATCCATAGGAGTAAATCGCAGGAAGGGTGGTTATACTGTTACATCTGGGTCACATAGATGGAATACTAAAGATGGCAACCCAGTCCAGCCCCCAAGAAGAATGGACCTATCAGGGAGCATGGCCACAGCGACATACCATCAGTGTGGGAACACGCTGATCAATGACCGACATCCACGGTGTGAGCACGAAGACATCAGCGTACAGGAGGAGCGGCCCAGCCAGGTGGAAGTGATGTAGCCCACACGGAAGGAGGAGGGTTTCCCCCATGAAGATGCCAGCATATAAGCGGCCCAACCGGGCGGAAGTGACACAGCATACCCGGAAGGAGGGAGATCGCGATCCACATTAAAAGAATCGGATTAGACCTATAGGTCACTAGCGTATAAAAGGCTCTTTGCTATAACATAACATAACAGTCTTTCATGGTTGAATTGATTAAAAGAACACATACACAAGATCCCTGCTGACCAGAAGTGAGGTCATAATTTATTGCATTTAGTCCCTACCTACTGGGGTATAAATGTAACAGTACCTCACAGCAGCATTACCCCTTGATGAATCGTAGATGGATGAAACATGTTGGGAAGCTGCTCCTCTTGCCTTATGAACTATTTTACATTTGAATCAGATAAGCATTGAACCTTTTAAATCCTATTGTATTTTTAAAACTTTTTTTTTCGTTTTGTTATTTTATTCTTACTGTGCTATGAATTGGATGTTATTAACTATTGTTTTATGAAGTGTATTTATTAACTTATTGTCTAATAATACTTGCACAGCACATTGCACTTTATTATCCATCTGGTTACCCATTATGGTTGATTAGAGGTTGTGATCATTGCTAGGCTGTGTTTTGGATCTTTGTTCATGTATAAATAAATTGCTATATATTTATCTTTATCACACTTGTCAAAGTTGGAAAATTTACCTGAGACAGGATCGGTTTATAATTAGATCTGCGCAACGTCATTTTGCGAATGGCAATGAGATGCCATTTTGAAAAAGGCCGCCCAGCGCCATTTTATTGAAACTCGCCATTATAAGTACATCGTGCGATTCCCATGCAATAAAAAGAAGTTAAAAGTCCTCACCACATAAAATAATTATCCCTGCAAAACACGCACCATAGTGTACTCCACAAAACATATAGTCGCACAACGCTAACTAGCGTCTTTTCCCTATTCCCCAATACTTAGACACTGCACACTTACATGAAAGGTTCCCTAGCATTAAAGTGTGATATTCAAGGTTTATGCAGTGATTATTAATGTTGTGTAATAAAGGTTATTTGATATCTAAGGTTTAGTACATGGTAAGCAGACTGTGTCTGGTGTTGTCCTGATCTACTGTGTCTCCACAGATTTCCGGTATCATCGGTGAGAAGATCGGAACATGCGTCTGCAAACTATGGACTATAGAGAGTTAAAACATTAAAATGCACTCTGTAATGTTAGCAGCTTAGATTTAGCATGCAGCGGGAAAAAGGACACAAAGGGCGGTTGGAGGCTGCTTGTGTCCAGTTGAAATTGTCCTATGAACTATCCTGTAACAGAAACACCTTTAAGAAGAACCAATGGAATCATGCCAAACTTGCCTATTGTATTGTCTATCCCTGAAAGAGTATATATGTGTGCTCTCTGACCCCAATCGAGAGTCTTCTTGCTGTGCTGTTAACGGAGGTTTCTAATGTTGATACCGGTATCTGGGCCCAGAGCGCATGCGTATATAACAACTGTACCTGGGGTCTGTATGATTTATTTGCGCTAATTGTCTTTAGATCACAGCATGTAACCATCTGTTTTTATACTGAATAATAACTTTTTGTGCTTTGGAACCACATTTAAAGTCTGAAAGCATTTATTTACTGTGCTACTCATTATGCTAAATAGCGACAATTTTAGAAGGTATAGACAGGATTGCCTAGAGGTTTTAATTAGGAATTGATAGTTGGGGGCTCGCAGTATTTATCACGCTACCGGTCAAGTAGATAACACTTGGTCGCGATCTCTCAGCAAAAGGGTGGAGGCGCCTAGCAGGAGAACACATTGTGCCTTCGAAATCTGCTACCACTGTTGTTGCTGAGAGTCCGCTACCTGTTATTGTGGCTTTAGGAGCGCTGATTGAGAATCCAGGGATGAAGGAGGAAAAAGTTTGTTTTCCTTCATCGATAGGTTTTTTTTTGTGTTAAAAAGGGGAAGCCGCATTATTGTGTATGCGATATCGTGTAAAAGTCATAATACGTGTTGTGTAGTAGTTGCATTATTGTGTATACGACTAGTCGCACAATAGCGTATATGTATTTCCTGTATTGCTGCCACGTGTTTTAAACAAAGCCGTTGAGAGTGCACGGTGATATTGATAAATAGCATTGTTGTAAATACATTGATCAGTGTTGCCATAGTTTGGGAAAACGTGTATTTTTCTGCGCAGGAAAAGGGTGTGTAACAGTGAGTATTTGTTGGTAGGGACAAGAGTTCCCTAGTTAAGGGTATCGTAGGACCCTTAAGGACTAGGCACAAGGGTCAACCTAGTAGCTCGGTAGTAGATACCATTCTAACACATAAGCAGGTGTAGTTGTTGTCTTTGTTGTAGGTTTGGCTCCCAGTGTGATTACTGTATTCAGTGATCAGTTAGGGTTATTTGAGCATTGTAATTGAACCGCACAGTTTTGGCTAAATAGTGATTGTTAACTGGGTAGAGGGTGGATGAAATCACTGAAAAGGGTAAGTATTATTGGAATACCTACATACTAGCAGTTGAAAGGTAATCAAAAAGGGATTAGGTGCGTGGAAGCAGCCTGGTTGTTCTTCCACAGGTGTGTGGGTGCATCCTGTTAATATCGTCCGCAGGTAAGTGAAAGTATCTTGACTGTCTTTCACCAGCTTAAATCTCTATTGAAAAGCTTAGGGTTCTCCCAGATGGGGGCCAATCAAACGGTAGAGATGTTAGATGATGTGCTGAAGCGCCGCTTGGGTCGGCATGCCATATTATGCATACTAAGTACAGTGCTTATGCAATTAGGTACTGTGATGTATGGCTTAAAATGAAGATGAAGAGTGTTAGACCGTTTCCCAGAATTGGCAGCTTTGATAAGGAGGTATTGAACAATGTCCGAGATAGCATCTGTATGATGCGCTCTCGAATGAAAAAGGTAAAATATAACGAGTGTTTCAAATTATGGCAGTGTCAGGGGGATGCGTGGCTTAAAGGTGTGCACGCGATGCAAACTAGCGTTGCGAGCACATTACCGGAGAGTACACACGCAGTGCTAAACTGCGGTGCACGTGCAGCAAGGTAGCATTGTGGAAGGTATTGCCAGTGGTTCACGCGCACCACCACCGCCCTATGCGGATAGGGGTGCAGGTATAGTTGCTGAAAAAAACCATAAAAATGTAACAAGTAATTTGTACCCTCTCTTAAGTAATCATAAGGAAAATGTTTATGATGTGGATGATGAGCCTATTGTTATGTCTGCCATTTCCCATGCTGTAAACATGTTAGATGCTCCACCACAACAAGCACAAGTGGTGCCGCCATCTTCATCAGTGATAGTACAGGAAGTGTTAACATCCACTGTACCCGTAGAGGAAGTTGTTAACCCTGTATGTAGCAGTAATAGACCAAATTCCCAGCCAGGTAACAAGGTCAAAAGTAGCAGTGCGGCTGGTCTGCATCCCATCTGAACAATAATTGTTTCGAATGGGAATGCGAATGCGAATGGTGTAGTGCCCACAAGGGAGGTAGCAATGCATTGTCCTTGGACAAGAGCGGAGCTAAATTCCATAATGAATGATTTCCCCGATCCTAAAAATTAATTAGCCAAATGCCAAATATTTTTGAAAAATTTGGGTAGTGCTCACGAGCCAACCAATAAAGATTGGCGAGTGGTGTTAAGGGCTTGCCTTCCACACAATACTGACGTGACAAAGTTTATCACGGACTGTGTATTGGATGGAGATGTTCCCTTAACAGTTTATCATGGACTGTGTATTGGATGGAGATGTTCCCTTCCCGCATTATAACTCAATTGCGTGCGTATTTTCCAGTAGTAGTTAACTGGAGTAAAATTTTCACCATAAAACAAAAAGAGAGTGAATCTGCAGAGGATTATTGTAACCGAGCTCTGCAGGCTATCACCCAGTACACTGGGTTAGAGGATATTAAAGATAGCACTCATCACAGGGGTATGATCGATACTGTACTTATGGATGGTCTAAAAGAGAACCTAAAGACCCGAGTTCAGACCTCACAACCTGGCTGGAGGGGAGTCACTGTAGACACCCTCATAGAATCCGCTATTGAACATGATAAGAACATTTTTAAAAAGAGAGAGACTCAGAGTGAGAAGCTAATGGCTGTTAGTATTCAAGCTCTAGAAGGAATGACTATAACATCACAGCCAACAGACACACCTGCACCTGTACAACTACACGTTTTCACCAATCCTGCACCACCTCAAACACAACCCTATCCCACTTATCACACAAGCCTCAAAACCCATACTATCCACAACCACTATATTTCCCTCAATATCCTTATCCACACCCATCTTTCCCTTTCGCTCAACCCACACAGCAATCCTTTCACCCACCCCACTCATGAAGATGCTTTAACTGCAACCAAGTGGGACATGTAAGTAAGAAATGTAAGGTGAAGATGGTGGGACCCCCTAACCAGGGAGCACCTGGATATCCCCATACAGGATATACACAGAGTACAGGAAACCCACAACAGTCACCAGATAAAATTGTGGCCGTAAATGCTGTATTGGAGAGTGGGAGTCAACGCTAGGGGTCAGGTCATACCTGTAGTCTACAGATAGTCAGGTTAACGGGAAGTACTAGGGAAGAACCGGTAATGATGGTTGATGTAGCTGGTACTAAATATCCTTTTCTTTTAGACACAGTGGCGACCAGGTCAGTGATAAAATCTCCCGCTAACTTACAGGTAACAGTACCAGCAATGGGTGTAACCAGTAATGGGTGTAACAGCGAGACAGTACCCGCAATGGGTGTAACAGGTAAATTGCAACATTATCCTTTAACAAAAGACCTCCACAGAGGTCACTATCAGGCCATTGCATACCAGGCATTCTTTCCTCCTGGCAGCAGCGGCTCCTACTAACCTACTGGGAAGGGATTTGTTATGTAAGATGGGATGTGTCATATATTGTACCCCTGATGGTGTATTTCTAGATATCCCAGAGAGAGTTGCGCATGAGGTGAGGGATATATTGGACACTCCCCAAAGGATAATGTATCACTCTACTGGTTTAAGTGAAAATCCATCTCAGGTAGATCAATTGTTATCCCAAATTCCAGATTCACTTTGGACCAAGGATGGACAGGACACTGGATTAATGGCAAATGTAAGGACCATAATGGTAAATCTAAAAAGCAATAGGCAAGCTCCAAAAATTCCCCAGTACCCATTAAAACAGGAGGAAGAATTAGGGGTTTATCCCATAATTGAGCGATTGTTACAGCAGGGAATTTTAGTTCGTACAGCTAGTGTAGCCAACAGTCCCATCTTTCCTGTAAAGAAGAGTGGTGGGAGGGGTTATAGGCTGGTACAAGACCTTAGAGGGGTTAATAAGGTGGTAGAGAGCCAATTTCCAGTAGTGCCAAATCCAGCTGTCATTCTCATGCAGATCCCACCAAATGCAACCCATTTCACTGTCATTGACCTCTGCTCTGCTTTCTTCTCTGTGCCTCTTCATCCTGACTGTCAGTAGCCATTTGTCTTAACATACAGGAGTGTACAATACACATGGACACGATTGCCCCAGGGTTTCATAGACAGCCCCAGTATCTTCTCCCAGGCCTTACACAACTGTTTACAATATTTTCAACCCACCAATGGATCTGTTCTAATACAATATGTGGATGATTTATTGTTATGTTCTGATTCGTTTATGTCATGTTTAAATGATGCTAAACTTTTGTTGCTTCATCCTTCGCAAACAGGACACAAGGTTGCTAAGGACAAACTACAGCCATGCCAGTGGGACACTGCCTAACTCAGGGGTTACGACATCTCACAAACGACAGAATCCAGGCCATACAGAAAATGACACTGCCGCAGAACTAACAGAAAATTCATACCTTCTTGGGAATGTGTGGATACTGCAGAATGTGGATCCCATTTTTTTCTATTTTAGCCTTGCCATTACAGGACTTAGGGCCTGATTCAGAGCTGGATGCTCTGAACGAGCGCCCGCTCTGAATCAGGGCGTTTATTTTTATTAGTGCGACCTCTTGGACGCTCGCATAGCTGTGGGTTACCACCCACAGCTTATACGAACATCCATGATGATGGTCGCGATGGTCAAGACCATCGCAACCATCGGGCTTGCGATGAGACCCTTGCGGTAGGGTCTCGTGGCCGCAAGCCCTGGAGTGATTTTGGCTCTATCAGAGCCAAAATCACTTCCACTGACATCACTAGTGATGTCCGTGGGGCCGGACCCAGACGGTAGATGTTCCCACCAAAGGGGGCATGCTGTCACTCAACATCGACAGCACACCCCTTTGGTGCGAGACCTGGAGCAACGGCTTCCCCGTCGCTCGCTGGGTCTCGCGCATGCGCACTATGGAGCACCCTCCATCATGCGCATGCGCACCTGGGCACCATCGACCCGCTTGCGAGCGTACAGCGCTTGCGAGCGGGTCTGAATGAGACCCCTAGTCTCTTCCTCAACGCCCGATCGTGTCATACACACAGAGGAATCAGAGCAGGCTTTCCTTAATCTTAAGGATAGTCTGACAAGAGCACCTGCAATGGGAATACCTGATTATGAAAGACCTTTTGATTTGTATTGTACGGAAGCTGATGGTTGTGCAGCAGGTGTCCTCACACAAAAACATGGTGATGCCAGTTGGCCCGTAGCATACTATAGTGCACAATTGGACACTGTGGCAAAAATCACTCCCAACGTGTTTAAGAAGTGTGGCAGCAACTGCTCTATTGGTCAGTAAGAGTGAGGATGTGGTACTAAGCCATGATATGATTGTCTATACTCCCCATGCTGTATCTGCTTTGCTAAACTCTGCCCAAACCAGACATGTCTCCTCAATTAGGTTCACATAATGGGAACTAGCCTTAATAGCACCTGCAAACATCACCATCAAAAGGTGCAGTATGTTAAACCCAGCTACGTATTTACCATATGTGCAACATAATGCACAAAGGGTGGAGAGAGGTGAGCCACTGGCAACAGGTGAGTTCTACAGGTATATTGATGCACATGATTGTATGGAATATGTGAATCAAACCTTTACTGCAAGACCTGACATACGGGATACACCTTTAGAAAATGTAGATGTGACATTTTACATGGATGGGAGTTGTCATAGACAAACTGACACTGGAGGTGTACAGGTTATGTTGTGGTAAATGACGAGGACATTATGGAAGCTAAACCTTTAGGACCACCACACTCGGCCCAAGCAGAGGAACTGGTGGCACTAAAGAGAGCGTGTGAATCAGCGGAAGGTAAATCTGCTAATATCTACACTGACTCTAGGTACGCCTTCGGGGTAGTACACGATTTCGGTGCCTTATGGCGTCTGAGAAAATTTATGACAGCAGCAGGCACACCAATTGCACACTCCAAACATATAAAAGGACTACTAACAGCAATCCAATTGCCAAAGGCAGTGGCAGTAATTAAGTGTAAAGCCCATACATGTGAGGATGATCCGGTGTCACTGGGCAACAACAGGGCAGACAAAGCTGCAAAATGGGCAGCAGGGTTAAAAATGAATGTACCAACTGAACAAATTATGACTTTTCAAACAATTGATATGCTGAAATGAATTGAGATGCAAAATTTGTGTTCTATCCAGGAAAAGTCAGTCTGGAGGTCCAAGGGATGTGGACAAGGTAAGCCAGTGGCTCCCAAGGCATATTACCCAAGCCTGGCTGAGGCAGCGCATGGTCTGACTTATCTGGGAAAGCAAGGTATGTGTAAATTGGTGAGAGCGGTGAGAGCGTACAGGTGCGCACTGGGTTTTTCTTCTCAAGCGCAAAAGAGAGCAATGTTCAGTCTGACCTGCTTGAGGAAAAACATTGGGAAAACGATCCCTACCGAAACATCCCACATTCCTCCGACTGACGGACCTTTCCAGGTGAATAAAAATTGATTTCATCCAATTACCACCCTGCAGGAATCTCAAGTATGTATTAGTGTGCACTGATGTGTTTTCCAATTGGTTTGAGGCATACCCAGCTGCCACTAATACTGCTGCGTTTACTGCCAAGAAAATTGTTCAGGAGTTTGTGTGCAGATACAGTATCCCTAAAATCATCGAGAGTGATAGGGGTACTCATTTTACAGGTGATGTTTTTCAAAATATGTGTAAACTGATGGGTATTAATAGTCGACTTCATACCCCCTACCGACCGCAAGCCAGTGCCAAAGTGAAGAGGATGAACGGAACTATTAAAAACAAATTAAGTAAAATCATGGCAGAGACTGGACTAGGATGGCCAGAAGCACTACCGTTGGTCCTACATAGCATAAGGACCACTCCTAGACCCCCTCTAAATCTGTCCCCCTTTGAAATACTGTTTGGTAGACAACCTCATTTGATTATAAGTCTGCAGAAAGATTTGAAAGGTAACAACGAGGTAACTGTAAGGTATCTTATAACAATGAGTAAACAGTTAAAACAGCAACAGCAGAAACTGAAATTGTTGTCCCATGATATGCCGGAAAAAAACTGTCATGATGTTGAACCTGGAGAATATGTTATGATAAGAAATTTCTTGCATTCAGGTTGTTTGACTGATCGTTGGGAAGGTCCGTATCAGGTATTGCTGACAAGTACCACATCTTTGAAGGTGACCGAGAGCGATACTGGGTCCATTCTACTCACTGCAAGAAGGTCAACCAAACGGTGGAGAAACAAGGCGGAGACGAGGCTGATAACGTGGACCTGTCGATCGCGAGCTTGTTCCGGGAGGGTTAAAAGGTTGCAGTGAGATATCTGAGCTAAAGAAATTTGCAGGTCCTTGCTGCGGCAATGGACTGGTCTGCTGTGTTCATTTTTATATTCTCTTCCAGAGATTCCATCGTCCAGATTTGTTTGGGGATTTCTGGTTTCTGTGAAGGGAGACCGATAGAGGAGATGGGAGCTGATGGCAGTATTGATGGAGTGGAGTTGAAAGGAGGAGTGCTATGCCAATCAGGGTAGTGTTTGACCAATCTTAGTACAGTAATTGTTAAGAGATCTGCTATTTTGGATACTCGAGGACAGTGTGAAGGTCTATCATCTGAGGATTATTGTATGTGTGAGTTCTGTGGGTCCGTAATTGATGAGAGATGCATCCAACGGTGTCAACCCAAGTATAATCAGTATTGGGGTGGGTATCCTTTAGAGGATTATCACACCATGGTGGACAAAATTTTAAACCAAACTGACTGTTGGGTGTGTTCTCACGTGCCCCAAGGAAAACATAATGTAGGATTAGTGCCATTCCCATTAAATGTCTCTGAAATTATAGAATCACAGAGAGGGCATGCACTAGATGGAAAATTTCTTAATACCAAACCACCCCATTTTAAACTCCACCAGTATCAAGTAGATAAATCACTTTTAAACATCAACAACTCCAATGAACCAGGAAGGTGGGAGGTGACTGGAAATAATCAGACGATGACCTTCTCACAAAGAGCTGACCATGAGCCTATGAATTATGAACTGTTACGCAAAATTAGGTCAGGTGGAAGACACTTCCGGTATAAATATACACTAAGGGTCTGATTCAGACCCGGTCGCAAGCGCTGAGCGCTCGCAGCCAGGTCGATGGTGGCCCAGTGCGCATGCGCACGACGGAGCTGGCAAGATAAGGTAAACCAAAAGAATTAAATGATGGTGGTCAGTAGTAACAATATGAATACTGAGGTAAATGTAGAACTGCATTACAACCCTGAACTAGAAGGTACCATCGTATAATGTATAAGATTTAGACATGCATAAAATGTGTTATTAAAATGTTATTTTAAAACATCTTAAATAATGTAAGTCCCTATTCCCCCTCAAGACTTCCTTTATAGGATTGGTGCATCCCCACATCTTTCCCATGATCTCCCAAGATCTGCGGTGTGCGTATAGGGGTAGTTTTATGTCTCCTCCTAGAGACACATTATTGATGGATTAAGAACCACCTTGTGCCATCCCATAATATAACATTAAATAATATGTCATAATGTAAGCCTAAAATTAATTTTAAAATCAGAGTATGGTAGCATGTTGTTTGCTATCAAAGGGTGGACTGTCGAAGTCGAAAAATTTACCTGAGATAGGATCGGTTTAAAATTAGATCTGCACGACGCCATTTTGCGAATGGCAATGAGACGCCATTTTGCAAATGGCCGCCCAGCGCCATTTTATTGAAACTCGCCATTATAAGTACATACGGCAATGCTATTATTTAGCATCGTGCGATTCCCATGCAATAAAAAGAAGTTAAAAGTCCTCACCACATAAATACAGACAGTCGCTAAAACATATAAAATAATTATCCCTGCAAAACACGCACCATAGTGTACTCCACAAAACATATAGTCGCACAACGCTAACTAGTGTCTTTTCCCAATTCCCCAGTACTTACACACTGCACACTTATATGAAAGGTTCCCTAGCATGAAAGTGTGATATTCAAGGTTTATGCAGTAATTATTAATGTTGTGTAATAAAGGTTATTTGTTATTTAAGGTTTAGTACATGGTAAGCAGACCGTGTCTGGTGCTGTACTGATCCAATGTATCTCCACAGATTTCCGGTATCATCGGTGAGAAGATCGGAACATGCGTCTGCAAACTATGGACTATAGAGAGTTAAAACATTAAAATGTACTCTGTAATGTTAGCAGCTTAGATTAGCATGCAGCGGGAAAAAGGACACAAAGGGCGGTTGGAGGCTGCTTGTATCCAGTTGAAATTGTCCAATAAACTATCCTGTAACAGAAACACCTTTAACCACTTAACTGACGAATTCTTTTTCCAAAAAACGCTCCAAAATTGTCGGTTTCTTTTATGATTGAATTAGGTCATGAACATAATTTTAAACTTATCCATCACTATTTTATTTGAAAAAAATATTTTTTTAAAAACACAGTATACCATAAAAATAGCAATTTTTATATTATACTGTAGTGATGGCCATTGATGGCTGTACCATCGATGGTTCAACCATCGTTAGAAGCCATCAATTGTTTTGCGATTGGTCGAAGAGATCTGTGTACACCACAACTGCCGATGGTTCCTAAACATCGATTGACGGTTGCCATCGATGGTGCAACATTGATGGCCACCAGCAATGGCAAACCACTTGTTTTCAGTCAGACCATCGATGGTTTGCAAACCATTGATGGTCAGTTGCCATCCCTAATCAGAGGCTCTGCGATATCCATCGATCGATATATATATCGATCGAACATTATATATATACACACATATACATATATATATACATATATATTTACACATACATATATAGATATATACATACGTATATATATACACACGTATATATATATATATACATACGTGTATATATATATACATACGTAGTCCGGAGCAGAAGAAACGAGGGTGGAACTGATGCGACGCTCCGAACTACTGGCAGCCTAATAGAAACGTGTATGCAGTACTAGGAGCCCGGCAGATTGGGCGGAAGTGACGTGTCGCTCTGGACCCTGAGCGATATACTGAACTTTGAAAATAACAATAGTTTATGAATATTTTTAAGTGTGGAAGAATGTGCCAATTGTTTATATGCTGTCCAATATATTCTGCATGGAATAGCTAGTACATTGAAGCTCACTAGGAGTTTAGTTGAACTTTGAACCCGGAAGTAGTTGGTCCCTAATGAGATATGGAGGGGTATAAATAGGTGGACATACACCACAAGCCTCATCCCCATGAAGTCAGCAGACGAAACGCGTTGGGTACTCCCTCCTTGTCCTAGAAATTCTCATACCTTGACTCAGATAAGCCGTTTTTAAATTTCCTTATTTATTTATTTATATACTGAGTATCTCTTTCCTTTTAAATGATTGTTTATGGTGTTTGAACTGATTGAGGCAGAGTTCTGTTGCCTAGCAGTGTCATTTTATGTATGTTTGTTTTAAATTTTGAATTTAAATGCATTTTTAAGTTTTTAATAGTATTTATCTATTCTAAACATCATGGATTTATGCTTTTAAACAGTTTTTCTATTTATTTGTATGCACTTTAGTTGTTCAGCACTTTTGCACTTAAGCTTTATATATGCCTTCCTAGTCCTGGTATAGGATATATATTGCGTTAATTACTCTGCAAACAAGCCGATCTGTTGCCCAAAGTCAATACCCCCTTCTCTCTCTCTCTATATATATATATATATTTTATAATTGTTCTATTATTTATTGTCCGATCACTGTGGCCAGCAGTGATCGGGCACATGGAGACGGGGAGGCGGAGCTGAGGCCGAGGAACATGGCAGCAGCCGCGGCTACCAGAGCCGCTGCTGCTGCTCCTACACAGTGATCACCTAGTGATCACTGTAGAGCCGGAGCCGCAGCGGGAGCGTCTCCCGCTGGCGGCCCGGATACAGAGCAGCGGCGGCGGCTACCAGAGCCGCTGCTGCTCCTACACAGTGATCACCTAGTGATCACTGTAGAGCCGGAGCCGCAGCGGGAGCGTCTCCCGCTGGCGGCCCGTATACAGAGCAGCGGCGGCGGCTACCAGAGCCGCCGCCGCTGCTCCTTCACACACACAGTGATCACTATGTGATCACTGTAGTTCCGGAGCCGCAGCGGGAGGGTGTTCCGCTGGCGGCCTGGATAGATAGCAGCAGCAGCGGCTACCAGAGCCGCTACTGCTGTTCACTGAAGGAGGTGGAGATGGCTGCCCGATCACTGCTGGCCACAGTGATCGGGTCACAGCAGCAGCAATCGATACACTCTGTTCATATCACTGGTATATATTTTGGTATTTATTAAGCACTTTAAAATGACGCCATGAAAATGGGGATGGTAAACAGTTAAATTATTGGTCTATCTCAGCACTTTAGCAGCACATTTTTGCACACACTGCACTTTTTTCACACTTTACATCTACACTTTGCTACAGGACTTATATACACACACACACACATATATATATATGTATATATGAACACTACTGCACTTCATTCGTGACCCAGTGGTTTATAAAACACCATTATGCATAAGACATGCTAGTCACTTGAATCAGTTTCACTTATCAAACTCATTTCTGTGGCATAAACCCCTATGTTATTATTTCTATTGGTTCAGCTGATGCTCTCAGAATAGAGAGAAGAGTGGTCTTTTCTAATAAATAGGTCTGCTCCTGAATTGGTGCCATTCCATACACAGTATACACATTGAGTTAGTGATTATTAAGCTGTTTGACTACACCTTAGAAATACTGTTTCACTTTGTTTGTAATTGTTTCTTAGCCTTCCTTACAGCCGCCGGGTGCTATCAACAAGCGTCCTGGTTGCTTAGTAACAGCAACACATGTGGCTGTGACGTCAACACTAGGAGCCGCCCGCTGGCTGCACGCTGGAGTTCGGTGCCCGGTAGGCTGATTGGATTGTGCAAACACGGTGGATGGGGATATATGGTAGGAATTGCTTCTATGTCATTGTTTGTGTTTTTCACACGGACGAGGTTACACACCTCGAAACGTCGTGGAAATAAATTGTCTTTATTCATACAAGTCCTGTAGTGCTATGCATTGCTCTAACCACTTAAGGGCGAACACATCACTTAGTATATATACTATGTGTGTATATATATATATATATATATATATATATACACACACACACACACACACACATACATATATTCACAGATACATACTGTATATATCGGTTATTTTATATAGCTGCTGTGTGTATGTATGTATGTGTAATATATATATATATATATATATATATATATATACATATATATATATATATATATATATATAGATATACACACACACACACATATACAAATCGAATGCCTAGTCAAATAATGTAGCTATACGAAAAGATTTAAAACTTAATTAATCCACCAGCTGCTCCACTCACAAAAATCCCGTTAGAAGGATTGAACAAAAAACACAACAGATATATGAAAGAGGGCGCTTATAATGATTTAAAGTCTCTAAATTGTATTCAATCTCAATTTAACCTTTCTTCAATTGGATATATTGGTAAAAACAAGTTCTTATGGAGGATTGTGCAATTGTGACCCACGGATCTCGGTATCTATCTTCAAACCATATATTCCATGTTAAGTCCTTTCACTTGAAGGAAACCATCCAAGTGGATAAATGTTCTTAAATCTTATAGATATTGATGTCTTTTCTCCAGCGTGTTGATCCTTTTGTATTTTAATCCTTCTACTGAAAAATGAACCCTCGCACCAAGGGAAGACATCCAAAGAATAATAAATCAATTGTTCTTGTAAGCATGAGTATATTTATTATAACATAATATATCCTATAAATATCTCTAAAAGATATTTAACAATAAAAGCATATTAGTATAATAATATGACGTTTGGGTTCCCACAGATGTGGAGTATAGAACTCTAAGGTGGGGAAATCTCTCTCACTATACCCCCAAACTAAGCTGTGTTCCGTCATATTATAGGGTGACATATAAGCACAATTTACTTCATTTAATTTTTGCCGAATTTCTCAAAAATAAACTTTTGGCAAATCTGTCAAGTGTGTACCCAGCATTACATACTGGAAGACTGGGAGTGACACCACTTTACTTACCCAAAGTCAGGTATCCAAATTGCTTTACTTATCTGAAAGCTAGGAGCCAGATCACATTACCTAACTGAATGCTGGGAACCAGACTGTTTTACTTACTAAAGTCTGGTGTCCAAATTTCTTTACTTACTTGATGATGGAAGCCAGGCTTCTTTACATACCTAAAGCTTGGAGCCATGCTCATGTACTTACCTAATGGCTGGGATCCCAATTGCTTAACTTCCTTAAAGGCTGTGAGCCAAACTCCTTTGCTTAACTGAAGGCTGGGATACAAATTGTTTACTTAACTTATGCTGGTAGCTAAACCTCTTTACTTACCTGAAGGCTGGTAGTCAGACCATTTTATTTACCTGAAGGTTGGGAGCCAGACCGCTTTACTTACCTGAAGGCTGGGAGCCAGACCGCTTTACTTACCCGAAGGCTGGGAGCCAGATCACTTTACTTACCTGAAGGCTGGGAGCCAGACGGCATAACTTATCTGAAGGCTGGGAGCCAGACCACTTTACTTACCTGAAGGCTGGGAGCCAGACCGCTTTACTTACCTGAAGGCTGGGAGCCAGACGGCATAACTTATCTGAAGGCTGGGAGCCAGACTGCATAACTTATCTGAAGGCTGGGAACCAGACTGCATAACTTATCTGAAGGTTGGGAGCCAGACCGCTTTACTTACCTGAAGGCTGGGAGCCAGACGGCATAACCTATCTGAGGGCTGGGAGCCAGACCGCATAACTTAGCTGAAGGCTGGGAGCCAGACTGCTTTACTTACCTTAAGGCTGGGAACCAGACGGCATAACTTATCTGAAGGCTGGGAGCCAGACTTCTTTGCTTACCTGATGGATATAATCGAGGTTGTTTTACTGACATAGGGCCTGATTCAGAGCCGGACGCTCTGACCAGAGCGCTCGCTCTGAATCAGGGCCCTCCTCCATTAAAATGGAGCGTCCTCCTGGATGCTCATATAGCTGTGGGTCACCACTCACAGCATATACGAGCGTCCTACAAGATGGTCGCGATGGTCTTGACCATCGGACTTGCGAAGGAAACCCTGCGGTCGGGTTTCCCAGCCACAAGCCCTGGAGTGATTTTGGCTCTATCAGAGCCAAAATCACTCCCACTGACATCACTAGTGATGTCAGTGGGGCCGGCTTCAGATGGTAGGTGTTCCCATGGGAACGCCTCCGTCTGGCAGGCACGCCCCCGGCATGCCCACCAAAGGAGGCGTGCTGTCAATCAACATCGACAGCACGCCCCCTTTGGTGCGAGACCCGGAGCGATGGGAAGCCCGTTGCTCGCCGGGTCTCGCGCATGCACACGATGGAGCTCCCTCCGTCATGCGCATGCGCAGTGGGGAACATCGACCCACTTGCGAGCGTACTGCCGCTCGCAAGTGGGTCTGAATGACCCCCATAATGCTGGGATCCGGGCCAAGTTACTTACCTGAAGACTTTGATCCAAATTGCTTTACTTAGCTGAAGGCTAGAAGCCTGACCACTTTATAAACCTTGAGTCTGGGCTCCAAATTGTGTTACTTATCTGATGCTGGCAGCCAGACCACTTTACTTACATAAAGTCAGAGGACCAAATTGCTTTACTAACCTGCTGCTTGAAGCCAGACTCCTTTACTTACCTGAAGGCTGGGATCCAAATTGTTTAACTTACCTAGAGGCTGGAAGCCAGACTACTTTGCTTACCTGAAGGCTTAGAACCAACTTGTTTTAATTAACTGATTGATGTTCGTTGAAACAGACTGCTTTACTTACCTGATGGCTGAAATCCAAATTGTTTTTCTCACCTTACCTAATGGCTAGGTGTAATATTCCTTTATATACCTGAAAGATGGGAGCCAGACCACTTTACCTACCAAAAGAATTAGATCCAAATGTATTTAAATGAATGTGGGAGCCCAACTGCTTTACTTACCTGAAAATTGGATTCAAATTGCTTTACTTAACTGAAGGCTTGGAGCCAGACTCCTTTTCATGCCTGAAGGGAGCCAGATCGCTGTACTTTCCAGATACTTCACTTACACATACAAAGAATGGAATTTCAAAGTGCTGTACTTACCTCCAGGATCGGAACCAGATACATTTACTTAACTTATGCTGGGAGCCAGACTCCTTTACTTACCTTAAGGCTGGGAGCCAAACTGCTTCAGATACCTAAAGGATGGGATACAAATTGCTAATCTTTCCTAAAGGCTGGGATCCAGGCTGCTTTACTTATCTGATGGCTGTAATCCAAATTGATTTACTTGCCTGAAGCTTGGAACCAAACTGCTTCACTTACCTGAAGGATGTGAACTCAAATCGCTGTACTTACCTGAAGGCTAGGAGCCAGATATATTTACTTACCTGATGGCTGGAGATACACGGGTGATGAGACTGGAGAGACATAGCTGTGATGGTGGTGAAGACACAGAGATGGGACGCAGGAGAGAGGCAATAGGGGTGGTGCTGGAGAGACAGAAAGGGGATGAGACTATAGAGACACAGGAGAGGAAGAGGCTGGAGAGAAACAGGATAGGATGAGGCTGTAGAGACCTAGGACAGGATGAGACTGGAAAGGTACAGGAGGAGCCAATGATTGAACCTCTACCTCCCAGGTAGGAATGGAGGCCCCAAAATCAAGAGTGTGCTGGGCTCCAGGATTTCTATTGCCGACCTGCTCAACATCAAAAACAAAAATACACCCTGAAACCAATGCCTATAATGACAACAAGAATTATATCTTATCCACAGCTGGAAGAGAGGCCTTAGCATGCAGGTCTGGTAAGTTCTAGAAGGGTCTTCTGCCTCCTCACAGTCACATTGTCTTCACAGCTCCCTGAGCATGGATACCGGTAAGTTCACATAGTTGCAGATTTTAAACACTTCAGCTGACAATAAGCAGATGGGAATGCTGCGTTCATCATTTAGCTGAATACTCTTCATTACTGAAATTACATAGACAAAGCTGTCAATTTCACAGCGAGAATAGGTAAATGCAACATTGTAATCTTATATACCACATTGTATCCATAACAGAATACACACAATATAATGTGCATACACACGTAACGATTTTTTGAATGATTTAACTATAACGACGTCGTTATTGTTCAATCGTTGAAAAAATTGTTCAGTTTCTGAGTTATAACGATGAACGATTATCGTTCATGCGCGTTACCGTTTGTAGTTCATTCTGACTGACCAACTGAATGATTTTCATTAAGGGAATATGCAAAAATCTGACAGAAAATCGTTGGTAACAAAATCGTTGTGTGTGTATGCAGCTATACATATACAATATATTTATTTGGTAATTGTTTTTTTATTGCTCTATTTATAGGTTGATGGTTTTTCATGTATGATTGAGCAGACTGCAATGGTTCATGGTATATTCTACACAATCATCTTTGTCTAGATATTTTCTCATTATTTCTATTAGCGTGGACATTACAGAGTATGTGAACAGTCAGAATGGAAAGGGTTCAGACCTGACCTGTTAAGAGACCTCTGAGAACCAGTCTGAGAACCATGTTTACAATGTTAGTTTTGGCTGCACATACAGAGCACTGATAAAACAATGGTAATGGTCTTGGAATGTAGTTTATATGCTTTTTAAGGAAATGTTGCCACCATGTGTTAGATATCTATATATACTGGGTGTTTTCATATTTTAGATGTACTCTGTCGTGGAATGGTCTCATGTTACAATGCCAGTGTATGCATTGTTGCGTCTTTGTGAGGAGTACATATGCAATATAAGCTTTTGTTTTGTATTACCTGAGTGAGTGTTGGTGTTTGTATATTCTCTCTTTCCCATACGTTTCCATGCTGGTAGGTAATTTTTTTCTGCTGATATTAACCCTACTGTGTGGGTGTAGAGGTAGCTTCACATAGCTCAAAGCCCTGGCTCTGACATTTTATGCTTTATGTAAAAAATAAAGCACAGAAAAAGACTAAATGGGAGCAAATGGTTTCCGCATCTTGTGAGCTCCTTTGCAGAATGCAATAGGTACCACATAATCTCACTCCTAAAGATGGCTATACATTGACTAACTTTCATCCAACTTCTCTGAACCAACTTTTCTCCAACTTTCGATGTAACAGTAGTGTGGGGGACAGTTGTCAACCATATCTGCTACACTGATACGATAATCATCCAACTAACAGGAGACCTTAAATTTGTTTAATTACTCCCTCTAGTTGGACCGACCGTTTTCAGCAATGTTCCCAGTGGGATGTTTATAACACAGTTATCAGTGAAGAATATCAATGTCATTGAGTAAAGTTATGCATAACCAGATTTAAAGTTATATAAAGAAACAGCAGTTTATTATCAAAGAACAAAACAGAGGTAGAAATACAGTCTATTGGTGCAGCAATACTCAACTTATATGTGGTCACACATGTCCTTCATATCGTCATTCTTGGGAGGTCTGCTTCATATCGATTATGGATGGTCACACTTGCAGACATCTAAGTACAGGTGCATGTCGTTCCAATGCCTTACACAAATCCCCCATTTCTCCTTCTGATGGATTCCCTTTCTTCCGATCTATCTTCAGACAACTCTTCATATATTCTCTTTCTTGCTGACCACACTATTCTGTGTCTGCATGTGGTTTGCTCACACCATATAAAGGTACTTCTATTACCAACTGTTTCAAATGAGCTCACCACTGTACCTAGGTCCTATAATGTCCTGTTTGACCGCACAGTTGGCCATTCTCTAAAAATAAACATGAACAAAGACTGCATGGAACATTTGCTGTTTCAGATATGTAGAAATTTAATTATTCAACCTATGATTACAAGCAATTTCTGGGCAATGGACGATTGTTGTTTGCTACCACACGGAACAATTGTCATTCCAACCAGCATGAACACTAGTTAACTGTGCTTGTCCAGCTTCACTCAGTGGGCTCCAGTCAGTGACTGTGGTGTGTAAATTATATCAGCTACATCACTTAGAATAGACATAAAACCCTCAACTGCAGTTTATGAATTCCAGCTCCCTCATTAGATTTCTTCAGGGCAGACAAGTCTGTTGATTGCAGAGTAGGACAAAAAGGTAGGGTGTGCTGGGACCTGTAGTTAACACCTGGGGAGCTGCATGCTTTTCAGATATACATTAATAGCTTCAACAGCTGTCTACATTTTGTGAAGTCACTTTACAATTACAACCTATGCTATGTAAGCTTTGTTTCTGTAATACCCTTTCTTTTTCTATTAGTGTTTTGTTTTTTAAATTATAAAGCATTGCGTTGTGTGCTGGCACTGGTACATATAATACATATGTTTCAAAGAACACAAATGACTGGAAAATGGCATCTCACTTCTGCATCTGAAGAGTTATTTGCTGATGCAAACTTTGTCAGAGCAGAGCATGCTTGTAGTCTACCATTAAATATTTCAGGGGGGGTTATCTCCCCTGCTCATTAATTATTCAATCTAAAGCCATGTTCTGACAGAATTCTTTTAAAACAAAACCCTATAGCACACACACACATAGATATGAACGATAGGTTGTCCCTCCACTCACAGCCCTGAAGGACGCTCTTTTGGATTACTTATGTTAACCTATGTGCCAGCTAGATAAACATTCCGTCCAATTTTTTTGTCTGGACTGCTTATATTTCACAAGTTTTCTAAAGAACTTGTTCCATGTGCAGGACTGTACTACCCCAGGAGACTCTGCCTAAAGTTTCCAAATAAGGGTTTCTTCTTTTATTCCAGCACATAGTGCGTGTTGCTTTATAACATAATCTAGCTGCCAAAATAAAAGATTTTCAAAAACACTACACTTACTTTGAGGGTGAGGACTCAGAAAAGTGCTGACATCATCATTGTTGTGGTACGCAATTTGGCACGTTAGAGTATAGAACTATATATGCACATAGGTCTGCAATTCGGGCAGCATTGCTGAGTGGTAACAGTGACCAACCCGTAGCACGGCACTTTTGTCAAGCCCCACATCCCTTTTATGTTTGGACAAATCTTGCACTACTATAGCCCCACCCTTATCAGTGGGGCGTATAACAATATCATTATAGGGTGGGTGCAGTTGATGATACCTGTCCCTTACTGCTGATAAAGTGCACATACAAGCGCAATTTTCTATTTAAGCAATATTTTTCCACCTCACATTGTAAACCATCGAATTGTGAAGTAGGGACAAAAGACAATCCCTGACTTAAAACTAAGGGGATGATCGGTCTCTTAAATTGTTAAGATGTGAGTCTACGTGGTTTTATAGACTGGAGCACTTGTCGCCTAGATGGTTAAATTAATTTCTAGGGTTACACTGCTTTATGTAACATTTTTATTATGCTGCTTGTTTGGGCTGTTGTTTATCCAATAATGATTCATAGACGCTACTATGGGCAACTTTTAGATCCTATGATTCTGGCTTTTGTATTTTTCATATAATATATGTAGTAACGTTGAAGCATTTGTATGTTTTCTGGCGGCCACTTCGCTGATTGCTAGATCTGTCACACATTTACTTGTTTATGATCTCTATGGCAACGGGCTTTGTGAAACGATGTCATCAGTGGGCGTCTAGTTCTGGGACGCTGTGGATACACACGGTGACGGTGGTGGTTATAAGGTGAGCTTTATCAAATGTATTTTTTTACTTGTAAACAATGTATTAAACATCAAAATGTTGGTGTCTATCCTGCATCCTGAGAATTATTTCAGTACCTGAGTGCCGCCGCTATTGTCTTGAACATATATATATATATATATATATATATATATAAATATTACACAATTTTATGTCAAACAGCACCTCTCCTGGACATATTAGGGAATATGTGGCCCACAATATTCATCTTTCCTCTAGTGGACTCCAAAAAAATAAAAATAAAAAATACTACACCATTGGTTGGACTAAACAGATATTCTGAATGTACTTTGGTATGCTTACTCTTGGAAATGTATTATTTTTTGGAAAAATAGTTAAAAATATTAAACTAATAGATACTTTTCTTTTTTCAATCTCCACATATATATGGATTGAATAGGTGAGTGCAAGCCTATGCTATGTGTACATTAGTGAATGCACTAATGAATTATTGGGGTCCCAGGTACCCATCATTAATAAATTTGGGGTCCTCATTTCTACTGGGTCTCATCACCTCGCCACATGCCCCTTAAATGTCCCTCAGACATCCCCTTGTGCCCCTATTATGTCAACAGAACAATTTTATGCCATCAGATCCCTCCTGTTGTCCCTTTTATACCGCTTCAATTGTCCATTTTATTCCTCATGGGTGGTACAATGTGAAATGATTGATTAATTAGGTGTTCCTAATTAAAGTGACTGTGTGTATATATACTGTATATAAAATCATATCTCAAACATAGGTTCCTATTATTGCGCACAGTCCAGGTTTACAAGATTTTGTCCAGAAACTTAAAATCCAGTAGTTCCCGTTCATAACCTTCCTCAAAAGGTCAAATTTGTTTAAAAGAGAAAACAAAGAGACGCACCATATCACAAGCGCTCAGTAACACAAAACCAAATCCACAGCAGCCGCAGGGACACCCACTGATGAAGTCCACCTGTGAGAAATACATTTGGGCAGAGCTAACGGAGATGCAGACGTGATGACGTCATAATCCAGAACGAGGCTTGGAAACATGAAAGGATGCCTGGGGCTACGGCGGCTGATGTGGATCGGGTTTTGCGTCACTAAGCGCTGCTTGTGATATTTTATACAATAGCACATACACCTATATGAGTTTTTATATTCCTTTGAGTAATACATACTTTTAAATTAATATGATGTGCCACCTTGTTTTCTGTTTTTGAACAAATTATATACATTATCATGCCACTGTACAGTGGAATATATTAGCGTAGAAACCCACATCGTATGTAGCATCTTCCCATCTGACATGCAGAACATCAAATGGGATAATGCAATCACATTGTTTGTACAGATAGCTCAATATTTTGTATAGTGTCTACCCAGCTTTACAGTCTTCACTCATACTTACATGATTGCCCCAAGGGCTATACTGTGGGACCCCAGGGTCTTATCTCTTGAATACTCCATTCTACATCTTTCTTCACACTGTTTGAAAATTGTGCATTTGTTAATTTTGGCTGCACAAGACCACAATCTATATTATGCCTTCAAATAACAGATTTGTGTTGGACTGATCGATACTTTAATATGGAGAACACAAATGCTGTTAAGACCTATTGCAGAGGTGATGGAAATGTAATAGCATTTACAACCAAAAGATAATCAAACTGTATTTTTGGATAGTGATTCTCAGGTGAACCCATTTTCAGAAGATAATTTTTTTATATTTATACATGAAACAAAGAAAATCATACATTTATCTGTGTTTATTAAATATTTTTGCATGGCGTGTTGCATCCATTGCTGCTTAGGGGTAAAGTTCAGATATACTCAAAAGGGGTAAAAACAGAATTTGGGAAAACCCAGTCCTCACTCTTCATCTTTACCCTAGCATGCTCTATGTTCTTCCAGCCATAGCTCCTGACATGTCACTGAAATTGAGAGTTCAACTTCTGAATGAGGCTCAGTGGTGTGAGACTAAATCATTAGTTTGCTATTAGATATCTGCTCGGATAGGAGAAACACTTATTTGATTGGAACCTACTGAACGTGACAATCATTTCTGGGCACCAGTGGTGGTTGCAAAGTGGGGGCTGCTGCCCTTAACAAAACTGCCAGGAGTGGAGCCATTTAAAACAATAAAATGAAGTTTGCTCCAATCGCTGCTAGTGGGGATCATTAAACTCACAGAGAAAGGACCAGCTGGGTCTCTGTAATTGTCAGGTAAGCCGGATTATCCCATACCCAGACTCCCATTGGCTAGCTGATAGTTTCCCTGTGAGTTTAATTGAACCTGGAAGCAGCGGGTAGACCTAATTTTATTGATTAAACAGCACCCCAACTAGCATTTTCGGATTATGCTGCAGCCCCAACCTAGCAACCACCACTGTTGGGCACTATTACTAGCGTTCAAGGCTCTATTATCCTCAGCCAAGTAATTAGATGCAGCTGCCATTAAGAAAATTCCAACACATTACACCTACAAAAAGATATGAAACTTCAGTTATACATTTAATGGTTTCAGTATTTTAATATGTTCTATTTATAATAAACGTTGCTAAAAGGCAAAAAGTTACAACATTTATAATATACCAGATGACTAAACTTTTTGCTTGGTATAATTTTTTATTTTAACATTTAGGAAAGCTGTCTGTAAAGACTCAAAGTAATCATCATAACTTCAGGGTCTCCCGATTTAATGTCAAGTGCTTTCAAGAAGCAATCCAAAGCTTCTGTCACATGACCACCATCTTTAAGTTCCTTGCCACGTTTTATCAGTGTAGAGTAAGGGTCTTCATGACAGGAAACATTTACTTGAGTAGTTTTTGTTTCTATGGCAAGGTAATCAACTTGTTCATCAGAAAGGAGTTCCACTTCACCAGTAGATTCATTTGTGGAGTCTTCAATATCAGAGCTTTTGACAAGAAAGTCATCAGGTTTAGAATCCTCTCCTGAAGTCCGAGAGAGAGTTTCTCCAGCTGGTTCGTCTTTGGTATATTCAATCTCCTCCTCTTCAACTTCTTTAACTTCAGCCATTATAAATTCATCTTGTTCCTTGTCCTCACTCTTGTCTTCATCAATATTTTCTTCATCAACATCTGTTGCTTCTTCTACAGCTACATAAACAAGAGACCTTCTTGAAGCAATAGATCTGCGTCTCCCTAAACTACTGGTTTGAAGAAAGAGTTTGTCAGAAATAGATTTTTCTAGCTTTGGAGTTGATGCACTCACTGCTTTCACTGAAGGGCTGCTGAAAGGTGAAAACACCATATTACCGTCATCTCCAGAGATTTCTGCTTCACTTTCTGAATATATTCTCCTTGTAACTTTACGCTTAGCAGAGAATAATATATCCTCTCCTTCCTCATCATCTGTGGCAGTATTCATTTTAAAACCATCATGATCAGTTTCCTGAAGAGAGCTTAAAACATCCATTTTATTGTGAGATCTCTCTACAATTCCTGTAGAGCTGTCTTCAAGGCGGAGTACTGAATGCTTTATGTTACTGCTTGCATATTCTGTTTTCATTTCATGTTCCATGCAAGTTTTAAAGTTTTTGCCTTCTTCACTCATATTTTCTACTGAGTCATCCAATAGTATTATAGCTTCCTTCTCCGATGCCCCAGATGTTTCCATTAAACTTCCCATTTCACCCTCAGAAACAAGATGCCCCTCTCTATCCAAGGAATCTTCTAGCACTAGATTGAAGTCACACGGTAACTGAGACTTTGAAGGAGACAAGCCAGTTTCTTCTTTGAGGTTGATACTTGCATCTTCCATCCAAGATTCTTCTTGTTTTGTAGTTTTGATGGTCAAGCTTTCCGAATGCTTTGAACCTGTATTGGTGAATGAATTTCCAAGTAGTGAAACTTTTGAAGCAGCATCTTCTTCTGCAAAATGTCCATTTGCTAGACTAATTCTAATCTGAAATAAAAGAACATTGCATTATAACCTAAACACATTTAAAAGGTCAATAGATGGCTGTGTGGACTACATCATCTGACATCAAAGAAATGCAGTGGTGTCAAATTGTAATGCAGATTTGCAAAAAGGATTTAATAATGGACTACATAAATTACAAAATATAGTTATATTACATAAATTATTAACTTACACCAAACAAAGGAATCAGAATGCCTTTTTAGAGTCCTGTTAGGTTAAGATGGGAGGGTGTAGAGGTGTGGAGTTGGACTTCCTTTGGATTAACAGTCCATGAAGTTACAAATTTTTTATTCTATTTTCCATTCTCCCATCTGTCATAAAGAATTAAACCAGACTCTCCACACTCAAATATAAATAAAAGATAAGAAGCTAGGATTTGAGTGCGATACCCACATAACCGTTTATTCACAAAGAAATAGGACATAAAACTAACTGCTACTGCAAAAAACAGGTTTTAAAACAAGGTTCATGCAGACCCATAATTCTTTGGGATTTTATTAGTAAAAATATAGAGGTGGTGGGGTGACTTACAGCCATTTTCTTTTTATCTACCAGAAGATTTTCTTATGAATTATGATCATCCAACTAATTTTGTTACTAAACAGGCACAATCACTATCTGCTGATATGATTCAGCATCCTTAGTAATTTGCTCATCTCTCTTGGTAGTCACTATTGTACAGATGGAAGCAGAGCTGTGGAGTTGGTAGAAATATACTAACTCCAGTTTCAAAATAAAACCTCATAATATAAATATCAGCGATAACATTAACACATGTGCAGGTGTCTCTGACCCATCATTCCCCAGACACTCCTCCAGATTAGTCATGTGTCTGAACACAAGCCTCATCTTGCAAAAAAAAAAAAGTTATGGTAGACTTACCTTTGTTAAGTTTTTCTTCGAGGTCCATAGGGTCCACAGGGATACTATGTTGGAAATGTGGTTGGAGTGATCCAGGTACCAAACAGTTAAGCTTTCAGCTGCCAGGATGCCTCAGGTACTCCTCCACATGTACCCCGCCCCTGGCCACAGGCATTCAGTTTTTGTAAACAAGCCCAAGGCAGGAGAAGAAAAGAGGAGAAGGACAATGTACACCAGAAACAAAAGATGAGGGAATCCGTGACCAAAAGAAAAATTACCCAATGCAGCCAGGTGTGTCAGGGTGGGTGCCCTGTGTACCTCGAAGAAAAAAAAGTTAACAAAGGCAAGGCTACCATAATTTATTTTCTTCTTAAGGTCCTTAGAGGGTCCACAGGGATACCATGGGGGATGTCCTAAAGTAGTTCCCCTAAGGGTGGGGACACTCCTGAGCAGAAAGGAGAATCCGCTGCCCAAAGGAAGCATCCTAAGAGGCAAAAGTGTCAAAGGCGTAGAACCTAAGAAATGTATGGACAGAGAACCACGAGGCCTCCTCGCACGATTGTTCAGCAGAAACCCCACGTCGAAAACGCCCACGATGGTCTCACAGAGAGTAGAATGTGCTGTCGCTATGTTTGGAAAGGGAGATCTGCCTGTAAGCATTATAGTCATGCGTAACCATCGAGCCAGAGTTTGTTAGCTGGCCAGCCTCGTTTGTGAAAACAATACAACACAAAAAGAGCGTCCGATTTTCTAAAAAAATTAAATAAAAGTTTGTATGATCCACATAGATATGGAGAGCACAAACCACGTCCAGGGAGGCTTCACCTACAGAAAGGTCTGAAGACTGGAAAGCTGGATCCACAATCTCTTCATTCACATGAAAACGGGAAACTACCTTAGGAAGGTTACCCGCCTGTGTACGGAGGACAGCTCTATCCTGGTAAAATCAAAAAAGGAGAAGCGACAAGAGCGCTACCAAAGCAGACACTGCAGTGAAAGGAGCAAGTGGGGAGAAAAAGTGTCTTCGCTGTCAACCACTTCAAATCTACTGAGTCCAGAGAACTCACAGAACTCCCTGAAATAAAATTCTAACATCCGGCAGAGAAGCGATCCTTCGCTGGAACCAAACGGTCAGGGCAGAAACTGGTACTCTCAGGGTGGCCAGGTGGAGGCAGAGGTCTAACCCCGCCTGGAGAAAAGAAAGTACCCGGGAAACTCTAAAAACCTTAGGGTCATACTTTCTGTGGGAACACCATTGACCAAAGTAGTGCTAAACTCTAATAGATGCGGGCAGAGGAAGGCTTTCGTGCCCTAGGCATCGTCTGAATCACAGAGCTGGAGAAACCTTTGTCTCTTAAGATGGAAGACTCAAGAGCAATATTGTCAAAGACAGATGAGGTAAGTCCGGATGCAGGCTCCCCACATAATGCCACATCTTTCTTATCATGGACTATATCTATTCTTTTTCTCTCTTTCATCTATTCTCACTAAGTGATCCATTTGTCTATTGACACAATATGTAGTGTCTAGGATTTTGTTGAGGCCTGACCAACTACATTAAGAGGTCAAGGTCATTATATAATTTACCAATCCACTAGTTTGATACATCAGCCAATAAACAATTTATTGGACAATTTTTCATTACTCTTACCATTTTTAGGTTCAACATAGTCGGTTAGTTGAGTTGATTGTTTTCAGAGTTTAATAATATATCATAGGCACTATATATGATTATATGGTATCTATATATTCGGTCATTCCATGTGTTTATTTGTATATACACAGACTGATTCATATTTTAATGCAATTGTATTGTAATCTTTTATTCAATTTTATTAGTAATTATGCGACCTATGTATAATTTGAACAACTGGGGTTTATTTATCCATATTTATTAATTTTTACAAATAGTTGAGATATCAACATCCATATTTTATTTTACCAGTTTGATTAAGATTATTCAAACAATTTCAATTATTCATTCATTTATTTTTATTTCAATTTTTTTTCACCCACATTTATCATATCCATTTAGAAATGTTCATGTTATATCAATTAATTTATCTTCATTTTCATTATTTATAATTTTTTCATTATATGATTATTTATTAATATTTTATCATGGTCATTAATGAACGTCTGGTATAATACCTATCTGAATATTGTGTTTTGGATATTATTTTTGAGTTTATATGCATTATATACCGTATATTTTGTTAGGATTAGATTGATACAAACTATTAATAGGCCCACATTTAAATATAAAGGATTATGCTGTCAATTTATATTAAATGAGTTCTTACCTGTAATTAATTACTTAATTATGGAAGGTATATCTGGGAGGTCTTTCAGAGTGAGACACTTTGCCTCTGAGGAAATGGCCAGTTACAGGGCTGAGAAATGCGTTAACTTTCATTCTCACACAGACAGCCAATCTTTGAAGAGATACCTGCATTTGACCTGTGCACCTTGTGGCTATAAAAGTCCACCCCACCAACACGGCTTGCCTGTCAATCAGGACTCTCACCCATTATCTCACGGGACTACCTGCATTATACCAGTCATTCTGGTGATAGATATCACTCACAGCACGGCGTGTGCCGCACTTGCTCTGCACGATTCACAGCCGCAAGCACCGTTCAATTAGAACACAAGGATCACCAGCCGGACTTAGCTGTTCACCCTCAGCAGCCGCTTACACTTTCTGCTTATACCTGCTGCCTCCGCTACAGTATTAATACAGCGTACACCAATCCCGGCCGGGACGGACTGTATAGCAGATAGCGGTCATTTTTATGGTGATACCTGATCATCCTTCTATTATCAGGTAAGAATCCCCATTCACTGGTTTCATCAACTAATCACAAAAGTTTACTCATCATAAATATACTGCATTTCAGCCTATATCGACAGCAATTTTATTTTTTTCTTCATTGGGATTACAAAGGACTATTTTTTCATGCACATCTTTTTTATATCTTCATTATACCTAGAATATTGATTGTTTAAAATGATGCGTCACATGTGTGATAACTTGTTTCAATTGAATGTATACTCCAACCATCAGGACCACTAAGGTTGATTATTCATTTTTTTTTCATTACATTTTATATTATTTTAATCTGATTGAATTAAGTTTTATTTTTCCAGTCAGTCATTTCAGTGTTTTTCATCAGCGCTCATTGGTCATCTGTTCTTTTATTCTATATTTACGATTGGCCTATCCTCCTAGGTGAGCTGCTTTTGATAACACCCATTATTTCTGGAGCACCCCTATTTGTGTTTTCTTTTCACCTGGTTGTATTTTATCTTGGAGTAGGTCCTGTGCCAGGATGAGCGCTTTGCACAAAGCTCCAGGATGTGTATGGGCAGGTTACTTTCCTGATTTGTCCATCTTCCCTAAAAAGGTATGATGACCTGTCACCGCCACCCCATCCGAAGACTGACGTCCATGGTTAGAAACACCCAATTTGGAATCCAGAATGGACGACCCTTGTCCATAGGAGCCTTTTGTAGCCACCACGAGAGAGAAAGAGCCAAACCTCCGGAGTGAGAAGGATCTTCTGGGACCGTATTAGAGGATTCTCTCCCGGTGGAACGGGCAGTATCAATTGTTGCAGAGGCCTGGAGTGGAACCGAACATATTCCATGTCGAAGGTTAATAACCATTGACCCCAGGACCTGCATCGCTGATGGAATGGATACCCTTCGCTTGCGGAGCAATTCGCATACTCGCAATAATAGGGCCAAAATCTTGTCCACTGGCAGAAACACACTTTGTGCCTGAGAATCTAGAAGTGCCCCCAGATGTACCAACCACTGTATTGGAGAAAGGGAGGATTTCTTCCAATTGATGATCCAGCAGTGCGCCTGTAGACAGGCAACGGTCAGTTGAAAATTGTGTTGTAAAACAGCTTGAGACTGACAATATCAGGAGGTCATCCATGTATGGCAGTATTCTGACTCCGCGACGCCTGGGGCAGGAAGTTATAACTGCCATTATTTTGGTGAAGACCCGATGGGCTGTTGATAGACCAAAGAGCAGTGCCTGAAATTGGTAATGTTGTTGCAGGACAGCTACCCTTAGAAATTGTTGGTGGGATGGTGTAATAGGCACATGCAGATACACATTCTGAATGTCCAGGGATGCCATAAAATCCCCAGGTTCCATCGCCATAATAAATTGACCGAAGAGTCTCCATACAGAACTTGGGTACACGGATAACTTGTTGAGTGTTTTCAGATTTAGAATAGGTCGATGAGACCCATTTGGTTTCTGAACCAAAAACAGCTTGGCATAAACCCTCCTTGTTGAATCACAGGAATCGGGATTATCACCCCTGCCCGCAGCAGGGAGTAAATTGACTCCTGGAGGGTCAAGGCCTTCATATAATCCGATAGGGGAGTTGTACAAAAAAAAAAAAAAAAAACACAACTTCTGGGGAGGATGCCTCCGGAAGGTGAGGTCATACCCCTGAGAGAACACTTCTCGGACTCAGGCGTATGTTTGATGTCAGTAGTCTACAAAATTAAGAAGTCGGCCTTCCATCCTGGGATCCCCCAGGAGTAGGCCCGCCCCATCAGGCGGAGGGTTTGTAGTCCGGCTTCGAAGCTGGACGTCTGACCGGCCAGGACCTCTTGGTTTGCTGCTTGGTGGCCCTGAGAGAAATAGCCGGTCTGGAGAAAGGCTGTCCTTTTGCTCTTCCCTGAGGGAGACAGGACCGAAAGAAAGGACAACTGCCTAGACTTTGATATAGCTGTTGATGGCATACCTGCAGATTTTGAGGCTGCCAGAGTAGCCACCATCTTATCCAATTCTGCTCCAAAAAGTATGTTTCCATAAAAAGGCAAGGATACCAGAACCTTCTTGGATCCCGCATCTGCTTTCCAGGACCTTAACCAAAGGGCTCTACGAGCAATAACCAAAGCTGCTGAAGCTTTAGAAGCCAGGAGCCCAGCATCTATTGCAGCTTCTCCCAAATAGGAAGCGGCTTCCCATATGTGGGAGATATATGTCAGCTGTTCGCTGGTAGCATTTGGTAAAGTACCTTCCAATGCCCTGACCATTCTTCAACAGCCTCGGATACCCAGGCCGCAGCCATAACCGGCCGAGTAATAGCTCCAGACAATGAAAACACTGATTTAAGACATGTGTAAAGTTTTCTATCTGTAGGAACTTTAAGGGAAGATGCGGACAATATAGGCAACGTAGCACTCCTGACTAAATGTGTCACATGAGCATCCACAGTAGGACTTCCCACTTAGAGGGGTATTCGATATGAAACGTTAACTTCAACAGTGAAGTTAACGTTTCATATTGGAGTTTTTACCTGCGTTAAAGTATCGGGCGCGCTCCCGCTTATACCCGTATTCAATATAAAATTAACGAAAACGGGAAACTCCGAAGTTGGATTTGCGTAAAGTTACGAATTTTTCCTTAAAAAAATTGTAAGACCCCCCTAAAGTAGTAAAAACATGGGGGATCACTATGGGTACCCCCGTTTTAGCCTTTAATTGAAAGTCGGGGATTTAAATAGCCGCAGCAGGTGTTTTTTTCCCCGACATTGAAGAAGTGATGCAGAAGAGCACTTCGGTTAATTTTTTCGTTTTTTTAAGTGGTCCCATCAAATTTGGGGTACATGAAAATGGGTACTAGCATATTTTAAAGTCCCTAAAGTAATTTTTTAAAAATTCTGCATTTGTGCACCTGCCGCTATAATTCTATTCTAGAAAACATCTGCTACATACTTGCAGAATAGCCCTGAACCTATTTCCCTATTGTTAAACAATTTTTTCCTATTTTTTTTTTTTTTTTCACCCCAATTTTTAAAATAATTTTTTGGGGTGTCCCTATTTTTTTTTTAAACTTTTTTTGACAGTTCTTTTTTTAAATGTAATTCCCAGGGGTGCATGCTATTTTTTTTAAGCCTGCACCCCTAAACCCCAATTCAGCACTTTTTTTCCGACACCTATTCAATGGTGAAAAGTTATCCCCGTTTTTTATCAAAGACTTTTCAAAACTGCGATAAGTCTTTGAAATTGAATACAGTGTAAAAGTAAAACCTGCGATAATGACGTCATACCTCCGATATTAAGGCAAAAACGATGTTATCGCACCCATATTGAATACCCCTGTTAGTACATTAAGTAGGTGGGAAAGGATACAAAGATGCTAATCTTTTTGCAACATGGAACCGTTTATCCGAAGTACTCTATGCTTCTCCCATAAGTTCAGTGAGCTTCTCAGAGTTAGGAAACTCAGCTTTTACCACCCTCTGGTGTTTAAACACTGGAGCCTTAAGTCTAGGAGCTGGCTCATCATCCACTATATTTAGGATTGATTTGACCACCCTCACCAAAGAAGAGACATCCACTGAAGGATGGTCCTCCCCTCTTGAGATAGATTATGTGCTGGGTTCTTCTCCAGGGTCTAACTCCTCCAACGAGAAGTCTGAATCTACATGCTGGGCAGACTAATAAAATATTGTCCGCTTAGGTGCTTTAATGGCTACCGTCTGTTCGCCTGCAACAGCTGACTGAGCCGTACTCTGACTTGAGTGGGCATAAACATCCATCCAGGAAGGGTGTATAGGGTGGACAAACATAGCAGGCTGGAACTGCTGTGGGTATCCCATTATGGGAGGCAGCGTGGGAGTAGCCAAACAGTACATTAGCTGCGTCATAACCCGAGACAAGGAGGAAACCCAAGATGGCTCCTGTACAGGGGCTGGTGGACTGGTGAGGTGGTTCTTTATAACAAATAGCACACAAACCATCCTGTATAAAGTCCTGAGGGGACAAGCCCGTCAAACAGCTTTTACAAGAAACCAGCACCGGGGCCTCCGTTTTCTGTTTACCCTTATTTTTAGACAAAATAAAGAAGTACAAATGTGACTGCCTTCACAAGCAACTATAAATGTAAAGTACAATTTGAGAAAAAAAAAAAAATAATATTCCCCATACACCTGTAGCAAAGGGTTAAGGAGAAATAGTGATAGTTATACCTGACAGTACAGAAAATAAAGGCAGTAATACCAGAGGTAGCAAAAATGACATTCAATGCATATACAATATACTTGCAATGGACCCTGAATCAACTACTCAAAATACAAAGCTTGGTAGGATTTTGAGCGCTGTATATACTGGCCTCTGGGGAGAGGTATACAGGGAGACTAGACCAAAAACCTCCTGAGACCAGCATCTTCAGCAGAGCACCGATAATGGTCGCTGGGCGTCTCATATACAGAGGAGGGTAGGAGGAGCAACCCAGATGCTGGAAAACCTCGAGATCGGAGTCTGGGTTGGGGAAGGGGCTGCCTCCCCTATGCTGTATTAACCCCCTCCCCCCCCCTCTGGTGTACTGGCCTTATAACATGAGCGCCGCCACTGCCCTTGACGCCAGACTGACTTGCCCCGGTGGTCTAGTAGGGGAGCGGACGTAGCGGTCGCCCCACTACAGCAACCTCCGGCAGGTCTCCAATCGCCAGAGGTATGGACTTGTTCCCTACGAGCAGAGAAACACCGTACCTGTATCAGAGTGCTTCCGGCCGCAGTTTGGGTCCCAGCATCGCCGCTAGCAAAGCTCTGCTGGTGCCCGCAGAAATCACCAGTCCAGTTACCGGTGTTGTGGCGCCGGCGGGGGTAGTTGGTGCAGCAGCACAGGCGTCATTTAGGAAGACTAATACGGCTTGCTCAGAAGTAAAAATAAATCTTGGGACTACCTGAGCAGTCCCCCCAAATAAAAAAACTGAATGCCTGTGGCCAGGGACGGGGTATATGTGGAGGAGGATCTGAGGCATCCTGGGAGCTGAAAGCTTAACTGTTTGGTGCCTGGATAACTCAACCACAATTCCCCATGGTATACCTGTGGACCCCCAATGGATCCTTAAGAAGAAAAACCACTAAGCTGCAGCAGCAGAAAGCCAAAAAAAAAAAGTCCATGACAGCAGTGTTTGTTCCCGGTTCTGAAATCAAAGATTTGTTCAAAACAGAAAAACATGAGCTGCATGACAGATATGGAAGTAAATAACACAATACTATACGGATAATGTTTGTAGTGGTAAAGTACAGGCCAGTGATAGGTGAGGAATATTAAACTAATGTTGGTACAGCAGGTGTAGTGCCACACACACAGCACCCAGAGATTAGCCAATGCCTGTGGGGCTGCCCCCTCCCCTATTCTAGCTCACAACGATGCAGATATCTCTCTGGCTATGACTATTGAGCGATATGCTCTCTTCAGAACATGAGTCATCTTTTCACATACATAGCCTGAACCATGGCTGCATCACTGTGAGCTATTATAGGGAAGGGGGCAGACGCACGTACATAACCCCCATGATCTCCACCAGCATAGGCATAGTGTGGGGGTAACCTCATCTCTTAAAATGAATTTGAACGTGGGTAAGGATTAGCATCATGTGCATTAGTTACAGAATACATGACATTAAGTAAATGCAATACATTAATTCAATTACCTTACTGCCATATACTCCACAGTAACTAATGAGCAATGTTGGCAGAATATGTTACTCTTTTTTTTTTAGAGTAATTAAAAGGATTCATCTATGAACATTAAGAACTATATTTGTACAAAGAAGAACACAGCAAAATTATATGCCATTATAATTACCCAAGGCTGCCACCATCACCCATGACTAGACTGCAATAATTACCCCACACTACACTGCTGTAATTACCACATGCAGCAGTCATATTACACTACATTATAATTAACCCATCTTGCTGCCAAAGTTTATTCCTCTCTCTTATAACCTAAATCAGTATATCCCAACCCTCAACTTTTCCCATTTGCAGGCCGGAGTGGAGAACCCCTGACCTAAACTAATATTTTAGTAGTAATATTTCTCACTGAAAGCATGTATTGGACAGATTTAACTACCTTCAGGTTCAAATAGTAGTTTAGATAGAATGCATGTAAAATACGCATTTGGCATTTATGAAAGAGTAGAGGTTTAGCGTACTACCACCCCTGGTTGGAAGTACTAGGTTTATTGAAGGTATCATGGCAGCACAAGCATAAAGCATTGCATGAGACATACAGTATAGGCAGCTTAAAACAGTTATGTTGTAGTTTACGTTTGTTCAGCAAAGAATCCAATACTACTAGTAATTCTGCTTACCAGATTGGGTGATTCTTTTGCAAATGGACCAGGGGGTAAAAGTTCTTCTTCACTAGAATCTTCCAAATTAGTTATCTGGCACTTCATATCCTTTGGAGATTCCTTTTTAAATGGGACAGATGGCAGATATTCTTCATCAATAGAATCTTCAATGATTAAACTGGTCATCTGAGAGTTAACATTTGGCGATTGCTTTTTAAATGGAACAGGGTGGAGATTTTCTTCATCACTACTAGAATCTATTAATAAACTTTTCATATGAGAGCTAACATTCGCAACATCATATTCTGTAAGGTCTATGGTTTCATGGGGAGAGAGAAGAGGTTTATTATTTTGTGGACTTTTTTGTTTTGTTTTTTCCGGAAAAACATTTGGCCGTAGCCATGCTCCTTCAGATCCCTTTCTTATCTGTTCCATTAGTTGCTCATTCATCTGAGATTCCATCTGTACTAGCTCATGAGCTTTCTGCACCCTCTCTTGAATGTACTGACCTTCATATTCACCTTCTTCATCTTGGGAGGACACCTCATGTGTATAAATTAGGTCATGGTCAGAAATTCCAAAAATCTCTAGAGTATGCAAGTAGGCTATATGTTCATCAAGATTGGTGTCAGTTTTCCTCTGGGATGAATGCATATTCTGAAGCTGAATCTGCGTTGAAGAGGTTCGTGTATCCTCTAAAGAAAATAGTTCTTTTAGCTCTTGCTTTGAAAAGTAGCGAAAGGGATTTTTCTTGTCACCCGTTGTTTGCCTAATTAAGGAGTCTTTGAAGATTTGCCTTCTGTATATTTTTTCTTCCACTGTGCCACATGTTATAAGCCTATAAATGACTACATTTTCCTGCTGTCCTATTCTATATGCTCGATCAACAGCTTGAGCATCGGTAGCTGGATTCCAACTGGGATCAAAAATAACCACACGGTCAGCTGCCGTTAGTGTCAATCCGACACCTCCGACTTGTGTTGTCAACAGCAACACTGAAAAGCTACTGTTACTCTGAAACATGCTTAATCTTTTTTGCCGATCAAAAAGTGAAACTGTCCCATCAATACGCATGATCTTAAAACTCCTATTATTCAATATGCGATCAATCATGTCAAGCATTTTGCGTGACTGTGAAAAAACAAGAGTTCTGTGCCCTTCATCTCTTAGTTTATGAAGAAGATCGATTAGAAGCATGAGTTTTCCAGACTCCTCAATCAGAGCGTCGTCAGAAAGGTGGTCATACTTTGTAACAGCCTCAAAAGCATTTTCTTCTGTGTCATCCCCTTCTAAGCCAAGCTGAACACATGCTCTTGCAGACAGAAGTCTGGGATGATCACACAGCTTTTTTAGAATGTTCAACTCTGCAAGAGGGGATCTAGTAGTCATTAGTAATTCCTTAATTTGATCCAGAGATATAAACTTTCTATATACATCTTCCTGAATGGGAGATAAATACACCCATATTATAAAGTCATTTTTCCGTGTAAGAGAAGGCATCAAAGGACCTTTTATGTCAGATTCCTTGTTGGTCTGCTTGTCGGCCTCATTTTTATTCTGAACATCATTCTTTGTACGTCTTAGAAAATATGGCTGAATAATTTTCATGAGATTCTCAGATATCTTCAACCCAAGAGCTTTTTCACCTAGTGTAGCATCTTTCTCTCTAGCCCTAGTAATGGGATTTTCATACTCCATTTTAAAAGTCTTAGCAGTTCCCAGTAGCGTCCCTTGACAAGCAAAGTCAAAGAGAGCCCACATCTCACGCAGATTGTTTTGGACAGGTGTGCCAGTGAGAAGAATGCGATTCTTGGCAGGAATTGCATAGCAAGATTTAGCAGTCTTTGTTGATGATGATTTGATTTTATGAGCCTCGTCTAAAATAATATAATCCCAAGTAAATTCTCTTCCATTGTATGTAGACAGCTGTTGCCAGTTATTAATTAACATTTGATAGGTGGTAATAAGAACACCACCCCTTCTCTGGATTTTTTCAAGGCTTCTTGACCTCTCTTTCTTACTGGTACCATGAAATTCATTCACTCTCATGCCTGGGGTCCATTTTTCAAACTCCTTAACCCAATTGCTGATTAGAGTTGTTGGCATTATTAACAATATGCAGTTGGCTAATTCAGCATCAAACATTCCAGAGAGGAAGGCAATAACCTGGATAGTCTTTCCAAGACCCATATCGTCTGCCAGAATGCCTCCTTTTCTTCCATCTCGGTGTAGACTGTAGAGAAATGCTACGCCTTCTTTCTGATGTTCAAATAACTTATTATATAGTTCTTTGTAGAGCATCAAGCCACTTTCTAACACATCTATAAACTCATCATCTTGTTCAGTTTGGAAATTAAGCTCTTGAAGAGCCTCTTCAAGCTTTGTTATGCGACATTTTAACTTTTCACTGGGGTGTATGCCATCTGCTTTTTGAAAATATTCTATAGACTTCAATAGGTTTCCATCCTTTGCTTCCTGCTTAGCATTTCTGATATATCTGCAGAAAACAAAATATGTATATATTTTGACATGTTGTGAAGACCAGATTTGCTCAAAAAGAAAGATTCCAATCCCCAAAACAGACTATTAGAGCTAGTCACATAACAAACCAATGCTGGTTTGTCCATTATCATACACTATACCAACAAGATCCAGGTGCCTAGAATGCCTGCAATTAACTGTTTGTTAAATTGAGTTATGGCTTTTAATTATTAATACCAGGTATCATCTGGACCCATACAGAGCACTGAGGGTCTCATTCTTTATCTACATTTCTCTTGATTAGAGACAATCAGACCAGGCACCTGTAAAATGTCAGTGTACTTTGGACATTGCACAAAACATAACATTGCATAGGGAAGTGGTGGCCCTCTCATCAACTGCAACAACAGGTAAATATGACATGGTTTAGGATGTCTGTAGCATGTAATGGGTCCTTGTCCAGGTTCAATGCCTGGTATATAATGTAAACCTCAGGATGAGACCGTTAAGGTGCGTACACACTAGACGATTAAAATGAGCGATTGAACGATTACGACAACAATCATTTCCTGAACATGCAGGCCAACCTGTCGATAACGACAGGTTGGGCATGTTTGGGTTGAGGGAGGGTGCCTGCACTGAACGACATATCGTTCAGTGTAGGTATATTATCCCCCTGCACAGGAAGATGAACGATTGTACGATTACAATGTCATAATCGTACAATCGTTCCTCTATCGTCTAGTGTGTACGCACCATTAAGCACTGGGTTCAGTCAGGAGAAGTGGGACCTCGTTTAGATTTTGCAAACACGCACTAACAGTTTACGCCTTACCTGAAATCGAGCATAATTACATTTAAATCCACATAAAACAATCAAAATGTATATTTCACTCTGATGTCTAAAAAAAACAAAACAAAAAACCCCCCACAATTTTCCAGATTTCACATTACGCCAAAATTTAGTCTCGATACAATTTTCGATTTGTGTCAAATTTTCTATGAAATAGCTTCTTATAGTAAAATAATAGTGTTTATTCAGGAGAGTAGAGTAATTAATGCTTTAATCCAAAAGCTGGGAAAATCTACAAAAAATTGTATATATGGCTGGATGGAATGCGGCTGGCGGTTCGATTCCCGGCAGCCCGACATGAGCAGAGTTCGAAGCAGCGGAAGCCCGACAGCGCTGGAAATCCCGATCGTGGATAGGTGAGTATCTACTAACCTAACCCCCCTAAGGGGTGCCTAACCCTAACCACCCCCTTCCCCGCTGCCTAAACCTAAGTCCCCTGGGGGGTGCCTAACCCCAACCCTCCCCCTAGCCTAACCCTCCCGGGGGAGTGTCTAACCCTAAGTCCCCCCCGGGAGCCCTAAAACTAACCCTCCCCCCCGCGGCGCCCAGCATCACTACGATCGGGATGCCGGGCGCCGGTCTACCGGCATCGGGGAAATGCAGGCGTCTACATCTAGACGCCCGGCATTTCACCCTTGCCGGGACATGACAGTCAGGAAGCCGGTTGCCGGTATTTAGGCAGTCGGCTTCCCGATTGCATACCGGCTGGATATATATTTTCTGAAATAAAGGCACATGATTTCTCAATTGTATTTTACCCTGGGATATTTTCCCATATTTTGATGTGTGGTGACATCATTCAGTAAATTATATCTATCTAGTCATATAGAGTGAGTACATTTACTTATGTGCATTAATATTCTAACAGCCCAATCCTGCCAACTTCTGTACAAAATGTGCCACTATTACTTTTCCACAAAAGCAGTAATGATTCCTACATAATTAGGGATGGACAACGGAAGCTGATGGTCAATATTAATCGATGTTACCGATTAGATTGATGGGTATTATTTGCCAGCCATCGAATGCAGCTTTCCCATGGCCATCCGATGGCTAGCTGCTTCTGCACATCTGCGAAGACCCTGGATTTGATATCGGAAACCATTCGATGTCGGGTAGGCAGATTAAATGTAAATCATCCAAACTACTAGCACGTATAAATTGTATGTGGATAATTTTATGTATCAAGTGTGGACCTAGAAGAGGGGGGGATGGGGGTTATAAAAAACAGTGATCGCAGACTCATTTACATATACATTTGGGTCATTCCATGGTAACTCACGTCACAAAGTGACATACTTTAGCAAAACAATTAAGAACTCCTGTATACTGTTTTTTAAAGCATGACCTATATTAATTTCTCAGTAAATAAAATTTATTTAGCATAAATTAATTTTGCTGTTCATAGCCATGCAAACGACTTGCTATGTCACTTTGTAAGGGGAGTTACCATGGAATGACCCATTTACCACTTATAAAGAAGCCAGACAGTAGTAAAATAGAGGAGTTTGAGGATGGGTGCACTGATTCCACAGCCCTGATACTGACACTTAAGGGTGAATTCAAATAGATACAGTAAAATGATAAGTTTTCGCACAAAAACTTATCAGACCAGTCTCCAGAACAAATCCCTTTACGCATGTATGCGCACTCCCGTTTATCGCATAAAAAAAAATAAAAAAGGGATATCAGCCTATAAGCTGAGATAGGGGAATGGTTTAGAAGTGTGATAGTGGCCATAATGAAAGGTTTTGGGATTCTTAAATTGTGTTATTTGGCTGTTATACGCAGTTCTCTAAAACAGTGAAAAATTATAGAAAGCACGCTTGGCCAAAATAAATGCTGTAGTTAAATGAGGGGGTACATTAAAATGAGTGTATGTATATAGTGTTCCTGCTAGGCTGTTTTAGTGGGAAGCCGCGCCCTGCCCGATTTTAAAGGGGCAAAGTGCGCCATGCCCTTTTAGCAGTCACGCTAAAGCAGGCTGCCGTCCACACCGGCGGGCCAAAGTGTCCCGCGGGTGGGGAAAAATTTGGTTTTTGAGAGCCACTGGCTCTCAGTGGAAGAGTTTTCACCTGCTCCAGGGTGGCGAAAAAAACCTAGCATATAGTTGAAAACAGACTTTTACGCCATTCGAAAAGCCCTGGAATCTGAAATGCTCGATAGCTCTATTCCCAAAAGGGAAAAATGAGATATGGTAATAACTTACCTTTGTTAGTTCGTAGGGTCCACAGGGAGACCTTGGGGTATAGGTGATGGAGTCATCCGGGCACCACACAGTTCAATTTTTCTTCCAGGATGCACTGGGTCTCCCTCCTAAACCCTGCCCCCAGGAAGAAGCACCTCAGTTTCGTAGCAAGCCAAAGGCTGGAGGAGGAAAGAGAGAAGAAAGTCTGGAACACTCAAGAATCACATTCTCACACAAAAGGAGACAGAAAACCGGTGACCAGAGCGAAGCCCATCCAAAGCACAGGTGCATCAGAGTGGGTGCCCTGTGGACCCTATGGACTTCGTAGAAAGAGATAAAGGTAAGTTCTTACGATCTCTCTCATTGTCTACTTCAAGGTCTATAGGCTCCACAGGGAGACCTTGGGGATGTCCCAAAGCAGTCCCTTTAACCACTTGCCTGGCACGGTCGTATCAGATACGACCACACCAGGCTGGGCTTCCCACGACATGGTCGTATCTGATATGACCAGTCAGAAGTGCCCACTAGGCGGCTGCGGGAAGCTAATCTTCTAGCAGGCGCCTACATCAGAGGGTCCCTCTGTAACTGTGGCTGCCTCTCCAGCATGTCCCGATCATTGCTGGCCACAGTGATCGGGCACCTTCGGCACCCCCGTCACGGCGCACTGCCATATAAAGCAGCAGCTACAGCTCATGTGGCCGCAGCGGCTGCTGTGACCCGATCACTGTGGCCAGCAGTGATCGAGCAGCCGGCCCCACCCCCTTCAATAACAAACAGCAGTGACGGCTCTGGTAGCCGCCGCTGCAGCTATGTATCCGGGCAGGCAGCGGGACACCACCCCGCTGCGGCTCCGGAACACCAGTGATCACTGTGTACAGGAAGCAGCCGCTGCGACTCTGTAGCCGCCGCTAGGTATCCGGGCCGCCAGCGGGACACCCTCCCGCTGCAGCTCCGGAGCAAGTGATCAATATAGATCACTAGCTAGAAGAAGCAGCAGCCTAGGCTCTGGCTGCTGCTTCTGTGTAGCCAGGCAGGCTAGCAGCACATCGCACACTCCCTCCAGTCTCAGCTCCTCCTTCTCCCCCATGATGCCCGATCACTGCTAGCCACAGTGATGTGGCACTGTTCTTATAAGCGCCATAATAGTATGCGTGTGATATTACACACACACACACAGTGTTTGCAAATGTGCGGCATCATGTGTAAAGGGCATTACTGTGCGGCATCATGTGTAAGGGGTATTACTGCATGGCATAATGTGTAAAGGCTGGGCATTACTGTGTGGCATAATGTGTAAAGACCTGGCATTGTGTGGCATAATGTGTAAAGGCTGGGCATTGCTGTGTGGCATAATGTGTAAAGAGCGGGAATTAATGTGTGAAGGCTGGGCATTGCTTTGTGGCATAATGTGTAAAGACCGGGCATTTATCATTTGATAAATATGCCTATTACCTAAAGCGTTATTCATAGGCTAACCATACTATCGCTTTAAAACGGGACACATTAATTAATTACAAAGGTTCTGTGACTGGCTGACTTCATGCCTGGATTTCACCTGGTTTTAATGAGCCACAGAACCTGCGCAATCCATGAGTGTCCCAGTTTAAAGTGATGATATGGTAAACCTACTTATTCACTATGGGTTTTGTGAACAGACAAGTCATATTACCTGAAAGATTGTGGAGGCATTAAAACATGCATTTAAGGGGCTTGTGGGGATATCTGATGCTGTTGGGGGTATCAGATGGGCATTTTAGGGGGTTGTGGGGAGGTCTGAGAGGCATATGTGGAGCTCTAAAGCATAAATTATGATGGGATCCAGAAATGGTCAGGTAGGACCCCATTTTTTTGAAGTGGTGGGTCCCTGGGACCCACAAATTTTGTCACTCACGGCGATCACTGATAGAGATATATATATCTATATCTCTATCTATCTCAATATAGAGAGGCTGCACTCAGAGGCGGGGCTTGGATGGTGCATGAGCGTGCGTATATATATATATATATATATATATATACACACACATATATATATATATATATATATATATACACACACACACACATATATATATATATATATATATACATACATACATGTATATGTACAGGTAGAGAGTTTCACATATATAGAAATTAAGGTGGAAAAGCGCTGCACAAACATTAATCGAATGTATGGTTAATAAAACATTTTCAGACACGGTGATATAATAGAGACTATATACTGGCGTATATCCAGATATCTGGTACTATTGCTCTTATAACACAAAGGACATAATAAAACACTTACAAAAATGTGATAGATGGATAGATAGATATCCATCTATCGTCTATGTCTATCTAAGTATGCAGAAACAAGGTAAAAATACTGTTAATAAAAATAGCTGATAATCCTATACAAAGATATGGTCACTTATGGAGCCGATGAGATGGTCCATATAATGGAATGGAATAGCAGACAATGATGTACATTGTAATGTCTTGTAACTCTGCTAATGAATATGTCAGGAGATAGCGTGGCTGTATGTAGCCTGAAACACAGTGTCCACATACCCATAAGTATCACCTCCTCAGATGGACAGATCTGTCAATGCTGTAAACGATATATCCTCCGGCAGCACAGTGGGATCGCTGTTCCTACCAGCTGGATTGTGACCCTGTGGTCAATTGCTTGATCATCCGATGCGGAGGTTGTGCCTATACCACACTGGTGGGAGCCGTATCCCAGCGGCCAAATGTTGGTATGTATCAGAGGGGAAATCAAACAACACGTGAGTCGTAATCAGGCATGCCAGGTGAAGCGGCTAAAGAGGTTTCTGGGGCTTGATGTGCGCGGTCTCCACGGGGTGGCAGGTAGTAGCTTCGGGGGTGCGGAAATGCAAAGTGGAATGTCAGATAGTTATTGCTTAACGCGTTTCACCGCTAGCAGCGGCTTTCTCAAAAGGCAGAAAGTTTCACATATACGAAATGCACGGGACCGGGAGCATTTCAGATATGGGAATTTTTTCAGTATCTAGAATACCTGGGGGTCCGGCGGTGTAGGCGGGGGTGCGTCTGGGTTTGGCTTCTGTTGTGGGTTCAGCGGCGTCCATGGCAGGGAGCGGGAGTTCAGCAGCGTCCGCACGGGGTGCAAAAGGGTCCGGCAAGGGTATGGGAGGGTCCAGTTGCGTCCGCAGGGGGTTCTGGCGCTGTGACAGAAGTAGCTGGTGAAAGAATGGTTACAAAGCCACTCCCACACCAGCAGTCATTGGACAGTGACGTCATGGCACCAGGTCACGTCATGATGTAACGGCACATCCAAAATATCCTGGTTTTATTTATTTTTAACATGATGTTATAGGTCATTTTATTTTTATTATGGCGGTCCTGATCAAAACTCGATACGGGGCCTCCGAGTAGGAATGGTATACTATACAGAATACAAGGGATGGCCACTAATTATCGATGGCTGTAAACCGATGTTAAGGAAACATCGGCTGCCGTGGCCTCAAATAATCGATGGTTTCTATTTATGGTTGAACCCATCGGCCATCGAGGATACAGCTGTCAATGGCCATCATTACAGTATACCATAAAAATTGCTATTTTTACGGTGTTTAAAAAACATTTTTTTATAAAATTGTGTTGGATAAGTCTTAAAGATGTTCTTGACCAAATTCAGTCATAAAAAAACATGGCAATTTTTTGAACGGTTTTTGGAAAAAAAAATAGTTAAGTGGTTAAGGGTGGGGAGACTCCTGTGCAGAGAGGAGAATTTGCAGCCCAAAGGAAGCATCCTGAGAGGCAAAGGTATCAAATGCATAACACCTCAGAAAGGTCTGGACAGAAGACCACGTGGCCGCCTTACAAAGCTAAACAGCCGAGGAACCACAGTGAGCTGCCCACGAAGGACCCACAGACTAAGCAGAATGAGCAGTAACAGAGGGCAGCACTGGAAGGCTCTCACGTGTAAGCCACTGAAGATATCGGCATGCAAAGCCATCTAGCTAAAGTTTGTTTATTGGCTGGCCATCCCTTCTTGTGAAAGCCGTAGAGGACAAACAAGGAGTCTGACTTTCGAAGGGAACTGGAATGGTCCACAGAACTCCTGAGGGCACATACCACATCCAAAGAGGCCTCACCTGCCGAGAGGTCTAGAGAATTAAAGGCCGGTACAATAATTTCCTCAATGTGGAAACTAGAAACCACCTTAGGAAGGAACCCAGGAAGAGTCCGAAGCACCGCCCTGTCCTGGTGAAAGACAAGAAATGGGGAAGGGCAAAAGAGAGCCCCAAGTCTGACACTTCTGGTGGAAGCAATAGCCAAAAGAAAAACAAACAGTCTTAGCTGTAAGCCATTTGAGATCCACTTTGTCCAGGGGGGTAAATTTATTAAAGTGAGTTTTTAGAAGTGAGTTTTAAAGTGATGTTGCTCATAGCAACCAATCAGATTCAACTTGACATTTAACTAGCACCTTTTAGAAGATAGCAGCTAGAATCTGATTGGTTGCTATGGGCAACATCACTTAAAACTCACTTCTAAAAACTCACTTTAGTAAATTTACCCCCAGGGGTTCAAATGGAGGGCCCTAAGGACAACAGCCAAATCCCAAGGTGCCACAGGAGGGACAAAGGGAGGCTGAATACGAAGAACACCCTGTAGGAAAGCGGATAACATGTATAGAGGAGCAATCCTTCGCTGGAACCACACTGGAAGAGCAGATACATGCACCTTCATTGAGGCAAGACGGAGAACAAGATCCATACCCGCCTGCAGGAAAGCCAAAACGCTGAACAATTTGCTTTATTAGAAGTACTTGGCTTGTAAAAGTTAGTCGCCAGGACTAAAATCTTGATCGCCATGACGACCTGGCCCCCGGGATTTGTCGAGCCCTGCAGTAACAGCATTGCTGAGTGGATGGACACTCGGCGACTGTGGAGGCATCTGCGTACTTGCGTCAGCAAAGTGGAGATCTTATCCAGAGACAGAAAGATCAGCTTCTGTTGTGAATCCAACAGAGCTCCCAGATGTAGCATCCTTTGGGATGGGATCGGGGAGGACTTCTTCGAATTGATTAACCACCCGTGCATCTGTAGCATAGATATAGTCAGCTGTAGGTGGTGAAGTCCCTCTGGAGACCCTGCCTTACTGCCATCATTTTGGTAAACACCCGAGGTGTAGTAGATAGGCCATACGGCAAAGCCCGAAACTGGTAATGTTGTTGCAGTACAGCAAACCTAAGAAAATGCTGGGGAGCCAAAGCAATTTGAATATACAGGCATGCATCCTGAATATCCAGACACCATAAAATCCCCAGGTTCCATAGCCAGTATTATTGAGCGTAGGCTTTCCACCCTAAACCAAGCTACCCTGAGGAATTTGTTCAGGGATTTAAGATTACGGATAGGCTGGGATCCGTTTGGATTATGTACCAGAAAGAGTTTGGAATAACAACCAGTTCCCTCTGTGGCAACGGGACTGGTACTAATACTTCTGCTTGAAGCAAAGATTGTACGGCCATGTCGTCCCGTGAGAAACTACTTCTCTTACCCAGGTCTCTACGGTGGTCAGACACCAACATTGGGTTACCAAACGAAGGGTTTATCCTCTGACTTGGAAGGAGGACGTCTTGTACTTCAGGCCTGTTTCGTAAGGTTTGACAGCCCTACTGGAAGTTCTGACCTGTGAGCCAACGTTCCATTCACCTTTTCCATTCAAACTTATTTCACTTCTGTCTCCTTCATTCAAACTTAAATAAATTAAAATACACCCTACTGCGCCTGCTCTCAACACAATCAAATTATAATTCCATCAACAGCACGAATGACCGACTTGTAGCCAAGTCTAAGGGCCACTTCTCCCTTCTAATACTTCTTGATGCCTTTGTTTTTAAAACAGTCGATCACCCATGTAAATGTTCGCTCCCCTGGCTGTTGTGACACTACCCTTGACTAGTTCACCTCCTATGCATCAGGTAAATCCTTCAGTGTCTCTACTACTGACCTTTGGTCCACTTCTATTGAATCAGGTGCCCAAAACTCTATTCTTCTTCCACCACACAACCTGTTGAGGAAAACTCATAAGCTCCTTCAGTCTCTACCACCACATATACACAGAAGACACCCAAATACACCTGTCCTACCGCAAACTGTCTTCTTTTTTTTTAGCCCATGTGTCCAACTGCCTGCCAACTCTAACACCACCTCAAACTTAACAAGTCCAAATTTGGGCTAATTATCTTTTTCCCCAGCTACTGACATGATCCCTCTTCAAATGTGCCTTGCATTTGACATGATACTCTCCACCTATTTGGCAGGCTAGGTGTCATCAGTGGCCCAATCATCAGCTTCACTCCTTATATCAGGACTAATCATTCTTTCCAGCTGTACAGTATTACTCTGTAAATCACTATTATTTTTTAAACCATTTCTTTTTTTATGCTATTATATGCCAACTGTCTGGCACAGGGAAATCCGTGGCACCTTATGAATAAATGGGAACACTGATGATACTAATATCAGTGGTAATAGGTCACTGTTACAGAGTTCAGTTTATACAATACCCGATAGTCCAGTATTTGTGGTAGTCTAAAGGTGCGTACACACTGGGCAATTAAAATGAGCGATTGAACGATTAGGACATCGCAATCGTTCATTAATCGTTAAGTATAATGTCAAAAATCGTCAAGCGATGCGCACTCCCGCTGGTCGTTTGAAAACAATCATCGCCTGATCATGCAAGCCAACCTGCCGATTACGACAGGTTGGGCATGTTCGGGGATGAGGGAGGGTGCCTGCACTGAACAACATATCATCCAGTGTAGGCACATTATCCCACTGCACAGGAAGATGAACGGTTGTACAATTACAATGTCGTATTCGTTCAGTCATTTCTCTATTGCCCAGTGTATACGCACCTTTAGTCATGCTAGGACTTGTAGTTCTACAGCAAATATTTATCCATAGGTTACCGATATCTGTGGATTTCACTTAATATGTTAGAATACTGTGCTGAAACCATATGAATGGGACAGGGGTGACGTGTAGTGTTTAAGCGCACCCTACTTGCCTACTTTTGAAATGCATTTTAGGGAGATAGTGAAAGCAACACCTATGAGCGCGGCGGTAAAGTGGGAGTGTACTGCTACATCTGAGACGCGTGTCATAAAACTGACTTACATCCACATGTAAACGAGACCCAAAGCAGTTAGAAAATATGAGATATGGTAAGAACTTACCTTTGTTATCTCTATTTCTACGAAGTCCATAGGGTTCCACAGGATACCTTGGGGTATAGGTGATGACGTCAGGCATCGGGCACCATAGAGTTAAGTTTTCAGACCTCCCAGGATGCACTAGGGTCCCCCTCCTATACCCCGCCCCCGAGCCAAGGCATCTCAGTTAGTTACCAAGCCATAGGCCGGAGGAGGAGAAGGAAGAGAGAAAAAAGATCTGGACACACACAAAAATCACATTCTCACCAGAGGGAGACGGAAAAACCGGTGACCAGAGTAAAGCCCATCTGCAGCACAGGTGCGACAGGGCGGGAGTCCTGTGGAACCCTATGGACTTCGTAGAAATAGAGATAACAAAGGTAAGTTCTTACCATATCTCATTTTCTACTTCAGGGTCCATAGGGTATCCACAGGATACCTTGGGGATGTCCCAAAGCAGTATCCTTTAAGGGTGGGGACGCTCCTGTGCTGAAAGGAGAATCCGCCGCCCGAAGGAAGCATCCTGAGAGGCGAAGGTGTCAAACCTGTAATACCTCACGAAGGTATGGACAGAGGACCACGTAGCAGCCTTGCAGATCTGGACTGCAGAGGCACCACGTCGAGCTGCCCACGAAGGACCCACAGCGGTAACTGCAGAGGACTGTCCACAGACAGACCCTGAAGGTCTGAGAACCAGTGCCGTCTGGGCCATGCGGGAGCTATCAACAGGAGCGTCCCTCCTTCCTATTTGAATTTCCGGATTACCCGTGGAGGAAGGGAAACCGGAGGAAAGAGATAAGCAAACCGGAACATCCAACGGACGGACAGAGCATCCACCAGAGACGCCTCTTTGTCTCTTGTGCGAGACCCGTACACCGGCAACTTGTTGTTGTGCCGGGACGCCATGAGGTCGATCTCTGGAAGACCCCACCTGTCAACCAGCAGTTGAAAAACGTCCGGTTGCAGGGACCATTCCCCCGGATGAACGTCCTGGCGACTGAGAAAGTCCGCCTCCCAGTTTAGCACTCCCGGAATGAAGACAGCTGATATGGCCGGAAGATTGCGCTCCGCCCATACCAGGATCCGAGACACCTCTACGAGAGCCGGCCGACTTCGGGTTCCTCCTTGCCGGTTTATGTATGCCACGGTGGTAGCACTGTCCGACTGGACCTGCACTGGGTGACCTTGGAGAACCCGATGTGCCTGCTGGAGAGCATTGAAAACCGCTCGGAGTTCCAAGATGTTTATTGGAAGCTCTGCTTCTGCCGGAGTCCACCTGCCCTGGAACAAGTGTGGACCCGAAACTGCTCCCCAGCCCAGAAGACTGGCGTCCGTTGTCAACAGGACCCAATTCGCCACCCAGAACGGACGACCCTTGTTGAGATGGGTCGTCTACAACCACCAGGCAAGGGACAGGCGAACCTCCGGAGTGAGCACTATCGTCTGGGATTTTAGAGACTGAGGCAGTCCATTCCACTTGGACAGGATCAGGTGCTGCAGAGGTCTGGAGTGAAACTGGGCATATTCCACCATGTCGAATACCGACACCATGGAGCCCAGTAACCTCATCGCCGAGTGTAGAGACATCCGGCGGCTGTGCAGACAACTGCGCACCCTCGACTGTAAGGCAGAGATCTTTTCCCCCGTCACAAAGATCCTTTGCTGTCCCGAGTCCAATAAGGCCCCGAGGTGCAGAAAACCGCTGAGACGGGATCAGGGTGGACTTCTGCCAGTTTATCAACCAGCCGTGCCGTTGCAGTAGCGCAATGGTCAGGTCCAAGTGGCGCAGAAGGAGCTCCGGAGATCCTGCCACTAAGAGAAGGTCGTCCAAGTACGGCAACATGCGGACTCCCTGCAGCCGCAGGGAAGCCGCCATGACCGCCATCACATTGGTGAAAACACGTGGTGCTGTCGCCAGGCCAAAAGGTAACGCCCGGAACTGAAAGTGGTCGCTGCGGATTGCAAACCTGAGGAACTGCTGATGGCGCAAAAGAATAGGGACATGCAGGTAAGCGTCCTGTATGTCCAATGACACCATGTAGTCCCCAGGTTCCAGCGCCAGAATGATGGACCGCAGGGTCTCCATCCGAAACTTCGGCACCCGCAAAGACTTGTTGAGAGCTTTGAGGTTGAGAATCGGACGATACGACCCATTGGGTTTCTGCACCAAAAAGAGATTGGAATAGAAACCCTGGCCCCTCTGGGAGAATGGAACAGGCACTATAACTCCAGCCTGGAGCATAGTGTGCAAGACCTTTCGCAGCTCCATGGCTTTGTTCCGGTCTGATGGTAGACCCGTGGTGAAGAATCGAGCTGGGGGTCTGTGCCGGAAGGAGAGGGCATACCCGTGTGAGACCACCTCGAGGACCCAAGTGTCTGTCGTGGTGACCGACCAACACTGGGCGAATTGCAGCAGGCGGCCTCCCACTTTGGGATCCCCCAAAGGGAGGCCCGGACCGTCAGGCCGCAGGCTTGTCATCTGGCTTAGGGGCCGGACGTCTGGTACTCCAGGCCTGCTTCCGGGGCTTGGCCGATTTCTTAGGGCCAGCCTGACGGGGAAAAGACTGTGCTTTAGGCCTACCCTGGGCCCTATAAGACCGAAAGGACGATGTACCTGAACCAGAAGGAACAGCAGCCGACGGGAGACATGCTGATTTAGCTGCCGCCAGCGTGGCTATAATCTTGTCCAGGTACGGACCGAAGAGAACCTCTCCGTTAAAAGGCAATGCCTCCAAACCCTTTTTAGAATTAGCGTCCGCCTTCCAGGATCGCAACCACAAGGTGCGATGAGCAGCCACCGCTGCCGAAGAAATTCGAGACGCCAGGGTACTAATATCTAAGGCCGCTTCGTTGATATAAGTGGCCGAATCCCGGAGATTGCCGATCAACTCCGTCTGCTCAGCCGAACAGTCGGGATCGAAGGACGCCTCCAACGTATCAGCCCAGCGCTCCATAGCTCTGGCAACCCAGCAAATGGCCATAGCTGGCCGTGCTGCCCCCCTGCAAGGGAATAGACGGACTTCAGGCAGATCTCTACCTTGCAGTCCGTAGCATCCTTAAGGGAGGACATGGATGGCATGGGCAATGTGGCACTACGGACAAGGCGTGTCACATGAGAATCCACCTGTGGAGGGGATTCCCACTTGGCAAAATAATTGTCCGCAAACGGATACGCCACTGCTAAACGCCTTTGAGGCTGATATCGTTTGCCTGGCTGTTTCCACGCTTCCTCTAGGTGGTCAACTAATTGTCCTGAAAGAGGAAACACTGTGGTATCTCCTTTAACATCCTTGAAAAAGGCGTATTTGGACTTTGATACCGGAGGTTCCTCATCCTCAATAACTAAAGCAGTGCGGACACCTTAGACTTTGCGTCCGACTCTTTAGGACGGGGAGGTTCCTGGACAGAAAGATCCAGAATCTCCTCATCATCGGACGTCCCGTCATCCTCATAAGGAGCGGACTGAGGCGCCACCGGCCGCTTGTGGGGCCGCATCACAGACTCCCCCTGCAACACGTCTGACAACTGCTGTACAGAGCTTGTTAACGAATTAACCCACACAGGCTCATGAGAGACCTGAGGAGGGGAAATAGGGAGACCGTGGGGTACCATTAATTGTCTCGGGAAACCCTGCATGGGTGACGACACCACTGACTGCTGTGACAATCCCATCTGAGTGAACGGAGGTTGCGGAGCTAACTGGCCCACAAGGGTTGTAAGCGCCTTGGCGAAACAAGCCCAGGGCGGCTCCTGTACCGATGCTGTGACCGTAATAGGCCGCGGTAATAAATAACACGGTCGGCATAGCTCTTCCGCGCTACCCTCCCACTCCGCTATAGGTGCCTTGCACGTAGTACACCGAAGCTGTAGAGGGAAGTCACTCTCAGACATGATGGTAAATATGTGACCCCTCTCAACAATACTTGTTCGTATAGTGAGAGACCACCCTGCAGCACCACACCACAAGGGCTTTAGCAGAAAGACAGGGACAGTGATAAGGCTGACAGTTAAGAAAGTAAAGTACAGGCAGCAGCGCTAGCACAGTCACATACAATGCAAAGAAAAATCAATTCCTGCACATTCAGCGCTGATTCTCAACTACACAGACACAGAGTCTGGTAGGACACAGCGCTGCACACACAAACCTGACCCAAATCGGAGATGTATGCGGGGGGACCCAGACGACGATGCCTCTGATTCCAGGCTTCCAGCAGTGTTCACCATGCGGTTGTAAGATGGCCGCCGAGGAGCTTAGAGGAGGCTGGCCTGGGGGAGGAGCGCTGCTACAGAGCCAGTCAGCGTTGCAGAGAGGACTGTGCAGCGGGGGAGGCGCCGGCTGTGAGAAAGGGAAGGCGCGCTCCCCTGGCATGCATTTAACCCCCGAGACACCGCAGCGCTACCGCTCTGCTGCGGTCCGCTGTCCCAGGGGGGTAGTGGAAGCGCAGGTTAGATACCTGGCTCCACGCTGCAGCCAGTCCCCAGGGAGCACCCTGCCTGGGGACTCTGGACCATGGGTTCAGCGGGGACCCACCGCGGGACCCCGCTGCTTACCTTGCTGTCCCCCTTGAATCCGGCCATGGTCCCAAACATCTGGGGTCACCGCTAGCAGTGACCCCAGATGCTCACCAGCATCCCCGGATCGGTACCGGCGTTCTGGTACCGGCAGGGGTGGAGGGAAGACGGCATGGACGTCAGTACTGACTGTCCATGCTGTACTCCCAGATGTGCAGCCACAGCTGCTTGAAGAAAACTTCAGGGGCTCTTCTTAGCCCCCACTCCAACAGGTGCATCCGACTCCGGCCGGGCACCAAACTAAACTGAGATGCCTTGGCTCGGGGGCTGGGCATAGGAGGGGGACCCTAGTGCATCCTGGGAGGACTGAAAACTTAACTCTATGGTGCCCGATGCCTGACGTCATCACCTATACCCCAAGGTATCCTGTGGATACCCTATGGACCCTGAAGTAGAAATAGCTACTTGTTGATGAAAACACACTGATACTTTTCAGAAAATGCATGTAGCCATAGGAATCATTGAGCAGGGAAGTGATACTAATGATCCCATTTGAATGTTTATAGCTTTATATGAGAGAGATATATCTATCTATCTCACAGAGTGCTAGACTTTTCAGGGAGATTGCTACTATCTCAGTCAGTCTCCCTGACAATCAGGAAGAGTTAGCAAGTATGAAATGCACAATGAATGTGGGATGTGGCCAATAATTAAAATAAATGCCTAATATTCCAAACAATGTACAGCACCAAGCTACCCGGAACAGACAGGGGATGTGTTTGCGGCAGAAAGCACATAAAGAAACCCCCAACAATATTCTGTCTTTCTGGGCAGAACAAAGAAAACAAAAAGCTAAACTAATTGCACGCACACACATATGCCCAGTCACACACGCATAGTCACATATGCCCAGTCACACACGCATACAGTCACATATACCCAGTCACACACGCATACAGTCACATGTACCAGCCACACGCACGCACAGTCTCACCAACCTCTCATATCTCTCAGCCAGCTTCGGGTCCTCCTGTGCCCGGGACAGAATACTGGCGTCATGTGACCCACGCTGCTGTCTCTCCTCCAACTCCATGTTGAGCGCGGCAGAGATTGGCGGTGAACTGGGGTCGACGGTGACTGAGCCGCGCGACTACAGGAGATGAGAGGATAACAGTGTGCGACCCGGAACCGCCGCCAATTATTCAAACCCGCTTCCCAGTAAGCACTGGACGGAGGCGGAGCTAACACTTGTAGTATTCCGTTCTGTGCTGTGATTGGTGGACACAACATATGTATATATACACTCAGGCTCCGAGCCTATGATCAGCACTCCTCCTGTGTCCCCGCCGAACAAGTTGCTTTCTCATATGGGCTCTCTCTGACCCACCTACACCGTCACAAATTGCAAAGTGCCTGCTATCATCGTGTCATATCCGTCTGCCTCCGGGTCTGCACCATCCGATATGATTATTCTGACTTGCAGCAAAGTAAGGGCTGCATCCCTGGGTAACAGCGCAGGGAGGATAGGCTGTGTATCAGGGGATAGGCAGTGGGGGTTAGGCTGTGTATCAGGGGATAGGCAGTGGGGGTTAGGCTGTGTATCAGGGGATAGGCACTGGGGGTTAGGCTGTGTATCAGGGGATAGACAATGGGAGATAGGTCATACAGTATAAACAATTTTGTTTTGCCCACTAATGGTGCGTACACACTAGACGATATGCTCCCTGAGCAATATCGTCTAGTGTGTCCCCGGCAGGGTGTGCTCAATGTCATTCATGACACTGAGCACACCCGCTGAACGATATCATTAACAATATCGTTCAGCGCCGGGCTCTCTTCCCCCATTCCGCAACATGCAGCAACCTGACGACATCGTCAGGTTGGCCTGCATGTTAACCCGATGAACGATGATGATGAACGACCCGCGGGAACGCGCGTTGTCGTTATCGTTCATCATTTTAGTGATAAAAATGGACGATAAAGTGGACGACTGAACGTTATCGTTCAGTCGTCCACTTTAATCGCCCAGTGTGTACCCACCATAACACTGGATTAACACAAAATAACTGGATTAACACAAGATTAAAAAGAAATGTGACCCAAGTGCAGGGGTTAAAGTGGCAAGGAACGGGGTGGAACTGTGTTCCGTCACCTCTAATGATAGGTGGAACTATGTAGTTCCCCATCTTGTCACATCCCTGAATAGAAGTCCTACAGACAAAGTACCACTGTCTGGTGGCGGCCGCCTCCCCATCCCTGGTTTCCGGCTCCCTGTACCTGCTCCTCATCCGCGCGCGGCCTGCCCCTCACTTTGTGGCCCTGCATCCCGGCAGCTTCTTTTGCAGCACAGCATATGTGACGTCATGCCTTCACTGTTGCTGCATAGTGCACTGCGGAGCCATGAAGAGAAGCAAGGGCCAGGGCAGCCACGTATGTAAGCTACTGCTAGAGGGACATGAGGGATATAAGCTGCTGGTGGGAGAGGAGACACAGGGAGCTGCTGGTGAGGGACACGGGCAGGGAACTGAAGGTGAGGGACACAAGGCCAGGGACAGGGAGCTGCTGAAAGGGCACAAGGGGGTAAGCTGGGGGACACAGGTGTGTGGTGTTGGAGTGAAGACACGGGAATGGGCTGGTGCTTGTGAAACACAGGATGGTGGTCCTGAAGAGACGGTGGGATAGGGAACTTTTTTTCTCTTTTTTAAGCGACCTGACATTGTAGACTCAGCTGATGGCAGGAGTGCTAAAAAGCATCTAAAATGTATCTCACACTGTCATAGCCCCCAAAGCTTTTGGGGGCCTAGGCGGGCCCCGGCCATTTACTTAAAAGTTTCCTATACACAACGGTGAGTGCGTAAAGATCAGTCTTAACATTGTTCTGGCCTCTCAGAGTAGCGCTGCCTAATAATGTGTGTGTGTGGGCAGGGGGAGTAGGCGGTGGGGAAGGTGAGTTCCACCACCTCTCTAGGACCACTTCAAGCCGTGCCCAAGATTACAGTAAAGTACAGTAACATTCTGCCTCCTTGCTTTAGGCTTTCAGTCTCTGAGCTACCTGTAAGTTACTGTGTCTCCAAATGGGAATGTAGTCAACTTACCTGCGTCCGGAATGCCAGGCGCCAGAATCCAGATGCGGAAAGCCCGATTTGGGATTAAAGATAGGCGTCTAAAACCCAACGCCTATTTTTAGCCCGACGCTGAGATCCTGACAACCGCCATGCCGAACTAAGGTAAGTGGGGTATGTTAGGCGTTAGCCGTGTGGGGCGGGGAGGGTTAGGTTTAGGGACCCCCAAGGGGCGCCTAACCCTAATCTCCCTAACCGTTAAATAACCTTTAGTAACCTAGCGGGCCTCACCATTGAAGTTGATGGTGGGCACTGCTGAGAGGCGGATGCTCGCCGTTCTCAGCCAATGAAAGCTCAGCACTGGGATTTCTATACAGAAATGCCGTGGCTGAGCGGTCATTCGGGTAGTACTGTCCTTAGAGGATAGTACTAAGTTTGTGGTCTGGGATTTTTTGTTTTAAGAAGACCGTGGATGCCTACTTGGACAAGAGGACCTGTCCAGGTATTGAAGGTGAGTATGTGTGTAATAAAACTTTACTGTCACAGTGTGTGTGTCCTGTCTTTATGTTAACATTTAGTTACAGGTGAACTACAGGTATCAGCGGGCCCTTAATGCCCCGCATGCTGGTACTCGTGGTTCTCCAAGTACCAGCATGCGGGGTAGGCTTGCTCGGACTTGTAGTTCTACTGTTAAAGACAATGTTATTACATCTATTTTTTACATCACACTTAACATAACTCTGCACCCACCGCCAGGGGTGCCGGCGATAGCCCCGGGCTATTAGTCCTGGCCTGGGGTGCAATGGATAGGGGCCGCTTTATTGGGAGGTCCCCACCTCCCCAGGGATCCCCGGCCTGTGCTGACTATTGGTCAGGCGTAATGCTTAGGCCGGGGGACCCAGTGAAAGGATTCCCCTGTCTATGGCATTACCTCCCCCCACTAGAAAGAGTCCGATGCTGGTTATGAAAAATATAGGAGATCCGTGCTCATTTTGTCCCCTGTATTTTCAAAATCAGGACCGACTCGCTGAGCCCAGTGCTGGTTGTGCTAAATACAGGGGATCCCTACGTCTTTTGACCCCCGTATTTACACAACCAAGGCTGGCTCTCAAAAGCCCGGGGCTAGTTGTGCTTTAAGGGGGGGACCCTACGTCATTTTTATTTTTACACTTCAATAAATTTTTAAAAAGATGCATGCATGGATCGCACTGATCTGTGCATGCATCTATGTCTAGATAGTACACCCCATTATTTAGATTTGGGCAGACATTTATATAACACACGATCTAATGATTGGGAAATTGTTAACGACGCACGATATGTTGTATGTCAAATTACACTGTTTTTGCTCCATATCGTTTGTCCAGGAGTGCCAGGGAGTTCAAGGGAATCACTGACGACATTGCATCGTTTGTGAGCCATCTAGTGTGTAGGCACCTTAACCCTGCAATGGTGAGGATCCAATGTATCATCACCAGCGCTAGATCTTTTTCCAGATGTTTCCCAGATATTTCCCAATGTTTTCTTTTTTTTTTAAAACTTTGTGTAACTGCTGGCAGTTGCAGTTACTGTGTGTGTGATGCTGCCATTTCATTGTACACACTGCTGCATTCATGCATGCTGCTGGGGGCTGTGGCTGATTTATATCAGCTGCACCTGGGACGGGGATCCCCTGTTAGTGGGACCCAAAAGTAAAATGTTTAAAGGGAAGAGGGTACCTTTGAGGGCATTAAAACAACATCATTTGTACAACAATCATATATAATACTGATCTTAGTACCAATCACCCCTGTTTGTCTTCCCCTCCCTTTTAGAATGTAAGCTCTTACGAGCAGGGCTCTCTGGGCCTGATTAAGAGCCGGACGCAAAACTGTGTTCGCCTGCAGTAGGTATGACCATCAAAATGTCAAACCAAGCGCTCGCACGTATGGTCGCTCGTAGCGAGTCTTCCGCCCCATATTTCCCCAACCCCTCCTCTAGCTAACGAGTGTCCGAAATAGCTCTACTCGTTTTTTGTTGATGTGTTCGCTCGCACAAGTACTACCGGAAGTAGGCCTGTCATTTGTCGATTGCCTTGTTTCTCGTTTGGCCAAACATCCGTGAATCGATTGGTGCCAATCATTACCTTAATTTACTTAATTGTTGGTCGAATGTTTTCAATCTTGTTTGTTTTTTGAATGTCATTAAACTTTATTGTTTGTTTTGTGTTCAATTTGTTCCGTAGATTCCGTCCGCTTTTAAGGGCAAACTTGTTGTTTCTTTTAATTACAAAGACTGTTTATTTGGTTTTGTTTTTTTTATTTTGGTTTATAATATAGAAAATCTTTTTTTTTTTTTTTGTTCGGATTGTTGCTAACGCACCAAAATGCATCAAGCCAATCCTAAGTCACAATATATTTTTATGGGTTGTTCACATGACTCGCACATTAACCAATAGAATTGTTCATGTTATTTATGAAAGTACATTAGCCAATCAAAATTTAGGGGTCCCTGTAATAAAACTGATGTGTGTAAAAAAAAAACCATTGCCATCATGAGAGCCAGTGCTTTTACACGGCGTGAGCTGCTGGTGCTCACCGAAGTGATCGATAGCCGGATAAACGATAGGCCGCCCCCCGTCATCAACATCCTAAAGCGACGGGCGTACGTGGAGGTGCCGCGGAGGCTGTGTACTTTGGGGTATCGCCGGACCATCGGACAATTGGTGCGCCGTAGGTCCGATTTGCGGCGCAGGTCCCCGCACCTGCTTGTGCATCTTCGGATGTGGATCCGTCGGCGTAAGTGGATATTTGAATGTTTAAATATCTATGTCAATTTTATTTTTGTCTTTGCTAATGTAAATTTGCATAAATATGTGTGCAGTATGCGTTTCTATTTTGCTAAATGAGACCTTGTTAATGTAAATTTCTTGGGTTTTTTTTTGGTTAATGTTTTACATTTCAAATGTTTTTTGGAATACATATTTGGTAATATTCCAAACTATACATCATTTATGTCAGGAGCGAAGCCAGAGACGTCGTCGGAGGCCTGCCCGACCCCTCTCCCCAACTCCCAACATGTCCTCCCCTGCCCACTCCTCCCAAATTTCTCCACCCTCCCCTGACCTGGACATCCCTCTTTCAAATCCCTCTCCTAGACCCAAATTTCCCCTCCCTCCCCTGTCCTCCCCATCCACATTTCCACACCCTCCCCTGATCCACCCTCTCTTTCTTCAACTCCCTCCCCTTTATCCCCATCTCAAATAACCCCTCCTTATTCCTCAATCCATTGGCCGACATCGTCTGAGGAGGAGGATCTTGCCCAACCTGTTCCTGAAGCTGCGGATAATTTGTTTTACATGTGTGCAAGCAATTTCTGAAAAGGTGCCCTATATGCATACACTGTGGTATCCTGGAATACAATTTAAGGGCATTACAAATTTGAACAATTATGTCGTTTTTTTTGGACATTCATCACATTTTTTTTTTTTTGGTTTAAATGTAAAATTTAAGGTCCATTTTTTACATTACAATGTCTTCCATTTTTTTATTTATTTTTGGGGTGTACAACAAAATGTTTTTTGTTTTTTTTGGGGGGGGTTTCTACATTCTTCTTTACAAAATTATTTTTTTCCTGGCCACATATGCCACAGCCCAATACAAGTTTCTTGTGGCTTTTTTAATTTGTATTAAATCAAAATACAAATTGTGTAAGGATTATTTCAGATGCCAAAGTGATTCAACCCACTAGTCTCATGTTGTTGCTTCATTTTTTTGGGGGGGGCAATTGGTAATTTAGGAGATTTCATTTAACCACTATATTTTGATAAAAAATTTAGCATGGTATGTTAATTAATTTTCATGGTAAATCATATTGTCCTTTTTTTGAAAAAAAAAAGTATATTAATACACAGATTTCTCTTTCAACAGAGCCAAGGATGCGGGATCATCTGATTTTGGAACAACTCCACAATATGCATGGGCATTTGATCCAGATTCTTGTGGCCATGGACCATTTGGTGTCCTTATTGCGCCATTAATATTGGTTTTATTTTGCTTTGGTTAATAAAAATTTTTTCACTCAAAAAATCTAATTTATTGCCTCAAACATTAGCTACAAAGGACAATGAATTTGTTTGCATGTGTTAAATGTTTTTTGCTTCATTTTTTTTTTGTTTTTGCTAATGAAAATGCAAACAATGTTCCAGATAAAAAAGATTTAAATTTTTAGGGTCCAAAATTTTAGAAATATTTTGAAAAAATTACATAACATACAATTTGAGTGGTTTTCCAGAAATTGTAGACATAACTTAAAATTTCTAATATTTGGATAATTGACATTAACTCCATAATGGTTCGCTAGAATACCCTTATGTAGTTAATGCATTTTTTACCAAAAAATATTGCAAATCCAAAAGGTTGTCAAAACTATGCAAACTATGCAAACATGTTAATTTTTGGTACAAAAAATTGAAAAAGCAAAAAAAAAACACTTTACACTTGGAAACAAATTTCAAAGGTACTGTCCATTTGTTAAAGGCTTTTGGTGTATTTTAAACTTAAAAAAAAACAAAATTTAAAAATTTTTATTACACATCACAAAAAACAAGAAATATACACACAAATTTAAAAATCACAAAATCAAGAACTGGTTGAAGATGTTGCATGCCAACATGTCCAAATTCAGGGTAAAAACACATTTGTCCAGGTGTTAAGTTCATTTTTGAGTCATTATTGTCACAGTCGTTCAATTTCAGGGAGTAAGCAGGTTGTTGTTTTGTTTGGGAAAAAACAAGAAAAGAAGCATTTTACAATTCAAAACATAGGATAGTTAACACACATAATTTACCTTCTCCCCCATGTAAACAAATGTTAAAAAAAGGAAAATAAAATACCTGAAAAAACGAGAAACGACCTCATCACGTATGGCCCCCCCAGACACTGTCCTCCGACCAACCTCAGGGGGCCATCCTCAGGCAAGGCATCCTCTGGCTGCATTGGGACCCCACTCCTTATGGCGATATGAAATATCCCACACAGGACCACAATTTTGGAAACCATAGCCGGCAAATACATGAGGTCGCCACCAGAACGGTGGAGGCATCTAAATCGGCCTTTTAAAAGGCCAATGCAGCGCTCCACCACCTGCCTGGTGGCAGTAAGTGCGGAATTTTATTGACTTTGTGGCCCTGGTGTAGGAACCAAATAAGGAGTGAGCAGCCAGGGCGTGCAAGGGTAACCACTGTCTCCTGTGAAAATAAAAAAAAATTCAGTACCATTTCTAAGTCAACAGTGTTTGTTTTTAAAATTAAGGGTACCACTTACCCAAAAGCCATGCATCACCAGCTTGTAGGTTGTTTAATTTGTGCCAAAGCCCTGATTGCCGGATGACAAATGAATCATGTGAACTTCCTGGAAATTTGGCATTCAAGGACAGGATCTGGAGGGAGACATCACATACCACCATTACATTCATTGAATGGAAATGTTTTTGGTTCCTAAATACTGAAGCGGTATGTGAGTGCCGTACACAACCCCTATGATGTGTGGGAAGCCTGCAATAATTAAAAATTTCTGCTTAACCACATTAAGGGACCCGATATCCAATGGCATATTAATAAAATGATGGATGTGCTTAAATAGGGCATCCATTACCGCCCTCAGGATCCTTGAAAAGCAGGATTGGGAAATTCCCGCAACGATGCCAACTGTGGTCTGGAAGGATCCTGAGGCGCAAAAATGTAACACCGACATTAACTGCGTAAGTGGTGGTATTGCGGTTGGATTGTTAATTTGCCTTTCAAGATCACTCTATTAATGAAAGAGTGTCTAGGATGATTTGGGGTGGTAGGTGGTAACGCCTTAAGACCACATCATCAGGCATTCCAAAAAGGGTGACATGTGTTCTAATTATCTGGGGCCTTGCACGCCTACAAGGCCTACGCCTAGGAGGATGTTCAGGTTGGTCGGGGTCGTGGACCATCGCCACTATAATTCGCCCAACATCAATCTGAAATGTTAGACAATGTAGTTATTTTTTTGAAATTTAACAATGTGAAAATATACTTCTCTTTTTTTCACATTAAGAAGAATCTTACAGGGTTGGGCAGTGACATCTTGAAGTAAACCTACGAATTAGAATTTCCATATAAATAATGTAAACATTTTCACCAAAAAAAGACAGGCTAAGGCTAAAATATAAAGAATGCATGCACTACACAGATGATGTTGTTATTCTAGGATTTTACATGAAAATTGTAATGTACGCTTAACCCACTAGACAGGAGATGAACAAACTATACGCAATACAGGTTACAAAATAACGCTTAATGGTACGCTTAACCCACAGACAGGAGATGAACAAACTATACGCAATACAGGTTACAAAATAACGCTTAATGGTATGCTTAACCCACAGACAGGAGATGAACAAGCTATACGCAATACAGGTTACAAAATAACGCTTAATGGTACGCTTAACCCACAGGCAGGAGATGAACAAACTATGGGGGTCATTCAGACCCGCTTGCGAGCGGCAGTACGCTTGCAAGCGGGTCGATGTTCCCCACTGCGCATGCGCACGACGGAGGGAGTGACGGGCTTTCCATTGCTCCGGGTCTTGCACCAAAGGGGGCGTGCTGTTGATGTTGATTGACAGCACGCCCCCTTTGGTGTGCGTGCCAGGGGCGTGGCGGCCAGACAGAGGCGTTCCCATGGGAACGCCTACCGTCTGAAGCCGGCCCCACTGACATCACTAGTGATGTCAGTGGGAGTGATTTTGGCTCTGATAGAGCCAAAATCACTCCAGGGCTTGTGACAGGGAGACCCTATCGCAGGGTCTCCATCGCAAGTCCGATGGTCGCGATGGTCAAGACCATCACGACCATCTTTTTGGCCGCTCGCATATGCTGTGGGTGGTCACCCACAGCTATGCGAGCGGCCAGGAGGCCGCTCCATTTTCATGGAGGAGGGCCCTGATTCAGAACGAGCGCTCTGGTCAGAGCGTCCAGCTCTGAATCAGGCCCTATATGCAATACATTTCGAAAGGTGTTGAGACTGAGAATGAGGAGGCTGCTGGGCCTAGTACCCAGGCCAGGGCCAAACGCAAAAGGCAGCCTCAATTCACAAGAAAGAAGATGGAGGCTTTGGTGCAAAAGTGCATTGATAACCTGGCACACGCACCCCGAAATATGGGTGCAACCCAGAGATGGAAACTGTGGGAGGAAATAGCCAGTGCTGTCAATGGGGTTGGTGACTTTGTCCGTTCAACCAAAGAGGTCAAACGCCGGTACGTAAATGCTGTAACCTATTTCCAAATTTTTATAAAATTATGAAAAAATCTAACCCTACATTTTTTAACAACAGATGGAGCGACTTCAAATATTGGCTAAAACAAAAATTGGCAGATAGGGCTAGGCATGCAGGGGGGACAGGTGGTGGGCCAACCCCTGTGTCATTGGAGCTAACAGATTTGGAGGAGCTGGCACGGGTGTGTGCAGGAAGAGGAGGTGTTTGGCGTGTCCAACATGGACACAGACATGCCAGACTTTGCGGCTCCACATGTTGCCGCAGGTAATTTAGTAAAAAATGTTTGAAAAACTTGTTTAAGTAAATTTACAAATGTACTAATATTTGTATTATCTATCTTTTTCACACAGGCACAGAAGAGGACGAGTCTGCTCCAGAACTGAGGTTTGGCCGCAGTAGATCTGCTGCCTCCGCAGGGGAGGAAGCAGTATATCTGGCTGGGGACCCTGTGGCGGACAGTCCAGGGCCTTCCCCTTCGCAGGCAGTGGCCCTTCTCTCAGATCTCAATGAATAAAACGGATAAGAACACCGAGATTCTGATGTGGATGGACGCCAATCTGATATGGGTGGCGGCCGCCCTGGAGGAAAATGCTGTGGCCAATGTCGGAATAGCTAATGCCCTGGAGCAGCTCGTCTGCCTGTGCATGTTGGAGCCGGCCTCCCTTCCTGCCGGAACATCAGGGCCCTCCACCTCTGGCGCAACATCAGCCATCCCTCCAAATGTGCCTATGCCTAGGCCAGAGGAAACACCATCTACCTCTGGCCAGGCCAGGCGCACGACCAGATGGACAAAGTCATGCTCCCTCCAACATCAAGCCAAGCGGGGGAAAAGGCATTGACAGCACTGGCTAATTCCCCAAAATTCCATCTCTGTGTTTGCCCCATATTTTTTCCCCCCAAAACCTCCCTCTCCTTTCTTGTGAATTGTTTTTTTTTTTTTTTTTTTAATTACTTTGTATTTTTGCAAATGTAAAAAATTAAATTTTTGGCTGAACAAAAAGCCCCCCAAAAAAGTTTGAATTTAATTTTTTTTAAATAAAAAATCAAAAATTGTGTGTCAATTTCATTATCAACTGGCTAAAAGGGACTGGAACAAACATACTTAAATACATAACAAAGGTCATATACTTAAAAAATTATTAAAAAATAAAAGCATCAGGTAACAGGTAAGTAAACAATAACACAAGCAAAGCAATAAGTAGCTGATTGTCTTTCGGTATTTAAAACAAAACAAAAAGAATATTTTACAAAAAAGTAGATTGGTGTTAGGCTATAAAAAAACAAAAGAAAACTGACAACAACATGCGTACGGAATATATCAAAAACATCAAGCATTTTTAACATAAGTGAAACATTTATTTGGTGATTGCTGTGGTTTCAAAACACAAACAAATAGGAACACAACATGTGTTCTAAATTTAGCTAATAAATCAGGGCCATTGCAAATCACCTTCTAACAAGTGAACCAATTATTAGGTGATTGGTCTTGTGCCTTCTTAAGGAGAATAGCAAAACATCGATTCGCTTAGGGAGCTACGAAGAGACCATCATCTTTGCGAGATCCAATACCCTACCACAAGCTGAATGAGCAGTAATAATGGAAACTGGATCACACAGTGACGTATCAAAAATACAGTCCAAATTGGACGTTCGTTCAAGATAATACATGTACGCCCAAAAAACGGCTTGACACGCCTGCGTTTTCACATCTCCACCCCTGTTACCACCCATAAACGGAACATTCTGTCAATCAAATTACATAGGTCACTTCCTGTTCGCTGTGTATACAAGCGAAAGAAAAATTACCGCAATGATACGGCCGCACATGCGCAATGATAACTGGATGCATGCGTGGTTTAAAAAAATCGAATGCGTACCACCGAATGGCTGCTTGCGTCCAGCTCTGAGTCAGGCCCTCTATCCTCTTGTGCTTCTCCCTACTTTAGTTTCATCTACTTCTTACTCACCACTAGGGCACCTAACACTTGGTTGCTTATGTTCTGTTGCTTATCTGGGTGTTATGGTCACTAATGTAGCAATATATATTATCCATGTCTTGGTCCTGTATTGTATTGTTCTGTAAGTCGCTTGTCTACAACTTGTTTATGTACTTTGTAAGGCGCTGCGGAACATTTGTGGCGCCATATAAATAAATGATAATAATGATCAATATGCATAAAAATTCCACAGTTCATGAAGATGATCACCCAACAAATGGCCAAAGCCAAAATTTGATAAAATTCAAATATTGATTGGTGTATTATATATGATTGTTGTACAAATGATGGTGTTTTAGCGCCCTCAAAGGTACCCTCTTCCCTTTAAACTTATATATATATATATATCCAGAGAGGTTCCACACTCACTTCATAATTCATAGCATATTGGGGTAGCTACTCATATAGGTTATATGAGTCATTACAACAATAAAAATAAGTACATGGGGTGCACTCACTAGTCTTCTTAGAACAACTATTTCGTACCATCATATAGGTTACAGCATCAACGTCCTGGGCATTGACCTTTGTCAAGATACATTACGCAGTGAAAAATTCCCACCTATATACCCATATGTGTACATTAGTACCACCCCTTAATTAATTAAGAGCAATACCCACATAAAACGTGTCACAAAAACACATGAATACAAATATTTTTCGGGTATCCATCAATCCAAGTAGCAGAACAGCCAATGTTTATAATGTTATCAATGTTTATAAAAAATGACACAGAAGCACTCACCTATATGTTGATGGCAGCCTGTTTATTATTAGTAGGATCATTTTAATTGTAATTATAAATATCAGATATTTATAATTACAATTAAAATTATCCTATTAATACACAGGCTACCATCAACATATAGGTGGGCACTTCTGTGTATTTTTTGATATACATAGATTAGCCTATTAGGGGTTAATTTACTAAGATTGGAGTTCTATTAAGAAGTGATTTTTCCCATAACAACCAATCAGATTCCAGGTATTATCTTCTAGAAGGTGCTAGATAAATGAGAAGTAGCATCTGTTTGGTTGCTATGGGCAACATCACTTTTAAATAGAACTCCCATTAGTAAATTTACCCCTTAGAGTCTGAACAACTCTAGACATGCAGCAGCTGCCGAAACTGGGTTGCTTCACTAGCTGAGCACGGATCACATCTATTTACTATATTTTAGGATAATGTTATCAATACCTCAAACAGTAACTGTGTAGTATATACATAAGAAAACCACTACATCGCAAGTCCAGCCAGTGATTCGGGCGGCGTGCGTACCACCAGCGCCTCACTTCCTTTCAGCGGAATGCACACAGCCTGGTCGTCCAGGCAATGTTCGGAAACATCCTGTCAGTGGATCATGCAGCCTGAGAACATCACGCTGCAACCTCAATGTCCACACGATTAGGAGGACCATGGCATAATTGCACTCCGTACTCTAGCCATTCTTTAATCTGTTCTGTTAGTACCTAGAAACAGTATTCTAATGTTGCCTAAAAATAATCCCCTAAGGGAACACCACATAGGGTATAAAAAATCCCTATCACAAATAATTGTCATAAGTAAGCATAGCAACATCAATAACAATCATATCTCAATGAATAATCTTATTGTTTGATCATAGAATTAGGCAAGATAAAAAAAAAAAAAAAAATTAAAAACACAAAAAAAGAAAACAAATATAGAAAAAGTAAAAAGCAAAAAAATGTTTTAAAAAAATCTGGTGATGTACCCCATCTCACAATCATAGTAACTCAGTCAAGGAAAACACCAAAATAATGGCTTCATTTGAGCCCATGAGGGTAATTAGTGTCTAGCTTATAAGTCCATATGGCTTCTTTGCATAGCAGTAACTTAGCCCGGTTCCCACCTCTTTTTAACGGAGGTACCCAATCGATAATCATACACTTCAAAGATGCCAGAGATTAGTAGGCCTCATAGAAAGGTCTGGCCACTGTTTTATTCAAAACTCCACTATATAAAGCAGCCCATATGGAGGATCTGTGGTTAGCCATTCACGAAAAGGGTGAATTGTTTTACCCACATAATACAAGGAGCAAGGGCATATCAAAATATACACCACATAGTCAGAAGTGCAGGTTAAGTGATGCTGAATCAGAATTTTAGGGCAAGTGATGATGGAAAAATTGTCCCACAGACATACTTCTGCATGTCGTACAACGAACACAGCCCGGTTTCAACTGATGTAACCAAGTGTGAGTACCTTGAGATGGATTACATTCAGGTTGCATCAAAATGTCCTCAAGATTTTGACCACATCTGAAACTTCTAAAAAAAATTTTTTGGCTAATTGTCCTTCCAGGACTGGATCTGTAGCTACCACATGCCAATGTTTGTGCACTGAATTGCACACTACTGATCCTGCAGTGTCAAAAGTAGTGGTGATGACAAAGGGGTTAGCTTGTCGTCATTCCTTAGTGTTAGTATTACAAAAAATCTTCTGTGCCTTAACCAGGCAACTACAGTATTTGTAATTTTATCTTCCTATGCCCTTTTCAATGAATCTTTTTTGCATTTCCTTTAGCTGAATTTCCACCATCTCCGGATCCGAGACACCGATAAATTAAGTTTTAAGGAATCCGGGTTGTGACTATCATAAGATAAGAGTGTGTTGCGATCTGTTGGCTTTCTGTATAGTCTATGACCATAACCAGAATCAGTGGAGTAGATGGTAATGTCTAAAAAATCAATTTGTCTATGGTCATATGATATGGTTAATCCGATTGGAGAATCTCCAGTAGCTGGTTCAAACAGGTTAACATCTCCAAAAGAGCCTTTTCCGTGCACCTCCAAATGAGAAACACATCATCAATAAAATTACAATAAAAAGCAATACTGTCTCAAAACAGCAGGCTAATGTACCTGTTCTCATGTGCATCCATATACAAATTAGCAAACAATGGTACAATGTTACTCCCCATTGCTATGCGAGCTGTCTGGAGATAGTATTGATCGCTGTATCTAAAATAATTACTAGTCAGAACAACTCCATAAGAAATTCAAATGGAGGCAAGTCATCATGTGACTCAATTAGAGCCCTTCTAACTGTTTCCATCCCCTCACCATGCAGAATCACAGTTTAGAGCAGTGATTCCCAACCTCGGTCCTCAAGGCACAATAACAGTCCTGGTTTTAGTGATATCCAGGGTTGAGCACAGATGGTTAAATCAAAATAATTGAGGTACTAATTAAGTCACCTGTGCTCAAGTATGGCTATCCTTAAAACCTGGACTGTTAGTAGCCTGGAGAACCATGCTTGGGAACCCCTGGTGTAGAGGGATCATACATCTAGAGCAGTGGTTCTCAAACTCGGTCTTCAGGACCCCACACAGTTCACATTTTCCAGGTCTCCCGGTAGATGCACAGGTGTATTCATTACACACTGACACATTTTAAAAGATCCACAGGTGGAGCTAATGATTTCACTTGTGATTCTGTGAGGAGACCTGTAAAACATGCACTGTTTGGGGTCCTGAGGACCGAGTTTGGGAACCTGTGATCTATAGTGACCAAAACACTCCGTTCACATATCTTTTCTATCAGATCATTCGTCCTGATTTTTTGTAAAGAAACTGTCCACGTACTGAACTACTGGTGAGAATAGGGAACTACAGGCCGATATAATAGGCCGCCCGGGTGGCTTATCCATGGTCTTATGGATTTTGGGCAAAAGATATAAAATTAGATAAATCAGAAATTCTGTCCTTAAAAACCCAAGAATCTCAGTGTCAATCCATCTATTGGACACTGCCAAATCCAACACAGTATCTAACTTATTTTTGAACCCTACCAGTGGGCCACCAAGTAATGGACAGTAAGTATTACTATCAGATAGTTGCCTTCTGGCTTCAATATCATAATCATGTATGAAGTCAACGACGGCTCCGTCCTTGTCTGCTGATCTGATGGTTATATTAGTGTTATTTCTTAAATCCCTCGACGCCATCCTTTCTAAAGGTGTCAGATTAGTGTTAGTGTTATTATCTCCGCCGGGCCACAACATCAGTAATTGTGCTGGTGATTTCGGCAGGTCGCAGCTGAGCTTAGCAGCAATGCTGCGACCTGGACTGCACCGGATCCTCGTAGATGTCAGGAAAGGCGGTTCCTCGATTACGAGGAATCACACATGGCAGTCCTTGCTTTGGGTGTCAGAGAGGCACCAGGAGCCGCTGCTGTCAGGGCCCGGGATTGTCTGCATCCTCACTACACCAGGCGAGGCCATATCGTCTAACCCTGGGGACCGGCATCAGACGCTATCTGCTGCCACGAGGCCAGCGCACCCCGCTGGTTAACGCAGCTTAGGGGAGGTAGGTGCTCCCCGGCAGCTCCTCCCCTGACTCAGATGCAGTCCCTAGGAAGGGTTTTGTAAATCTGGGTTGTTCCACCTACCCTCCACGTGTATATGAGATGCTCACGGTCCATGCTCAGTGCGCCCTGTAGCTATTAGTCTTAGGAGGGTCTGGGACAGTCTCCCTGTATACCTCTTCCTTGGTTCAGGTTTACGGTGCTCTATGTCCTACCATTCCTTTGTGTTGCTGTAGTTGATTTAGAGTCGATTGTAATTATATTACATACAGTATGCATTTTATGTGACTGTTTGCTAGCTGCTGTATTGACACTGTCTTTAATTTCTTTCTGTCATTTATAACTATCACTGTTTTCTCTCCATTCTCTTGGGGTTTGGGTTTCTTTCTGAGTACTTCACATTCAATTGAGATTTTGAGAAGGTGGTCACTTTGCATTATTACCTTTATACGTATATATGCTAAGTGTAAAGGGAAACAGGAGTTCAGGTAGTTTTTTTTTATGACTGTCAGTTATATCCAGGCTCGGTCTCGGCCACCGGGGATTCGGGGAAATCCCCGGTGGGCCCCGCTGGTTCATAACCACGCCCCCTATAGTGCCTGTGACATCACCTGGGGGGGGTGTTTGGAGGGAGCTGAGCTGAACATGAGACACACAGTTCACGTTGGGCCAGCTCAGAGGTGCTCTGCCTCCCTCTCCCAGGGCCCCTCCCTCAGTCTGTCCTCCCCCATACACTTCTATGTGTTCTTAAATTACTCCCTCTTTCCCAAAGCTAGATACCCCTGTACGTCCCACTCACCCCTCTTTCCTGTATTCTGGTCCCCATGTCTTTGCTACACACCTAATTACAGTACAGAGTGCTCTAATTCTCTCCACCAATCCTCTCAGGCACAGCAGCCTCCCTGTTTCTTGCAGTGCACTCTGGGGGATGTAGTTCTTTACTACTCTCCTGCCACTAGCTGACATCTCCCAGAACTGCAAGTTCCAGCATCCCCCGCGGCTTGCTTCCCTCTTCTTGGTATGGGATTGGCTGCAGGTTGCAGAATGAATAACCAGCAGCACCAAGGACACAGCCTTGCGCAACTCCATCAAACAGTAAGTACAAGTCTGTGTCTGTGACATAACTCAAATCCCATTTTGTGTGTGTGTGTGTGTTTGAGTACGTGTTCATGCATGACATTTATTTGTGCATGCAGAGAGAAATATAAATATATACAGTCAGTAATGTATATACACTGTATCTGTGTCTAGTTATCTGAAAGTACGGTACATGTGTATATTTCTTCTCCCTGTATCAGTACATATTGATATAGTATAGACACTTGACTTCTATTAATCAGCAGTTCTCTGTATGCCTACACTGTATTATTTTTATTTTATTAGGGTTCTATGTAGAAAGATCGCATGTTAGGAGGGGCTGGCATCTGGATTGCATGCCAGCCTGTTGCAGAATACTCCCTCTGTATATTCTGTAGGGTATACAATCGGGAAGCCGGCTGCCTTAATACCGACAGCCAGCTTCCCGACTGTCATATCCCGGCGAGGGATGAAATGCCGGGCGTCTAGATGTAGACGCCTGACATTTCCCCGACGCCGGGAGACAGGCACCCGGCATCCCGATTGAAGGGATGCCGGGCGCCGTGAGTGGACAGCCGTGGGGGGGAGAGGGTTAGGTTTAGGGCACCCGGGGGTGACTTAGGGTTAGGCACCCCCCCGGGAGGGTTAGGCACCCCCGGGGGGGACTTAGGGTTAGGCAACCCCCGGGGGACTTAGGTTTAGGCAGCGGGGAAGGGGGGGTTAGGGTTAGGCACTAGGGGGGTAGGTTAGGGTTAGGCACCCCTAAGGAGGGTTAGGTTAGTTAGTACTTACCTATCCACGATCGGGCTTTCCAGCGCTGTCGGGCTTCCGATGCTGGGAACTCTGCTGTTGTCGGCCAGGCGCTGCCGGGAATCGAACCACCCGATCCTATTTGAACCTCCTGGACTGTCGCCGCCCTATCGGCTATAGAGTTTTCATGTGGAACTTTTGGTTATGCAAGCTGCTCTCTGTGCATCCAGACTTCCAGCTATATTTTCTACATTCTGCGTGTATTCTGCTCACCGGCTTTTAAGTGACCCAAGTACCCTGGATCCAAGCAACACTGTCTCCAGGGCCCTCCAGGCCATACAGCTATCCTGCTTCTATACCATGGTTCAAGCATCGCTGTCTACAGAGTCTCCAGGCCATACAGCTATCCTGCTTCTATACCACGGTTCAAGCATCGCTGTCTACAGAGCCTCCAGGCCATACAGCTATCCTGCTTCTATACCACGGTTCAAGCATCGCTGTCTACTGAGCCCTCCAGGCCATACAGCTATCCTGCTTCTATACCATGGTTCAAGCATCGTTGTCTACAGAGCCCTCCAGGCCATACAGCTATCCTGCTTCTATACCACGGTTCAAGCATCGCTGTCTACTGAGCTCTCCAGGCCATACAGCTATCCTGCTTCTATACCACGGTTCAAGCATCGCTGTCTACAGAGCCCTCCAGGCCATACAGCTATCCTGCTTCTATACCATGGTTCAAGCATCGCTGTTTACAGAGTCTCCAGGTCATACACCTATCCTGCTTCTATACCACGGTTCAAGCATCGCTGTCTACTAAGCCCTCCAGGCCATACAGCTATCCAGCTTCTATACCACGGTTCAAGCATCACTTTCTACAGAACCCTGCAGGCTATACAGCTATCCTGCTTCTATACCACGGTTCAATGCTGGTGAATCCTGAACAGGATCAGGCTTATGGGGCCCAAGCCCTGCATAATCTTGCGTCTCGACTGGAGACACAGGAGAATACACAAGAATACCGGTGCTTACAGGAACTTTCAGTTCTTTTCGATCAGCTTCAAATCAGTCCACCCCCTATGGCCTCTGTCTCATCAGTCACCCCAGCAGCTGCTGCCAGAGCTCCTGAATCTCAGTTACGCCTCCCGACTCCCAATCATTTTGATGGTAACCCCAAGAATTGCCTTGGGTTTCTTAACCAGTGCGTAGTGCACTTTGAGCTCCTCCCGCAGAACTTTCCTTCTCCTCGAGCTAAGGTAGCATATATTATAACTATCCTAACCGAGACAGCGCTGGATTGGGTATCCCCACTGTGGGAAAGAAATGATCCACTTGTTTCAAATTATTAAGAGTTAATTCGCTCCTTCTAGAGGATATTCGATGAACCAGGCAGGTCGGTTGCAGCCTCCGTCGACTTTCTTCGTTTAAAGCAAGGGTTCCGCCCTGTTGGGCAGTATGTCGTACAGTTCCAGACTGTAGCAGCCGAGCTACAGTGGAACAACAAAGCTTTGAAAGTGGCCTACTAGAACGGTCTCTCAGACAGATTCAAGGATGAATTGGTCACACGGGATCTACCGGAGAACCTAGAAGACCTGATATCCCTGAGTGTCAAGATCGATCTGCGTATACGTGAACGTGGTGTCAAAAAGAGCCAAAGTGACTGTTTCAGCCTCGTACTTCTACCTCTACTTCTTCTAACGAAGAACCGATGCAAGTAAATCTCGCTAAACTAATGGAAGAGGAGAAACAGTGTACACGGTGAGAGAATCTATGTCACTACTGTGTGTCCTCTGAACATTTTCAGAATAAGTGGCCGGGAAATGGACGAACCTAGTCTGTGAGGATTGAGTCAGACTAGGGGTTCTTGCTGCATCCTTCCCTAATCAAAAATGTTCCATTCCTGTCTTTATCAAGGGCGTCAAATCCCAATTTTTTCAGTTCTACGCCGTGATTGATTTCGGCGCTGCCGATAACTTCATTTCTGCGTCCATAGTACAGCAGTTAGCAGTTCCAGTCTGTCCTCTCTCGCCCTATTACCCTCACTGCTGTCAACGGGACACTGATCGATAACGAAATTATCACTCATACAACTAAAGTCCTTAGAATGAAAGTCACATGGAACAAATGGAGTTTCTGGTCATTCCAGCTACTACCCATGAGGTAGTCCTCGGACTGCCATAGCTCCATCGGCACAATCCGCATGTCACCTGGTCTACCGCCCAGATTCTTTCCTGGAGTCCCTATTGACATCAGCACTGCCTAGATCGAGTGGTCCGAGTTGCGCAGACCAAGGTTCATCCTGCTGACGCTATCCCTCGTCAGTACCTGGACTTTACTGATGTATTTTTGGAGCATGCGGCCAATGAACTACCACCTGGGATTGTCCCATCGACCTGATGCCCGGAAAAACACCTCCTTGGGGTCGTACCTATCCTCTGTCAGTTTGAGAGACTCAATCCATGTCTAAATACATCCAAGAAAACTTGCAGAAGGGATTTATCCGGCATTCCTCGTCTTCTGCCGGTGCTGGCTTTTTTTTGTAAAAAAAAAAAGATGGAGGGCTAAGACCATGCATCGACTACCAAGGTCTCAATGACATCACCATCAAGAATAAATATCCCTTGACCCTCATCACCGAACTCTTCAACTGGGTTAAAGGCACCCGAATCTTCTCCAAATTAGATCTCAGAGGAGCCTATAATTTAATAAGAATTCGAGAAGGTGATGAGTTGAAGACTGCATTTAACACCTGGGATGGGCATTACGAATACCTAGTGATGCCCTTCGGTCTCTGTAATGCTCCCGTGGTATTTCAAGAATTTGTCAATGAGATCTTCTGGGATGTTTTATACCAATTCATCATTGTCTACTTGGACGATATTCTCATCTTTTCAAGTGCTCTCAATACCCACTGACAACTCGTCAAAGAAGTTTTACTCCTTTTGCGTACTAACCATCTCTTTGGGAAATTGTGCAAGTGTGTTTTCGAGGTCCCTACCATAGCATTTCTTGGATATGTGATCTCCGGTTCGGAACTGCGGATGGATACCGAGAAACTTAAGACTATCCAGGGCTGGGTGTTGCCCACAGCATTGAAAGCCATTCAGAGATTCTTAGGCTTCGCAAACTATTACAGGAAGTTTATCAGATCTTTTTCTACCATTGTAGTGCCCATAACAGCTATGACCTGAAAGTGAGCCAATCCAGCTGATTGGTCTCCAAAAGTTCTTTCAGCATTTCATGCTCTCAAACATGCCTTCTCCTCCCCAGCTATTCTTTCACAACCTGACATGGAGAAACCCTTTGTCCTAGAAGTGGATACATCAGTCTACAGAGTAGGAGCAGTCTTATCTCAGATGTCCACGGATGGGAAACCTGTATCCTGTGATTTCTTTTCTTGAAGATTCTCTCCTGCCGAGAGGAACTACTCCATCGGAGATCAGGAACTCTTGGCCATTAACTGGGCTCTGGAAGAATGGAGATACTTCTTAGAAGGAGCAAAACACGCTATAACCATTTACACTGATCACAAAAACCTCCTGTATCTGAAGTCAGCTTATCGCTTGAATCCCCGCCAGGCCCACTGGGTGCTATTTTTCTCCCATTTTGACTTTTTGTTAAAATATCGCCCAGGATCTCTAAACACCAAAGCCAATGCCCTTTCTAGGTCCATGTTGGCTGAAGAGGAACAAACTTCTATGCAAGAATATCCTATAGTCAATCCTATGGCATTTGTGACCACTGATGTCTCTCCTACTCCTCCTCAGGGAAGAAGTTTTGTTGCTCCAGAGTTACGGAACAAATTGGTGACCTGGGCTCATGACTCTTTTTTTTCCGGTCATTCTGGAGTTCGTAATACATATTCCTTTCTTCGGCGAAAGTATTGGTGGCCCTCCATGAAAGTCGATGTTCAAGAATTAATACGGTCTTGTTCAAAATGTGTTCAACATAAGAGTTCACGACAGTCCCCTGCAGGGTTACTCCATCCACTGTCAATTCCCGTAAAACCATGGTATCACCTGTCAATGGACTTTATACTGACCTACCAGTGTCCCAAGGATTCACTGTCATCTGGGTGATAGTGGATCGTTTCACCAAAATGGCTCACTTCGTCCCTCTGCCACATCTACCTACTGCTGCCACACTGGCACGATTGTTCATTCAAGAAATTTTTACACGGACTGCCTCAGGAGATAGTATCTGACCGTGGAGTTCAGTTCGTGGCCCGTTTCTGGAGAGCTCTATGTTCAGCGATTGAGTTACAGTTTTTCTACCACCCGCAATTGAATGGCCAAACTTAGAGAGTAAACCAAGACCTGGAAACTTTCCTCAGGATATATGTGTCCTCTTCTCAAGACGACTGGGCAGAATTGATACCGTGGGCAGTTTGCCCATAACTTCCATTATCATTCTTCTACAGGGGTGAGTCCCTTCTTTGCCAACTATGGGTTACATCCACGCATCCCTGAGCTTCAGTCTCCACCTACTGTGGAAGTTCCCATGACCAGTTCCACTTTACAAAGCTTTGCGCAGATTTGGAGACGAGTTCAGCAGTCTCTTAAAAATGCATAGCATAACTATAAAGTCTTTGCTGACAGGAAATGCACCACTGTGCCCAATTTTTCCCCGGGTGATCGTGTGTGGCTTTCAACTAAGAATTTACGACTCAGGGTGCCCACCATGAAATTCGCCCCTCGATTCATTGGACCGAATCGAACGGGTCCTCAATCCTGTGGCGTGTAAATTACACCTTCCTCCTAATCTATGAATTCTCAACACTTTCCATATTTCCTTACTCAAGCCATTAATACTATACCGTTTCGATGCCAAGATTCCTATGACACCATCAGTAAAGACTGCTCGGGGTGTGGAGTTTGAGGTCTTGAAGATTGTGGATTCTCACTGGTATCAAGGTCGATTAGTATATCTTGTGGATTTGAAAGAAAGGGTATGGCCCGGAACAATGGTCCTGGATAAAGGCTGCAGATGTGCATGCTCCTAGGTTGGTGCACAACTTCCATTCAAAGATTTCCACAGAAGCCTAAGGGGCGTCCGGAGTCTGCCCTTAAAAGGGGGGGTACTGTCAGGGACTCCGTTTCCAGGTCCCGATGCAGAGCCAAGCCAGCAGCCTTACTTACCTGCGGTCTCCGGCTCGGGGTCCCGGGCAACTGCAGATCATCTTCACACCAACACTCCAGCCGCAGGTCTCTCTCTCCACACTGACAGGTGTCCCTCGTGCAGTCTGATGTCATCCTCCATAGTTGCCAGTGGTATCCTCAGTTCATGGGCGTGGCCATCTTGTTGTAGCCAGAGTCCATCAGTATTTCCTGGTTCTCTAGTTAGCTGAGTGTCAGCCACCAATCAGCAACAGGCACTGCCTATTTAAACCATTCCTGGATGCTCATTCATTGCCTGTACAACGTCTCTTCAAGTCCTAGTATTTGGCTCGTTACCTTCCAGTGTATCTGCTATGCATCTTTATCCTTTGCCCTTTTGACCAAAGACGCTACTGTAGGTCAAAACCCGCAGCACCCAAGACACTACTTTAGGTCAAAACCCACAGCACCAAAGACACTACTTTGGGTCAAAACCCGGAGCACCTAGGAACGCACATCTGTGTGTTCTATCTATATCGCCAGGACATATCACAGTGTTCTACACCCGGAGTTTGACGCACCTTTGTGTACTCAAGTTCTACACTTCCTTCAAGCCTGCTATTCCACACAGTCTATCTGGATATACCTCTACACCTTGTGACTTAGGATTCCCATCTCGTCTTACTGGGCGTACCCCAGTGACTCGGACTCAGGATTTCTCATATCGTTTATTGAGGATAATTCAGTATCATCTGACTCATGTCCTGCTTGTCATGGAAGTTTATACATCAGTACTAGTCATCCTACTCCAGCTAAGTTGTTCTTCATCCTGGACTTTTACTTTTGCTCCTACTCAGCGTTCCAGTCATTTCCTTGTTGTTTCAAATAAAGCCTTCTATCCTTCACCATCGCTGTGGATATTATTTCTCCTATGAGGAAAAGCTATTTAAACCCTCCTCAGTTTCTACTGCCACAGTCCCAGCTCGCAGAGTCTGATTCATCTCAGGAGGTCAATTTCCCTGGAGTCCTGACAACAGCCTTCCAGCTACTGGCTGTGCCCTTTGTTGGGCATCTGTGGTTGCATTCCCCTGGTGGGCCTTTCATGCCTCAGTCCAACACTGGTTATATCTATCACTGTTATAGCTCCATTTGACCCTCAAATACCAGGATGTGTAGGGGTTAAATTGTACTTCATATTTACTTGTGAAGACTGAGCTGCCCATCCCCCTCTCTCCTAAGTAATTGGAGATGCTCAGCTGTAATTGATCATGGAAATGTTTGCAGAGGGAAGATTTGGTCTCGTTCTCTGAGTATAGCTTTCTCCTGGGACCAAGGTATATAGCACTGGAATCCTACCAACTTTTTTGCTTGTATTTCTATGCATTGTACTTATTCTACCAATGTGATTGCGATTTAGTGCCCATTTGCAAATATATTTATATGCATATAGATCCTACCAAACTTATGTGTTTAGGTAGTTGATTTTAATGCCCTTTTGCAAATATATGCGTTTTATGTGACTTATGCGAACTCTGCTGTAAAAAATAAATAAATGTTTTCTTTTGTTTTTTCCTAACCAACAATTACCTGGTGTATATGGGTTAGAGAGTACTTCACATTTATTTTTATTTGTGTAAAGGGTCACATTGCATTGTTAACCCTACACTGGTTGTAGGTTACATGCAACTATTTCCCATGTCTCAGGACAAGGGTAAATAGGAGACTGTTGTCCCTGTGCTGGTTTCATGTAAATCCTGTGCAGTTGCCCTCTTAGGATTTCATACAGGATGGACTGTGTGTTGATTGTTATACACCACAACAGTCCACCTTGCCAGCACCTGTTCAGGGGTCATCTTGAATGTCCTCCTGGTCTCAGGTTAGTGGACCACTTATCAGCCCCCACACTGCCTTTCACTTTGGATTACCCACAATGATTACAGCCTGCTATGTTTCCTCTTCCTATACATCCTTCCTGGATGGAGGGTTATGTCTACTCAGTTCAGAAATTGGCTTTTAGCATCTACCTATATGCAGATGTTACAGGTGAATAAGGCATCAGCTGTCTAAGCATACAGATGGACCCTACCATTCTTTCAGTCCACCCTGCTTTCAGATTCTGATACTGTATATCATCTGAGGAGGCAGAGGATACACAGATTTCTCCCTCTGGGTCTATCTTGGAGAGGAGGAGCGTCATTCATCAGTGGATGTTTCTCTCTAGCAGGGGCGGTTAATTCAATCCTCATAATAGAAGATGAAGTACCAGCTCCTAAAGCCTAATAAACCTAATGGTTAGACACCAGAAGGTGATTTAGAGTGGATTCCCTCAATCTGAACAGCTCACTGAGTTTATGGGGGAAGCATGGAACACTCCAGGTAAACTGTTCCAGATTCCAAAAAGATTAGTGTCTTTTTACCCTCTCCCCCAGGGAGAGTGCATTTGGTGGGTAATCCCTCTCCCTACTGGGGATTCTTACATGATACCTTCCTAAAGGGTTACTCCCCAGAAGGTTGTTTGCACAACTCCCCCATCAGATCCTATCAAGGCCATTCATGCCCTGCTAAATTCAAGGGTGATACTCCTGGATTCCTTTAGCTAACAAGGAAGGAGTTATTACTCAGATTTGTTTTTGATTCAGAAGCTAAATGGGTCTCATCGCTCTATTCTAAATCTGAAAATCTCTACAGGCTCATGTTCCCAAGTTCCGTTCTGGCAATGGAACCTGGGGATTTCATGGTTCCCTGGACATACAGGATGCATATCTGCATGTACCTGTTGCACTATTCCACCAAGGGTTACTGAGTTTTGCTGTTCATCAGCAACATTACCATTGCCCTTTGGTCTGTCCACAGCCCCTTGGGTGTTTACCAAGATAATGGTGGTCATGACTGCTCATTCAGAAGGAATCAGGATACTGCCATACTTGGACGACCTCCTGATATTGGCAGTCTACGGAGGTTTTACAACTCTTGTTTGTTCCAACTGTAGCACTGTAGCACCGTGGGATTTGTCTTTTTCGTTCTTAAGGGACTACAAACTTCCACAGTTGAACCTTTGGACTCTGTGGATTTGAAGTGGTTAATAGCAAAATACTTTTTCTTCTTGCTATTTCTTCTGCTTGTAGAGTCTCTGATTTGGCAGTGCTATCTTGTCGCTCACCATTTTTTATTTTTAACAAGGATAAGGCTGTTCTTCGTACAAGGGAGGGTTACCTTCCTAAGGTAGTATCCCATTTTCATGTGAATGAAGAAATAGTTTTTCTAGCCTTTCAGGCTCCAGACCTTTCTGTAGGGGAAGCCTCCCTGGATGTAGTTTGTTCTCTATGTGGAGCATACAAACTCTGTTAGAAAATTAGATGCTCTTTTGTATTATATGGTTTTCACAAACGAGGATGGCTAGCTAACAAGCAGACCCTGGCTCGATGGTTACGTACAGTCAGGTGCATAAATATTGGGACATTGACAGAATTTATATATTTTGGCCTCTATTCACCACCACAATGGCTTTGAAATGAAACAAACAAGATGTGCTTTACCTGCAGACTTTCAGATTTAATTTGAGGGTAATTACATCCAAATCAGGTGAATGGTGTAGGAATTACAATGGTTTCTATATGTGCCTCCCACTTTTTAAGGGGCCAAAAGTAATGAGACTATCAACTCAAAAGCTATTTCATGGACAGGTGTGGGCTATTCCCTCATTATTTCATTATCAATTAAGCAGGTAAAAGGTCTGGAGTTGATTCTAGGTGTGACATTTGCATTTGGAATCAGTTGCTGTCGACTCTCAATATGAGATCCAAAGAGCTGTCACTATCAGTGAAGCAAGCCATCATTAGGCTGAAAAATGAAAACAAACCCATCAGAGAGATAGCACTAACATTAGGTGTGGCCAAATCAACTGTTTGGAACATTCTTAAAAAGAAAGAATGCACCAGAGAGCTCAGCAACACCAAAAGACCCGGAAGACCACGGAAAACAACTGTGGTGGATGACAGAAGACTGATTTCACTGGTGAAGAAAAACCCCTTCACAACAGTTGGCCAAATCAAGAACACTCTCCAGGAGGTAGGTGTATATATGTCAAAGTCAACAATCAAGAGAAGACTTCACAAGAGTGAATATAGAGGGTTCACCACAAGATGTAAACCATTGGTGAGCCTCAAAAACAGGAAGACCAGATTAGAGTTTGCCAAACAACATCTAAAAAAGCCATTACAGTTCTGGAACAACATCCTATGGACAGATGAGACAAAGATCAACTTGTACCAGAGTGATGGGAAGAGAAGAGTATGGAGAAGGAAAGGAACTTCTCATGATCCAAAACAGACCACCTCATCAGTGAAGCATGGTGGTGGTAGTATCATGGCGTGGTCATGTAAAGTCTGCCAATGGAACTGGTTCCCTTGTATTTATTGATGATGTGACTGCTGACAAAAGCAGCAGACTGAATTCTGAAGTGTTTCGGGCAATATTATATGCTCATATTCAGTCAAATGCTTCAGAACTCATTGGACGGCGCAGATGGACAATGACCCGAAGCATACTGCAATAGCAACCAAAGAGCTTTTTAAGGCTAAAAAGTGGAATGTTATGCAATGGCCAAGTCAATCCCCTGGCCTGAATCCGATTGAGCATGCATTTCACTTGATGAAGACACAACTGAAGGGAAAATGTCCCAAGAACAAGCAGGAACTGAAGACATTTGCAGTAGAGGCCTGGCAGAGCATCACCAGGGATGAAACCCAGCGTCTGGTGATGTCTATGCGTTCCAGACTTCAGGCTGTAATTGCCTGCAAAGGATTTGCAACAAATAAAAAGTGAAAGTTAGATTTAGGATTGTTTAGTTTGTCCCATTACTTTTGGCGCTTTAAAAAGTGGGAGGCACATATAGAAACCATTGTAATTCCTACACCGTTCACCTGGGTATATACGGAGGAGGGTCCCGGGCATTCTGGGAGCAGAAGCTTTAACTGTTTGGTGCCTGGTCTTCCAACCATAATATCCCCTTGGTATCCTTGTGGACAGTATGGATCTTGAAGAAAAGGAGTTATCTAGGTAAATCTAACACTCTAATTTTTATCGTTGTTTTATTGATGATGTGTTTCTCATTTGGGGGGGCACAGAGAAGGCTCTTTTGGAGATGTTAACCTATTTGAATCAGTTACTGTAGATTCTCCCATTAGATTAACCATATCATATGACCATAGACAAATTGATTTTTTAGTCATTACCATCTACACCACTGATTCTGGTTTTGGTCATAGACTATACAGAAAGCCAACAGATCGCAATACACTCTTATCTTATGATAGTCACCATCCGGATTCCTTAAAACATAATTTACCGGTGCCTCAGTTTCTACGAGTACTTCAAAACAACTTGGATCCAGAGATGGTGGAAATTCAGCTATAGGAAATGCAAGAAAGATTAATTGAAAGGGGATATGAAGATAAATTTTCACATAGTTGCCTGGTTAAGGCACAGATGATTTTTTGTAATAATAATACTAAGGAATGATGACAAGCTAACCCTTTTGTCATGACCACTACATTTGGGATCAGTAATGCGCAATTCAGTGCACAAACATTGGCATATGGTAGCTACAGATCCAGTCCTGGAAGGACAATTAGCCAAAAAAAAACATTTATAAGTTTCAGATTTGGCCGCAATCTTGACATTTTGATGCAACCTGAATGTAATCCATCTCAATGTACTCACACTTGGTTAAATCAGTTGAAACGGGCTGTACCTCCATTAAAAAGAGGTGGACACAGGGCTAAGTTACTGCTACGCAAAGAAGCCATATGGACTCATAAGCTAGACACTAGTTAACCTTGTGATCTCAATGAAGCCATACATTTTGGCATTTTCCTTGACTGGGGTGCATCACCAGATTTTTTAAACATTTGTGATAGGGATATTTTATACCCTATGTAAAAAGTGCACAAAAAGCACTTGCTCCGTGGCTCACTACAAAAGGGGCGGCTGTCGATGTTGATCGACAGCTTGCCCCGTTTTTTTAGGCGTGGGGGGGTGGCTTCACAAACGGAGGCATTCCCATGCGAACGCCTGCCGTTTGTGGGCGACCCCACTGACATCACCAGTGATGTCAGTGGGAGAGCTTCCGGCTCTATTATAGCCAGAAGTTCTCTGGTGCTTGCGGCCATGAGACCCTACCACAAGGGTCTCATCACAAGCCCGATGGTCGTGATGGTCTTGACCATCGCGACCATCATCTTGGCCGCTCGCAATAGCTGTGCTTGGTCACCCACAGCTATGCGAGCGGCCAGGAGGCCGCACCAAAAAAAAAAAAAAAAAACACCCTGATTCAGAGCGAGTGCTCTTTCATAGCGTCCGTCTCTGAATCAGGCCCATAGTGCAATTCTGCAGTTGCATATCCACTGACAGGATGTTTACGGCCATTGCCTGAAATTATGTCTAAAAAACGGTACCCGTACAGTGCTACAGTGTAGCAGTTGGATTCAGAAGCATAAACATCTACCCAGTTGCACGGTTTTGGTTCAATAAATTGACCACCAGATGGTCTGACATAAACTACGGGTACCATTTTTTAGACATCAAGTATGAGGTCTTACAGTTTCTGATCCAAAGAATTGCCTAATTTTGGGTATACATTAAGTACATGTGTATACATCAATATTGAGATCTACCCCTGAAGAAGTCTCATAAAGAGACAAAACGCGTATGGTTTTAATGAAAGGTGGACACTACATTTAAACATCTGCTGATCGAAAGGTGTATGATATCCCTTTCCTAAGATTGGAAGGCTGTGCATTACCAAATTGTGTAAGATTGTCCATCTAGCATACTGTTAAATTTTAATAAAGAATTATTTTACTTTCTATTTTTCTAATTCTTACTAACGTTGGCCTTGGGCCTGTGTTTGGGTGTCTTGGTACGAGGGTATCTTTTTTAGAACCTCGAGGAGGACTTAATGCGAACTCATAGTTTGGACTAATTGATCACAATTGAGAACGAGTAGGAATAACGGTGAAGTTGTCTCTTCAAAAGAAAAAGAAGACGTATAAGCCTTTGGAGAGATTGCATTGTGTTTTACAAATTTTAAAATAAATTGTGTTGCGATTTAGCGCCCCATCAGTAATCCATTTGTATATCTCGGAATTAGTCCTTCTAACAGGGGACTTACTGAAGGGTGCTGCTGTATGTGAATTGATCAGCGCAGTTTGGGATTTTTTGTGATATATATAAGTATATATACATACCTCCCAACTGTCCCGCATTTTCTGGGACTGTCCTGTTGTCCCACCCAGTGTCCTGCGGTGGGGGGGTAGTTGAGGAGAGCACATACCGCTGCTCTGATAGCAGAGCAACGGGTGTGCAGAAGGTAAACAGATGCCGCATGGCATCTGTTCACCAGTGTAAGGAGAGCCTGGGGGCTGCCCAGCATCTCTGAGTGCTGGGCACGCCCCCTATAGTGACATTAATGGGGGGTTGTAGCGAGACTCTGCCCTGTTTTCATTAAGCCCTGCCCATTTCAGATAAGCCCTGCCCCTTTTCGGCAATATGTCCCTCTTCAGCAAGCTCAAAAGTTGGGAGGTTTGCATATATATATATATATATCATATCATTGCAACCTAGCAGCAGCAAACCCCGCATATGCTGCATGTGCAGATACAGTTGCATATCAATATACAGGGCTGGTTAACCTGGGGGCGGTTCTAGCCTTACCTGTCGTTGGATGCATTCCGTGCCCTCCTCTGGCTCACAGTTTCCGTACTGTGTGGGAAGGGGGCGGGGGCCCTACTTATTTTGGCAATCCCGGGCCCCACAATTTCTGCTGGCAGCCCTGGCTGTCACACACAGGGATGTGTGGGGAAAGACAAGTTTGACAAAAGGGGTGAAGGTTAGGGAAGAGACAGAAACTTCTATGACACATAAGGGGGAGGGGAAGAGAGGAGAAATGTGTAGGGAGAGACAGATAGATATCAAATGCAGGTGAGGACATGGAATGAGTGGATGCTATACACGGGGGAGAGCAGGGGCTGGCTGACAACCTCTACCCAGGGGGCAAACACAAGCAAATGGTCCTGGCATTTCTACCAGGAAACTGCAAATGAAAAATGGGTGTCAAAAACCCCTGTGTGTGGTTTGTCCAATGTGGATTAAATAGTCAATTAAATAATTATGTCAAATAGCTTTAAACAAAAACAACATTTACCAGCCCCATCTGACAAATCAGAGAGCATTATGCTATACAATACACAGAGCATGCTAGTGACCGATACATAACAGAGTGACCATTTTAATGACCGATACACAACACAGGGAGCATTCTACTGATTGATATATAGTACAGGTAGCACTATAGTGACATCAATACATTCGAGAACATTATAGTGACCTATATAAACATAGACAGTCTTGCAGCTTTTGTTGACTATTAAACCTTCCATTTATTTGGTGTGGATGCTACAATTTTCACCAGACATAATGGTATAAATTTACCAAGGATGACCCTGGTCACATACCATAAAAATTCTTAAAAATTATGATTAATAACAGTTCTACACTGTGTAAAAACCAGGAAAAAAATAAATTTATTTACACATTAAAAACAAGATATCTACTACATATACAAACATTGTAATAATAATAATATCAATAAAATAAAAAAAATTATAAATTCCAATTATTTATTACAAGTGTAATAACATCAAGCCCTTATTACCAGATGCATATTTCACATTCCTTATTGAAAAATAACTCAGATTTGACCCCAACAGCTCTGTTATTAAAAACTAATTACACCTTACATCTCAATTCTCTATAACAAGAACCCTCCCTTCCATTAAAATGCTTATACTAGATCCGAATCTTCACCCTTCTGTTAAAAACCATATCACTGATCTGAAGCTACCCAATGTATATGGTGCTTCACCAAAAGTGATACAATAAGAGCAATTCTTAAATGCAATCCCCTCCCAGGTTAAGACCATCTCACATTTAGTATAATATAATTAAAATACATATTTATTCTGCTACATATTCAAATCAAGACCCCAATATGTCTTTTACACAATTGAATGTCATTATTTTGCACAACGTGAATCAGACCTCAGATCTATGGGGTAACCAAATTACATCTCACCTTTGTTCCTGCAGTCATTTGCCCTCTCCAGCCTAGCTCTTCATCTCACTGCACGTTGGTGCAGCCGGGAGCATACTCTGCCTGCCTCCTGCTGGCTCTCAGGCATGCAAACACCTGTAGTCCAAAATTGTAGGAATTCTACCAGCCTGGGGAGCAGATGCCATGCTGTTCCCTGGCCCCGGCCCGCCACTCGCCAGAAACAGACGGGTCTTTTAGGACTCACCAGCACCTGCAAAGCTGTGCGGCCCATGCACAACAACTATTTTAAGATAATTGCAGCCACAGACAGCCCAAGGCACTGAAAATGGGGCCGGCCTGGGCTGCATTTGCCACATTGCTCTCTGGCCCAGTCCACCACTGGGGGAGAGGATAGAAGAGGAAACAGGTTGCTACACCCAGGAGGGGGGGACAGGCTGTCATATGCAGAGGGGAGGAGATGTATTTGGGGTGAAAACAGAAGATATCACATGCAAGGGAGGGTGGGGTATGGCAGACTGTCATACATATAAGGGGAGAGAGTAGGAGATAAAGAGTGGGCTTTATTAAAGTGTAAAATGCAATAAACTCAGAAAACATGTTTACTGCAATATATAAGGATCGCTATATGTATTAAAAAGATCTCAGCAGATAACTGAAAACCAGTATTGAAAACCACATAGAATTCTATGGGGCTGCGATGTACCCAATGCAGCAAGCTTCGGAAAGTATAACTTTTCGGACTTGTGTCCAATAGGCTTTTTTTTCCACAAGAATCCACCAGAGAAGGATTCTGTCACAGGCAGGAGAAGGGAGTTTGCATCATCCTTCAGACACTGATGGTTTACATGCACAGTAATTGTGCATTTCTCTCTGTGCAGGGAAACATCAGCCCCATGGCAGCCTGCTTGGGCCTGAATACTTTGTGTGTGCAGTTAGTGCTGGAGGAGAGCTGGCTCCATGCAGGACTATCCCCTGAGCTGCAGTAGCTTAATACGAGGAGGCTGTAACCTCTCCCGCCATCCACGTCTCCCCAGTGATAGTTGTCACACAAACACCCTGATTGGAACGTGCATTATAAACTGCACTGAGGAACTGGGCGTGGTAGGGAGCCGAGCCGTTCCAGAGTCCGGAGGGTTCTCGGTTTTCCGAGACACACCCGGCTTCTATGAGTTTCTTATCTTGGTCACTTATTTATTTATTAACAGTTTCTTATATAGCGCAGCATATTCCGTTGCGCTTTATAATTGTAAAATTGTTTCCTCTGTGTGAGAGTGTGATTCTTCAGTGTACCAGTCTTCCTTCTCTCCTATCCTGCTCCTGCCTTGGGCTTGTTAACAAAACTGAGTTGCCTTCAGGCTGTGGGCGGGGTATAGGGGGAAGGATCATAGCATCCTGGGATTGAAAAAGCTTTGCTGTTGGTGTCCGGTCTTCCAAGTACTACCTACACCCCCATTGTCTCCCTGTGGACCCTATGGACTTTGAAGAAAAAGAGAGTTAACAAGGGTAAGTTTTACCATAACTCTTCTTTTCTTCTTCAGGGTCCATAGGGCTCCACAGGGAAACAATGGGAATGTCCCAAAGCAGTTGTTCAAGGGCGGGGATGCTCCTGAGCTGAGAGGAGAACCCGCCTGAAGGAAGTAGAGGATGTTGGAAAGGAACATCTATGGAGATACCTTGAAGATCGGAGTACCAATGGCATCAGGGCCAAGCTGGTGCTACCAAAAGGACCATGCCTCCTCCCTGCTTGAACTTCCGAAGAACTCGAGGCAGAAGGGAGACTGGAGGAAAGAGGTACACTAAATGAAAGGTCCACTTCACAGATAATGCATCCACGAAGGCTGCATCGGAGTCCTTCGTCCTGTCCCTGTACACTGGAAGCTTGTGGTTGTGTTGTGAGGCCATGAGGTCCACATCCGGTAGACCTCATTTGTCCACCAGGAGCCGAAAACTTCTGGATTGAGAGACTACTCTCCTGCATGCACGTCATGACGGCTGAGGATATCCGCCTCCCAAATGAAAATCCCCAGGATGAACACTGTGGAGATGGCTGGGAGATGACGTTCGGCCCATGTGAGAATGCGGGACACTTCTGCCATTGCTGACTGACTTCGAGTGCCTCTTTGGTGATTGAGGTAGGACACTGCTGTGGCGTTGTCAGACTGTACATGTTCTGGCTTGCCCTGAAGAATATCCTGAGGCAGAGTGTGGGCTTTGTAAATGGCTGTTCCCTTACAGTGATCACTTCATACTTGCCAACTCTCCCTGATTGTCAAAGAGACTTCCTGAAATAGTAGCAATCTCCCTGACTCCCTAAAGAGTCCAGAAATCTCCCTTTGTACCCCCTGTTTTGTGGCTGTTATATACATTGTCATCAGGTTGATTACCTTGGTATGTACCTGTTAGACATGTACGTGACTCTTTTATGAGTATTAGTCCTGTAACAGCCTTGAGGGCTGGAATTCTTGGCTAGATGCGGCCGTACAACAGCTTTGAGATCTGGCAGACAACTTGGCTAAGTGGGCCTGAAGGCCGTAGGTGATGAAGCGGCCTTTGGGCCTTGCAGCAGCCTTGAGGGCTGGAGTAACTTGGCAGGTTGCGGCCTTTGGGCCGTGTAGCAGCCTTTGGGCTGGGTAGCAGCCTCTGGGCTGTTTAGCAGCCTTGGGGGCTGAATAAGCTTGGCAAGATGTGGCAGATGAAGATATGTGCAATAACAAAGTCACTGGCATTGGTACGCCGGATGGCGTACTGAACACGCTGGAGTGTGGCCTGTGCCGCCGGGTTGACACAAGCGGCTGACGCTGTAGTGTGGCCAGTGCCGCCAGGTTGACACAAGTGGCTAATGCTGTAATGCGGCCTGTGCTGCCAGGTTGACACAAGCAGTGCACGCTGGGCTGCGTACTCTGGACACAGAGTACTGTCAGTGCCACCTGGATGGCACAAACGGCAGAGGACAGGTATGCGAACCGTGCTGCCAAGATGACACTAATGGCAGGTAGATGATAAGCGAACCATACCACCTGGATGACACAAACGGCAGAACAACACAATACAAAAGAGAACTAGAGCTCGACTGGGTGACAGGAGACTAAGCCAGAAACGGAAACACAAATACTTTATCACCGGCATGGAGTGAAGGGCTGACTGTAATTTAACAGATACAGGGTCCAATCAGAAGAAGCCCTGCAAGCCTCCTTAATGACAGACCAGTGTGCAGCTCACCTGTGCACACTGACAAGACAATTAACTAGTGTGCAGCTGATACTGCACACAGGCAGACAGTTAATTACTGAACACATGTGATCAGCACACAGACAGACAGGATTAAATGCAAAGTTCTAGTAGCAGCTAAGACTGTGAACTGCAACCAAGATGATCTGCTAACCGCAGATCCTAACAATATCCTCCCAATAAGAGCTGTCCTTTATGATGCCGTAGCATAGAGGAGCTTCCGGGTTTAACACCGAGAAGTCCCTCTGGTGTCTTTCTGCGCATGCGCAGAAGGCTGTGGGCCATGGGGGGAGATAGAAACATAGGATTTGATGTCAGATAAGAACCACTTGGCCCATCTAGTCTGCCCTTTGATGAGAGGGATCTTATTGGATCCCTCTCAGGGGAGGCATCCTGAAAAGAAGTCTATGAGCTTCAATTCTGTAACACCACCTGAAGGCATTACCCACTGTGATGAAGCAATGTTTTCTGGTGCTTTGTACATATGGAAAATGTGGTAAAAACGCATTTTCTCCTTTAGTACATGGAGAGAGATAAAGTACCAATAAATCAGTGTCTGACATTTTACAGGCTGTGGAGAGATGTACTAAGCCTTGAAAAGTGATAAAGTGGAGAGAGATAAAGTACCAACCAATTAGCTAACTTTGGGCCTGATTCAGACCCACTCGCGAGCGGCTGTACGCTCGCAAGTGGGTCGATGGTCTGCACTGAGCATGCGCACGACGGAGGGAGCTCCGTCGTGCGCATGCGCCAGACACGACGAGCGAAGGACTTTCCTTCGCTCGTTGTGTCCGATCAAAGGGGGCGTGCTGTCAATGTTGATTGACAGCACGCCCCCTTTGGTGGGCGTGCCGGGGGCGTGCCTCCCTGACGGGGGCGTTCCCACGGGAACGCCTCCCGTCAGAAGCCGGCCCACTGACATCACTAGTGATGTCAGTGGGAGTGATTTTGGCTCTGATAGAGCCAAAATCACTCCGGAGCTTGCGGTTGAAAACCTCAACCGCAGGCTCCGGCTCGCAATTTCGATGGTCGCGATGGTCACGACCATCGCGGCCATCAAAATGCACGCTCGTATAGCCTGTGGGTGGTGACCCACAGCTATACGAGCGTCCAGGAGGACGCTCCATGAAAAAGGAGCCCGGCCCTCATGCAGAGCGTGCGCTCTGCTCAGAGCGTACGGCTCTGAATGAGGGCCTTTGACCTGTCACTTTACAGATTGTGTTTGGAAAATGGAAGATAGGAGCTGAGTGGTTGGTACTTTGGAGGCTATTTAATAAACATAATTTTCTCTATACTTATTTTGAATTTTTCCTTGCATTTTTATTAACGTCATATACATAAGAATTTTGCTGCCGGGACAGCCGAAGTGAAAACAGGCTGTCCCAGCGAGCTCATCTTCTGTCATTGCGATATGTGGCAGAGCTCCCTGCCCGGCCATCAGCGGTATCAGCCTCCCTTCCCAGCTCAGCAAGTGCTGGTCTAGGGAGAAGGCTGCTGCCAGCCGGGCAGGGATGCTGGAGCTGTAGCCGGCCGTTTGCTGGGCTTTGTCTTGCAGGTAAGTGACAATAAACTGAGGGGAAGGGGGAGGGAGGAGCCTGTGATGGGGAATTGGGGGAGGCAATAAACGGGTGGAATGTGTGTGCTGAGGGAGGATCGAACGAGAGGTGTGTGCACTGCGGGGGGAGGGGGGGATCTGATGGGAGATGTGTGCTGCGGGGAGAGGGCACCAAACAGGTGATGGGTGTGCTGCTGGGAGGGGCACCGGATGGGTGATGTATCTGCTGCGGGGGGGGGATGGGGGTTGGATGGCTTCTGTGTACTAGGGGAAGAAGGGATTGCCGGCTGCTGCAGCTGTTTACTGGACTCCTGCATATACTGTATATTGTAACATGTGGTATAGAGATGAGGACTCCAGACAGGCAAGTACTTGGTAAAGTAGTGGCTTTTAGTGGCAGAAACCACTGCACGTTAGCATACATGAGCATAGGCCTGGATACACACAGGCACATAACAGAAAATAAGCAAATAAAAATAAAAGTTAATTTCCCAGCACTCTTTGTGCGTAACAGTCAACAGTTACAATATCTGTGGACCTTCCAGATCCTGATACCCTATGCTAACCACCACCCCTGACCTATCGCCTGGCCAGCTTGTCCACATCAGGAACAAGGAGCATCAGGTGTGGGAGTTTTAAACCCTTCCTGTGCTCCAGTGATTATTCCAGCTGGGTCTGTGTAAATGTGAAAATCTGGAATTCCACACTTCCACTGCTAATGCAGAACGCACGGGATTCATTCTAGCCTCCCTTGGAGGGAGCTGATTCCACCAGAATGTGGGCAATTCAGGTGAGAAACAACCCCTCTCACCACAACATTATATATATATATATATATATATATATGACACACACACATACTGTATATATGTATGTGTCTGAATTGTATCAGTGCACGTCCACTTAATGCCGCGCTCATAGGTGTTGCTATCACAACACCCAAAGCCAGCCCTAACCAATTTGGTGCCCAAGGCAAGATTTTGTTTGGTGTCCCTTAGCAAATAATTTCACCACCAAGCTTAATGCTTATACGCGGACACCAAAAATAACACACTACCGTTCAAAAGTTTGGGGTCACCCAGACAATTTCATGTTTTACATGAAAACTGACTTTTATTTATTAAATGAGTTGCAAAATTAATAGAACATATAGTCAAGACTTTGGCAAGGTTAGAAATAATGATTTTTATTTGAAATAATAATTTTGTCCTTCAAACTTTGCTTTCGTCAAAGAATGCTGCATTTGCAGCAATTACAGCATTGCAGACCTTTGGCATTCTAGCTGTTAATTTCATGAGGTAATCTGAATAAATTTCACCCCACTCTTCCTGAAGCACCTCCCACAAGTTGGATTGGATTGATGGGCACTTCTTGCGTAACATACGGTCAAGCTGCTCCCACAACTGCTAAATGGGGTTGAGATCTGGTGAATGCACTGGCCACTCTATTACAGACAGAATACCAGCTGCCTGCTTCTTCCCTAAATAGTTCTTGCATAATTTGGAGGTGTGCTTTGGGTCATTGTCCTGTTGGAGGAGGAAATTGGCTCCAATCAAGCGCTGTCCACAGGGTATGGCATGGCATTGCAAAATGGAGTGATATCCTTCCATATTCAAAATCCCTTTTACCCTGTACAAATCTCCCTCTTTGCCAGTACCAAAGCTGCCCCAGCCCATCACATTACCTCCGCCATGCTTGACAGATGGCGTCAGGCACTCTTCCAGCATCTTTTCACTTGTTCTGCATCTCACAAATGTTCTTCTGTGTGATCCAAACACCTCAAACTTTGATTCGTCTGTCCATAACACTTTTGTCCAATATTCCTCTGTCCAATGTCTGTGTTCTTTTGCCCATATTAATCTTTTCCTTTTATTGGCCAGTCTCAGATATGGCTTTTTCTTTGCCACTCTGTCTAGAAGGCCAGCATCCCGGAGTTGCCTCTTCACTGTAGACGTTGACACTGGCGTTTTGCGGGTACCATTTAATGAAGCTGCCAGTTGAGGACTTGTGAGGCATCAATTTCTCAAACTAGAGAGTCTAGCGTACTTGTCTTCTTTCACAGTTGTGCACCGGGGCCTCCCACTTCTCTTTCTACTTTGGTTAGAACCTGTTTGTGCTGTTCTCTGAAGGGAGTAGTACATACCGTTGTAGGAAATGTTCAGTTTCTTGGCAATTCTCGCATGGAATAGCCTTCATTTCTAAGAACAAGAATAGACTGTCAAGATTCATATGAAAGTTTTCTTTCTCTGGCCATTTGGATAGTATAATCGCACCCACAAATGTGATGCTCCAGATACTCAACTAGCTTAAAAGAAGGCCAGTTTTATAGCTTCTCTAACGAGCAAACCCATTTTCAGCTGTGCTAACATAATTGCACAAGGGTTTTCAAATCATCCATTAGTCTTCTAAGATGCTTAGCAAACACAATGTACCATTAGAACAATGGAGTGATGGTTGCTGGAAATGGGCCTTTATAAACCTATGTAGATATTCCTTTAAAAACCAGATGTTTGCAGCTAGTATAGTCATTTACCACATTAACAATGTATAGAGTGTATTTATGATTAATGTTATCTTCATTGAAAAAAACAGTACTTTTCTTTCAAAAATAAGGAAATTTCTGTGACCCCAAACTTTTGAACAGAAGTGTATATAGTATATATATATGTAGTATAAATATAAAGGATACCAGAGGGCGTAACACCATCCAAAACAAAGTGTCAATCACAAAAAAAATTCCAAATAACAAAATAATTTTTAAGAAAATGTCCAAAAACCATATTGCACTTCAATGTCCATAAATGGACTTGATTAAGAGATCCAGCTGTATGGATATGGAGTTCAGTCCGTAATGTGGATAATTTTCTATAAAGAATGATAGTCTTGTTCCTTTTTAAGGCCTGGCACTCTCGTAGCCTTCACTTCTCCATAGAAACTGCTGAGATCATAATTTATCTAAAACAAAACCCTTCACCAAATATACACCAAAAAATGGGCAAATATTAGTTGGTATCCAAATTCTTATAACAATATATTTTTATTAAAAAGATCCTTAATACAAATATTAAAATTTGCTTACAGTGGTTACACAGTTTTCAGACATCCTGTATCATAACAAGAAGAATAGAATATTTTTCTGCCTCCACTTCTATAAGAAGTTTGGTCTTATTGGCAGATCTTTAGAATACAATGGATGATACCATCAAAACCAATACCCAAGGTGTTTCGTCTGTTAGGACTTCTTCAGGGGTAAATTAAGTAAAAAAAACCTAAAAATCATAATGATAGTGTATTAATATCATATCTATAATATTAAATCAGTGAGGGTTTGCAAAAACATAAATAAAAAAAATAATTTTTTTTTTATTACATACCCAAAATTTGAGTATATCCCTATTAAAGGGAGGATGACAATGAATTTCAGATGGATAATTCTCAGGAAAAATGTCCTATATATCCTAAAAACATAATACATCTTTTTTATCTATACTTTAATTGGTAAAATATTATAACCAAAATGGTACCAAATTTTAATACACATTTCCATTAATACCTCATTAATTTATAGACATGAGGTTTCAAGAACTGGCTTCTTAGATAGAGGACATATTAGTACCAGTTACATACCTAAATAGGGATAAATCACAAGTTCAGATGGTTCTATAAAGAATTCATATACATAAGGAGAGTTATGGTAAAACTTACCCTTGTTAACTCTCTTTATTCAAAGTCCTTAGGGTCTACAGGGAGAGAATGGGGGTGTTGGTGGTACTTGGAAGACTGGACACCAACAGGAAAGCTTTTTTAATCCCAGGATGCTCTGGTCTTTCCCCCTATACTCTGCCCAACTGCCAACAGTAAAGCATCCTAAGACCATTCCTGTGTTGGGTTGCTTCTCATCCAAGGGAGTGGGATCACTCACAATTTTGCCTAAGAACACAGCCATGAATAAAAAATGGAACCAAAACATCCTCCAAGAGCAACTTCTCCCAACCATCCAAGAACAGTTTGATGACGAACAATGCCTTTTCCAGCATGATGGAGAACCTTGCCATAAAGCAAAAGTGATAACTAAGTGGCTCAGGGAACAAAACTTTGAAATTTTGAATCCATGGCCAGGAATCTACCCAGACCTTAATCCCATTGAGAATTTGTGGTCAATCCTCAAGAGGCGAGTGGACAAACTAAAACCCACAAATTCTGACAAACTCCGAGCATTGATTAGGCAAGAATAGGCGGCCATCGGTCAATATGTGGCCCAGAATTTGATTGACAGCATGCCAGGGTGAATTGCAGAGATCTTGGAAAAGAAGTGTCAACACTGCAAATATTGACTCTGTGCCTAAACTTAATGTAATTGTCAATAAAAGCCTTTGACACTTATGAAATGCTTGTAATATTACTTCAGTATACCATAGTAACATCTGGGTCTAAAAACACTGAAGCAGCAAGCTTTATGAAAACTGTTAAGGGATCATTATATTCCCTTTATTTCCTTATACTCTTCCTTGCGTTATACTTTAAATCTTAGTCCCTTCTATATAAATCCTTTCACCACATGAAATAACATAAAACATCCACAGAGTTCTCTGTATAATATTAGTTTATCAAAGTAGGATTACAAAGTACATACATAACCCTGCTACAATTAACTACAAAACAATATATTTAATTACACACATAAAATACAGTTTACATATATATAATATATATTTATTATCATTGGGATTACAGGCCTGGTTCCAATCTCTCCATTCAGCAGCCGTCAACACATGTGTCATCACAGCCTCTGTTCATTCACATATAAGATTCTGGATGTAACTTGACACAGGAGCCGGGGAAGCAATTTCTATTCTTTGATCAAGTGTGTCTTTACTGGGTCTGCAGTTGGCAGAGCAGAGAAAGGAGGGGGGAGAGATAGAAGGGGAAGTTGCAAGACAGGAATTCTCCTATAACAAGTCCCCCTGATGGCAGTTGCCTATTCTTAACAGATAAACTGACATTTGTATATTATGTATATATCACCATTTTAGAGTGTGTGTATGTACATATGATCAAAAAAGGTGGCTTATGACAATGTACTTTTTACAGTCCAGAGTAAGAAGTAATGCAAGGGTTTCTCTCCTACGACATATGTAAATGAAAAAAAACAACTTGTTTTTTGTATTTATGCAAGGACAAAAAAAATCTTCCTATTTAAGCAGCAGGCCCTTTCCTAATGTCCATCAACATTTGAAACTAAGAATCTATAGCTGTTTTTTCGATGTCATCTTCGTCAAATGAGGAGTGGGGCACTTCTGGAGTGTAGTCATCTTGGACATCTGTTTTGGATCATCTGTGTGAGTGGCACAGTATACCCTGTCTGATAGACCAGGGATTTTGTGGTGAAATTCTGTGAGTCATAAGAACAGAGTATTTTGCCTGTTCCTTTTCAAATGACACAGGTCCTTCTTCAAGGACTTTTCTACGTACTGCCACCTGGACTGAGGGCAAAGTTTCAGGATCCGGATCCCGAAAGATCTTAAATCTTGCTGCCAGTTTTGCCACTTCATCTGCTGCATTTTTACCCAAGATTAGGGGATCACTCCCCTTTTGGTGTGCAGGCACTTTGATGATTGCTGCATCATCAGGATGGGTCTTACCCCATTCCCAAAGTTCTTTAAAACTGAAATGAGCACCAGAGGTTTATTCTGGCTATCCACGAATCCATGCCTCTGCAATGTCTCAAGGTGCAGAGTAAGGGACCGAAGTACATATGCACTGTTGCTATATATAGTACGTTGTCCTGGAGGTTGAAGTAGTGCTTCCTTTACTGCCTCCCAATCAGCCCTTTGTGCTGACAGGCGGCTTGGTAGTCTAACAAGACTCTGAAGTCATGTAGTCTCAACCAAGACTGCATTACCTGTCACCTATGACCCATCAGTGTGTGACTGGGACCCATCGACTTTGCATCTGCATGTGTGGTCTGTCAGAAAAGGTGGGTAGGTTGAGTGAATGGATGTTGTCCACAGTCATGTTCTGTTACTGCTGTGTTTAGCAATTGAGATAAAACATATTTGGCTTTGTGGCTTACGGTTAGGTTACATACACTCGATTCCATTATCCATCTCCCAAACCTCTGCTGGGAGACTCCAGGGAGGGTCAATGGAGAGTGAGTGGTCTGCACCACCAGTGGTTTGAAACCTACAATATGTTCTGTCACTTTGACAGCGTTATGGATCTCAGCCAGTTGTTTAGCACATTCATCAAAACCTCTTTCTACTGGAGAAAGAAGCCTGGAGAAATACCCTAGTGGTCTACTCACAGATTCTAGTTGTTGTAGCAGGACCGCTGATATAGACTCTGGGCCAGCATGGGCCTGAATGGCCATTTCACCTTCTGGGTGTGGAGTGGCTAGCACTGGGGCAGAGGAAATATATCTTTTCAGGGTAGAAAATGACACTTCCTGTGTTTCTGCCCAGTCTTTTAATGAAGGTTCCTCACCTCTTAGCAGTTCATAAAGGGGCTTCACTTTTGTTGCAAAATCCTCTATGAACTCCCTCATAAAGTTTGCAACCCCCAAGAACTTGTGTAAGTCTTGTAGAGTGCCAGGCCTGGGAAACTTGACCATTGCTTCAATACGGGCAGCCATTATACCTTTTGTCCCATGAGAAATCTTAACCCCTAGGAATATGACTTCTGACCTAGCCAGATTTGCCTTATGAGGACTCAGTTTGAGCCCTGCATGAAAAAGAAGGCCTAACAATTCCTGTAGAAGAGTTGAGTGCTCCTCCGTAGTTTCTGTATGGAGGAGTAAATCATCCACATATTGCAACAGGCAATCTGGTTGTAAAAACACACTCAACACTTTTGCTAGTGCCTCATGAAAATATGTGGGGCTGCTGTGTAATCCTTGGAAAAATTCACAAAACATGTATTGTGTATCTTGCACAGTGAATGCAAATTTGTAACGGCAGTTTTCTGTCAATGATATTGAGAATAAACCTTTGGCTACATCAATGGTAGAGACTTGGCAATTGCCATTTATTCTTGCCATTATGTCTGGTGTTTCTGCAACCACATTGGGGTGTACTTATTCAAAACTCTGAGATCAATGGTAAGTCTCCAGGTATTTGTCTGTCTTTTTAACAGGCCATAGAGTATTACTGCACTTGGAATTTCCCTTTATGACCACCCCCTTGACTCTAAATCAGTCACAGCTTCTATAACTGATTCCATGACTTCAGGGGGAAATCAATATTGACGTTGAGGTGGTGGATCTGGACCTTGTATATCCACTTGGACATCAACCATCTTTCCACAGTCATTTTTTCCTTGGGCCCATAGTTCTGGGTATTGGTACACAATTGGTTAAAGGTCGCTATTGTGAGAAATCTCTGGTCATTTGTGTACTACCATATTAGCAGTGTCATCAATTGCGTTTATGGGTGGTCCTAGGTGATGTTGCTTTATCACACAGACCTTTGAGTTTCTCAGGCCTCTCCACAACATGCAATTCACTAAATCTAAGATCCACCCATTCTGTGTCATTACATCATTTACAATGATGTTATCAGAAGCAGAGTAATACCACATTGGGATTTTTGATGTGAGGTCATTGCTGATTTCTACAGTGACTTTGTCAATTCTATGGGCTGTTACCCCCCCCCCCTTCCTTGGTGATCAAATCCAATCACCACACACTGAGGGCTGTCTGGCTGTGAATCATGTTCAATATTGGTGATTGAAATTTTTGCTCCAGTGTCAAGCATGAATTTCAATCATTTGTTTTTTATTCTGGCCATTATATGGGGTCTCCCTGAGGAATCCAATATGAGATCACATATTTGAGTCAGATCCTTAGGGACATCTAACCATCAATCTAGTTGCACCAGACTTCCTGTAGGGACATCTGTTGTGTGAACTACCACTGCCTTTTTGTACTGTGCAGTTATTGACAGGCTCTAGGCATTTCTGTGTTTGTTTTTGTAGATGTCTCGATGTATGTGGCTGCACATGGGTCATTTTTTCTACTTGTCCTGTGTGCGTGCCCACCAGTGCAATGCATTTTTGCATCTGGTCTATGGGCTGCATCTGTGTTTGAGTATGTGGGTTAACATAAGTTGGGTCTTCTACCTGTCTGTTATAATAAGGCTTCTTTTTGAATCCATTATTATTGCCCAGGTTGTTTACATACTCTCTGTTTGCCCCTTATGGACAATTACGTTGAATATGTCCGTACTTTAAACATGCATGGCAACGAACCTTACCCCATTTCTTCTGTGGTGTATCACAACCCTGGCTAGTTTTCACCTTTTTGCCTTGAGACTTACCCATGCCAACTGTCCCGTGGATCTGTATGTGTAATTCACCTGGGAAAGCTGCTCTAATCATGCTGGCTGCATCACTTCTGTGTATACATTTGGACTATGCTCTCCTTTCCACAGTGATTATTCACCTGGGCCCTTTTCTGTCTGTGAACACTGCTAGCCTTGATTGAAATCACAGGTATAGTTCTGACTCTCAGTACTGCAGATATGATTGCTCCCTCTGCATGTTGTGCTCTCCACCATTCAGAGTGCTACTGCCAGACCACCTGACAATATCCACCAATTCCTGCCAGACCCAGGGTATCCTCCTCTGATAGCATTCTGGGCCTGAGTATCTCGTTACTTCCCGTGGTGTACAGATTGTGCTATTGCTGTCTACTTGTGTACAAGTGTATCAAAGTAATCCTGCTGGCAGCTATACCTTGCACATACAGAAATCCTGCTGGTTCCCAGACCAGTTCATTCAGTAATCCTGCTGGCAGCTATACCTGGAACATCCAGAAATCCTGCTGGTTCCCAAACCAGTTCATCCAGTAATCCTGCTAGCAGCAATACCTGGCGCATCTGGAAATCCTGCTGGTTCCCAGACCAGTCCATTCAGTAATCCTGCTGATAGCTATACCTAGTGCATCCGGAAATCCTACTGGTTCTCAGTCCAATTCAGCAAGCCTATCTACTGGTTCTCAGTCCAATTCCTATTGGTACCCCGTCCAACTCAGCAAGCCTTCCTGCCGGTCCCAGTCTGGTTCCTCCAAATTTTATCATCAAAGGCAGTTCTCACTGCCATACAATTCATATGCAAATAGAGCTATTTACATCATCCATGGTTCCAGTCAAGCCGGTCACTGCTAATTCCAGTTCAACACCTGAGTCAGGTAACTCTCAGACACCAATCGTGACAAGGTGGAGCTGTAGGAGTAAGAAGTGTTTGCCTGTATGTGTTACCATAAGTTGTATAAGCGAATTGCTGTGTCAATTTATGTAAATCTTTCCACAAACATGCATATCATGCCTTGTGGGACTTCAGTACTGTGATCTTTTGTCAAACCTACCAAATAGAGACAAAGGCTCATCATGTATAGTGGGTTTAAAGTTAGATAGAATATTTGGGGTTACTTCCCAATGACCTGTTGCCAATTTCATGAGGACAGAAAGTCTCTCTTCTTTATCATGAAATTTTACATTTTTGGGAGTAATCTTCCCAGTTGCCGCATACCTCTGGTTAAGGTGAGTGGGTAACCATAATTTAAACAACTCCATGCGATATTCTGGGGCAACATTAAATGTGTCTCAATGTCCCTCAAAAATATCACAAGAGGTAAAAGGGTCTATGCTGAAGTCATACTTTGGGATTTCCTTACAAATATTTAACAGGAATTGCGTCTTCTCCATGCTATATTTTCTATAGTGAGTGTGCAAACCAGTTCCATTACTGTGGCCTGTTTGGAGAATAGGAGCAGACTGTACTGTTTCCCATTCATTGCTGAATCCAAAAACAGGGTCATCAACATGTGCATGAACATTAGATCCACTCCCATTGGGTGATGGGAAACCACTCCCATTGGGTGATGGGAAATAATTTAATGTACGAGCTACAGGGTACCTGGGGTCAACCACTGGGGGTGTTACACCTTCAGGAATAAGTATGGGTATAGTATATCCCATGCTTCCCATCTCACTGACTCTATTTTTAATTACACAGACTTGTTTTCTAGACACCATATTAGATAAATCATTTATAGTTTTGTGCATATTTATCAGTTGGGTTTTCTTGGTTAAACTATTATTTAACTCTGCAATTAAAGCTTCATTGAATGCTGCTTTATCTTTGAATTCATTAATCTCTGTATATAGTACTGCTAACTCTTTATCAACATCCAAATAATATCTTTTTCTAACAATTGAGATTTGAGCATACAAATTTGCTTTCCTCTATCAATATTGCTCAAATCTTTCTCTTCTAATTGTGATTCTAGGGTACACACCTTTTTTCACATTTTCCACACAGCACTGGCAATGAGAATTTGCATAATTTATCTTTTTGTTATTAGCTAACATCTCAGCATGTTCTGGTCTCCATATTGTATCCGCAAATGCATGTACCAGTTTGGTTAACATCTCAAAATGTTTGTATTTTTTATTGAACACACTGCGCTTATTTATACAAAAGTATCATGTGTAAAAACCTGCTCTAGCAGTGAGTTCCATAGCATCTCAGCTGAGGTATTTTTGGGGAATTACAGTGTTAAATGTACTGTTTTTGCACAATTTCCCAATAGTAAAAAAAATCATACTCACCTGTTTCTTTGAAGAACTCATTGTCTGTCTGTGATCTGTGTTATTTCTCACCGTGGTAAATCTGACCCCCTTAAGTCACCAAGACTTAACTTACTACGTGCAGAAATCCTCTTGGAAAGACAAAGAAATAAACAAGTATCCTAGGAACTTAACATTTTTCTAAGCTGTAATTAATTTTATTATTTTTCCTAGTATTCAGGCAAAAGCTTGTTATCTGTCTAAATTTCTAGAAAAACACTTTCATCAATAACACACTAGTAACACTTCTGTGTACTTGTTATCTATCTCTTGTTTTTCTACCAAATCTTTGGCCTACAGATTAACCCTGATTCACCACTGTATCCTAGACTAAAATTGCAATTTAAACAGTAGGGCTGGCTCACCAGTGTTGAGGGATCATTATACTCCTTTTATTTCCTTATACTGTTCCTTGCTTTATACTGTAGATCATAGTCCCTTCTGTATAAGTCCTTTCACCACATGAAATAACATAAAACATCCACAGAGTTCTCTGCATAATATTAGTTTATCATTATCATTAGTTTATCAAAGTAGGATTACTCAGCACATACATAACCCTGCTATAATTAACTAAAAATCAATATATTCAATTACACACATAAAATACAGTTTACACACACACATATATATATATATATATGTATATATATATATATATATGTATATATATATATATATATATATATATTTATATATATAAATGATACTTAGGCCTGATTCCAACCTCTCCATTCAGCAGTCTTCAACACATGTGTCTTCACAGTGTATGTTCATTCACATATAAGATTCTGGATGTAATTTGACACGGAAAGCGGGGGAAGCAATCTCTATTCTTTGATCAAGTGTGTGTGTGAGAGAGCTGGTCTTTACTGGGTCTGCAGTTGGCAGAGCAGAGAAAGGAGGTGGGAGAGATAAAAGGGGAAGTTGCAAGACAGGAGACATCTTTGTGGAATTCTTCTAAACAAAAAACAAAACTTTTGGCTGTACACACATGTCACACATACATTACACACACACTTACCTTGCACCATGTCATTAGGTTCCTTCACAGGTCAATCAGGAGGGGGTGAAGACAAATGCCGTGATTCTAATGGAATCACATCATATTGGTTCCGCCTCATCCCAATTGACCCGCGAATCAATGTATTTTGCTTAAAAACATGGTGCCTTTTCTCGAGCCTTTCAGGGGGGTTTTCTGGGAACTCAGAAACCCCCCTGCGTGTGCTACTGGAGCTACCACAGGGACCACTAGGTGGTCCACAATTTTTGCCAACACCTGTGAAAGAGAAGCCCAGGGGGTTCCTGATGAGAGGATACCAGGGCTGAGGGCAGGGCCGTAGAGAGCTCCACAGGGCCCCGGTAAAGAGGGGGCATGGCCATGCCCCTTTGAATAATAATAATTAAAAAAAAACAGTTTTGCAGCGCCCGCCAGGGAGGGGGCACTGTGAGCCCCTCAGCCCAGCGCAAAGCCAGAGGGGGGGGCGCGATCAGTGTGATCACTCCCCCCTCAGGCAGAGGAGATTGCTGTGGCTGCTGCTTAGCAGCCACTAGCAATCTCCCACGTGCTGGGCTGCTCCGAGGGAGGGAGGCGGCGCTGGGCCCCTCAGGAAGCCCACGCCCAGGTAAAGTGTACCAGCTCCCCCCCCTCTCAGCGCCCCTGGCTGAGGGGCCAGGTGCCGTATAACAAGATGCACATAGACACTCTTGAATTAGATCCTCTGAAGCTAAGCCTTCTAAATATATATTCAAAACACCATAGTGAGAGCAGCAGACTGCTTGTTATTCTTGCCTTTGCTAGACATACCGGTACTGCAGCTGCAAGGATAATTGTAGCACACAATCTGGTGCAGTGAGCAAACCAGATATATGTACAATATAGCACAGTGTAGTGCGTAACACAGATATACAGTATGTGATAGCCCTCACAAATATAGGTAGATGTGAGGTACAATGAACCCCGTTTACCTCAGTATACCAGGGTTAAGAGGAAAAAAAGGAAAAGTTATAAGCTGACAGTTGTAGAAAAAATTAACAGACAGCAGCACTAGCACAAGTCACATACAATGCAGAGCATACACTATAACTGCAGTTGGCACTAAATTCAACTACACAAACCGCAGTGGCTGGTAGGAAATAGCTCTGTATAACCTGGCTCCTGGGAGATGTATACAGGGAAACCGGACCTAGCATTCCTGGAGACCTGAGGCTGATGCAGAAAATGGCTGCCGTGAGTCTCTGAGGGGGTGGAGAGTGAGGGAGGTGCAGCTCAGGGGTGGCAAGACCACAGTAGAATGGCGCCCTAAGCTGGGGGAGGGGTTGCAGGGAGAGGGCCTTCTCCCCTATGTTGACATCAACCACCTGGTCCCTGGCCATAGTAATCTGTCCCCTGCGCCAGTATATTATACCCTGGTGGAGTCCTGGATGAACAAGGTGTCCACATCAGTGCCTCCGGTCTGTCTCCTGAGACTGGAGGTAAGACTGCGCATAGATGAGAGTCCCACCTTACCTGTCCCCTTCAGTCCTGGCTGCAGTCTGGGGTCCAAGGAGCCCCCGCAGAGAGTACCTAGCCGAGGGCTGATGGAGCAGCAGTGCAGATGTCCAGAAGTGTTAATAGGATATTTTTATCAATTAACAAAATGCAAAGTGAATAAACAGAAGGGGAATCTAAATCAAATCAATATTTGGTGTGACCACCCTTTGCCTTCAAAACAGCATCAATTCTTCTAGGTACACTTGCACATAGTTTTTGAAGGAACTCGGCAGGGAGGTTGTTCCAAACATCTTGGAGAACTAAACACAGATCTTCTGTGGATGTAGGCTTGTTCAAATCCTTCTGTCTCTTCATGTAATCCCAGGCAGACTCCATGATGTTGAGATCAGGGTTCAGTGGGGGCCATATCATCACTTTCAGGATTCCTTGTTCTATTTTACGCTGAAGATAGTTCTTAATGACATTTGCTGTATGTTTGGGGTCATATGCTATGGTACACTATGGCGCACACTGTGATCGTACCATGCAATCCTATGGAGGCACAGATGCAAATACAGTGCGCGTATCCACTTGCGGGCGCATGCCTCACGCCACGCATGGCGCGATTTGCTGCGTAAGCAGAGACGAGGTAGCAGGACACATCTGTAGTCACACAGGAAGGAGCACAGTTGGGAGATGCACATACTATGCAGATGTCACTGCAGACTGTGCAGGAGACTTCACACAGGAAGGAGCACAGTGGGGCATACCATTTCTCCCTGATTGTCAGGGGGACTCCCTGAAATAGTAGCAATCTCCCTGACTCCTTGAAGAGTCTAGCAATTTCCATGATTGCAGCCAGGGGCGGATTGGGATGGAAAACCAGCCCGGGAAATTTATGGAAGCAGCCCTAATGGGGGCGGGGTCTGTCGAGGGGTAGGGATCCCTTCTCATAGGGCCTGATTCTGATTTGGAAATAGTTGCAGCCGTCCTTGCGTCTTTTGCTACAGTTTCGTCTGTGACTTTAAGATAATACTGCTACAATGTCATTCCCTGGTGAACAGTCCAGATATGCAAGGACTGAGACGCCCGCTTTCAGTGTCTAAGGGGTCTATGGAGAGCGATAAAATGGAGAAAGATAAGTCCCAGCCAATCAGCTCCTAGCTGTCATGTTATAGGATGCTTTTGAAAAATGACAGTTAGGAGCTGTTGGCTGAGACTTATCTTTCTCCATTTATCTATCACCAAGGATTAGTGAATATACCCCGAAGACTTTAGACACCACCATCGGTTGCACCATTGGAACTTTCAACAGCCCTGTGCTAGGCGCAGATCATCCATGTACAGTAAGTATGGCCTGCATTGTGAGCAACTCAGCGTCCCTATAGCCAACCCCTTGTAACCGCCCATTAACACCCAACACATTTCTCATACACTACTTGGTGCATGCGCACTGCCACTCACACTCATGAGCAAAACAATGCACAAGAAAAAAATAGAACACTTTGGTCCCCACAGGAAAATAATAAAAACACATTATCTCCCACAGGAAATAATAAAACACACTGGGCCCCACAGTAAAAAAAATAAACACAATGACACCCGACAGAAAAAAAAAAAACACATTAGCCTCCACAGGAAAGAATAAAACACAATGGCCCCCACATGAAAAAATAACAACACATTAGCTTCAACAAGAAAAAAATAAAACACACCGGCCCCAAACAGAAAAAACAACAAATACATTCGTCCCTACAGAAAACAAATACATTGGCCCCCATAGGTAAAAATACAAACACATTGGACCACACAAGAAAAAAACAACACACTGGCCACTGCAGGAAAAATATTAAAACACATTGTGCTCCACAAGAAAAAAAAATAGGGTGCGCAGTGTACATCCCCTCCAGAACCTGGAGCACAAAATTCATAAAATCCACCACCGCTGGGGTCGGGATGGGAGTAGCAATAGTGGGAAGCAGGATGCGAGTAGTAATAGTAGTGGGACGCATGGGGCAGGATGAGAATAGTAGCCTTGAGAAGCAGGGGGTTAAATGGGAATAGTAGTAGTGTGGTTCTGAGGTCATGATGGGAGTAGTAGTAATGGCAGAGCAGGTGCAGGCTTAGAGTAATAATAGTGTGGGCAGGCTGGAAGTAGTTGTAGTTCAGAACAGAGGGCAGGATAGGAGTAATAATGGAAAGCAGGGTGAAGGATAGGAGAAATAATGGAAAGCAGGGGGCAGGATAAGAGTAATAGTGGGATAGCAGGGGGCAGGATGGCAGTAGTGGTGTGGAGCAGGGGGCAGGATGGGAGTAGTGGTGTGGAGCAGGATGGGAGTAGTGGTGTGGAGCAGGGGGCAGGATGGGAGTAGTGGTGTGGAGCAGGATGGGAGTAGTTGTGTGGAGCAGGGGGCAGGATTGGAGTAGTGGTGGGAATAAACGGGCTGGATAGGAGTGAAAGAAACTGAACAATAATCACTTACACTCTAGGGTCAGCTCAGCTCACCGCCATCATTCTCTCAGTGATGACATCATCCTCACTCAGCCAGAGTGTGTTGAAAAGCCCCTGCCATCCGTGTCCTGCTCCTCACTGTCCCATGCACAACTGAACACACCCAGCCTCCCTGCGTGGTCCAGTTCATCATCTCCCACAACCCCAGGGGACAGGATGGGATGGCCCAAAGAAAAAGAGGGGCTGCTGATAGCGGGCAACGGAGGATGAGGGAAGGTGGTGACACCGCACATACTGGAGCCGGAGTACTTCCGGTTTGCATCTGCTTACTGTGTTGGAGGCGGGCCGCGGAGGGGCTGGAGGCGGGGCCGTCAGTGTTGACTGACGACCCCGGGCTCCGCAAAAACTGCAGCTCCTCCGTCATTAAAGCTTCTGCAGTTGTGCAGGAGCTGTGCTGCTCAGCTGCCCGGCCGGAGCTAAGCTAAGCTCCGATCGCGGCAGCGGGACGTTGGAGCGGTGGCCCGGGCGAGGAATGGGTAGACTGTTCATGGGGGGGGCGCCGCCATCACTATGCTGCTGCGCTGCCCTAATCGCGGCAGCAGGATGCGATACAGTAATTGAAGAGTGGGTTCGGCGGCTGCCGGCCTCCAAGGGGACCGGCCCAGCGGGAACTGGCCCGGCTTCCCGGAGGCCCAATCCGCCGCTGATTGCAGCTTATCCTCATTATGTAGCTGTTGTATATTTTTTTTTAAAAACAGAGACAAATAGGATAATTAGTATCAATTAGTATCATTTCCCTGCATTGGTTATAAGGCACAATGATCCCTATGGCTACATGCATTTTCTCTAATGTATCAGTGTGTTTTCATCAACAAATAGATCTTACTAACTGTTTTGGGGCTCGTTTACATTTGGATGTAAATTTTATGACACGCCTCTCAGATGTAGCCGTACATGTCCACTTTAACGCGCGCTCATGAATCTCCCTAAAACATACCTCCCAACTGTCCCGCATTCAGCGGGACAGTCCTGCTTTTATGGGGCTGTCCCATCCACGGGCCGCAGTGTCCCGCGATGGGGGGGGGAAAGTTGGGGGAAGCATACACCGCAGTTCTGCATAGCAGAGCAGTGTGTATGCAGAGCGAGAATAGATGCTGTGCGCATGTGCACAGCATCTATTCACAGGACGGAGGGAAGCCCAGGGGCAGCCCAGCATCTCGGAGACGCTGGGCACGCCTCTTAGTGATGAAAACGATGTATGCCAATAGGCTACGCCCCTTTACGTACAAGCCATGCCCCCTTTTCGGGAGCGCGCCTTCGGCGTGCGGATGTCCCGGGTGACAATAATCAAAGGTATGCTTTGGGAGGTATGCTGAAATGCTTTTCAAAAGAAGGCAAGTATGCAGTGGGGAGATGCATATATGATGCTGGTGAAACTACAGGCTGTGCAGGATATGTAGTCACACAGGAAGGTGCACAGTAAGGAGATTCATATACTATGCTGGTGACACTGCAGGCTGTGCAGGATACGTAGTCACACAGGAAGGTGCACAGTAAGGAGATGCACATACTATGCTGGTGACACTGCAGGCTGTGCAGGATACGTAGTCACACAGGAAGGTGCACAGTAGGAAGATGCACATACTGTGCTGGAGACACTACTGGCTGTGCAGGATACGTAGTCACACAGGAAGGTGCACAGTAGGAAGATGCATATACTATGCTGGTGACACTACAGGCTGTGCAGGATACGTAGTCACACAGGAAGGTGCACAGTAAGGAGATGCACATACTATGCTGGTGACACTACAGGCTGTGCAGGATACGTAGTCACACAGGAAGGTGCACAGTAGGAAGATGCACATACTATGCTGGTGACACTACAGGCTGTGCAGGATACATAGTCACACAGGAAGGTGCACAGTAGGAAGATGCACATACAATGCTGGTGACACTACAGGCTGTGCAGGATACGTAGTCACACAGGAAGGTGCACAGTAAGGAGATGCACATACTATGCTGGTGACACTGCAGCTTGCAGGATACATAGTCACACAGGAATGTTGCACGGTAAGGAGATGCACATACTATGCTGGTGACACTGCAGGCTGTGCAGGATACGTAGTCACACAGGAAGGTGCACAGTAGGAAAATGCACATACTGTGCTGGAGACACTACTTGCTGTGCAGCATACGTAGTCACACAGTAAGGTGCACAGTAGGAAGATGCATATACTATGCTGGTGACACTACAGGCTGTGCAGGATACGTAGTCACACAGGAAGGTGCACAGTAGGAAGATGCACATACTATGCTGGAGACACTACAGGCTGTGCAGGATACGTAGTCACACAGGAAGGTACACAGTAGGAAGATACATATATGATGCTGGAGACACTACAGGCTGTGCAGGAGACAGGTAGTCATACAGGAAGGTGCAAAGTAAGGAGATGCACATACTATGCTGGTGACACTACAGGCTGTGCAGGATACGTAGTCACACAGGAAGGTGCACAGTAAGGAGATGCACATACTATGCTGGTGACACTGCAGGCTGTGCAGGATACGTAGTCACAAAGGAAGGTGCACAGTAGGAAGATGCATATATGATGGTGGTGACACTGTAGGCTGTGCAGGATACGTAGTCACACAGGAAGGTGCACAGTAGAAAGATGCACATACTATGCTGGTGACACTACAGGCTGTGCAGGATACGTAGTCACACAGGAAGGTGCACACTAAGGAGATGCATATACTATGCTGGGGACACTGCAGGCTGTGCAGGATATGTAGTCACACAGGAAGGTGCACAGTAAGGAGATGCATATACTATTCTGGTGACAATGCAGGCTGTGCAGGATACGTAGTTACACAGGAAGGTGCACAGTAAGGAGATACACATACTATGCTGGAGACTCAACAGGCTGTGCAGGATACGTAGTCACACAGGAAGGTGCACAGTAGGAAGATGCACATACTCTGCTGGTGACATTGCAGGCTGTGCAGGATATGTAGTCACACAGGAAGGTGCACAGTAGGAAGATGCACATACTATGCTGGAGACACTACAGGCTGTGCAGGATACGTAGTCACACAGGAAGGTGCACAGTAAGGAGATGCACATACTATGCTGGTGACACTAAAGGTTGTGCAGGAGAAATGGAGTCATACAGGAAGGTGCACAGTAAGGAGATGCACATACTATGCTGGTGACACTACAGGCTGTGCATAATACGTAGTCACACAGGAAGGTGCACAGTAAGGAGATGCACATACTATGCTGGTGACACTCTAGGCTGTGCAGGATACGTAGTCACACAGGAAGGTGCACAGTAAGGAGATGCACATACTATGCTGGTGACACTGCAGCTTGCAGGATGCGTAGTCACAGAGGAAGTGCACAGTAAGGAGATGCACATACTGTGCTGGTGACACTGCAGCTTGCAGTATACGTAGTCACACAGGAAGGTGCACAGTAAGGAGATGCACATACTGTGCTGGTGACACTGCAGCTTGCAGGATGCGTAGTCACACAGGAAGGTGCACAGTAAGGAGATGCACATACTATGCTGGTGACATACAGGCTGTGCAGGATACGTAGTCACACAGGAAGGTGCACAGTAAGGAGATGCACATTCTATGCTGGTGACACTACAGGCTGTGCAGGATACGTAGTCACACAGGAAGGTGCACAGTAAGGAGATGCACATGCTATGCTGGTGACACTACAGGCTGTGCATAATACGTAGTCACACAGGAAGGTGCACAGTAAGGAGATGCACATACTATGCTGGTGACACTCTAGGCTGTGCAGGATACGTAGTCACACAGGAAGGTGCACAGTAAGGAGATGCACATACTATGCTGGTGACACTGCAGCTTGCAGGATGCGTAGTCACAGAGGAAGTGCACAGTAAGGAGATGCACATACTGTGCTGGTGACACTGCAGCTTGCAGTATACGTAGTCACACAGGAAGGTGCACAGTAAGGAGATGCACATACTGTGCTGGTGACACTGCAGCTTGCAGGATGCGTAGTCACACAGGAAGGTGCACAGTAAGGAGATGCACATACTATGCTGGTGACATACAGGCTGTGCAGGATACGTAGTCACACAGGAAGGTGCACAGTAAGGAGATGCACATTCTATGCTGGTGACACTACAGGCTGTGCAGGATACGTAGTCACACAGGAAGGTGCACAGTAAGGAGATGCACATGCTATGCTGGAGACTCTACAGGCTGTGCAGGATACGTAGTCACACAGGAAGGTGCACAGTAAGGAGATGCACATACTATGCTGGTGACACTGCAGCTTGCAGGATGCGTAGTCACAGAGGAAGTGCACAGTAAGGAGATGCACATACTGTGCTGGAGACACTGCAGCTTGCAGTATACGTAGTCACACAGGAAGGTGCACAGTAAGTAGATGCACATACTATGCTGGTGACACTACAGGCTGTGCAGGATACGTAGTCACACAGGAAGGTGCACATTAAGGGGATGCACATACTATTCTGGTGACAATGCAGGCTGTACAGGATACGTAGTCACACAGGAAGGTGCACAGTAAGGAGATGCACATACTATGCTGGAGACTCTACAGGCTGTGCAGTATACATAGTCACACAGGAAGGTGCACAGTAAGGAGATGCACATACTATGCTGGTGATACTACAGGCTGTGCAGGATACGTAGTCACACAGGAAGGTGCACAGTAAGGAGATGCACATTCTATGCTGGTGACACTACAGGCTGTGCAGGATACGTAGTCACACAGGAAGGTGCACAGTAAGGAGATGCACATACTATGCTGGTTACACTGCAGGCTGTGCAGGATACGTAGTCACACAGGAAGGTGCACAGTAAGGAGATGCACATACTATGCTGGTGACACTGCAGCTTGCAGGATGCGTAGTCACAGAGGAAGTGCACAGTAAGGAGATGCACATACTGTGCTGGTGACACTGCAGCTTGCAGGATGCGTAGTCACACAGGAAGGTGCACACTAAGGAGATGCATATGCTATGCTGGTGACACTGCAGCTTGCAGGATGCGTAGTCACACAGGAAGGTGCACAATAAGGAGATGCATATACTATGCTGGGGACACTGCAGGCTGTGCAGGATATGTAGTCACACAGGAAGGTGCACAGTAAGGAGATGCATATACTATTCTGGTGACAATGCAGGCTGTGCAGGATACGAAGTTACACAGGAAGGTGCACAGTAAGGAGATACACATACTATGCTGGAGACTCTACAGGCTGTGCAGGATACGTAGTCACATAGGAAGGTGCACAGTAGGAAGATTCACATACTCTGCTGGTGACATTGCAGGCTGTGCAGGATATGTAGTCACACAGGAAGGTGCACAGTAGGAAGATACACATACTATGCTGGAGACACTACAGGCTGTGCAGGATACGTAGTCACACAGGAAGGTGCACAGTAAGGAGATGCACATACTATGCTGGTGACACTAAAGGTTGTGCAGGAGACATGGAGTCATACAGGAAGGTGCACAGTAAGGAGATGCACATACTATGCTGGTGACACTACAGGCTGTGCTTAATACGTAGTCACACAGGAAGGTGCACAGTAAGGAGATGCACATACTATGCTGGTGACACTCTAGGCTGTGCAGGATACGTAGTCACACAGGAAGGTGCACAGTAAGGAGATGCACATACTATGCTGGTGACACTGCAGCTTGCAGGATGCGTAGTCACAGAGGAAGTGCACAGTAAGGAGATGCACATACTGTGCTGGTGACACTGCAGCTTGCAGTATACGTAGTCACACAGGAAGGTGCACAGTAAGGAGATGCACATACTGTGCTGGTGACACTGCAGCTTGCAGGATGCGTAGTCACACAAGAAGGTGCACAGTAAGGAGATGCATATACTATGCTGGTGACACTGCAGGCTGTGCAGGATACGTAGTCACACAGGAAGGTGCACAGTAAGGAGATGCATATACTATGCTGGTGACACTGCAGGCTGTGCAGGATACGTAGTCACACAGGAAGTTGCACAGTAAGGAGATGCACATACTATGCTGGAGACTCTACAGGCTGTGCAGGATACGTAGTCACACAGGAAGGTGCACAGTAAGAAGATGCACATACTCTGCTGGTGACACTGCAGGCTTTGCAGGATACGTAGTCACACAGGAAGGTGCACAGTAGGAAGATGCACATACTATGCTGGAGACACTACAGACTGTGCAGGATACGTAGTCACACAGGAAGGTGCACAGTAAGGAGATGCACATACTATGCTGGTGACACGACAGGCTGTGCAGGATAAGTAGTCACACAGGAAGGTGCACAGTAAGGATATGCACATACTATAATGTTGACACTACAGCTTGTGCAGGAGACATGGAGTCATATAGGAAGGTGCACAGTAAAGAGATGCACATACTGTGCTGGTGACACTACAGGCTGTTCAGGAGACATGGAGTCATACAGGAAGGTGCACAGTAAGGAGATGCATATACTATACTGGTGACACTACAGGCTGTGCAGGATACGTAGTCACACAGGAAGGTGCACAGTAAGGAGATGCACATACTATGCTGGTGACACTGCAGGCTGTGCAGGATACGTAGTCACACAGGAAGGTGCACAGTAAGGAGATGCACATACTGTGCTGGTGACACTGCAGCTTGCAGGATGCGTAGTCACACAGGAAGGTGCATAGTAAGGAGATGCATATACTATGCTGGTGACACTGCAGGCTGTGCAGGATACGTAGTCACACAGGAAGGTGCACAGTAAGGAGATGCATATACTATGCTGGTGACACTGCAGGCTGTGCAGGATACGTAGTCACACAGGAAGGTGCACAGTAAGGAGATGCACATACAATGTTGGAGACTCTACAGGCTGTGCAGGATACGTAGTCACACAGGAAGGTGCACAGTAGGAAGACGCACATACTCTGCTGGTGACACTACAGGCTGTGCAGGATATGTAGTCACACAGGAATGTGCACAGTAGGAAGATGCACATATTATGCTGGAGACACTACAGGCTGTGCAGGATACGTAGTCACACAGGAAGGTGCACAGTAAGGAGATGCACATACTATGCTGGTGACACTACAGGTTGTGCAGCAGACATGGAGTCATACAGGAAGGTGCACAGTAAGGAGATGCACATACTATGCTGGTGACACTACAGTCTGTGCAGGATACGTAGTCACACAGGAAGGTGCACAGTAAGGAGATGCATATACTATGCTGGTGACACTGCAGGCTGTGCAGGATACGTAGTCACACAGGAAGGTGCACAGTAAGGAGATGCACATGCTATGCTGGAGACTCTACAGGCTGTGCAGGATACGTAGTCACACAGGAAGGTGCACAGTAGGAAGATGCACATACTCTGCTGGTGACACTGCAGGCTGTGCAGGATACGTAGTCACACAGGAAGGTGCACAGTAGGAAGATGCACATACTATGCTGGAGACACTACAGGCTGTGCAGGATACGTAGTCACACAGGAAGGTGCACAGTAAGGAGATGCACATACTATGCTGGTGACACTACAGGTTGTGCAGGAGACATGAAGTCATACAGGAAGGTGCACAGTAAGGAGATGCACATACTATGCTGGTGACACTACAGGCTGTGCAGGAGACATGGAGTCATACAGGAAGGTGCACAGTAAGGATATGCATATACTATGCTGGTGACACTACAGGCTGTGCAGGATACGTAGTCACACAGAAAGGTGCACAGTAAGGAGATGCACATACTATGCTGGTGAGACTACAGGCTGTGCAGGATACGTAGTCACACAGGAAGTTGCACAATAAGGAGATGCACATACTATGCTGGTGACACTGCAGGCTGTGCACGATATGTAGTCACACAGGAAGGTGCACAGTAAGGAGATGCACATACTATGCTGGTGACACTGCAGGCTGTGCAGGATACGTAGTCACACAGGAAGATGCACAGTAAGGAGATGCACATACTATGCTGGTGACACTACAGCTGTGCAGGATACATAGTCACACAGGAAGTTGCACATTAAGGAGATGCATATCCTATGCTGGTGACACTGCAGGCTGTGCAGGATACGTAGTCACACAGGAAGGTGCACAGTAAGGAGATGCATATATGATGCTGGTGACAGTACAGGCTCTGCAGGATACCTAGTCACACAGGAAGGTGCACAGTAACGAGATGCACATACTATGCTGGTGACACTGCAGCTTGCAGGATACGTAGTCACACAGGAAGGTGCACAGTAAGGAGATGCAGATACTATGCTGGAGACTCTACAGGCTATGCAGGATACGTAGTCACACAGGAAGGTGTACAGTAAAGAGATGCACATACTATGCTGGTGACACTGCAGGCTGTGCAGAATACGTAGTCACACAGGAAGGTGCACAGTAAGGAGATGCACATACTATGCTGGTGACACTAAAGGTTGTGCAGGAGACATGGAGTCATACAGGAAGGTGCACCGTAAGGAGATGAACATACTATGCTGGTGACACTACAGGCTGTGCATAATACGTAGTCACACAGTAAGGTGCACAGTAAGGAGATGCACATACTATACTAGTGACACTCTAGGCTGTGCAGGATACGTAGTCACACAGGAAGGTGCACAGTAAGGAGATGCACATACTATGCTGGTGACACTGCAGCTTGCAGGATGCGTAGTCACAGAGGAAGTGCACAGTAAGGAGATGCACATACTGTGCTGGAGACACTGCAGCTTGCAGTATACGTAGTCACACAGGAAGGTGCACAGTAAGGAGATGCACATACTATGCTGGTGACACTACAGGCTGTGCAGGATACGTAGTCACACAGGAAGTTGCACATTAAGGAGATGCATATCCTATGCTGGTGACACTGCAGGCTGTGCAGGATACGTAGTCACACAGGAAGGTGCACAGTAAGGAGATGCATATCCTATGCTGGTGACACTGCAGGCTGTGCAGGATACTTAGTCACACAGGAAGGTGCACAGTAAGAAGATGCACAAACTATGCTGGTGACACTACAGGCTGTGCAGGATACGTAGTCACATAGGAAGGTGCACAGTAAGGAGATGCACATACTATGCTGGTGACACTGCAGGCTGTGCAGGATACATAGTCACACAGGAATGTTGCACAGTAGGAAGATGCCCCTACTATGCTGTTGACACTACAGGCTGTGCAGGATACGTAGTCACACAGGAAGGTGCACAGTAAAGAGATGCACATACTATGCTGGTGACACTATAGGCTGTGCAGGATACATAGTCACATAGGAGGGTGCACAGTAAGGAGATGCATATACGATGCTGGTGACACTACAGGCTGTGCAGGATACGTAGTCACACAGGAAGGTGCACAGTAAGGAGATGCACATACTATGCTGGTGACACTGCAGGCTGTGCAGGATACGTAGTCACACAGGAAGGTGCACAGTAAGGAGATGCACATACTGTGCTGGTTACACTACAGGCTGTGCAGGATACGTAGTCACACAGGAAGGTGCACAGTAGGAAGATGCACATACTATGTTGGAGACACTACAGGCTGTGCAAGATACGTAGTCACACAGGAAGGTGCACAGTAGGAAGATGCATATATGAGGCTGGTGACACTACAGGCTGTGCAGGATACGTAGTCACACAGGAAGGTGCACAGTAAGGAGATGTACATACTATGCTGGTGACACTGCAGGCTGTGCAGGATACGTAGTCACACAGGAAGGTGCACAGTAAGAAGATGCACATACTATGCTGGTGACACTGCAGCTTGCAGGATGCGTAGCCACAGAGGAAGTGCACAGTAAGGAGATGCACATACTATGCTGGTGACACTATAGGCTGTGCAGGATACGTAGTCACATAGGAGGGTGCACAGTAAGGAGATGCATATACGATGCTGGTGACACTACAGGCTGTGCAGGATACGTAGTCACACAGGAAGGTGCACAGTAAGGAGATGCACATACTATGCTGGTGACACTGCAGGCTGTGCAGGATACATAGTCACACAGGAAGGTGCACAGTAAGGAGATGCACATACTGTGCTGGTGACACTACAGGCTGTGCAGGATACGTAGTCACACAGGAAGGTGCACAGTAGGAAGATGCACATACTATGTTGGAGACACTACAGGCTGTGCAAGATACGTAGTCACACAGGAAGGTGCACAGTAGGAAGATGCATATATGAGGCTGGTGACACTACAGGCTGTGCAGGATACGTAGTCACACAGGAAGGTGCACAGTAAGGAGATGTACATACTATGCTGGTGACACTGCAGGCTGTGCAGGATACGTAGTCACACAGGAAGGTGCACAGTAAGAAGATGCACATACTATGCTGGTGACACTGCAGCTTGCAGGATGCGTTGTCACAGAGGAAGTGCACAGTAAGGAGATGCACATACTGTGCTGGTGACACTGCAGCTTGCAGTATACGTAGTCACACAGGAAGGTGCACAGTAAGGAGATGCACATACTGTGCTGGTGACACTGCAGCTTGCAGGATGCGTAGTCACACAGGAAGGTGCACACTAAGGAGATGCATATACTATGCTGGTGACACTACAGGCTGTGCAGGATACGTAGTCACACAGGAAGGTGCACAGTAAGGAGATGCACATACTATGCAGGTGACACTGCAGGCTGTGCAGGATACGTAGTCACACAGGAAGGTGCACAGTAAGGAGATGCATATACTATGCTGGAGACTCTACAGGCTGTGCAGGATACGTAGTCACACAGGAAGGTGCACAGGAAGGAGATGCATATACTATGCTGGAGACACTACAGGCTGTGCAGGATACGTAGTCACACAGGAAGGTGCACAGTAAGGAGATGCACATACTATGCTGGTGACAGTACAGGCTGTGCAGGATACGTAGTCACACAGGAAGGTGCACAGTAAGGAGATGCATATACTATGCTGGAGACACTATAGGCTGTGCAGGATACGTAGTCACACAGGAAGGTGCACAGTAAGGAGATGCATATACTATGCTGGAGACACTGCAGGCTGTGCAGGATACGTAGTCACACAGGAAGGTGCACAGTAAGGAGATGCACATACTGTGCTGGTGACACTGCAGCTTGCAGGATGCGTAGTCACACAGGAAGGTGCACACTAAGGAGATGCATATGCTATGCTGGTGACACTGCAGCTTGCAGGATGCGTAGTCACACAGGAAGGTGCACACTAAGGAGATGCATATACTCTGCTGGTGACATTGCAGGCTGTGCAGGATATGTAGTCACACAGGAAGGTGCACAGTAGGAAGATGCACATACTATGCTGGAGACACTACAGGCTGTGCAGGATACGTAGTCACACAGGAAGGTGCACAGTAAGGAGATGCACATACTATGCTGGTGACACTAAAGGTTGTGCAGGAGACATGGAGTCATACAGGAAGGTGCACAGTAAGGAGATGCACATACTATGCTGGTGACACTACAGGCTGTGCATAATACGTAGTCACACAGGAAGGTGCACAGTAAGGAGATGCACATACTATGCTGGTGACACTCTAGGCTGTGCAGGATACGTAGTCACACAGGAAGGTGCACAGTAAGGAGATGCACATACTATGCTGGTGACACTGCAGCTTGCAGGATGCGTAGTCACAGAGGAAGTGCACAGTAAGGAGATGCACATACTGTGCTGGTGACACTGCAGCTTGCAGTATACGTAGTCACACAGGAAGGTGCACAGTAAGGAGATGCACATACTGTGCTGGTGACACTGCAGCTTGCAGGATGCGTAGTCACACAGGAAGGTGCACAGTAAGGAGATGCATATACTATGCTGTTGACACTGCAGGCTGTGCAGGATACGTAGTCACACAGGAAGGTGCACAGTAAGGAGATGCATATACTATGCTGATGACACTGCAGGCTGTGCAGGATACGTAGTCACACAGGAAGTTGCACAGTAAGGAGATGCACATACTATGCTGGAGACTCTACAGGCTGTGCAGGATACGTAGTCACACAGGAAAGTGCACAGTAGGAAGATGCACATACTCTGCTGGTGACACTGCAGGCTGTGCAGGATACGTAGTCACACAGGAAGGTGCACAGTAGGAAGATTCATATATGACGCTGGTGACACGACAGGCTGTGCAGGATACGTAGTCACACAGGAAGGTGCACAGTAAGGAGATGTACACACTATGCTGGTGACACTGCAGGCTGTGCAGGATACGTAGTCACACAGGAAGGTGCACAGTAAGAAGATGCACATACTATGCTGGTGACACTGCAGCTTGCAGGATGCGTAGTCACACAGGAAGGTGCACAGTAAGGAGATGCATATACTATGCTGGAGACACTATAGGCTGTGCAGGATACGTAGTCACACAGGAAGGTGCACAGTAAGGAGATGCATATACTATGCTGGAGACACTGCAGGCTGTGCAGGATACGTAGTCACACAGGAAGGTGCACAGTAAGGAGATGCACATACTATGCTGGTGACACTGCAGGCTGTGCAGGATACGTAGTCACACAGGAAGGTGCACAGTAAGGAGATGCATATACTATGCTGGTGACACTGCAGGCTGTGCAGGATACGTAGTCACACAGGAAGGTGCACAGTAAGGAGATGCACATACTATGCTGGAGACACTACAGGCTGTGCAGGATACGTAGTCACACAGGAAGGTGCACAGTAAGGAGATGCACATACTATGCTGGTGACACTACAGGCTGTGCAGGATACGTTGTCACACAGGAAGGTGCACAGTAAGGAGATGCACATACTATGCAGATGACACTGCAGGCTGTTGCAGGATACGTAGTCACACCGGAAGGTGCACAGTAAGGAGATGCACATACTATGCAGGTGACACTGCAGGCTGTGCAGGATACGTAGTCACACAGGAAGGTGCACAGTAAGGAGATGCACATACTATGCAGGTGACACTGCAGGCTGTGCAGGATACGTAGTCACACAGGAAGGTGCACAGTAAGGAGATGCACATACTATGCAGGTGACACTGCAGGCTGTGCAGGATACGTAGTCACACAGGAAGGTGCACAGTAAGGTGATGCACATACTATGCTGGTGACACTGCAGGCTGTGCAGGATACGTAGTCACACAGGAAGGTGCACAGTAAGGAGATGCACATACTATGCTGGAGACTCTACAGGCTGTGCAGGATACGTAGTCACACAGGAAGGTGCACAGTAAGGAGATGCACATACTTTGCTGGAGACTCTACAGGCTGTGCAGGATACGTAGTCACACAGGAAGGTGCACAGTAAGGAGATGCACATACTATGCTGGAGACTCTACAGGCTGTGCAGGATACGTAGTCACACAGGAAGGTGCACAGTAAGGAGATGCACATACTATGCTGGTGACACTACAGGCTGTGCAGGATACGTAGTCACACAGGAAGGTGCACAGTAAGGAGATGCATATACTATGCTGGTGACAGTACAGGCTGTGCAGGATACATAGTCACACAGGAAGGTGCACAGTAAGGAGATGCACATACTATGCTGGTGACAGTACAGGCTGTGCAGGATACGTAGTCACACAGGAAGGTGCACAGTAAGGAGATGCATATACTATGCTGGAGACACTACAGGCTGTGCAGGATACGTAGTCACACAGGAAGGTGCACAGTAAGGAGATGCACATACTATGCTGGTGACACTGCAGCTTGCAGGATGCGTAGTCACAGAGGAAGTGCACAGTAAGGAGATGCACATACTGTGCTGGTGACACTGCAGCTTGCAGTATACGTAGTCACACAGGAAGGTGCACAGTAAGGAGATGCACATACTGTGCTGGTGACACTGCAGCTTGCAGGATGCGTAGTCACACAGGAAGGTGCACAGTAAGGAGATGCATATACTATGCTGGTGACACTGCAGGCTGTGCAGGATACGTAGTCACACAGGAAGGTGCACAGTAAGGAGATGCATATACTATGCTGATGACACTGCAGGCTGTGCAGGATACGTAGTCACACAGGAAGTTGCACAGTAAGGAGATGCACATACTATGCTGGAGACTCTACAGGCTGTGCAGGATACGTAGTCACACAGGAAGGTGCACAGTAGGAAGATGCACATACTCTGCTGGTGACACTGCAGGCTGTGCAGGATACGTAGTCACACAGGAAGGTGCACAGTAGGAAGATTCATATATGAGGCTGGTGACACTACAGGCTGTGCAGGATACGTAGTCACACAGGAAGGTGCACAGTAAGGAGATGTACATACTATGCTGGTGACACTGCAGGCTGTGCAGGATACGTAGTCACACAGGAAGGTGCACAGTAAGAAGATGCACATACTATGCTGGTGACACTGCAGCTTGCAGGATGCGTAGTCACACAGGAAGGTGCACATTAAGGAGATGCATATACTATGCTGGAGACACTATAGGCTGTGCAGGATACGTAGTCACACAGGAAGGTGCACAGTAAGGAGATGCATATACTATGCTGGAGACACTGCAGGCTGTGCAGGATACGTAGTCACACAGGAAGGTGCACAGTAAGGAGATGCACATACTATGCTGGTGACACTGCAGGCTGTGCAGGATACGTAGTCACACAGGAAGGTGCACAGTAAGGAGATGCATATACTATGCTGGTGACACTGCAGGCTGTGCAGGATACGTAGTCACACAGGAAGGTACACAGTAAGGAGATGCACATACTATGCTGGAGACACTACAGGCTGTGCAGGATACGTAGTCACACAGGAAGGTGCACAGTAAGGAGATGCACATACTATGCTGGTGACACTACAGGCTGTGCAGGATACGTTGTCACACAGGAAGGTGCACAGTAAGGAGATGCACATACTATGCAGATGACACTGCAGGCTGTTGCAGGATACGTAGTCACACAGGAAGGTGCACAGTAAGGAGATGCACATACTATGCAGGTGACACTGCAGGCTGTGCAGGATACGTAGTCACACAGGAAGGTGCACAGTAAGGAGATGCACATACTATGCAGGTGACACTGCAGGCTGTGCAGGATACGTAGTCACTCAGGAAGGTGCACAGTAAGGAGATGCACATACTATGCAGGTGACACTGCAGGCTGTGCAGGATACGTAGTCACACAGGAAGGTGCACAGTAAGGTGATGCACATACTATGCTGGTGACACTGCAGGCTGTGCAGGATACGTAGTCACACAGGAAGGTGCACAGTAAGGAGATGCACATACTATGCTGGAGACTCTACAGGCTGTGCAGGATACGTAGTCACACAGGAAGGTGCACAGTAAGGAGATGCACATACTTTGCTGGAGACTCTACAGGCTGTGCAGGATACGTAGTCACACAGGAAGGTGCACAGTAAGGAGATGCACATACTATGCTGGAGACTCTACAGGCTGTGGAGGATACGTAGTCACACAGGAAGGTGCACAGTAAGGAGATGCATATACTATGCTGGTGACACTACAGGCTGTGCAGGATACGTAGTCACACAGGAAGGTGCACAGTAAGGAGATGCATATACCATGCTGGAGACTCTACAGGCTGTGCAGGATACGTAGTCACACAGGAAGGTGCACAGTAAGGAGATGCATATACCATGCTGGTGACAGTACAGGCTGTGCAGGATACATAGTCACACAGGAAGGTGCACAGTAAGGAGATGCACATACCATGCTGGTGACAGTACAGGCTGTGCAGGATACGTAGTCACACAGGAAGGTGCACAGTAAGGAGATGCATATACTATGCTGGAGACACTACAGGCTGTGCAGGATATGTAGTCACACAGGAAGGTGCACAGTAAGGAGATGCATATACTATGCTGGAGACACTACAGGCTGAGCAGGATATGTAGTCACACAGGAAGGTGCACAGAAGGAGGATGCATATATGATGCTGGTGACACTGCAGGCTGTGCAGCATATGTAGTCACACAGGAAGGTGAACAGTAAGGAGATGCACATACTATGCTGGTGAAACTGCTGCTTGCAGGATACGTAGTCACACAGGAAGGTGCACAGTAAGGAGATGCAGATACTATGCTGGAGACTCTACAGGCTATGCAGGATACGTAGTCACACAGGAAGATGTACAGTAAGGAGATGCACATACTATGCTGGTGAGACTACAGCTTGCAGGATACATAGTCACACAGGAAGGTGCACAGTAAGGAGATGCACATACTATGCTGGTGACAGTACAGGCTGTGCAGGATACGTAGTCACACAGGAAGGTGCACAGTAAGGAGATGCATATACTATGCTGGAGACACTATAGGCTGTGCAGGATACGTAGTCACACAGGAAGGTGCACAGTAAGGAGATGCATATACTATGCTGGAGACACTGCAGGCTGTGCAGGATACGTAGTCACACAGGAAGGTGCACAGTAAGGAGATGCACATACTGTGCTGGTGACACTGCAGCTTGCAGGATGCGTAGTCACACAGGAAGGTGCACACTAAGGAGATGCATATGCTATGCTGGTGACACTGCAGCTTGCAGGATGCGTAGTCACACAGGAAGGTGCACACTAAGGAGATGCATATACTCTGCTGGTGACATTGCAGGCTGTGCAGGATATGTAGTCACACAGGAAGGTGCACAGTAGGAAGATGCACATACTATGCTGGAGACACTACAGGCTGTGCAGGATACGTAGTCACACAGGAAGGTGCACAGTAAGGAGATGCACATACTATGCTGGTGACACTAAAGGTTGTGCAGGAGACATGGAGTCATACAGGAAGGTGCACAGTAAGGAGATGCACATACTATGCTGGTGACACTACAGGCTGTGCATAATACGTAGTCACACAGGAAGGTGCACAGTAAGGAGATGCACATACTATGCTGGTGACACTCTAGGCTGTGCAGGATACGTAGTCACACAGGAAGGTGCACAGTAAGGAGATGCACATACTATGCTGGTGACACTGCAGCTTGCAGGATGCGTAGTCACAGAGGAAGTGCACAGTAAGGAGATGCACATACTGTGCTGGTGACACTGCAGCTTGCAGTATATGTAGTCACACAGGAAGGTGCACAGTAAGGAGATGCACATACTGTGCTGGTGACACTGCAGCTTGCAGGATGCCTAGTCACACAGGAAGGTGCACAGTAAGGAGATGCATATACTATGCTGGTGACACTGCAGGCTGTGCAGGATACGTAGTCACACAGGAAGGTGCACAGTAAGGAGATGCATATACTATGCTGATGACACTGCAGGCTGTGCAGGATACGTAGTCACACAGGAAGTTGCACAGTAAGGAGATGCACATACTATGCTGGAGACTCTACAGGCTGTGCAGGATACGTAGTCACACAGGAAGGTGCACAGTAGGAAGATGCACATACTCTGCTGGTGACACTGCAGGCTGTGCAGGATACGTAGTCACACAGGAAGGTGCACAGTAGGAAGATGCATATATGAGGCTGGTGACACTACAGGCTGTGCAGGATACGTAGTCACACAGGAAGGTGCACAGTAAGGAGATGTACATACTATGCTGGTGACACTGCAGGCTGTGCAGGATACGTAGTCACACAGGAAGGTGCACAGTAAGAAGATGCACATACAATGCTGGTGACACTGCAGCTTGCAGGATGCGTAGTCACACAGGAAGGTGCACAGTAAGGAGATGCATATACTATGCTGGAGACACTATAGGCTGTGCAGGATACGTAGTCACACAGGAAGGTGCACAGTAAGGAGATGCATATACTATGCTGGAGACACTGCAGGCTGTGCAGGATACGTAGTCACACAGGAAGGTGCACAGTAAGGAGATGCACATACTATGCTGGTGACACTGCAGGCTGTGCAGGATACGTAGTCACACAGGAAGGTGCACAGTAAGGAGATGCATATACTATGCTGGTGACACTGCAGGCTGTGCAGGATACGTAGTCACACAGGAAGGTGCACAGTAAGGAGATGCACATACTATGCTGGAGACACTACAGGCTGTGCAGGATACGTAGTCACACAGTAAGGTGCACAGTAAGGAGATGCACATACTATGCTGGTGACACTACAGGCTGTGCAGGATACGTTGTCACACAGGAAGGTGCACAGTAAGGAGATGCACATACTATGCAGATGACACTGCAGGCTGTTGCAGGATACGTAGTCACACAGGAAGGTGCACAGTAAGGAGATGCACATACTATGCAGGTGACACTGCAGGCTGTGCAGGATACGTAGTCACACAGGAAGGTGCACAGTAAGGAGATGCACATACTATGCAGGTGACACTGCAGGCTGTGCAGGATACGTAGTCACACAGGAAGGTGCACAGTAAGGAGATGCACATACTATGCAGGTGACACTGCAGGCTGTGCAGGATACGTAGTCACACAGGAAGGTGCACAGTAAGGTGATGCACATACTATGCTGGTGACACTGCAGGCTGTGCAGGATACGTAGTCACACAGGAAGGTGCACAGTAAGGAGATGCACATACTATGCTGGAGACTCTACAGGCTGTGCAGGATACGTAGTCACACAGGAAGGTGCACAGTAAGGAGATGCACATACTATGCTGGAGACTCTACAGGCTGTGCAGGATACGTAGTCACACAGGAAGGTGCACAGTAAGGAGATGCATATACTATGCTGGTGACACTACAGGCTGTGCAGGATACGTAGTCACACAGGAAGGTGCACAGTAAGGAGATGCATATACCATGCTGGAGACTCTACCGGCTGTGCAGGATACGTAGTCACACAGGAAGGTGCACAGTAAGGAGATGCATATACTATGCTGGTGACAGTACAGGCTGTGCAGGATACATAGTCACACAGGAAGGTGCACAGTAAGGAGATGCACATACTATGCTGGAGACTCTACAGGCTGTGCAGGATACGTAGTCACACAGGAAGGTGCACAGTAAGGAGATGCATATACTATGCTGGTGACACTACAGGCTGTGCAGGATACGTAGTCACACAGGAAGGTGCACAGTAAGGAGATGCATATACCATGCTGGAGACTCTACAGGCTGTGCAGGATACGTAGTCACACAGGAAGGTGCACAGTAAGGAGATGCATATACTATGCTGGTGACAGTACAGGCTGTGCAGGATACATAGTCACACAGGAAGGTGCACAGTAAGGAGATGCACATACTATGCTGGTGACAGTACAGGCTGTGCAGGATACGTAGTCACACAGGAAGGTGCACAGTAAGGAGATGCATATACTATGCTGGAGACACTACAGGCTGTGCAGGATATGTAGTCACACAGGAAGGTGCACAGTAAGGAGATGCATATACTATGCTGGAGACACTACAGGCTGAGCAGGATATGTAGTCACACAGGAAGGTGCACAGAAGGAAGATGCATATATGATGCTGGTGACACTGCAGGCTGTGCAGCATATGTAGTCACACAGGAAGGTGAACAGTAAGGAGATGCACATACTATGCTGGTGAAACTGCTGCTTGCAGGATACGTAGTCACACAGGAAGGTGCACAGTAAGGAGATGCAGATACTATGCTGGAGACTCTACAGGCTATGCAGGATACGTAGTCACACAGGAAGATGTACAGTAAGGAGATGCACATACTATGCTGGTGAGACTACAGGCTGTGCAGGATATGTAGTCACACAGGAAGGTGCACAGTAAGGAGATGCACATACTATGCTGGTGACACTGCAGCTTGCAGGATACATAGTCACACAGGAAGGTGCACAGTAAGGAGATGCAGATACTATGCTGGTGACACTGCAGGCTGTGCAGGATATGTAGTCACACAGGAAGGTGCACAGTAAGGAGATGCACATACTATGCTGGTGACACTACAGGCTGTGCAGGATACCTAGTCACACAGGAAGGTGCACAGTACGGAGATGCACATACTATGCTGGTGACACTGCAGGCTGTGCAGGATATGTAGTCACACAGGAAGGTGCACAGTAGGAAGATGCATATATGATGCTGGTGAGCCTACAGGCTGTGCAGGATATGTAGTCACACAGGAAGGTGCACAGTAAGGAGATGCACATACTATGCTGGTGACACTGCAGGCTGTGCAGGATATGTAGTCACACAGGAAGGTGCACAGTAAGGAGATGCATATACTATGCTGGTGACACTACAGGCTGTGCAGGATACGTAGTCACACAGGAAGGTGCACAGTAAGGAGATGCACATACTATGCTGGTGACACTGCAGCTTGCAGGATACGTAGTCACACAAGAAGGTGCACAGTAGGAAGATGCACATACTATGCTGGGGACACTACAGGTTGTGCAGGATAAGTAGTCACACAGGAAGGTGCACAGTAAGGAGATGCATATACAATCCTGGTGACACTACAGGCTGTGCAGGATACGTAGTCACACAGGAAGGTGCACAGTAAGGAGATGCACATACTATGCTGGTGACACTGCAGGCTGTGCAGGATACGTAGTCACACAGGAAGGTGCACAGTAAGGAGATGTACATACTATGCTGGTGACACTGCAGGCTGTGCAGGATACGTAGTCACACAGGAAGGTGCACAGTAAGGAGATGCACATACTATGCTGGTGACACTGCAGCTTGCAGGATGCGTAGTCACAGAGGAAGTGCACAGTAAGGAGATGCACATACTGTGCTGGTGACACTGCAGCTTGCAGTATACGTAGTCACAGAGGAAGTGCACAGTAAGGAGATGCACATACTGTGCTGGTGACACTGCAGCTTGCAGTATACGTAGTCACACAGGAAGGTGCACAGTAAGGAGATGCATATACTATGCTGGTGACACTGCAGGCTGTGCAGGATACGTAGTCACACAGGAAGGTGCACAGTAAGGAGATGCACATACTATGCTGGAGACTCTACAGGCTGTGCAGGATACGTAGTCACGCAGGAAGGTGCACAGTAGGAAGATGCACATACTCTGCTGGTGACACTGCAGGCTGCGCAGGATATGTAGTCACACAGGAAGGTGCACAGTAGGAAGATGCACATACTATGCTGGAGACACTACAGGCTGTGCAGGATACGTAGTCACACAGGAAGGTGCACAGTAAGGAGATGCACATACTATGCTGGTGACACTACAGGCTGTGCAGGATACGTAGTCACATAGGAGGGTGCATAGTAAGAAGATGCATATACGATGCTGGTGACACTACAGGCCGTGCAGGATACGTATTCACACAGGAAGGTGCACAGTAAGGAGATGCACATACTATGCTGGTGACACTGCAGGCTGTGCAAGATACATAGTCACACAGGAATGTTGCACAGTAGGAAGATGCATATACTATGCTGGTGACACTGCAGGCTGTGCAGGATACGTAGTCACACAGGAAGGTGCACAGTAGGAAGATGCATATATGATGCTGGTGAGCCTACAGGCTGTGCAGGATATGTAGTCACACAGGAAGGTGGACAGTAAGGAGATGCACATACTATGCTGGTGACACTGCAGGCTGTACAGGATATGTAGTCACACAGGAAGGTGCACAGTAAGGAGATGCATATACTATGCTGGTGACACAACAGGCTGTGCAGGATACGTAGTCACACAGGAAGGTGCACAGTAAGGAGATGCACATACTATGCTGGTGACACTGCAGCTTGCAGGATACGTAGTCACACAAGAAGGTGCACAGTAGGAAGATGCACATACTATGCTGGGGACACTACAGGTTGTGCAGGATAAGTAGTCACACAGGAAGGTGCACAGTAAGGAGATGCATATACAATCCTGGTGACACTACAGGCTGTGCAGGATACGTAGTCACACAGGAAGGTGCACAGTAAGGAGATGCACATACTATGCTGGTGACACTGCAGGCTGTGCAGGATACGTAGTCACACAGGAAGGTGCACAGTAAGGAGATGTACATACTATGCTGGTGACACTACAGGCTGTGCAGGATACGTAGTCACACAGGAAGGTGCACAGTAAGGAGATGCACATACTATGCTGGTGACACTGCAGCTTGCAGGATGCGTAGTCACAGAGGAAGTGCACAGTAAGGAGATGCACATACTGTGCTGGTGACACTGCAGCTTGCAGTATACATAGTCACACAGGAAGGTGCACAGTAAGGAGATGCACATACTGTGCTGGTGACACTGCAGCTTGCAGGATGCGTAGTCACACAGGAAGGTGCACAGTAAGGAGATGCATATACTATGCTGGTGACACTGCAGGCTGTGCAGGATACGTAGTCACACAGGAAGGTGCACAGTAAGGAGATGCATATACTATGCTGGTGACACTGCAGGCTGTGCAGGATACGTAGTCACACAGGAAGGTGCACAGTAAGGAGATGCACATACTATGCTGGAGACTCTACAGGCTGTGCAGGATACGTAGTCACACAGGAAGGTGCACAGTAGGAAGATGCACATACTCTGCTGGTGACACTGCAGGCTGCGCAGGATATGCAGTCACACAGGAAGGTGCACAGTAGGAAGATGCACATACTATGCTGGAGACACTACAGGCTGTGCAGGATACGTAGTCACACAGGAAGGTGCACAGTAAGGAGATGCACATACTATGCTGGTGACACTACTGGCTGTGCAGGAGACATGGAGTCATACAGGAAGGTGCACAGTAAGGAGATGCATATACTATGCTGGTGACACTACAGGCTGTGCAGGATACGTAGTCACACAGAAAGGTGCACAGTAAGGAGATGCACATACTATGCTGGTGACACTGCAGGCTGTGCAGGATACATAGTCACACAGGAATGTTGCACAGTAGGAAGATGCACATACTATGCTGGTGACACTACAGGCTGTGCAGGATACGTAGTCACACAGGAAGGTGCACAGTAAAGAGATGCACATACGATGCTGGTGACACTACAGACTGTGCAGGATACGTAGTCACATAGGAGGGTGCATAGTAAGGAGATGCATATACGATGCTGGTGACACTACAGGCTGTGCAGGATACGTAGTCACACAGGAAGGTGCACAGTAAGGAGATGCACATACTATGCTGGTGACACTTCAGGCTGTGCAAGATACATAGTCACACAGGAATGTTGCACAGTAGGAAGATGCATATACTATGCTGGTGACACTGCAGGTTGTGCAGGATATGTAGTCACACAGGAAGGTGCACAGTAAGGAGATGCATATACTATGCTGGTGACACATACTATGCTGGTGACATTACAGGCTGTGCAGGATACGTAGTCACACAGGAAGGTGCACAGTAAGGAGATGCACATACTGTGCTGGTGACACTACAGGCTGTGCAGGATACGTAGTCACACAGGAAGGTGCACAGTAAGGAGATGCACATACTATGCAGGTGACACTGCAGGCTGTGCAGGATACATAGTCACACAGGAAGGTGCACAGTAAGGAGATGCATATACTATGCTGGAGACTCTACACGCTGTGCAGGATACGTAGTCACACAGGAAGCTGCACAGAAAGGAGATGCATATACTATGCTGGAGACACTACAGGCTGTGCAGGATATGTAGTCACACAGGAAGGTGCACAGTAAGGAGATGCACATACTATGCTGGTGACAGTACAGGCTGTGCAGGATACGTAGTCACACAGGAAGGTGCACAGTAAGGGGATGCATATACTATGCTGGAGACACTATAAGCTGTGCAGGATACGTAGTCACACAGGAAGGTGCACAGTAAGGAGATGCATATACTATGCTGGAGACACTACAGGCTGTGCAGGATACGTAGTCACACAGGAAGGTGCACAGTAAGGAGATGCATATACTATGCTGGAGACACTACAGGCTGTGCAGGATACGTAGTCACACAGGAAGGTGCACAGTAAGGAGATGCACATACTATGCTGGTGACACTGCAGCTTGCAGGATGCGTAGTCACAGAGGAAGTGCACAGTAAGGAGATGCACATACTGTGCTGGTGACACTGCAGCTTGCAGTATGCGTAGTCACACAGGAAGGTGCACAGTAAGGAGATGCACATACTGTGCTGGTGACACTGCAGCTTGCAGGATGCGTAGTCACACAGGAAGGTGCACAGTAAGGAGATGCATATACTATGCTGGTGACACTGCAGGCTGTGCAGGATACGTAGTCACACAGGAAGGTGCACAGTAAGGAGATGCATATACTATGCTGATGACACTGCAGGCTGTGCAGGATACGTAGTCACACAGGAAGTTGCACAGTAAGGAGATGCACATACTATGCTGGAGACTCTACAGGCTGTGCAGGATACGTAGTCACACAGGAAGGTGCACAGTAGGAAGATGCACATACTCTGCTGGTGACACTGCAGGCTGTGCAGGATACGTAGTCACACAGGAAGGTGCACAGTAGGAAGATTCATATATGAGGCTGGTGACACTACAGGCTGTGCAGGATACGTAGTCACACAGGAAGGTGCACAGTAAGGAGATGTACATACTATGCTGGTGACACTGCAGGCTGTGCAGGATACGTAGTCACACAGGAAGGTGCACAGTAAGAAGATGCACATACTATGCTGGTGACACTGCAGCTTGCAGGATGCGTAGTCACACAGGAAGGTGCACAGTAAGGAGATGCATATACTATGCTGGAGACACTATAGGCTGTGCAGGATACGTAGTCACACAGGAAGGTGCACAGTAAGGAGATGCATATACTATGCTGGAGACACTGCAGGCTGTGCAGGATACGTAGTCACACAGGAAGGTGCACAGTAAGGAGATGCACATACTATGCTGGTGACACTGCAGGCTGTGCAGGATACGTAGTCACACAGGAAGGTGCACAGTAAGGAGATGCATATACTATGCTGGTGACACTGCAGGCTGTGCAGGATACGTAGTCACACAGGAAGGTGCACAGTAAGGAGATGCACATACTATGCTGGAGACACTACAGGCTGTGCAGGATACGTAGTCACACAGGAAGGTGCACAGTAAGGAGATGCACATACTATGCTGGTGACACTACAGGCTGTGCAGGATACGTTGTCACACAGGAAGGTGCACAGTAAGGAGATGCACATACTATGCAGATGACACTGCAGGCTGTTGCAGGATACGTAGTCACACAGGAAGGTGCACAGTAAGGAGATGCACATACTATGCAGGTGACACTGCAGGCTGTGCAGGATACGTAGTCACACAGGAAGGTGCACAGTAAGGAGATGCACATACTATGCAGGTGACACTGCAGGCTGTGCAGGATACGTAGTCACTCAGGAAGGTGCACAGTAAGGAGATGCACATACTATGCAGGTGACACTGCAGGCTGTGCAGGATACGTAGTCACACAGGAAGGTGCACAGTAAGGTGATGCACATACTATGCTGGTGACACTGCAGGCTGTGCAGGATACGTAGTCACACAGGAAGGTGCACAGTAAGGAGATGCACATACTATGCTGGAGACTCTACAGGCTGTGCAGGATACGTAGTCACACAGGAAGGTGCACAGTAAGGAGATGCACATACTTTGCTGGAGACTCTACAGGCTGTGCAGGATACGTAGTCACACAGGAAGGTGCACAGTAAGGAGATGCACATACTATGCTGGAGACTCTACAGGCTGTGCAGGATACGTAGTCACACAGGAAGGTGCACAGTAAGGAGATGCATATACTATGCTGGTGACACTACAGGCTGTGCAGGATACGTAGTCACACAGGAAGGTGCACAGTAAGGAGATGCATATACCATGCTGGAGACTCTACAGGCTGTGCAGGATACGTAGTCACACAGGAAGGTGCACAGTAAGGAGATGCATATACCATGCTGGTGACAGTACAGGCTGTGCAGGATACATAGTCACACAGGAAGGTGCACAGTAAGGAGATGCACATACTATGCTGGTGACAGTACAGGCTGTGCAGGATACGTAGTCACACAGGAAGGTGCACAGTAAGGAGATGCATATACTATGCTGGAGACACTACAGGCTGTGCAGGATATGTAGTCACACAGGAAGGTGCACAGTAAGGAGATGCATATACTATGCTGGAGACACTACAGGCTGAGCAGGATATGTAGTCACACAGGAAGGTGCACAGAAGGAGGATGCATATATGATGCTGGTGACACTGCAGGCTGTGCAGCATATGTAGTCACACAGGAAGGTGAACAGTAAGGAGATGCACATACTATGCTGGTGAAACTGCTGCTTGCAGGATACGTAGTCACACAGGAAGGTGCACAGTAAGGAGATGCAGATACTATGCTGGAGACTCTACAGGCTATGCAGGATACGTAGTCACACAGGAAGATGTACAGTAAGGAGATGCACATACTATGCTGGTGAGACTACAGGCTGTGCAGGATATGTAGTCACACATGAAGGTGCACAGTAAGGAGATGCACATACTATGCTGGTGACACTGCAGGCTGTGCAGGATATGTAGTCACACAGGAAGGTGCACAGTAAGGAGATGCATATACTATGCTGGAGACTCTACAGGCTGTGCAGGATACGTAGTCACACAGGAAGGTGCACAGGAAGGAGATGCATATACTATGCTGGAGACACTACAGGCTGTGCAGGATACGTAGTCACACAGGAAGGTGCACAGTAAGGAGATGCACATACTATGCTGGTGACAGTACAGGCTGTGCAGGATACGTAGTCACACAGGAAGGTGCACAGTAAGGAGATGCATATACTATGCTGGAGACACTATAGGCTGTGCAGGATACGTAGTCACACAGGAAGGTGCACAGTAAGGAGATGCATATACTATGCTGGAGACACTGCAGGCTGTGCAGGATACGTAGTCACACAGGAAGGTGCACAGTAAGGAGATGCACATACTGTGCTGGTGACACTGCAGCTTGCAGGATGCGTAGTCACACAGGAAGGTGCACACTAAGGAGATGCATATGCTATGCTGGTGACACTGCAGCTTGCAGGATGCGTAGTCACACAGGAAGGTGCACACTAAGGAGATGCATATACTCTGCTGGTGACATTGCAGGCTGTGCAGGATATGTAGTCACACAGGAAGGTGCACAGTAGGAAGATGCACATACTATGCTGGAGACACTACAGGCTGTGCAGGATACGTAGTCACACAGGAAGGTGCACAGTAAGGAGATGCACATACTATGCTGGTGACACTAAAGGTTGTGCAGGAGACATGGAGTCATACAGGAAGGTGCACAGTAAGGAGATGCACATACTATGCTGGTGACACTACAGGCTGTGCATAATACGTAGTCACACAGGAAGGTGCACAGTAAGGAGATGCACATACTATGCTGGTGACACTGCAGGCTGTGCAGGATACATAGTCACACAGGAAGGTGCACAGTAAGGAGATGCATATACTATGCTGATGACACTGCAGGCTGTGCAGGATACGTAGTCACAGGAAGTTGCACAGTAAGGAGATGCACATACTATGCTGGTGACACTGCAGGCTGTGCAGGATACGTAGTCACACAGGAAGGTGCACAGTAAGGAGATGCATATACTATGCTGATGACACTGCAGGCTGTGCAGGATACGTAGTCACAGGAAGTTGCACAGTAAGGAGATGCACATACTATGCTGGTGACACTGCAGGCTGTGCAGGATACGTAGTCACACAGGAAGGTGCACAGTAGGAAGATGCACATACTCTGCTGGTGACACTGCAGGCTGTGCAGGATACGTAGTCACACAGGAAGGTGCACAGTAGGAAGATTCATATATGAGGCTGGTGACACTACAGGCTGTGCAGGATACGTAGTCACACAGGAAGGTGCACAGTAAGGAGATGTACATACTATGCTGGTGACACTGCAGGCTGTGCAGGATACGTAGTCACACAGGAAGGTGCACAGTAAGAAGATGCACATACTATGCTGGTGACACTGCAGCTTGCAGGATGCGTAGTCACACAGGAAGGTGCACAGTAAGGAGATGCATATACTATGCTGGAGACACTATAGGCTGTGCAGGATACGTAGTCACACAGGAAGGTGCACAGTAAGGAGATGCATATACTATGCTGGAGACACTGCAGGCTGTGCAGGATACGTAGTCACACAGGAAGGTGCACAGTAAGGAGATGCACATACTATGCTGGTGACACTGCAGGCTGTGCAGGATACGTAGTCACACAGGAAGGTGCACAGTAAGGAGATGCATATACTATGCTGGTGACACTGCAGGCTGTGCAGGATACGTAGTCACACAGGAAGGTGCACAGTAAGGAGATGCACATACTATGCTGGAGACACTACAGGCTGTGCAGGATACGTAGTCACACAGGAAGGTGCACAGTAAGGAGATGCACATACTATGCTGGTGACACTACAGGCTGTGCAGGATACGTTGTCACACAGGAAGGTGCACAGTAAGGAGATGCACATACTATGCAGATGACACTGCAGGCTGTTGCAGGATACGTAGTCACACAGGAAGGTGCACAGTAAGGAGATGCACATACTATGCAGGTGACACTGCAGGCTGTGCAGGATACGTAGTCACACAGGAAGGTGCACAGTAAGGAGATGCACATACTATGCAGGTGACACTGCAGGCTGTGCAGGATACGTAGTCACTCAGGAAGGTGCACAGTAAGGAGATGCACATACTATGCAGGTGACACTGCAGGCTGTGCAGGATACGTAGTCACACAGGAAGGTGCACAGTAAGGTGATGCACATACTATGCTGGTGACACTGCAGGCTGTGCAGGATACGTAGTCACACAGGAAGGTGCACAGTAAGGAGATGCACATACTATGCTGGAGACTCTACAGGCTGTGCAGGATACGTAGTCACACAGGAAGGTGCACAGTAAGGAGATGCACATACTTTGCTGGAGACTCTACAGGCTGTGCAGGATACGTAGTCACACAGGAAGGTGCACAGTAAGGAGATGCACATACTATGCTGGAGACTCTACAGGCTGTGCAGGATACGTAGTCACACAGGAAGGTGCACAGTAAGGAGATGCATATACTATGCTGGTGACACTACAGGCTGTGCAGGATACGTAGTCACACAGGAAGGTGCACAGTAAGGAGATGCATATACCATGCTGGAGACTCTACAGGCTGTGCAGGATACGTAGTCACACAGGAAGGTGCACAGTAAGGAGATGCATATACCATGCTGGTGACAGTACAGGCTGTGCAGGATACATAGTCACACAGGAAGGTGCACAGTAAGGAGATGCACATACTATGCTGGTGACAGTACAGGCTGTGCAGGATACGTAGTCACACAGGAAGGTGCACAGTAAGGAGATGCATATACTATGCTGGAGACACTACAGGCTGTGCAGGATATGTAGTCACACAGGAAGGTGCACAGTAAGGAGATGCATATACTATGCTGGAGACACTACAGGCTGAGCAGGATATGTAGTCACACAGGAAGGTGCACAGAAGGAGGATGCATATATGATGCTGGTGACACTGCAGGCTGTGCAGCATATGTAGTCACACAGGAAGGTGAACAGTAAGGAGATGCACATACTATGCTGGTGAAACTGCTGCTTGCAGGATACGTAGTCACACAGGAAGGTGCACAGTAAGGAGATGCAGATACTATGCTGGAGACTCTACAGGCTATGCAGGATACGTAGTCACACAGGAAGATGTACAGTAAGGAGATGCACATACTATGCTGGTGAGACTACAGGCTGTGCAGGATATGTAGTCACACATGAAGGTGCACAGTAAGGAGATGCACATACTATGCTGGTGACACTGCAGGCTGTGCAGGATACGTAGTCACACAGGAAGGTGCACAGTAAGGAGATGCATATACTATGCTGGAGACTCTACAGGCTGTGCAGGATACGTAGTCACACAGGAAGGTGCACAGGAAGGAGATGCATATACTATGCTGGAGACACTACAGGCTGTGCAGGATACGTAGTCACACAGGAAGGTGCACAGTAAGGAGATGCACATACTATGCTGGTGACAGTACAGGCTGTGCAGGATACGTAGTCACACAGGAAGGTGCACAGTAAGGAGATGCATATACTATGCTGGAGACACTATAGGCTGTGCAGGATACGTAGTCACACAGGAAGGTGCACAGTAAGGAGATGCATATACTATGCTGGAGACACTGCAGGCTGTGCAGGATACGTAGTCACACAGGAAGGTGCACAGTAAGGAGATGCACATACTGTGCTGGTGACACTGCAGCTTGCAGGATGCGTAGTCACACAGGAAGGTGCACACTAAGGAGATGCATATGCTATGCTGGTGACACTGCAGCTTGCAGGATGCGTAGTCACACAGGAAGGTGCACACTAAGGAGATGCATATACTCTGCTGGTGACATTGCAGGCTGTGCAGGATATGTAGTCACACAGGAAGGTGCACAGTAGGAAGATGCACATACTATGCTGGAGACACTACAGGCTGTGCAGGATACGTAGTCACACAGGAAGGTGCACAGTAAGGAGATGCACATACTATGCTGGTGACACTAAAGGTTGTGCAGGAGACATGGAGTCATACAGGAAGGTGCACAGTAAGGAGATGCACATACTATGCTGGTGACACTACAGGCTGTGCATAATACGTAGTCACACAGGAAGGTGCACAGTAAGGAGATGCACATACTATGCTGGTGACACTCTAGGCTGTGCAGGATACGTAGTCACACAGGAAGGTGCACAGTAAGGAGATGCACATACTATGCTGGTGACACTGCAGCTTGCAGGATGCGTAGTCACAGAGGAAGTGCACAGTAAGGAGATGCACATACTGTGCTGGTGACACTGCAGCTTGCAGTATACGTAGTCACACAGGAAGGTGCACAGTAAGGAGATGCACATACTGTGCTGGTGACACTGCAGCTTGCAGGATGCGTAGTCACACAGGAAGGTGCACAGTAAGGAGATGCATATACTATGCTGGTGACACTGCAGGCTGTGCAGGATACGTAGTCACACAGGAAGGTGCACAGTAAGGAGATGCATATACTATGCTGATGACACTGCAGGCTGTGCAGGATACGTAGTCACACAGGAAGTTGCACAGTAAGGAGATGCACATACTATGCTGGAGACTCTACAGGCTGTGCAGGATACGTAGTCACACAGGAAGGTGCACAGTAGGAAGATGCACATACTCTGCTGGTGACACTGCAGGCTGTGCAGGATACGTAGTCACACAGGAAGGTGCACAGTAGGAAGATGCATATATGAGGCTGGTGACACTACAGGCTGTGCAGGATACGTAGTCACACAGGAAGGTGCACAGTAAGGAGATGTACATACTATGCTGGTGACACTGCAGGCTGTGCAGGATACGTAGTCACACAGGAAGGTGCACAGTAAGAAGATGCACATACTATGCTGGTGACACTGCAGCTTGCAGGATGCGTAGTCACACAGGAAGGTGCACAGTAAGGAGATGCATATACTATGCTGGAGACACTATAGGCTGTGCAGGATACGTAGTCACACAGGAAGGTGCACAGTAAGGAGATGCATATACTATGCTGGAGACACTGCAGGCTGTGCAGGATACGTAGTCACACAGGAAGGTGCACAGTAAGGAGATGCACATACTATGCTGGTGACACTGCAGGTTGTGCAGGATACGTAGTCACACAGGAAGGTGCACAGTAAGGAGATGCATATACTATGCTGGTGACACTGCAGGCTGTGCAGGATACGTAGTCACACAGGAAGGTGCACAGTAAGGAGATGCACATACTATGCTGGAGACACTACAGGCTGTGCAGGATACGTAGTCACACAGGAAGGTGCACAGTAAGGAGATGCACATACTATGCTGGTGACACTACAGGCTGTGCAGGATACGTTGTCACACAGGAAGGTGCACAGTAAGGAGATGCACATACTATGCAGATGACACTGCAGGCTGTTGCAAGATACGTAGTCACACAGGAAGGTGCACAGTAAGGAGATGCACATACTATGCAGGTGACACTGCAGGCTGTGCAGGATACGTAGTCACACAGGAAGGTGCACAGTAAGGAGATGCACATACTATGCAGGTGACACTGCAGGCTGTGCAGGATACGTAGTCACACAGGAAGGTGCACAGTAAGGAGATGCACATACTATGCAGGTGAACTGCAGGCTGTGCAGGATACGTAGTCACACAGGAAGGTGCACAGTAAGGTGATGCACATACTATGCTGGTGACACTGCAGGCTGTGCAGGATACGTAGTCACACAGGAAGGTGCACAGTAAGGAGATGCACATACTATGCTGGAGACTCTACAGGCTGTGCAGGATACGTAGTCACACAGGAAGGTGCACAGTAAGGAGATGCACATACTTTGCTGGAGACTCTACAGGCTGTGCAGGATACGTAGTCACACAGGAAGGTGCACAGGAAGGAGATGCACATACTATGCTGGAGACTCTACAGGCTGTGCAGGATACGTAGTCACACAGGAAGGTGCACAGTAAGGAGATGCATATACTATGCTGGTGACACTACAGGCTGTGCAGGATACGTAGTCACACAGGAAGGTGCACAGTAAGGAGATGCATATACCATGCTGGAGACTCTACAGGCTGTGCAGGATACGTAGTCACACAGGAAGGTGCACAGTAAGGAGATGCATATACTATGCTGGTGACAGTACAGGCTGTGCAGGATACATAGTCACACAGGAAGGTGCACAGTAAGGAGATGCACATACTATGCTGGTGACACTGCAGCTTGCAGGATGCGTAGTCACACAGGAAGGTGCACAGTAAGGAGATGCATATACTATGCTGGAGACACTATAGGCTGTGCAGGATACGTAGTCACACAGGAAGGTGCACAGTAAGGAGATGCATATACTATGCTGGAGACACTGCAGGCTGTGCAGGATACGTAGTCACACAGGAAGGTGCACAGTAAGGAGATGCACATACTATGCTGGTGACACTGCAGGCTGTGCAGGATACGTAGTCACACAGGAAGGTGCACAGTAAGGAGATGCATATACTATGCTGGTGACACTGCAGGCTGTGCAGGATACGTAGTCACACAGGAAGGTGCACAGTATGGAGATGCACATACTATGCTGGAGACACTACAGGCTGTGCAGGATACGTAGTCACACAGGAAGGTGCACAGTAAGGAGATGCACATACTATGCTGGTGACACTACAGGCTGTGCAGGATACGTTGTCACACAGGAAGGTGCACAGTAAGGAGATGCACATACTATGCAGATGACACTGCAGGCTGTTGCAGGATACGTAGTCACACAGGAAGGTGCACAGTAAGGAGATGCACATACTATGCAGGTGACACTGCAGGCTGTGCAGGATACGTAGTCACACAGGAAGGTGCACAGTAAGGAGATGCACATACTATGCAGGTGACACTGCAGGCTGTGCAGGATACGTAGTCACTCAGGAAGGTGCACAGTAAGGAGATGCACATACTATGCAGGTGACACTGCAGGCTGTGCAGGATACGTAGTCACACAGGAAGGTGCACAGTAAGGTGATGCACATACTATGCTGGTGACACTGCAGGCTGTGCAGGATACGTAGTCACACAGGAAGGTGCACAGTAAGGAGATGCACATACTATGCTGGAGACTCTACAGGCTGTGCAGGATACGTAGTCACACAGGAAGGTGCACAGTAAGGAGATGCACATACTTTGCTGGAGACTCTACAGGCTGTGCAGGATACGTAGTCACACAGGAAGGTGCACAGTAAGGAGATGCACATACTATGCTGGAGACTCTACAGGCTGTGCAGGATACGTAGTCACACAGGAAGGTGCACAGTAAGGAGATGCATATACTATGCTGGTGACACTACAGGCTGTGCAGGATACGTAGTCACACAGGAAGGTGCACAGTAAGGAGATGCATATACCATGCTGGAGACTCTACAGGCTGTGCAGGATACGTAGTCACACAGGAAGGTGCACAGTAAGGAGATGCATATACCATGCTGGTGACAGTACAGGCTGTGCAGGATACATAGTCACACAGGAAGGTGCACAGTAAGGAGATGCACATACTATGCTGGTGACAGTACAGGCTGTGCAGGATACGTAGTCACACAGGAAGGTGCACAGTAAGGAGATGCATATACTATGCTGGAGACACTACAGGCTGTGCAGGATATGTAGTCACACAGGAAGGTGCACAGTAAGGAGATGCATATACTATGCTGGAGACACTACAGGCTGAGCAGGATATGTAGTCACACAGGAAGGTGCACAGAAGGAGGATGCATATATGATGCTGGTGACACTGCAGGCTGTGCAGCATATGTAGTCACACAGGAAGGTGAACAGTAAGGAGATGCACATACTATGCTGGTGAAACTGCTGCTTGCAGGATACGTAGTCACACAGGAAGGTGCACAGTAAGGAGATGCAGATACTATGCTGGAGACTCTACAGGCTATGCAGGATACGTAGTCACACAGGAAGATGTACAGTAAGGAGATGCACATACTATGCTGGTGAGACTACAGGCTGTGCAGGATATGTAGTCACACATGAAGGTGCACAGTAAGGAGATGCACATACTATGCTGGTGACACTGCAGGCTGTGCAGGATACGTAGTCACACAGGAAGGTGCACAGTAAGGAGATGCATATACTATGCTGGAGACTTTACAGGCTGTGCAGGATACGTAGTCACACAGGAAGGTGCACAGGAAGGAGATGCATATACTATGCTGGAGACACTACAGGCTGTGCAGGATACGTAGTCACACAGGAAGGTGCACAGTAAGGAGATGCACATACTATGCTGGTGACAGTACAGGCTGTGCAGGATACGTAGTCACACAGGAAGGTGCACAGTAAGGAGATGCATATACTATGCTGGAGACACTATAGGCTGTGCAGGATACGTAGTCACACAGGAAGGTGCACAGTAAGGAGATGCATATACTATGCTGGAGACACTGCAGGCTGTGCAGGATACGTAGTCACACAGGAAGGTGCACAGTAAGGAGATGCACATACTGTGCTGGTGACACTGCAGCTTGCAGGATGCGTAGTCACACAGGAAGGTGCACACTAAGGAGATGCATATGCTATGCTGGTGACACTGCAGCTTGCAGGATGCGTAGTCACACAGGAAGGTGCACACTAAGGAGATGCATATACTCTGCTGGTGACATTGCAGGCTGTGCAGGATATGTAGTCACACAGGAAGGTGCACAGTAGGAAGATGCACATACTATGCTGGAGACACTACAGGCTGTGCAGGATACGTAGTCACACAGGAAGGTGCACAGTAAGGAGATGCACATACTATGCTGGTGACACTAAAGGTTGTGCAGGAGACATGGAGTCATACAGGAAGGTGCACAGTAAGGAGATGCACATACTATGCTGGTGACACTACAGGCTGTGCATAATACGTAGTCACACAGGAAGGTGCACAGTAAGGAGATGCACATACTATGCTGGTGACACTCTAGGCTGTGCAGGATACGTAGTCACACAGGAAGGTGCACAGTAAGGAGATGCACATACTATGCTGGTGACACTGCAGCTTGCAGGATGCGTAGTCACAGAGGAAGTGCACAGTAAGGAGATGCACATACTGTGCTGGTGACACTGCAGCTTGCAGTATACGTAGTCACACAGGAAGGTGCACAGTAAGGAGATGCACATACTGTGCTGGTGACACTGCAGCTTGCAGGATGCGTAGTCACACAGGAAGGTGCACAGTAAGGAGATGCATATACTATGCTGGTGACACTGCAGGCTGTGCAGGATACGTAGTCACACAGGAAGGTGCACAGTAAGGAGATGCATATACTATGCTGATGACACTGCAGGCTGTGCAGGATACGTAGTCACACAGGAAGTTGCACAGTAAGGAGATGCACATACTATGCTGGAGACTCTACAGGCTGTGCAGGATACGTAGTCACACAGGAAGGTGCACAGTAGGAAGATGCACATACTCTGCTGGTGACACTGCAGGCTGTGCAGGATACGTAGTCACACAGGAAGGTGCACAGTAGGAAGATGCATATATGAGGCTGGTGACACTACAGGCTGTGCAGGATACGTAGTCACACAGGAAGGTGCACAGTAAGGAGATGTACATACTATGCTGGTGACACTGCAGGCTGTGCAGGATACGTAGTCACACAGGAAGGTGCACAGTAAGAAGATGCACATTCTATGCTGGTGACACTGCAGCTTGCAGGATGCGTAGTCACACAGGAAGGTGCACAGTAAGGAGATGCATATACTATGCTGGAGACACTATAGGCTGTGCAGGATACGTAGTCACACAGGAAGGTGCACAGTAAGGAGATGCATATACTATGCTGGAGACACTGCAGGCTGTGCAGGATACGTAGTCACACAGGAAGGTGCACAGTAAGGAGATGCACATACTATGCTGGTGACACTGCAGGCTGTGCAGGATACGTAGTCACACAGGAAGGTGCACAGTAAGGAGATGCATATACTATGCTGGTGACACTGCAGGCTGTGCAGGATACGTAGTCACACAGGAAGGTGCACAGTAAGGAGATGCACATACTATGCTGGAGACACTACAGGCTGTGCAGGATACGTAGTCACACAGGAAGGTGCACAGTAAGGAGATGCACATACTATGCTGGTGACACTACAGGCTGTGCAGGATACGTTGTCACACAGGAAGGTGCACAGTAAGGAGATGCACATACTATGCAGATGACACTGCAGGCTGTTGCAAGATACGTAGTCACACAGGAAGGTGCACAGTAAGGAGATGCACATACTATGCAGGTGACACTGCAGGCTGTGCAGGATACGTAGTCACACAGGAAGGTGCACAGTAAGGAGATGCACATACTATGCAGGTGACACTGCAGGCTGTGCAGGATACGTAGTCACACAGGAAGGTGCACAGTAAGGAGATGCACATACTATGCAGGTGAACTGCAGGCTGTGCAGGATACGTAGTCACACAGGAAGGTGCACAGTAAGGTGATGCACATACTATGCTGGTGACACTGCAGGCTGTGCAGGATACGTAGTCACACAGGAAGGTGCACAGTAAGGAGATGCACATACTATGCTGGAGACTCTACAGGCTGTGCAGGATACGTAGTCACACAGGAAGGTGCACAGTAAGGAGATGCACATACTTTGCTGGAGACTCTACAGGCTGTGCAGGATACGTAGTCACACAGGAAGGTGCACAGGAAGGAGATGCACATACTATGCTGGAGACTCTACAGGCTGTGCAGGATACGTAGTCACACAGGAAGGTGCACAGTAAGGAGATGCATATACTATGCTGGTGACACTACAGGCTGTGCAGGATACGTAGTCACACAGGAAGGTGCACAGTAAGGAGATGCATATACCATGCTGGAGACTCTACAGGCTGTGCAGGATACGTAGTCACACAGGAAGGTGCACAGTAAGGAGATGCATATACTATGCTGGTGACAGTACAGGCTGTGCAGGATACATAGTCACACAGGAAGGTGCACAGTAAGGAGATGCACATACTATGCTGGTGACAGTACAGGCTGTGCAGGATACGTAGTCACACAGGAAGGTGCACAGTAAGGAGATGCATATACTATGCTGGAGACACTACAGGCTGTGCAGGATATGTAGTCACACAGGAAGGTGCACAGTAAGGAGATGCATATACTATGCTGGAGACACTACAGGCTGTGCAGGATATGTAGTCACACAGGAAGGTGCACAGAAGGAAGATGCATATATGATGCTGGTGACACTGCAGGCTGTGCAGCATATGTAGTCACACAGGAAGGTGAACAGTAAGGAGATGCACATACTATGCTGGTGAAACTGCTGCTTGCAGGATACGTAGTCACACAGGAAGGTGCACAGTAAGGAGATGCAGATACTATGCTGGAGACTCTACAGGCTATGCAGGATACGTAGTCACACAGGAAGATGTACAGTAAGGAGATGCACATACTATGCTGGTGAGACTACAGGCTGTGCAGGATATGTAGTCACACAGGAAGGTGCACAGTAAGGAGATGCACATACTATGCTAGTGACACTGCAGCTTGCAGGATACATAGTCACACAGGAAGGTGCACAGTAAGGAGATGCAGATACTATGCTGGTGACACTGCAGGCTGTGCAGGATATGTAGTCACACAGGAAGGTGCACAGTAAGGAGATGCACATACTATGCTGGTGACACTACAGGCTGTGCAGGATACCTAGTCACACAGGAAGGTGCACAGTACGGAGATGCACATACTATGCTGGTGACACTGCAGGCTGTGCAGGATATGTAGTCACACAGGAAGGTGCACAGTAGGAAGATGCATATATGATGCTGGTGAGCCTACAGGCTGTGCAGGATATGTAGTCACACAGGAAGGTGCACAGTAAGGAGATGCACATACTATGCTGGTGACACTGTAGGCTGTGCAGGATATGTAGTCACACAGGAAGGTGCACAGTAAGGAGATGCATATACTATGCTGGTGACACTACAGGCTGTGCAGGATACGTAGTCACACAGGAAGGTGCACAGTAAGGAGATGCACATACTATGCTGGTGACACTGCAGCTTGCAGGATACGTAGTCACACAAGAAGGTGCACAGTAGGAAGATGCACATACTATGCTGGGGACACTACAGGTTGTGCAGGATAAGTAGTCACACAGGAAGGTGCACAGTAAGGAGATGCATATACAATCCTGGTGACACTACAGGCTGTGCAGGATACGTAGTCACACAGGAAGGTGCACAGTAAGGAGATGCACATACTATGCTGGTGACACTGCAGGCTGTGCAGGATACGTAGTCACACAGGAAGGTGCACAGTAAGGAGATGTACATACTATGCTGGTGACACTGCAGGCTGTGCAGGATACGTAGTCACACAGGAAGGTGCACAGTAAGGAGATGCACATACTATGCTGGTGACACTGCAGCTTGCAGGATGCGTAGTCACAGAGGAAGTGCACAGTAAGGAGATGCACATACTGTGCTGGTGACACTGCAGCTTGCAGTATACGTAGTCACAGAGGAAGTGCACAGTAAGGAGATGCACATACTGTGCTGGTGACACTGCAGCTTGCAGTATACGTAGTCACACAGGAAGGTGCACAGTAAGGAGATGCATATACTATGCTGGTGACACTGCAGGCTGTGCAGGATACGTAGTCACACAGGAAGGTGCACAGTAAGGAGATGCACATACTATGCTGGAGACTCTACAGGCTGTGCAGGATACGTAGTCACGCAGGAAGGTGCACAGTAGGAAGATGCACATACTCTGCTGGTGACACTGCAGGCTGCGCAGGATATGTAGTCACACAGGAAGGTGCACAGTAGGAAGATGCACATACTATGCTGGAGACACTACAGGCTGTGCAGGATACGTAGTCACACAGGAAGGTGCACAGTAAGGAGATGCACATACTATGCTGGTGACACTACAGGCTGTGCAGGATACGTAGTCACATAGGAGGGTGCATAGTAAGAAGATGCATATACGATGCTGGTGACACTACAGGCCGTGCAGGATACGTATTCACACAGGAAGGTGCACAGTAAGGAGATGCACATACTATGCTGGTGACACTGCAGGCTGTGCAAGATACATAGTCACACAGGAATGTTGCACAGTAGGAAGATGCATATACTATGCTGGTGACACTGCAGGCTGTGCAGGATACGTAGTCACACAGGAAGGTGCACAGTAGGAAGATGCATATATGATGCTGGTGAGCCTACAGGCTGTGCAGGATATGTAGTCACACAGGAAGGTGGACAGTAAGGAGATGCACATACTATGCTGGTGACACTGCAGGCTGTACAGGATATGTAGTCACACAGGAAGGTGCACAGTAAGGAGATGCATATACTATGCTGGTGACACAACAGGCTGTGCAGGATACGTAGTCACACAGGAAGGTGCACAGTAAGGAGATGCACATACTATGCTGGTGACACTGCAGCTTGCAGGATACGTAGTCACACAAGAAGGTGCACAGTAGGAAGATGCACATACTATGCTGGGGACACTACAGGTTGTGCAGGATAAGTAGTCACACAGGAAGGTGCACAGTAAGGAGATGCATATACAATCCTGGTGACACTACAGGCTGTGCAGGATACATAGTCACACAGGAAGGTGCACAGTAAGGAGATGCACATACTATGCTGGTGACACTGCAGGCTGTGCAGGATACGTAGTCACACAGGAAGGTGCACAGTAAGGAGATGCAGATACTATGCTGGTGACACTGCAGGCTGTGCAGGATATGTAGTCACACAGGAAGGTGCACAGTAAGGAGATGCACATACTATGCTGGTGACACTACAGGCTGTGCAGGATACCTAGTCACACAGGAAGGTGCACAGTACGGAGATGCACATACTATGCTGGTGACACTGCAGGCTGTGCAGGATATGTAGTCACACAGGAAGGTGCACAGTAGGAAGATGCATATATGATGCTGGTGAGCCTACAGGCTGTGCAGGATATGTAGTCACACAGGAAGGTGCACAGTAAGGAGATGCACATACTATGCTGGTGACACTGCAGGCTGTGCAGGATATGTAGTCACACAGGAAGGTGCACAGTAAGGAGATGCATATACTATGCTGGTGACACTACAGGCTGTGCAGGATACGTAGTCACACAGGAAGGTGCACAGTAAGGAGATGCACATACTATGCTGGTGACACTGCAGCTTGCAGGATACGTAGTCACACAAGAAGGTGCACAGTAGGAAGATGCACATACTATGCTGGGGACACTACAGGTTGTGCAGGATAAGTAGTCACACAGGAAGGTGCACAGTAAGGAGATGCATATACAATCCTGGTGACACTACAGGCTGTGCAGGATACGTAGTCACACAGGAAGGTGCACAGTAAGGAGATGCACATACTATGCTGGTGACACTGCAGGCTGTGCAGGATACGTAGTCACACAGGAAGGTGCACAGTAAGGAGATGTACATACTATGCTGGTGACACTGCAGGCTGTGCAGGATACGTAGTCACACAGGAAGGTGCACAGTAAGGAGATGCACATACTATGCTGGTGACACTGCAGCTTGCAGGATGCGTAGTCACAGAGGAAGTGCACAGTAAGGAGATGCACATACTGTGCTGGTGAAACTGCAGCTTGCAGTATACGTAGTCACAGAGGAAGTGCACAGTAAGGAGATGCACATACTGTGCTGGTGACACTGCAGCTTGCAGTATACGTAGTCACACAGGAAGGTGCACAGTAAGGAGATGCATATACTATGCTGGTGACACTGCAGGCTGTGCAGGATACGTAGTCACACAGGAAGGTGCACAGTAAGGAGATGCACATACTATGCTGGAGACTCTACAGGCTGTGCAGGATACGTAGTCACGCAGGAAGGTGCACAGTAGGAAGATGCACATACTCTGCTGGTGACACTGCAGGCTGCGCAGGATATGTAGTCACACAGGAAGGTGCACAGTAGGAAGATGCACATACTATGCTGGAGACACTACAGGCTGTGCAGGATACGTAGTCACACAGGAAGGTGCACAGTAAGGAGATGCACATACTATGCTGGTGACACTACAGGCTGTGCAGGATATGTAGTCACATAGGAGGGTGCATAGTAAGAAGATGCATATACGATGCTGGTGACACTACAGGCCGTGCAGGATACGTATTCACACAGGAAGGTGCACAGTAAGGAGATGCACATACTATGCTGGTGACACTGCAGGCTGTGCAAGATACATAGTCACATAGGAATGTTGCACAGTAGGAAGATGCATATACTATGCTGGTGACACTGCAGGCTGTGCAGGATACGTAGTCACACAGGAAGGTGCACAGTAGGAAGATGCATATATGATGCTGGTGAGCCTACAGGCTGTGCAGGATATGTAGTCACACAGGAAGGTGGACAGTAAGGAGATGCACATACTATGCTGGTGACACTGCAGGCTGTACAGGATATGTAGTCACACAGGAAGGTGCACAGTAAGGAGATGCATATACTATGCTGGTGACACAACAGGCTGTGCAGGATACGTAGTCACACAGGAAGGTGCACAGTAAGGAGATGCACATACTATGCTGGTGACACTGCAGCTTGCAGGATACGTAGTCACACAAGAAGGTGCACAGTAGGAAGATGCACATACTATGCTGGGGACACTACAGGTTGTGCAGGATAAGTAGTCACACAGGAAGGTGCACAGTAAGGAGATGCATATACAATCCTGGTGACACTACAGGCTGTGCAGGATACGTAGTCACACAGGAAGGTGCACAGTAAGGAGATGCACATACTATGCTGGTGACACTGCAGGCTGTGCAGGATACGTAGTCACACAGGAAGGTGCACAGTAAGGAGATGTACATACTATGCTGGTGACACTACAGGCTGTGCAGGATACATAGTCACACAGGAAGGTGCACAGTAAGGAGATGCACATACTATGCTGGTGACACTGCAGCTTGCAGGATGCGTAGTCACAGAGGAAGTGCACAGTAAGGAGATGCACATACTGTGCTGGTGACACTGCAGCTTGCAGTATACATAGTCACACAGGAAGGTGCACAGTAAGGAGATGCACATACTGTGCTGGTGACACTGCAGCTTGCAGGATGCGTAGTCACACAGGAAGGTGCACAGTAAGGAGATGCATATATATGCTGGTGACACTGCAGGCTGTGCAGGATACGTAGTCACACAGGAAGGTGCACAGTAAGGAGATGCATATACTATGCTGGTGACACTGCAGGCTGTGCAGGATACGTAGTCACACAGGAAGGTGCACAGTAAGGAGATGCACATACTATGCTGGAGACTCTACAGGCTGTGCAGGATACGTAGTCACACAGGAAGGTGCACAGTAGGAAGATGCACATACTCTGCTGGTGACACTGCAGGCTGCGCAGGATATGTAGTCACACAGGAAGGTGCACAGTAGGAAGATGCACATACTATGCTGGAGACACTACAGGCTGTGCAGGATACGTAGTCACACAGGAAGGTGCACAGTAAGGAGATGCACATACTATGCTGGTGACACTACAGGCTGTGCAGGAGACATGGAGTCATACAGGAAGGTGCACAGTAAGGAGATGCATATACTATGCTGGTGACACTACAGGCTGTGCAGGATACGTAGTGACACAGAAAGGTGCACAGTAAGGAGATGCACATACTATGCTGGTGACACTGCAGGCTGTGCAGGATACATAGTCACACAGGAATGTTGCACAGTAGGAAGATGCACATACTATGCTGGTGACACTACAGGCTGTGCAGGATACGTAGTCACACAGGAAGGTGCACAGTAAAGAGATGCACATACGATGCTGGTGACACTACAGACTGTGCAGGATACGTAGTCACATAGGAGGGTGCATAGTAAGGAGATGCATATACGATGCTGGTGACACTACAGGCTGTGCAGGATACGTAGTCACACAGGAAGGTGCACAGTAAGGAGATGCACATACTATGCTGGTGACACTTCAGGCTGTGCAAGATACATAGTCACACAGGAATGTTGCACAGTAGGAAGATGCATATACTATGCTGGTGACACTGCAGGTTGTGCAGGATATGTAGTCACACAGGAAGGTGCACAGTAAGGAGATGCATATACTATGCTGGTGACACATACTATGCTGGTGACATTACAGGCTGTGCAGGATACGTAGTCACACAGGAAGGTGCACAGTAAGGAGATGCACATACTGTGCTGGTGACACTACAGGCTGTGCAGGATACGTAGTCACACAGGAAGGTGCACAGTAAGGAGATGCACATACTGTGCTGGTGACACTGCAGCTTGCAGTATACATAGTCACACAGGAAGGTGCACAGTAAGGAGATGCACATACTGTGCTGGTGACACTGCAGCTTGCAGGATGCGTAGTCACACAGGAAGGTGCACAGTAAGGAGATGCATATACTATGCTGGTGACACTGCAGGCTGTGCAGGATACGTAGTCACACAGGAAGGTGCACAGTAAGGAGATGCATATACTATGCTGGTGACACTGCAGGCTGTGCAGGATACGTAGTCACACAGGAAGGTGCACAGTAAGGAGATGCACATACTATGCTGGAGACTCTACAGGCTGTGCAGGATACGTAGTCACACAGGAAGGTGCACAGTAGGAAGATGCACATACTCTGCTGGTGAAACTGCAGGCTGCGCAGGATATGTAGTCACACAGGAAGGTGCACAGTAGGAAGATGCACATACTATGCTGGAGACACTACAGGCTGTGCAGGATACGTAGTCACACAGGAAGGTGCACAGTAAGGAGATGCACATACTATGCTGGTGACACTACAGGCTGTGCAGGAGACATGGAGTCATACAGGAAGGTGCACAGTAAGGAGATGCATATACTATGCTGGTGACACTACAGGCTGTGCAGGATACGTAGTCACACAGAAAGGTGCACAGTAAGGAGATGCACATACTATGCTGGTGACACTGCAGGCTGTGCAGGATACATAGTCACACAGGAATGTTGCACAGTAGGAAGATGCACATACTATGCTGGTGACACTACAGGCTGTGCAGGATACGTAGTCACACAGGAAGGTGCACAGTAAAGAGATGCACATACGATGCTGGTGACACTACAGACTGTGCAGGATACGTAGTCACATAGGAGGGTGCATAGTAAGGAGATGCATATACGATGCTGGTGACACTACAGGCTGTGCAGGATACGTAGTCACACAGGAAGGTGCACAGTAAGGAGATGCACATACTATGCTGGTGACACTACAGGCTGTGCAGGATACGTTGTCACACAGGAAGGTGCACAGTAAGGAGATGCACATACTATGCAGATGACACTGCAGGCTGTTGCAGGATACGTAGTCACACAGGAAGGTGCACAGTAAGGAGATGCACATACTATGCAGGTGACACTGCAGGCTGTGCAGGATACGTAGTCACACAGGAAGGTGCACAGTAAGGAGATGCACATACTATGCAGGTGACACTGCAGGCTGTGCAGGATACGTAGTCACACAGGAAGGTGCACAGTAAGGAGATGCACATACTATGCAGGTGACACTGCAGGCTGCGCAGGATATGTAGTCACACAGGAAGGTGCACAGTAGGAAGATGCACATACTATGCTGAAGACACTACAGGCTGTGCAGGATACGTAGGCACACAGGAAGGTGCACAGTAAGGAGATGCACATACTATGCTGGTGACACTACAGGCTGTGCAGGAGACATGGAGTCATACAGGAAGGTGCACAGTAAGGAGATGCATATACTATGCTGGTGACACTACAGGCTGTGCAGGATACGTAGTCACACAGAAAGGTGCACAGTAAGGAGATGCACATACTATGCTGGTGACACTGCAGGCTGTGCAGGATACATAGTCACACAGGAATGTTGCACAGTAGGAAGATGCACATACTATGCTGGTGACACTACAGGCTGTGCAGGATACGTAGTCACACAGGAAGGTGCACAGTAAAGAGATGCACATACGATGCTGGTGACACTACAGACTGTGCAGGATACGTAGTCACATAGGAGGGTGCATAGTAAGGAGATGCATATACGATGCTGGTGACACTACAGGCTGTGCAGGATACGTAGTCACACAGGAAGGTGCACAGTAAGGAGATGCACATACTATGCTGGTGACACTACAGGCTGTGCAGGATACGTTGTCACACAGGAAGGTGCACAGTAAGGAGATGCACATACTATGCAGATGACACTGCAGGCTGTTGCAGGATACGTAGTCACACAGGAAGGTGCACAGTAAGGAGATGCACATACTATGCAGGTGACACTGCAGGCTGTGCAGGATACGTAGTCACACAGGAAGGTGCACAGTAAGGAGATGCACATACTATGCAGGTGACACTGCAGGCTGTGCAGGATACGTAGTCACACAGGAAGGTGCACAGTAAGGAGATGCACATACTATGCAGGTGACACTGCAGGCTGCGCAGGATATGTAGTCACACAGGAAGGTGCACAGTAGGAAGATGCACATACTATGCTGGAGACACTACAGGCTGTGCAGGATACGTAGGCACACAGGAAGGTGCACAGTAAGGAGATGCACATACTATGCTGGTGACACTACAGGCTGTGCAGGAGACATGGAGTCATACAGGAAGGTGCACAGTAAGGAGATGCATATACTATGCTGGTGACACTACAGGCTGTGCAGGATACGTAGTCACACAGAAAGGTGCACAGTAAGGAGATGCACATACTATGCTGGTGACACTGCAGGCTGTGCAGGATACATAGTCACACAGGAATGTTGCACAGTAGGAAGATGCACATACTATGCTGGTGACACTACAGGCTGTGCAGGATACGTAGTCACACAGGAAGGTGCACAGTAAAGAGATGCACATACGATGCTGGTGACACTACAGACTGTGCAGGATACGTAGTCACATAGGAGGGTGCATAGTAAGGAGATGCATATACGATGCTGGTGACACTACAGGCTGTGCAGGATACGTAGTCACACAGGAAGGTGCACAGTAAGGAGATGCACATACTATGCTGGTGACACTTCAGGCTGTGCAAGATACATAGTCACACAGGAATGTTGCACAGTAGGAAGATGCATATACTATGCTGGTGACACTGCAGGTTGTGCAGGATATGTAGTCACACAGGAAGGTGCACAGTAAGGAGATGCATATACTATGCTGGTGACACATACTATGCTGGTGACATTACAGGCTGTGCAGGATACGTAGTCACACAGGAAGGTGCACAGTAAGGAGATGCACATACTGTGCTGGTGACACTACAGGCTGTGCAGGATACGTAGTCACACAGGAAGGTGCACAGTAAGGAGATGCACATACTATGCAGGTGGACACTGCAGGCTGTGCAGGATACATAGTCACACAGGAAGGTGCACAGTAAGGAGATGCATATACTATGCTGGAGACTCTACACGCTGTGCAGGATACGTAGTAACACAGGAAGGTGCACAGAAAGGAGATGCATATACTATGCTGGAGACACTACAGGCTGTGCAGGATATGTAGTCACACAGGAAGGTGCACAGTAAGGAGATGCACATACTATGCTGGTGACAGTACAGGCTGTGCAGGATACGTAGTCACACAGGAAGGTGCACAGTAAGGGGATGCATATACTATGCTGGAGACACTATAAGCTGTGCAGGATACGTAGTCACACAGGAAGGTGCACAGTAAGGAGATGCATATACTATGCTGGAGACACTACAGGCTGTGCAGGATACGTAGTCACACAGGAAGGTGCACAGTAAGGAGATGCACATACTATGCTGGAGACTCTACAGGCTGTGCAGGATACGTAGTCACACAGGAAGGTGCACAGTAAGGAGATGCATATACTATGCTGGTGACACTACAGGCTGTGCAGGATACGTAGTCACACAGGAAGGTGCACAGTAAGGAGATGCATATACTATGCTGGAGACTCTACAGGCTGTGCAGGATACGTAGTCACACAGGAAGGTGCACAGTAAGGAGATGCATATACTATGCTGGAGACACTACAGGCTGTGCAGGATACGTAGTCACACAGGAAGGTGCACAGTAAGGAGATGCACATACTATGCTGGTCACAGTACAGGCTGTGCAGGATACGTAGTCACACAGGAAGGTGCACAGTAAGGAGATGCACATACTATGCTGGTAACAGTACAGGCTGTGCAGGATACGCAGTCACACAGGAAGGTGCACAGTAAGGAGATGCACATACTATGCTGGTGACAGTACAGGCTGTGCAGGATACGTAGTCACACAGGAAGGTGCACAGTAAGGAGATGCATATACTATGCTGGAGACACTACAGGCTGTGCAGGATATGTAGTCACACAGGAAGGTGCACAGTAAGGAGATGCACACACTATGCTGGTGACACAACAGGCTGTGCAGAATACGTAGTCACACAGGAAGGTGCACAGTAAGGAGATGCACATACTATGCTGGTGACACTGCAGGCTGTGCAGGATAGGTAGTCACACAGGAAGGTGCACTGTAAGGAGATGTACATACTATGCTGGTGACACTGCAGGCTGTGCAGGATACGTAGTCACACAGGAAGGTGCACAGTAAGGAGATGCACATACTGTGCTGGTGACACTGCAGCTTGCAGGATGCGAAGTCACAGAGGAAGTGCACAGTAAGGAGATGCACATACTGTGCTGGTGACACTGCAGCTTGCAGTATACGTAGTCACACAGGAAGGTGCACACTAAGGAGATGCACATACTGTGCTGGTGACACTGCAGCTTGCAGGATGCGTAATCACACAGGAAGGTGCACAGTAAGGAGATGCATATACTATGCTGGTGACACTGCAGGCTGTGCAGGATACGTAGTCACACAGGAAGGTGCACAGTAAGGAGATGCATATACTATGCTGGTGACACTGCAGGCTGTGCAGGATACGTAGTCACACAGGAAGGTGCACAGTAAGGAGATGCACATACTATGCTGGAGACTCTACAGGCTGTGCAGGATACGTAGTCACACAGGAAGGTGCACAGTAGGAAGATGCACATACTCTGCTGGTGACACTGCAGGCTGTGCAGGTTATGTAGTCACACAGGAAGGTGCACAGTAGGAAGATGCACATACTATGCTGGAGACACTACAGGCTGTGCAGGATACGTAGTCACACAGGAAGGTGCACAGTAAGGAGATGCACATACTATGCTGGTGACACTACAGGCTGTGCAGGAGACATGGAGTCATACAGGAAGGTGCACAGTAAGGAGATGCATATACTATGCTGGTGACACTACAGGCTGTGCAGGATACGTAGTCACACAGAAAGGTGCACAGAAAGGAGATGCACATACTATGCTGGTGACACTGCAGGCTGTGCAGGATACATAGTCACACAGGAATGTTGCACAGTAGGAAGATGCACATACTATGCTGGTGACACTATAGGCCGTGCAGGATACGTAGTCACACAGGAAGGTGCACAGTAAAGAGATGCACATACGATGCTGGTGACACTACAGACTGTGCAGGATACGTAGTCACACAGGAAGGTGCACAGTAGGAAGATGCACATACTATGCTGGAGACACTACAGCTTGCAGTATACGTAGTCACACAGGAAGGTGCACAGTAAGGAGATGCACATACTGTGCTGGTGACACTGCAGGCTGTGCAAGATACATAGTCACACAGGAATGTTGCACAGTAGGAAGATGCATATACTATGCTGGTGACACTGCAGGCTGTGCAGGATATGTAGTCACACAGGAAGGTGCACAGTAAGGAGATGCATATACTATGCTGGTGACACTACAGGCTGTGCAGGATACGTAGTCACACAGGAAGGTGCACAGTAAGGAGATGCACATACTATGCTGTTGACACTGCAGGCTGTGCAGAATACGTAGTCACACAGGAAAGTGCACAGTAAGGAGATGCACATACTATGCTGGTGACACTGCTGGCTGTGCAGGATACGTAGTCACACAGGAAGGTGCACAGTAAGGAGATGTACATACTATGCTGGTGACACTGCAGGCTGTGCAGGATACATAGTCACACAGGAAGGTGCACAGTAAGGAGATGCACATACTATGCTGGTCACAGTACAGGCTGTGCAGGATACGTAGTCACACAGGAAGGTGCACAGTAAGGAGATGCACATACTATGCTGGTGACAGTACAGGCTGTGCAGGATACGTAGTCACACAGGAAGGTGCACAGTAAGGAGATGCACATACTATGTGGTCACAGTACAGGCTGTGCAGGATACGTAGTCACACAGGAAGGTGCACAGTAAGGAGATGCACATACTATGCTGGTGACAGTACAGGCTGTGCAGGATACGTAGTCACACAGGAAGGTGCACAGTAAGGAGATGCACATACTATGCTGGTGACAGTACAGGCTGTGCAGGATACATAGTCACACAGGAAGGTGCACAGTAAGGAGATGCATATACTATGCTGGAGACACTACAGGCTGTGCAGGATATGTAGTCACACAGGAAGGTGCACAGTAAGGAGATGCACACACTATGCTGGTGACACAACAGGCTGTGCAGAATACGTAGTCACACAGGAAGGTGCACAGTAAGGAGATGCACATACTATGCTGGTGACACTGCAGGCTGTGCAGGATAGGTAGTCACACAGGAAGGTGCACTGTAAGGAGATGTACATACTATGCTGGTGACACTGCAGGCTGTGCAGGATACGTAGTCACACAGGAAGGTGCACAGTAAGGAGATGCACATACTGTGCTGGTGACACTGCAGCTTGCAGGATGCGTAGTCACAGAGGAAGTGCACAGTAAGGAGATGCACATACTGTGCTGGTGACACTGCAGCTTGCAGTATACGTAGTCACACAGGAAGGTGCACAGTAAGGAGATGCACATACTGTGCTGGTGACACTGCAGCTTGCAGGATGCGTAATCACACAGGAAGGTGCACAGTAAGGAGATGCATATACGATGCTGGTGACACTGCAGGCTGTGCAGGATACGTAGTCACACAGGAAGGTGCACAGTAAGGAGATGCATATACTATGCTGGTGACACTGCAGGCTGTGCAGGATACGTAGTCACACAGGAAGGTGCACAGTAAGGAGATGCACATACTATGCTGGAGACTCTACAGGCTGTGCAGGATACGTAGTCACACAGGAAGGTGCACAGTAGGAAGATGCACATACTCTGCTGGTGACACTGCAGGCTGTGCAGGTTATGTAGTCACACAGGAAGGTGCACAGTAGGAAGATGCACATACTATGCTGGAGACACTACAGGCTGTGCAGGATACGTAGTCACACAGGAAGGTGCACAGTAAGGAGATGCACATACTATGCTGGTGACACTACAGGCTGTGCAGGAGACATGGAGTCATACAGGAAGGTGCACAGTAAGGAGATGCATATACTATGCTGGTGACACTACAGGCTGTGCAGGATACGTAGTCACACAGAAAGGTGCACAGAAAGGAGATGCACATACTATGCTGGTGACACTGCAGGCTGTGCAGGATACATAGTCACACAGGAATGTTGCACAGTAGGAAGATGCACATACTATGCTGGTGACACTACAGGCCGTGCAGGATACGTAGTCACACAGGAAGGTGCACAGTAAAGAGATGCACATACGATGCTGGTGACACTACAGACTGTGCAGGATACGTAGTCACACAGGAAGGTGCACAGTAGGAAGATGCACATACTATGCTGGAGACACTACAGCTTGCAGTATACGTAGTCACACAGGAAGGTGCACAGTAAGGAGATGCACATACTGTGCTGGTGACACTGCAGGCTGTGCAAGATACATAGTCACACAGGAATGTTGCACAGTAGGAAGATGCATATACTATGCTGGTGACACTGCAGGCTGTGCAGGATATGTAGTCACACAGTAAGGTGCACAGTAAGGAGATGCATATACTATGCTGGTGACACTACAGGCTGTGCAGGATACGTAGTCACACAGGAAGGTGCACAGTAAGGAGATGCACATACTATGCTGTTGACACTGCAGGCTGTGCAGAATACGTAGTCACACAGGAAGGTGCACAGTAAGGAGATGCACATACTATGCTGGTGACACTGCTGGCTGTGCAGGATACGTAGTCACACAGGAAGGTGCACAGTAAGGAGATGTACATACTATGCTGGTGACACTGCAGGCTGTGCAGGATACATAGTCACACAGGAAGGTGCACAGTAAGGAGATGCACATACTATGCTGGTGACACTGCAGCTTGCAGGATGCGTAGTCACAGAGGAAGTGCACAGTAAGGAGATGCACATACTGTGCTGGTGACACTGCAGCTTGCAGTATACGTAGTCACACAGGAAGGTGCACAGTAAGGAGATGCACATACTGTGCTGGTGACACTGCAGCTTGCAGGATGCGTAGTCACACAGGAAGGTGCACAGTAAGGAGATGCATATACTATGCTGGTGACACTGCAGGCTGTGTAGGATACGTAGTCACACAGGAAGGTGCACAGTAAGGAGATGCATATACTACGCTGGTGACACTGCAGGCTGTGCAGGATACGTAGTCACACAGGAAGGTGCACAGTAAGGAGATGCACATACTATGCTGGAGACTCTACAGGCTGTGCATGATACGTAGTCACACAGGAAGGTGCACAGTAGGAAGATGCACATACTCTGCTGGTGACACTGCAGACTGTGCAGGATATGTAGTCACACAGGAAGGTGCACATTAGGAAGATGCACATACTATGCTGAAGACACTACAGCTTGCAGTATACGTAGTCACACAGGAAGGTGCACAGTAAGGAGATGCACATACTGTGCTGGTGACACTGCAGCTTGCAGGATGCGTAGTCACACAGGAAGGAGCACAGTAAGGAGATGCATATACTATGCTGGTGACACTGCAGGCTGTGCAGGATACGTAGTCACACAGGAAGGTGCACAGTAAGGAGATGCATATACTATGCTGGTGACACTGCAGGCTGTGCAGGATACGTAGTCACACAGGAAGGTGCACAGTAAAGAGATGCACATACTATGCTGGAGACTCTACAGGCTGTGCAGGATACGTAGTCACACAGGAAGGTGCAGAGTAGGAAGATGCACATACTCTGCTGGTGACACTGCAGGCTGTGCAGGATATGTAGTCACACAGGAAGGTTCACAGTAGGAAGATGCACATACTATGCTGGAGACACTACAGGCTGTGCAGGATACGTAGTCACACAGGAAGGTGCACAGAAAGGAGATGCACATACTATGCAGGTGACACTACAGGCTGTGCAGGAGACATGGAGTCATACAGGAAGGTGCACAGTAAGGAGATGCATATACTATGCTGGTGACACTACAGGCTGTGCAGGATACGTAGTCACACAGAAAGGTGCACAGTAAGGAGATGCACATACTATGCTGGTGACACTGCAGGCTGTGCAGGATACATAGTCACAGAGGAATGTTGCACAGTAGGAAGATGCACAACTATGCTGGTGACACTACAGGCCGTGCAGGATACGTAGTCACACAGGAAGGTGCACAGTAAAGAGATGCACATACGATGCTGGTGACACTACAGACTGTGCAGGATACGTAGTCACATAGGAGGGTGCATAGTAAGGAGATGCATATACGATGCTGGTGACACTACAGGCTGTGCAGGATACGTAGTCACACAGGAACGTGCACAGTAAGGAGATGCACATACTATGCTGGAGACACTGCAGGCTGTGCAAGATACATAGTCACACAGGAATGTTGCACAGTAGGAAGATGCATATACTATGCTGGTGACACTGCAGGCTGTGCAAGATATGTAGTCACACAGGAAGGTGCACAGTAAGGAGATGCATATACTATGCTGGTGACACTACAGGCTATGCAGGATACGTAGTCACACAGGAAGGTGCACAGTAAGGAGATGCACATACTATGCTGGTGACACTGCAGGCTGTGCAGAATACGTAGTCACACAGGAAGGTGCACAGTAAGGAGATGCACATACTATGCTGGTGACACTGCAGGCTGTGCAGGATACGTAGTCACAGAGGAAGGTGCACAGTAAGGAGATGTACATACTATGCTGGTGACACTGCAGGCTGTGCAGGATACGTAGTCACACAGGAAGGTGCACAGTAAGGAGATGCACATACTATGCTGGTGACACTGCAGCTTGCAGGATGCGTAGTCACAGAGGAAGTGCACAGTAAGGAGATGCACATACTGTGCTGGTGACACTGCAGCTTGCAGTATACGTAGTCACACAGGAAGGTGCACAGTAAGGAGATGCACATACTGTGCTGGTGACACTGCAGCTTGCAGGATGCGTAGTCACACAGGAAGGTGCACAGTAAGGAGATGCATATACTATGCTGGTGACACTGCAGCTTGCAGGATGCGTAGTCACACAGGAAGGTGCACAGTAAGGTGATGCATATACTATGCTGGTGACACTGCAGGCTGTGCAGGATACGTAGTCACACAGGAAGGTGCACAGTAAGGAGATGCATATACTATGCTGGTGACACTGCAGGCTGTGCAGGATACGTAGTCACACAGGAAGGTGCACAGTAAGGAGATGCACATACTATGCTGGAGACTCTACAGGCTGTGCAGGATACGTAGTCACACAGGAAGGTGCACAGTAGGAAGATGCACATACTCTGCTGGTGACACTGCAGGCTGCGCAGGATTTGTAGTCACACAGGAAGGTGCACAGTAGGAAGATGCACATACTATGCTGGAGACACTACAGGCTGTGCAGGATACGTAGTCACACAGGAAGGTGCACAGTAAGGAGATGCACATACTATGCTGGTGACACTACAGGCTGTGCAGGAGACATGGAGTCATACAGGAAGGTGCACAGTAAGGAGATGCATATACTATGCTGGTGACACTACAGGCTGTGCAGGATACGTAGTCACACAGAAAAGTGCACAGTAAGGAGATGCACATACTATGCTGGTGACACTGCAGGCTGTGCAGGATACATAGTCACACAGGAATGTTGCACAGTAGGAAGATGCACATACTATGCTGGTGACACTACAGGCCGTGCAGGATACGTAGTCACACAGGAAGGTGCACAGTAAAGAGATGCACATACGATGCTGGTGACACTACAGACTGTGCAGGATACGTAGTCACATAGGAGGGTGCATAGTAAGGAGATGCATATACGATGCTGGTGACACTACAGGCTGTGCAGGATACGTAGTCACACAGGAAGGTGCACAGTAAGGAGATGCACATACTATGCTGGTGACACTGCAGGCTGTGCAAGATACATAGTCACACAGGAATGTTGCACAGTAGGAAGATACATATACTATGCTGGTGACACTGCAGGCTGTGCACGATATGTAGTCACACAGGAAGGTGCACAGTAAGGAGATGCATATACTATGCTGGTGACACTACAGGCTGTGCAGGATACGTAGTCACACAGGAAGGTGCACAGTAAGGAGATGCACATACTATGCTGGTGACACTGCAGGCTGTGCAGAATACGTAGTCACACAGGAAGGTGCACAGTAAGGAGATGCACATACTATGCTGGTGACACTGCAGGCTGTGCAGGATACGTAGTCACACAGGAAGGTGCACAGTAAGGAGATGTACATACTATGCTGGTGACACTGCAGGCTGTGCAGGATACGTAGTCATACAGGAAGGTGCACAGTAAGGAGATGCACATACTATGCTGGTGACACTGCAGCTTGCAGGATGCGTAGTCACAGAGGAAGTGCACAGTAAGGATTTGCACATACTGTGCTGGTGACACTGCAGCTTGCAGTATACGTAGTCACACAGGAAGGTGCACAGTAAGGAGATGCACATACTGTGCTGGTGACACTGCAGCTTGCAGGATGCGTAGTCAAAGAGGAAGTGCACAGTAAGGAGATGCACATACTGTGCTGGTGACACTGCAGCTTGCAGTATACGTAGTCACACAGGAAGGTGCACAGTAAGGAGATGCACATACTGTGCTGGTGACACTGCAGCTTGCAGGATGCGTAGTCACACAGGAAGGTGCACAGTAAGGAGATGCATATACTATGCTGGTGACACTGCAGGCTGTGCAGGATACGTAGTCACACAGGAAGGTGCACAGTAAGGAGATGCATATACTATGCTGGTGATACTGCAGGCTGTGCAGGATACGTAGTCACACAGGAAGGTGCACAGTAAGGAGATGCACATACTATGCTGGAGACTCTACAGGCTGTGCAGGATACGTAGTCATACAGGAAGGTGCACAGTAGGAAGATGCACATACTCTGCTGGTGACACTGCAGGCTGTGCAGGATATGTAGTCACACAGGAAGGTGCACAGTAGCAAGATGCACATACTATGCTGGAGACACTACAGGCTGTGCAGGATACGTAGTCACACAGGAAGGTGCACAGTAAGGAGATGCACATACTATGCTGGTGACACTACAGGCTGTGCAGGAGACATAGAGTCACACAGGAAGGTGCACAGTAAGGAGATGTACATACTATGCTGGTGACACTGCAGGCTGTGCAGGATACGTAGTCACACAGGAAGGTGCACAGTAAGGAGATGCACAAACTATGCTGGTGATACTGCAGCTTGCAGGATGCGTAGTCACAGAGGAAGTGCATAGTAAGGAGATGCACATACTGTGCTGGTGACACTGCAGCTTGCAGTATACGTAGTCACACAGGAAGGTGCACAGTAAGGAGATGCACATACTGTGCTCGTGACACTGCAGCTTGCAGGATGCGTAGTCACACAGGAAGGTGCACAGTAAGGAGATGCATATACTATGCTGGTGACACTGCAGGCTGTGCAGAATACGTAGTCACACAGGAAGGTGCACAGTAAGGAGATGCATATACTATGCTGGTGACACTGCAGGCTGTGCAGGATACGTAGTCACACAGGAAGGTGCACAGTAAGGAGATGCACATACTATGCTGGAGACTCTTCAGGCTGTGCAGGATACGTAGTCACACAGGAAGGTGCACAGTAGGAAGATGCACATACTCTGCTGGTGACACTGCAGGCTGTGCAGGATATGTAGTCACACAGGAAGGTGCACAGTAGGAAGATGCACATACTATGCTGGAGACACTACAGGCTGTGCAGGATACGTAGTCACACAGGAAGGTGCACAGTAAGGAGATGCACATACTATGCTGGTGACACTACAGGCTGTGCAGGAGACATGGAGTCATACAGGAAGGTGCACAGTAAGGAGATGCATATACTATGCTGGTGACACTACAGGCTGTGCAGGATACGTAGTCACACAGAAAGGTGCACAGTAAGGAGATGCACATACTATGCTGGTGACACTGCAGGCTGTGCAGGATACATAGTCACACAGGAATGTTGCACAGTAGGAAGATGCATATACTATGCTGGTGACACTGCGGGCTGTGCAGGATATGTAGTCACACAGGAAGGTGCACAGTAAGGAGATGCATATACTATGCTGGTGACACATACTATGCTGGTGACACTACAGGCTGTGCAGGATACGTAGTCACACAGGAAGGTGCACAGTAAGGAGATGCACATACTATGCTGGTGACACTACAGGCTGTGCAGGATACGTAGTCACACAGGAAGGTGCACAGTAAGGAGATGCACATACTGTGCTGGTGACACTACAGGCTGTGCAGGATACGTAGTCACACAGGAAGGTGCACAGTAAAGAGATGCACATACTGTGCTGGTGACACTACAGGCTGTGCAGGATACGTAGTCACACAGGAAGGTGCACAGTAAGGAGATGCACATACTGTGCTGGTGACACTGCAGGCTGTGCAGGATACGTAGTCACACAGGAAGGTGCACAGTAAGCAGATGCAGATACTGTGCTGGTGACACTGCAGGCTGTGCAGGATACGTAGTCACACAGGACGGTGCACAGTAAGGAGATGCATATACTGTGCTGGTGACACTACAGGCTGTGCAGGATACGTAGTCACACAGGAAGATGCACAGTAAGGAGATGCACATACTGTGCTGGTGACACTGCAGGCTGTGCAGGATACGTAGTCACACAGGAAGGTGCACAGTAAGGAGATGCACATACTATGCTGGTGACACTGCAGGCTGTGCAGGATACGTAGTCACACAGGAAGGTGCACAGTAAGGAGAAGCACATACTATGCTGGTGACACTGCAGGCTGTGCAGGATAGGTAGTCACACAGGAAGGTGCACAGTAAGGAGATGCACATACTATGCTGGTGACACTGCAGGCTGTGCAGGATACGTAGTCACACAGGAAGGTGCCCAGTAAGGAGATGCACATACTATGCTGGTGACACTGCAGGCTGTGCAGGATACGTAGTCACACAGGAAGGTGCACAGTAAGGAGATGCACATACTATGCTGGAGACACTACAGGCTGTGCAGGATACGTAGTCACACAGGAAGGTGCACAGTAAGGAGATGCACATACTATGCTGGTGACACTACAGGCTGTGCTGGATACGTAGTCACACAGGAAGGTGCACAGTAAGGAGATGCACATACTATGCTGGTGACACTACAGGCTGTGCAGGATACGTAGTCACACAGGAAGGTGCACAGTAAGGAGATGCACATACTGTGCTGGAGACACTACAGGCTGTGCAGGATACGTAGTCACACAGGAAGGTGCACAGTAAGGAGATGCACATACTGTGCTGGTGACACTACAGGCTGTGCCGGATACGTAGTCACACAGGAAGGTGCACAGTAAGGAGATGCACATACTATGCTGGTGACACTACAGGCTGTGCCGGATACGTAGTCACACAGGAAGGTGCACAGTAAGGAGATGCACATACTATGCTGGTGACACTACAGGCTGTGCAGGATACGTAGTCACACAGGAAGGTGCACAGTAAGGAGATGCACATACTGTGCTGGAGACACTACAGGCTGTGCAGGATACGTAGTCACACAGGAAGGTGCACAGTAAGGAGATGCACATACTGTGCTGGTGACACTACAGGCTGTGCCGGATACGTAGTCACACAGGAAGGTGCACAGTAGGAAGATGCATATATGATGCTGGTGACACTACAGGCTGTGCCGGATACGTAGTCACACAGGAAGGTGCACAGTAGGAAGATGCATATATGATGCTGGTGACACTACAGGCTGTGCAGGAGACATGTAGTCATACAGGAGGGGAGTGTCTGGGCCAGCCTATTGCTCAGCGGTTACTTCCTTGGTTTTAGAAATTTGTTTCTGCAATCTTCTGGGTTCGAAACCCGCGGGCGCTCTCTGGTCTTTTTTATTTATATACTTTTCTACTTTTCCTTCTGCTGTTAGCCTAGAAGCAATTCTCACTATATATATATATTTTCTACTGGTGTTTGCCATGAAGCTATTTATTACCACAACTACAATGTGCTCTGTTAAAAGCATGATCTGTTAGTTTTAGGTGCATCATTATTTTTGTATATGTAACAATAGCCACAAAATGTCCTGCAAAGAGCTAACTAGCGCTTATGACAGCAGTCCTGATATTCTCTATGGAGACTATAGTCAGACCCCTATGTAGTATGTACCAAGCTTCCAAAAGCATAGCTTTTTGGAGCTCTTGCCACCTGATGAAGGTAGCCTTTTTATGCCTATGAAGCAGGAGTGCAGCAAGATGGGTACTGGCTGAGACCATGCCCCAAGTCACGGAAGGGCACGACACCTGCTGGGGAAGCTGAAGCTGCAGCGCAATGAGGTTGCCCAAGGCATAGCTGGCCTTCTGGTGCCAGCGCCTCACGAGCGCCCTGCCAGTAGCAGACCCACAGTAGTTTTCCAGGCTAATGTAGTTGTGCTGCTATATTTCCCTAGCCTAGCTTCTTCTACCCCTCTGGCCAGGCTCAGCTGTCACTTTCGTCTCTCGGCACAGATTTGCTATTTCCTCCTCAGATGCTGGGACACACCACACACTGGGCCTGATTCATTAAGGATCACTATTGCAATTATGCACGTAGACGGCCGATTGTTGCGTACTGCGCATGCATCGCAGTGTGTGTGCGCGAAGGCTCCACTGAAATCACACTGCGATCACAGTGACCACGCAGACTCACCACAGAGTGATTGACAGGAAGTGACCATTTGGGGGTGTTGATGGGGGGTGGTCGGGGAAATGCAGGCATGTCAGTGCATTTGGGGAGTGCATAAATTAGTCACTGTGATGCCATACGCAGCTCGAGCTTTCACTGTGTGCGATGAGGTTAGCAAATTCTGAGTAAGGTCAGTCCTCTTGTAATTGTGCGGGACGCTCTGATGGCACTCAATGTTACAGATGGTTTTGCAAACTTGCAAGGTATTACGGATGTGAGTAATGGGAAGTAGGCGTTCTTATGTTGGGCTGTGACGGCATTGCAATTGCACACATTAGCATATTTTCGCAGTGGGTCTGTGTGCGTAATCACAGCTGCGATCGCAATAGTGATCCGTAATGAATCAGGCCCACTGCAGGGTAATGTGAGTCTGGCTCATGCGGCTGATGCTGCTGGAATCTGTCCCACCCAGCATCTTGCTGTCCCATCTATATTTACCCGGCGGCAGCATGTGGAAAGTTTCCATGCTGATGTTGCTCCAAGCCTTCAGTGGTTCACAGGTATTGTACACGGCTATTCTCATTAAAGTAATGCAATGACATAGAAAGTGCCCACATATATATTGGTTATTAACCTCATCATTCAGTAATATACTTCTCTAGAGACATTTCTAGCTTTTAAAGATTTTATTAAGGAAGATATAGAATACTGCCATTATAATCAAAATACAAGTGCTGCAGTGATAAGTATAGTTTTTGCATATTACTTCTGTATTGTCATTGTGATTTCAATTGCTAAAAATATCACCTAGGGGTCCATTCATCATCACTTCATTTCTACAAAAGCAGGTGAAAATTAACATTTTCACCTACTTTTGTAGAAATTAAGGATCGGGGCTATTCATTGTGTGGTACTCCACTAGTCTGTTGGGTAATTGGCTCTTGCCCCTCCCACACTATGGGCCTCATTTATCAATGAGTTTTATCATTCATAACGAGTGATAAAACTCGTTGCATATGATAAATGGTGCTCCAGCCAATCAGCTCCCAACTGTCATCTGTTTGAAAAATGACAGTTGGTAGCTGATTGGCTGGAGCACCTTTTATCATACGCAACGAGTTTTATCAGTTGAGCTGCCACAGTGCTGACTGAGGAGAGAAAGCGGAAAGTGATGCGACGCAACACATTCACTTGAAACAGAGCAGTGTTCCCGGTGACCGGAGATCGGCAGAGTGGCTCTCAGACTGCCAGGGCTGGTACTAGGGCGTTTGGCACCCTCCCTGCAAACTATAAATTTGCGCCCTCTCTCCCAATAGTATACCCAATTCAAATTACGTCACACTGTAGCACAATCTTATTCACATTGCACCCCACATAGTGCCTCTGATTCACATTACACCACATAGTAGAGTCACTTATTCATGTTATGACACACAGTAGTGTCCCTTATACACAATGCCCACATTAGTGCCCCTTATACACAATGCCCACAGTAGTGTCCCTTATACACAATGCCCACATTAGTGCCCCTTATACACAATGCTCACAGTAGTATTGCCCCTTTAAAACATAATGCCCAAAGTAGCAGTGTCCCTAATACAATGCACACAGCAGTAGTGTCCCTTATGCAGTGCCCCCAGTAGCAGTGAGTGCCCCTTATGCAGTGACCCCAATAGTAATGCTCCTTATGCAGTGCCCTCAGTAGTAGCGCCCCTTATGTGGTAAACACCTCAGAAAACGGCAGGCAGATCATACTGTCCCCATAGAAAACTATGGGGATAGCTACTGGGACGGCAGGTGGGTGGAATAGCAGTAGATATTTCCGATATCTCCATCTCTTTGGTACAGTTTAGGAATACTTAATTATTCCCTTAAATATGTGAAGATAGTTATTTTCATATATTTAAAGCACAGAATTGGTCGATACTAGACCCCAAGTGCCATTGCTCTTGTGATTTATTGGTACAGAAGACATACCTATGGGCCAGATGTACTAAGCTCTGAAAAGTGATAAATTGGAGAGTGATAAACCACCAGCCAATCAGCTCCCAACTGTAATTTTTCAAACACAGCCTGTAACATGACAGTTGGTACCTGAGAGTCTGGTAGTTTATCACTATACAGTTTATCACTTTTCAGAGCTTAGTAAGGTCCTGCATGAAAGCATTTGGAAAAATAATTATTTCACAATTATGGCACTTAGCAGTGCAGCATACTGTGATCTATAAAACATGAAGTTTAATGTTCACACCGGCCCTAAAGGGGTCAAACGTATGATAACTATAATGGGACAGTAATAATTGCTGGGACATGTACAAAAGATAAATTGTACCTGCCACTAGTAGCCTGAGTTAATAATGCATTTGCAGCACAGGACAAAAGCGTTGTACTATTTTGATAACATACTGTACATAAAATGTGCAATTTCCAGGTGCTGCATAATTACAGTTTTCCTGTGCAACCTTTTTCTTTTTAGATATGGTCCAAGTATCTGCGCTGATCCTGGTAACGATATAATGTAATTCTGCATAACAGCGCATCCAGATATAGTCATTATTTTCACATTGCAGCTGAGCTCAGTATCCTCCATTCATCTCACTGACATGGTGTATGGTATCCTCAGTATCCTCCATTTATCTCACTGACATGGTGTATGGTATCCTCAGTATCCTTCATTCATCTCACTGACATGGTGTATGGTATCCTCAGTATCCTCCATTCATCTCACTGACATGGTGTATGGTATCCTCAGTATCCTCCATTCATCTCACTGACAATGGTGTATGGTATCCTCAGTATCCTTCATTCATCTCACTGACATGGTGTATGGTATCCTCAGTATCCTCCATTCATCTCACTGACATGGTGTATGGTATCCTCAGTATCCTCCATTCATCTCACTGACAATGGTGTATGGTATCCTCAGTATCCTCCATTCATCTCACTGACATGGTGTATGGTATCCTCAGTATCCTTCATTCATCTCACTGACATGGTGTATGGTATCCTCAGTATCCTCCATTCATCTCACTGACATGGTGTATGGTATCCTCAGTATTCTCCATTCATCTCACTGACATGGTGTATGGTATCCTCAGTATTCTCCATTCATCTCACTGACATGGTGTATGGTATCCTCAGTATCCTCCATTCATCTCACTGACATGGTGTATGGTATCCTCAGTATCCTCCATTCATCTCACTGACATGGTGTATGGTATCCTCAGTATCCTCCATTCATCTCACTGACAATGGTGTATGGTATCCTCAGTATCCTTCATTCATCTCACTGACATGGTGTATGGTATCCTCAGTATTCTCCATTCATCTCACTGACATGGTGTATGGTATCCTCAGTATTCTCCATTCATCTCACTGACATGGTGTATGGTATCCTCAGTATCCTCCATTCATCTCACTGACAATGGTGTATGGTATCCTCAGTATCCTCCATTCATCTCACTGACAATGGTGTATGGTATCATCAGTATCCTCCATTCATCTCACTGACATGGTGTATGGTATCCTCAGTATCCTCCATTCATCTCACTGACATGGTGTATGGTATCCTCAGTATCCTCAGTATCCTCCATTCATCTCACTGACATGGTGTATGGTATCCTCAGTATCCTCCATTCATCTCACTGACATGGTCTAATACAATAAGCAGCACTGTTCAGAGAATTCATACCACGGGCTTCATTGGTAAGGTAAATCCTAGGTAATCGGCTCTTTTTCTTAATAGACTGCATTTCCCAAACATGTCCATAATTGCAGTAAGTGTTATGTATCCTGCTAGCTGTAGTTCAGGGAGTTGTCACTCAGCGCAACATACAGCTGAGAGACACAGGACTGCTCCGTGCTGGGGAGAGATATAAAGCCCAAATCGTGACTACAATACTGTTAGTGCTGTGTGTGTGGCCCGTGTAATGACTGAGAAAGGCAGCAGTTACTTTACATACCATCTGCAGACTCTATGGATAACACACTGCACAAGATTACAGCAGCTAGATAAGTGCAGCCCCGCCCACTTTCTCCTGTGGCTGAGTGGGTTAGAGGCTGTGCTCCAGCTAGCGTTCCCTCAGTACTAAGTCATGTCCCGGGTTCGACTCCTGCTTATTTTTGTCCTTACAATCAGAGCATGTGATGACATAAATGACTTACGTCTCTTTACTGCTGTAAATGTACTATAATAATGTGTATCACGCTTCATTAACCAAACTGAGAAGAACGAATACGTGTTAGCTATGTAAATGTGTACATTTTAGTGTCTGCAATTAGTTCAGCAACTGTATCCGAAACTATTTTCAGAGAGGGAAGAATCGGCTGTGGTGGGCTGACATCTGCGGGCACCAGCTGACTAGTGACACTGTATCGGTAGACTGTGCAGGAGACATAATACACAGGAAAGAGCACAGTGGGGAGATGCACATGCTATGCAGGTAACATTGTAGCCTTTAGGAGACGTGTAGACATACAGGAAGGAGCACAGTGGGTAGATGCACATTCTGTGCTGGTGACACAGCAGGCTGTGTAGGAGACGTGTAGTCATACAGGAAGGAAGCGCTCGGGCCAGCCTATAGCTCAGCGGTTACTTCTACAGACTCCAGATATTTCTTCTGCAATTCTTTGGGTTCGAAACCCGCGGGCGCTCTCTGGTCTTTTTTTTTTTTGTTATTATTATAAATTGTATTACATATTTGTCTATTACTTTGCTTTAGTCAGGAAAATATTCAGTTTATTACCACAAATGTTTTGCTTATTACAATGTGTTCTGTTAGGTATGCAGTCATCAGGTCGAAATTAGGAATATTGACATGTTCAGAATGTTGACAATTTAAAACATGACAACAGTTAGATTAGGGCTAGCCTGTAATTAGGCACAGTGGACCTGATTCAGACCTGCTCGCTAGGATGCGCTCGCTCGTAGCAGGGCGATATTTGCATTCTGCGTATGCATATGCATCACAATGCGCATGCGAGAACCACTGCGACAGATCGGGAAGTGCTCGCTCGCCCAGCATAGACAGCCCAGTGGAATGAGTGACAGAAGAGGCCGTTTGTGGGTGGTAACGGGCAGGGCACTAGAAACGGGGGAATGGAGGTACGAACGCAGGCGTGCCTGTGTGTTTCAACGCCGTTTCATAGGAGTGCATAATTAACAGGCAGCGACATTGTACACGTCACCTGGTTGTTTTTCACACTGAAGTGATCGCAGTGCTTACGGACAGGTATAGTCAACCTCAAGCGCTGCGAGCACATCCGATGGTGCCTGATGTACCAAAGTTTTCATGCTCTTCCAGGAGACGTCGTGCGCAAGTGGGCGTCTTATGAATGGCTGGTGGGCGTCTGCATTCATAAAGTGATCGCTCGACAAGACATAGTGGGCGTGCTAATGCCTTGTCGTGCGATCGCCTGCCTTGCTGGGCATGTGCTGGTTTTGCATACGCTGGGAGCGAGTGATCGCATCTAGCGAATGGCTCTGAATCAGGCCCAGTGTTAGATTAGGGCTAGCCTGCAAATAGGCCCAGTGTTAGATTATGGGGCCCATCCATCAGCGATGGATTGCCGCTGATGGATTTTCCCGATTTGACGATCGCGATCAAAAAATTATTGCGATCATCAAACTGCCGATATTTCACATGGAAAATGTCTGCGATCCGGCGACGGATCGCAGAACATCGATGGTGGGAGGTCGGCGTTTCCACCTGGAAATGCCGGCACTTCCCATTGCATCGCCGGATCGCAAAATCCGGTCTCTGATGTATGGCCACCTTTAGGGCTAGCCTACAATTAGCACAGTGTTAGATTAGGGCTAGCATGCAATTAGCACAGTGGGCCTGATTCAGACCCGCTCGCGAGCGCTCGCAAGCGGGTCGATGTTGGCCCAGTGCGCATACACACGACGGAGCCGGCTCCGTCGTGAGCATGCGTGAGACCCGGATAGCGACGGGCAAGCTGTCGCTCCTGGTCTTGTACCAAAGGGGGCGTGCTGTCGATGTTGAGTGACAGCACGCCCCCTTTGGTGGGCGGGCCAGGGGCGTGGCTGGCCAGATGGAGGTGTTCCCATGGGAATGCCTACCGTCTGGGGCCGGCCCCACTGACATTACAAGTGATGTCAGTGGGAGTGCTTTCGGCTCTGGTATAGCCGAAAGCACTCTAGGGCTTGCGGCAACGAAACCCTACCACAAGGGTCTCGTCGCAAGCCCGATGGTCGCAATGGTTTTGACCATCGCGACCATCTTCCTGGACGCTCGCTATAGCTGTGGGTGGTCACCCACAGCTATGCGAGCGGCCAGGGGGCCGCTCTAAAAGACCAGAGGGCCGGCCCTGATTCATAGCGAGCGCTCTGTCAGAGCGTCCGGCTCTGAATCAGGGCCACTGTTAGATTAGGGCTAGCATGCAATTTGGCACAGTGTTAGACTAGGGCTAGCCCGCAATTAGGCACAGTGTTAGATTAGGACTAGGCTTACATTACGCTTTAAATGTAAAATCTCATTGTCTACTTTGTAACTGTCAACATGAACATGTCGACATTCAGACCATGTTGACATTATGCTGTAGACATTATGGATGTTGGAAGCATGATTTATTAGCTTTAATTGCTCAATCCCTTCAATTTTTCATAAATGTTTGCAGAAACTATAGTTTCTGCATGAGTTTATGTATCCCAGCTATGTAACAATAGCCAAATGCAGGAGATTTCACATACATTCTTCCAGCCTATTCTCATGATACTTTTCTTTACCTGCAAGTTTTCTACCTATAACCCTACACACCCCATGGAATGGGATTGAAATGTCGCCTGTTCAAATCCCGACAGCGGATGCCCGACATGAGGCTATCCCAACCGGGGTAGGTTAGTATACTAACCCTCCCCTGCCCCCCTCCCCTCCAAACCTAAACCTCCCTTAGTGGTGCCTAAGCCTAACTTCCCCCCTTAGAGCCTAACCCTAAACTCCCCCCCAGGAGTGTCTAACTCTAACACCCCCTCCATGCACCCTAAACCTAACCCTCCCGGTGGTTTCCTAAACCTAACCTGCCCCCGGTGGTGGCCTAACCCTCCCTCCCAGAGGTGCCTAACCCTAATCTCCCCCCCCAAACCTAACACTAACCCTGTTAGACTCCCTAACACTAACCCCCCCCTCCCGTGACTAACGCTAAGGGCGCCCCGGACTTACCTTCATTCTGGCTGGCGTCATCGGCGTTCCGGCGTTGGGATTAACATAGGCGTCGGTATCTCGACGCCTATGTTACATCACTTGCCGGGATTCCGCTGTCAGCATTGAGATATTTTGTTCAGTATTGTAGTGATACTAATGAATATTCCACTAGTATTCATCATTACTTACCCCTCTAGCTGCATCCATCGACGATCTCCCTCCTCAGCAGTGTCCACAGCTCTGTTGCTGGCAGCCTATCGCATGCACATGACCAGGGCTGCCATCAGAAATTGTGGGGCTCGGGACTGTAATAACAGGCAGGGTCCCCCCTCCCCCTCCCCGGTGTTTCTGCAACTCCAACCCTGCAGTGTCTCTCAGTACTCTTTCTGTCTCTGCCTTCCAGCCCCACTTCTGTCTCCGCCTGCCAGCCCCCTCTCTGTCTTTGCCAGCCAGCCCCCTTCTGTCTTTGCCAACCAGCCCCCCTTCTGTCTCCACCTACCAGCCCTTCTTCTGTCTCCGCCTACCAGCTCCCCTTCTGTTTCTGCCAGCCAGCCGCCTTTCTGTCTCTGCCAGCCAGCCACCCTTCTGCCTCTGCCAGCCAGCCCCCATTCTGTCTCTGCCAGTAAGCCCCCCTTCTGTCTCTGCCAGTAAGCCCCCCTTATGTCTCTGCCAGCCAGCCACCCTTCTGTCTCTGCCAGCCAGCCTCCATTCTGTCTCTGCCAGTCAGCCCCCTTCTGTTTCTGCCAGTCAGCCCCCCTTTTGTCTCTGCCAGCCAGCCCCCCTTCTGTTTTTACCAGCCAGACCCCCTTCTGTCTTTACTAGCCAGCCCCCTGACTCTGCCAGCCAGCCCCCTTTCTGTCTCTGCCAGCCAGCCCCCTTTCTGTCTCCGCCAGCAAGCCCCATGTCTTTGCCAGCCAGCCTCCTTCTGTCTCTGCCAGGCAGCCCCCCTTTGTCTTTGCCAGTCAGCCCCCTTTCTATGTCCGCCAGCCAGCCCCCTGTCTCTGCCCACCAGTCCCCTTCTGTTATTGCCAGCCAGCCCCCTTCTGTCTCCACCAGCCAGCCCCCACATGACACTTACCTTTTTTTATGTTCTGACTAACACACTGCGGCTCCTCTACCTTGCAGCCTCATAACGTCATGGTAGTGGACGTCACGCACACGCCGGCCAGCAAAAAAACAAACACATTATTGCGCGGCCACCCGCCGCGGCAGTATTAGTGGACCCCCCTGTCACTGCATTGCACAGGGGGTGGGAGTAGCTAGCGAGCAGGTGCGGGCGAGAGGTAGGAGTGGACGGGCCACCCCCTGTAACTGTTGCACGGTGGGTGGTAGGAACAGCCAGCATAGACAAAACTAGACACTTGATAATGGGTGGACCCAGTTTCAACCCTTAGGGCCGCCAAGATATTTTGCAAGTCTCTATAGCCATACAGTGGGCATGATAAAGCACAGTAGTGTAGCCACTCCTCAGAAAAGGATGCTGCTAAAATTATGAGCGTGGCTGCTGTGCCGGGTGGGGGTTGGTTCTCTGCCTCCATGGTTGGTCCAGGGCCCCTAAAGAGTAGTAGTTCCCACAACTGGGATGCCAGCGGTCGGAATACCGGCGCCGGGATTCTGAGAGGTGTCGGGATTCCACCGCCGGTATTCTAAACGCCGCCATTATGACTGTCGGGATACTGAATGTGTCCCGATTCCCGTGACACGTACATGTCTAACTTAATGTGCACACCTCGTGTTCCAGGTCCCATTGAGTTGTGATGATTGTGGAAAAAATATCGATCTATTAGTATAGCAGGACGGGAGGATGTGGGAAAAACAGGACAGGGGGAGCTGCTGAGGATGCGGGGTGGCTGCTGTGTCGTGGCAGATGCTGGATTTATTTATTTATTAGTTTACATATATATATTATGTATACTATATATATATATATCTATATCTATATATATATATATATATATATATATACACACATACATCCTTTCTTTTAAACAAACCTACATTCTTTACACTCTCACAATATTATTATATAAAATAATTTTCGCTGGGTGTCACTTTTCTAGTATGATAATTTAAGCAAACATTTGTCAGTAGTACCCTTTACAAGGAAATGTTATAAATCTCTGACAAGTTTACCTTGGTGACTACATGCACAGCAGAAAGCCTTCCCCCGTCCTTTTCTGCAACAGCTTAAAGCCGGCCCTGATTCATAGCGAGCGCTCTGTCAGAGCGTCCGGCTCTGAATCAGGGCCACTGTTAGATTAGGGCTAGCATGCAATTTGGCACAGTGTTAGACTACGGCTAGCCCGCAATTAGGCACAGTGTTAGATTAGGACTAGGCTTACATTACGCTTTAAATGTAAAATCTCATTGTCTACTTTGTAACTGTCAACATGAACATGTCGACATTCAGACCATGTTGACATTATGCTGTAGACATTATGGATGTTGGAAGCATGATTTATTAGCTTTAATTGATCAATCCCTTCAATTTTTCATAAATGTTTGCAGAAACTATAGTTTCTGCATGAGTTTATGTATCCCAGCTATGTAACAATAGCCAAATGCAGGAGATTTCACATACATTCTTCCAGCCTATTCTCATGATACTTTTCTTTACCTGCAAGTTTTCTACCTATAACCCTACACACCCCATGGAATGGGATTGAAATGTCGCCTGTTCAAATCCCGACAGCGGATGCCCGACATGAGGCTATCCCAACCGGGGTAGGTTAGTATACTAACCCTCCCCTGCCCCCCTCCCCTCCAAACCTAAACCTCCCTTAGTGGTGCCTAAGCCTAACTTCCCCCCTTAGAGCCTAACCCTAAACTCCCCCCCAGGAGTGTCTAACTCTAACACCCCCTCCATGCACCCTAAACCTAACCCTCCCGGTGGTTTCCTAAACCTAACCTGCCCCCGGTGGTGGCCTAACCCTCCCTCCCAGAGGTGCCTAACCCTAATCTCCCCCCCCAAACCTAACACTAACCCTGTTAGACTCCCTAACACTAACCCCCCCCTCCCGTGACTAACGCCAAGGGCGCCCCGGACTTACCTTCATTCGGGCTGGCGTCATCGGCGTTCCGGCGTTGGGATTAACATAGGCGTCGGTATCTCGACGCCTATGTTACATCACTTGCCGGGATTCCGCTGTCAGCATTGAGATATTTTGTTCAGTATTGTAGTGATACTAATGAATATTCCACTAGTATTCATCATTACTTACCCCTCTAGCTGCATCCATCGACGATCTCCCTCCTCAGCAGTGTCCACAGCTCTGTTGCTGGCAGCCTATCGCATGCACATGACCAGGGCTGCCATCAGAAATTGTGGGGCTCGGGACTGTAATAACAGGCAGGGTCCCCCCTCCCCCTCCCCGGTGTTTCTGCAACTCCAACCCTGCAGTGTCTCTCAGTACTCTTTCTGTCTCTGCCTTCCAGCCCCACTTCTGTCTCCGCCTGCCAGCCCCCTCTCTGTCTTTGCCAGCCAGCCCCCTTCTGTCTTTGCCAACCAGCCCCCCTTCTGTCTCCACCTACCAGCCCTTCTTCTGTCTCCGCCTACCAGCTCCCCTTCTGTTTCTGCCAGCCAGCTGCCTTTCTGTCTCTGCCAGCCAGCCACCCTTCTGCCTCTGCCAGCCAGCCCCCATTCTGTCTCTGCCAGTAAGCCCCCCTTCTGTCTCTGCCAGTAAGCCCCCCTTATGTCTCTGCCAGCCAGCCACCCTTCTGTCTCTGCCAGCCAGCCTCCATTCTGTCTCTGCCAGTCAGCCCCCTTCTGTTTCTGCCAGTCAGCCCCCCTTTTGTCTCTGCCAGCCAGCCCCCCTTCTGTTTTTACCAGCCAGACCCCCTTCTGTCTTTACTAGCCAGCCCCCTGACTCTGCCAGCCAGCCCCCTTTCTGTCTCTGCCAGCCAGCCCCCTTTCTGTCTCCGCCAGCAAGCCCCATGTCTTTGCCAGCCAGCCTCCTTCTGTCTCTGCCAGGCAGCCCCCCTTTGTCTTTGCCAGTCAGCCCCCTTTCTATGTCCGCCAGCCAGCCCCCTGTCTCTGCCCACCAGTCCCCTTCTGTTATTGCCAGCCAGCCCCCTTCTGTCTCCACCAGCCAGCCCCCACATGACACTTACCTTTTTTTATGTTCTGACTAACACACTGCGGCTCCTCTACCTTGCAGCCTCATAACGTCATGGTAGTGGACGTCACGCACACGCCGGCCAGCAAAAAAACAAACACATTATTGCGCGGCCACCCGCCGCGGCAGTATTAGTGGACCCCCCTGTCACTGCATTGCACAGGGGGTGGGAGTAGCTAGCGAGCAGGTGCGGGCGAGAGGTAGGAGTGGACGGGCCACCCCCTGTAACTGTTGCACGGTGGGTGGTAGGAACAGCCAGCATAGACAAAACTAGACACTTGATAATGGGTGGACCCAGTTTCAACCCTTAGGGCCGCCAAGATATTTTGCAAGTCTCTATAGCCATACAGTGGGCATGATAAAGCACAGTAGTGTAGCCACTCCTCAGAAAAGGATGCTGCTAAAATTATGAGCGTGGCTGCTGTGCCGGGTGGGGGTTGGTTCTCTGCCTCCATGGTTGGTCCAGGGCCCCTAAAGAGTAGTAGTTCCCACAACTGGGATGCCAGCGGTCGGAATACCGGCGCCGGGATTCTGAGAGGTGTCGGGATTCCACCGCCGGTATTCTAAACGCCGCCATTATGACTGTCGGGATACTGAATGTGTCCCGATTCCCGTGACACGTACATGTCTAACTTAATGTGCACACCTCGTGTTCCAGGTCCCATTGAGTTGTGATGATTGTGGAAAAAATATCGATCTATTAGTATAGCAGGACGGGAGGATGTGGGAAAAACAGGACAGGGGGAGCTGCTGAGGATGCGGGGTGGCTGCTGTGTCGTGGCAGATGCTGGATTTATTTATTTATTAGTTTACATATATATATTATGTATACTATATATATATCTATATCTATATATATATATATATATACACACATACATCCTTTCTTTTAAACAAACCTACATTCTTTACACTCTCACAATATTATTATATAAAATAATTTTCGCTGGGTGTCACTTTTCTAGTATGATAATTTAAGCAAACATTTGTCAGTAGTACCCTTTACAAGGAAATGTTATAAATCTCTGACAAGTTTACCTTGGTGACTACATGCACAGCAGAAAGCCTTCCCCCGTCCTTTTCTGCAACAGCTTAAAGCTAACGGTCTCACTCTGCTCTCCTGTTCCACAAGTGCTGCTAGGATGCAGCTCGCTCCTTCTCTGCTCTTCTTTACAGGCGGCACACACACACACACAAAGCGGCATGGCGTCATTATGCATGCGTTACCAGCTGAAGTCTTACTGATAAGGGAGGCAGGGGAGGCGGAGCTTAGGAGCTGCAAGCAAGGAAGTGCTGCTAGCCCACCTAGCCCTGGCCGTGGGGTGGAGGTTACCGGGCATGTAAATCCATTCCTCCTGGTGGGGCAGACAGTAAGTAGATTTAACTGCAGGCGGAATGGCTAATGGGTGGTCCTGTACATACCCGGACCATCCCTTAGTTTCACCTGTGCCGGCGGGCCCCCCCCTCTTTCTGACTGTCCTGGCCTGAAGTCCCAACAGTCCCCCCCTGATGGCAGCCCTGCGCATGACACAGAAACCAGGCGGGGACCTGGCAGTGCCTGGAAGGCTTTGTTGGAGCCGGAAATGCTGCTGACAGGTCCCCTTTGCCGGCAATGGGGATCGCATTACTCTTGCCATTTAAAGATGGTGAGAGCGATGCAGTGACAAACAGCGGTAATCTTAGATTACCGCTGTTTGGGCCCCATTCAGCAGCAGACGTTAATTCGGTCTCAGCTGCCATTTTGCACAGAATGCAGCTGCAAAACAAAGCTAATGGCTGTGAAAGCTCAGCTAGCATGAAGACACCCACTGTTGCATTCTTATATCCAACCACTGTCGCTTGTAAACATCAAAGTACATCGCCCCGTCATGCAGCATTTACAAGTCTGATCAGCTGCAAATACTGCAAGTTTCCTTGCACACAGAGAGCTCTCGTGCTGCATTTGCAATCGCAGTGGCTAATTTATACACGCTCATGAAACAGCATTCAAACGGACAGACATGCCTGCATTTTTTCAACTATCCCCCCGTCACCACCCCCAAATACTAACAGCCTGTCACTCACTTTGCAGTGGATACCTCTGTACATCTGTAATCACTATGCAATTGCTGTGAACGCTCAGTGCGGCTTATACACATGCGCAATGGCAAACAATTGCTTGATCTGCATCCGTAATCGCCATTGCATATGCTGCTGCATCAGGCCCTTTGTTAGAAATTGAAAGGCTGACATAACCCCTTTTAGCGAGTGGTGAAAAAAGGGGCACCGCTCGCGGCATCTGACAGTCGTCACTGGGCAGAAAAATCAGTTCAGCAGCTGCGGGTGGAGGATGCAGACATTGCGGGAAGTGCTACGGCGGCCCTGGAAGAGGCCAGAAGGCTCAATGTAGAACAATGCGGCTGAGGATCGAAAATTAATCCCACCCTAGACCACCAGGTTGTCGGGGCACTAGGCCCGTGGGGTAATTAGCCTGTGGCACTGATAGGGGGGGAGCCATTAATTCCTTTGCCCTGGGTGCCAAACCCCTTAGTTACGCCCCTGATTGGACCCTATAGACAATGCCATCTTTAGATGGTGACACCTAATAGAAGCCAAAAGAATGTTTCCTGAGGAAGAAAAATAAAGAAACAGTTTGGTGATGAACAATGCCTTTTCCAGCACTTTTGCCAGAAGGCAAAAGTGATAACTAAGTGGCTCAGGGAACAAAACATAAAAATTTTGAATCCATGGCCAGGAAACTCCCCAGACCTTAATCTCATTGAGAACGTGTGGTAAATCCTCAAGAGGCCGGTGGACAAACAAAAGCCCCCAAATTCTGACAAACTCCAAGCATTGATTAGGCAAGAATGGGCGGCCATCAGTCAGTATGTGGCCCAGAATTGATTGACAGCATGACAGGGAGAATTGCAGAGGTCTTGAAAAAGAAGGGTCAACACTGCAAATATTCACTCTTTGCATAAACTTAAAGTAATTGTCAATAAAAACCATTGACACTTATGAAATGCCTGTAATGTTACTTCAGTATACCATAGTAACATCTGACAAAAAGGTCTAAAAACACCGAAGCAGCAAACTTTCTGAAAACCAATACTTGTGTCATTCTCAAAACTTTTAGCCATGGCTGTATATACCTGGAAATTCTAGCTGGAGAATCTGGACTATAGGTCCGATTATGCACGCAGGTCTTCTGCGAAAATATGCTAATGAATGCAATATCAAAGTATCACAAAGTATCAAAGTGTCGCACAGCCAGAACAGAGACGCTCATTACTGCAATTTCACATCCGTAATACCTTGCGGTCCTGCATATACATCGAGAACATCGAGTAACATTGGATCCTCACACACAATTGCAACAGGTCTGACTTTACTCAAAAATTGCTATCTACATTGCACGCAGTGAGTGCACAAGCTGTGTATGCAGTGGCAGTGACTAATTTATGCACGCCCAAGCAACGGTGTTCAAGCAGATCACTGCGGCGGCGCCCCTCAGCAGGCCAGGCTCCCAGTCCCTGCCCATAGTAAGGTAAGTGATTTGAGGTGAGGAGAGGGGACCAGTGCTGTCAGGTGGGGAGAAAGGACCAGTGCTGTCAGGTGGGGAGAAAGGACTAGTGCTGTCAGGTGGGGAGAAAGGACCAGTGCTGTCAGGTGGGGAGAAAGGACTAGTGCCGTCAGGTGGGGAGAAAGGACCAGTGCCGTCAGGTGGGGAGAAAGGACCAGTGCCGTCAGGTGGGGAGAAAGGACTAGTGCTGTCAGGTGGGGAGAAAGGACTAGTGCTGTCAGGTGGGGAGAAAGGACTAGTGCCGTCAGGTGGGGAGAAAGGACCAGTGCCGTCAGGTGGGGAGAAAGGACCAGTGCCGTCAGGTGGGGAGAAAGGACCAGTGCTGTCAGGTGGGGAGAAAGGACCAGTGCCGTCAGGTGGGGAGAAAGGACCAGTGCTGTCAGGTGGGGAGAAAGGACCAGTGCTGTCAGGTGGGGAGAAAGGACCAGTGCTGTCAGGTGGGGAGAAAGGACCAGTGCCGTCAGGTGGGGAGAAAGGACCAGTGCTGTCAGGTGGGGAGAAAGGACTAGTGCTGTCAGGTGGGGAGAAAGGACCAGTGCCGTCAGGTGGGGAGAAAGGACCAGTGCTGTCAAGTGGGGGGAGGGGTCCAGTGCTGTGATGTGAAAAGGCTGCTGTGATGGGAGAGGGGAGCTGTTTTGGGAGAAGAGAGCTTTGCTCTGAATTGAGGGAATGGGGCAGCAGGCTGAAGGAGATACAGGGGACAGTAGGTGACATAGGGCACAAGTCTGTTTGAACCTCTGTTGTATGATGATGACATTGGTTATGTTTCTACACAAATGGCATCTTTTGGACCATGTGATCTCCTACATGAATAGTGACTACCGACTGAAGACCCTGTGTGCCCATGGAGGACCAGTTTCTTCAGAAGTGTGATTATATGAAAGCCGCAGCCAGGTGAGGTTTATTATATAATAATTACTGGGGGCTGACTGGAGGGACACTGGGGGCTGGAGGGACACTGAGGGCTGGCTGGAGGCAGGGCTGGATTTCCCGCAAATACACGCTCCCTTGCTGTGAGGCCACACCAACTATATTGGCGCGTACAAAATAATATTATTGATCCACACTTAGGGGTATATTTACTAAAGTGCAGGCTTTTAGATGTGGAAATGTTGCCTATAGCAACCAATCAGATTGTAGCTATTATCTTCAAGTAGGTGCTAGATATATATTAAGTAGAATCTGATTGGTTACTATTGGGCAACATCTCACCTTCTGAAAAACCACACTATAGTAAATATACCCCTTATAGGAAAATGCAGGGGGGGTTCCAGTTGCCAGGAAACCCCCCTTCCCAGCACTCACCATGACCACAATAGATATAGTAAAATAACAGAATTTTACTAGTCCTGCATGTTCTCAGTATCACAAATTAAATAATTAGCACCAGCTGTGGATCTTTTAACGTGTCACCCGGTATGAATACACCTGCGCACCAACTAGGAGGTTTGCAAAACATGCACTGTTAGGGGTGCACTGCTATAGACTATCAATAGGGTTAATTATTAATACTGTGTAAAAATGCACTATCCAGTGAATGAGGAGACTGGTATATACATATATGTCCAGGGCAGTGCTAGGTTCTTCTGCTGCTCCCCCAGACTCCCGTCTTGCTCCAATGCTCTGGAATGGTCCCCACATCTGAAATTAAAACATAAAGCTCAAGCAGTATGGCCCTACTGCCGCATATAATTGCTTACTGTGATCGCTGGTCCTGTATATGCTGGAATTATGACACACAATACACTTTGTATGACACATTAAGTGCAAATTATGCCTTCTTCATGAACTGGCTACACTGACTCTAAAATCAAGCATTTGGAAACCCCCCCTCTAGAAATCTTGCATGTGCCACTGCTTGTTGTGCAGTTGCTATTTAAAGGTCTGCACGATAGATTAAAGGGCTCTCCACTATTTCTCTTCTATATCTTAATTAGAGACTTTTACTTACCAGCACATTGGGGACGATTGAGACCCGGATGCTAAGCCGCGATCGCTTGCATCAAAAAGGGACCGGGTATGCAAATTCCGCAATTGCACTGTCTATGTCTTAGAGAGCGGCGGCAGAGCAAACGCATGTTGGTCTAAAGACGCCCACTTTTCTTAACACACGTCATCTCCAGGAAGTGTATGATTAATCAGAACCACCATGAGCCATCGGAGCAGCACGCAACGCTTGAGGTAGACCCTACCCCGCCACAAGCACTGTGATCACTGCAGGCTGAAATACAACCAAGTGACGTGTACAATGATGCTTCTATGCTAATTATGGATGCCCATTAAATGCCGTTTTGATGACCAGACATGTCTGCGTTCACACCACCACTCCCCCGATCACAAGCACCTTTCCCTGTTACCACCCACAAACGGCACTATCTGTCACTCAAAGTAGCGTCCAGTCTGTGTACTACGAGCGCACGATTCCCGACCGCAGTGACGGGTTCACGCATGCGTATTTTGCCGCATACGCATGTGCAGACGGGCAACAATCGACCCATAGCGAGCGATCGCGACTTAGCGTCTGGGTCTGAATCAGGCATATTGTGCTTTATTGGTTCAAACCTACATGATAATTGAGCGAGGATTTCCCTGTTTTTTCATATTAGCACTCTTGTGAGTTTGTATGTACAATATGTATGTACTGTACCTTGACTTATATGTGCAATAATCTAATATGTTGATTTTAATATGTGTATAGAATTAAAATGTATTTTTTAATTTATGACAGACTTCTGCATATCGTGATTCCCACATTGCAGGCACAGATCAGCGCAATCCTTTTTGTTTTGTATATACAGTGTATCCGGAAAGTATTCACAGCGCTTCACTTTTTCCACATTTTGTTATGTTACAGCCTTATTCCAAAATGGAATAAATTAGTTTTTGTCCTCAAGATTCTACACACAATACCCCATAATGACAATCTGTGAAAAGTTTTTTTGAGATTTTTGCAAATTTAATTAAAAAAACAACAACTAAGAAATCACTTGTATATAAGTATTCACAGCCTTTGCTCAATACTTTGTTGATGCACCTTTGGCAACAATTACAGCCTCAAGTCTTTTTGAATATGATGCCACAAGCTTGGCACACCTATATTTGGGCAGTTTCACCCATTCCTCTTTGCAGCACCTCTCACGCTCCATCAGGTTGGATGGGAAGCGTTGGTGCACAGCCATTTTCAGATCTCTCCAGAGATGTTCAATTGGATTCAAGTCTGGACTCTGGCTGGGCCACTCTAGGACAATCACCGAGTTGTCCTGCAGCCACTCCTTTGATATCTTGGCTGTGTGCTTAGGGTCGTTGTCCTGCTGAAAGATGAACCGTCACCGCAGTCTGAGGCAAGAGCGCTCTGGAGCAGGTTTCATGCAGGATGTCTCTGTACATTGCTGCATTCATGTTTCCCTCTAACCTGATTAGTCTCCCAGTTCTTGCTGCTGAAAAACATTCCCACAGCATGATGCTGCCACCACCATGCTTCACTGTAGGGATGGTATTGGCCTGGTGATGAGCGGTGCCTGGTTTCCTCCAAACATAACGCCTGGCATTGACGCCAAAGAGTTCAATCTTTGTCTCATCAGACCAGAGAATTTTGTTTCTCATGGTCTGAGAGTCCTTCAGGTGCATTAAGAAGTGGCTTCCGTCTGGCCACTCTACCATACAGGTCTGATTGGTGGATTGCTGCAGAGATGGTTGACCTTCAGGAAGGTTCTGACCTCTCCACAGAGGAACGCTGTAGCTCTGACATAGTGACCATCGGGTTCTTGGTCACTTCCCTGACTAGGGCCCTTCTCCCCTATCGCTCAGTTTAGACGGCTGGCCAACTCTAGGAAGAGTCCTGCTAGTTCCGAACTTCTTCCATTTACGGAAGATGGAGGCCATTGGGACCTTCAAAGCAGCAGATATTTTTCTGTACCCTTCCCCAGATTTGTGCCTCGAGACAATCCTGTCTCAGTGGTCTACAGACTATTACTTGGACTTCATGCTTGGTTCGTGCTCTGACATGCACTGTCAAGTGTGGGACCTTATATAGACAGGTGTATGCCTTTCAAAATCATGTCCAATCAACTGAATTTACCACAGTTGGACTCCAATTAAGCTGTAGGAACATCTCAAGGATGATCAGTGGAAACAGGATGCACCTGAGCTCAATTTTGAGTTTCATGGCGAAGGCTGTGAATACTTATGTACGTGTGATTTCTTCTTTTTTTTTTTATTACATTTGCAAAAATCTCAAAAAAACTTTTTACACGTTGTCATTATGGGGTATTGTGTGTAGAATCTTGAGGACAAAAACTAATTTATTCCATTTTGGAATAAGGCTGTAACATAACAAAATGTGGAAACAGTGAAGCGCTGTGAATACTTTCTGGATGCACTGTATTGTATATTCTGGAGGTTTAGCAATTACCACTTTTGCTGCAGATCTGTTCTCTGTATGATTGGGAATAATGAATATTAATAATTTATTCAATATTGATCTAGTAGATTGGGCGCTATTAGATCTTTAACTCTTGTTTTGTTTAGATTTATGCTTCTATAATAACAATCAAAGGAATCTATTTAGCAAGCAAAATGTCACTGAAATCATGCAAAAACGAAAGTTTCCGCATAATTTAAGAATCACAGCTCATACATGCCTACCCTCCCGGTTTTCGCGGGAGGCTTCCGATTTTTCGGGTAACCCCCCGCACCCCCGGAAGGGTAGGCATTTCTCCCGCATTCTGCCCACTTCCTAGTGAAGTGGGCAGAATGAGGAGAATACCCGCGGCGATCGAGGGTCTCCCGGTAGGGTGCGGGGCTTAAAATGTGATTCTACATGAATCACATCATTTGGCCCCGCCCCTATGCAAATTCTAGCCAATCGCGGCAATTTTACCGCGAGGGGTGGTGCTTAATGACGTGAATCGTCAGGCCCCACCCCCCATTGCCTCCCTCCTGCTTCTCTTACCCGGGCTTCTCCCGGGAAGAGATCTTCAAAGGTAGGCAACTCTGTCACAGCTATGTAGGAAATTGTTAACGGAGATGATAACGCAGTTGTCTTCTCTGTTAATGCCCAACTCCTACAACATCGCATTGTAACAAACCATTGGTGTTTATAGTGCTTAACCTTTTCTGTTATGTAGCAAGCAGAAAAACATTAGGCCAAACTTTAAAAACATACCTTGTATAGCACCATCTGAGAATGGCGTTATATAAGGAAAATCCTTATTTCAGCCTAAAACTGCGGGGACAGATGGATCTCGTCCAATCAGACCCTGCAGGCGGCTGAAGCTCCCCTCACTCTCCTTCCCTCATACGGAAATTATACTGCCAGTGTTCCCAGCAGGATAAAACACACACACACAAGGCGGCTTTAGACCTCACAGGGCTCTAAGCAAGACACAGATTTGTGGCCCCCCCTTCCTCAAACAATCCATAACACTACCTCACTGACAGCAGCACATCCCCCACTCACCCTACAGCAGCACATCACTGCCTCACTGACAGCAGCACATTCCCCCCTCACCCTACAGCAGCACATCACTGCCTCACTGACAGCAGCACATTCCCCCCTCACTGACAGCAGCACATCCCCCCTCACTGACAGCAGCACATCACCGCCTCACTGACAGCCGCACATCCCCCCTCACTGACAGCAGCACATCCCCTTCACTGACAGCAGCACATCACCACCTCACTGACAGCAGCACATCACCGCCTCACTGACAGCAGCACATCACCGCCTCACTGACAGAAGCACATCACCGCCTCACTGACAGCAGCACATCACCGCCTCACTGACAGCAGCACATCCCCCACTCACCCTACAGCAGCACATCACCGCCTCACTGACAGAAGCACATCCCCCCTCACTGACAGCAGCACATCCCCCCTCACTGACAGCAGCACATCACCGCCTCACTGACAGCAGCACATCCCCCCTCACTGACAGCAGCACATCCCCTTCACTGACAGCAGCACATCACCACCTCACTGACAGCAGCACATCACCACCTCACTGACAGCAGCACATCACCGCCTCACTGACAGCAGCACATCCCCACTCACTGACAGCAGCACATCCCCCCTCACTGACAGCAGCACATCACCACCTCACTGACAGCAGCACATCACCGCCTCACTGACAGCAGCACATCACCGCCTCACTGACAGCAGCGCATCCCCCCTCACTGACAGCAGCGCATCCCCGCCTCACTGACAGCAGCACATCACCGCCGCACTGACATCAGTGCATCACCCCCTCACTGAGAGCAGCGCATCCCCACCTCCTGCAGCAGCATATCCCCGCCTCACTGACAGCAGCACATCACCGCCACACTGACAGCAGGACATCACCACCTCATTGACAGCAGCGCATCCCCCCCTCACTGACAGCAGCGCATCCCCGCCTCACTGACAGCAGCGCATCCCTGCCTCACTGACAGCAGCACATCACCGCCTCACTGACAGCAGCACATCTCCGCCTCACTGACAGCAGCACATCACCGCCTCACTGACCGCAGCACATTACCGCCTCACTGACAGCATCACATCACTGCTTCACTGACAGCAGCACATCCCCCCCTCACTGACAGCAGCTCATCACCGCCTCACTGACAGCAGCACATCACCCCCTCACTGACAGCAGCACATCCCCCCTCACTGACAGCAGCACACCCCCCCCCTCACTGACAGCAGCACATCCCCGCCTCACTGACAGCAGCACATCCCCGCCTCACTGACAGCAGCACATCACCGTCTCACTGACAGCAGCACATCACCGTCTCACTGACAGCAGCACATCCCCCCTCACTGACAGCAGCACATCCCCGCCTCACTGACAGCAGCACATCACCGCCTCACTGACAGCAGCACATCACCTCCTCACTGACAGCAGCACATCCCCCCTCACTGACAGCAGCACATCCCCGCCTCACTGACAGCAGCACATCCCCCCCTCGCTGACAGCAGGACATCACTGGCTCACTGACAGCAGCACATCCCCCTCTCACTGACAGCAGCTCATCACCGCATCACTGACAGCAGCACATCCCCCCTCACTGACAGCAGCACATCCCCCCCTCACTGACAGCAGCACATTCCCGCCTCACTGACAGCAGCACATCCCCGCCTCACTGACAGCAGCACATCACCGTCTCACTGACAGCAGCACATCCCCCCTCACTGACAGCAGCACATCCCCGCCTCACTGACAGCAGCACATCACCGCCTCACTGACAGCAGCACATCACCTCCTCACTGACAGCAGCACATCCCCCCTCACTGACAGCAGCACATCCCCGCCTCACTGACAGCAGCACATCCCCCCTCACTGACAGCAGCACATCACTGCCTCACTGACAGCAGCACATCTCCCCCTCACTGACAGCAACACATCACCGCCTCACTGACAGCAGCACATCCCCGCCTCACTGACAGCAGCACATCCCCGCCTCACTGACAGCAGCACATCCCCCCTCACTGACAGCAGCACATCCCCCCTCACTGACAGCAGCACATCCCCCCTCACTGACAGCAGCACATCACTGCCTCACTGACAGCAGCACATCTCCCCCTCACTGACAGCAACACATCACCGCCTCACTGACAGCAGCACATCCCCGCCTCACTGACAGCAGCACATCCCCGCCTCACTGACAGCAGGACATCACCGTCTCACTGACAGCAGCACATCCTCCCCTCACTGACAGCAACACATCCCCCCCTCGCTGACAGCAGCACATCCCCCCCTCGCTGACAGCAGCACATCCCCGCCTCACTGACAGCAGTACATCCCCCCCTCACTGACAGCAACACATCTCAAACTCGGTCCTCAATGGTCACATTTCCCAGATCACCCAGCAGGTGCACAGGTGTATTTTTTACTCACTGACATATTTTAAAAGATCAACAGGTGGAGTAATTATTTCACTTGTGATTCTGCGAGGAGACCTGGAAAATATGCAATGTTTGGGGTCCTGAGGACCTAGTTGGAGAACCTGTGGTCTACAGTATATAGAGGAAGGTACAGATGGAACTGGAGAACAGGAATTACTAAGGCAATAGTTTTCTTTTTAGGTGAACTACTGTAGGATTGCTGTGCTGGGCAACACTGCTCTATCTCAGGGGTATATTTACTAAAGTGCGGGTTTTTAGAAGTGGAGATGTTGCCCAAATCAGATTCTACTTATCATTTATCTAGCACCTTCTAGAAGATAATAGCTATAATCTGATTGGCTGCTATGGGCAACAACTCCACTTCTAAAAACCGCACTTCAGTAAATATACCCCTCAGTCTCTATACATGTAAGTTTGTGCTTGTTCCTTGTGCTTGTATACACTGCCCACATCTCCAAACTAGGAGGTTGAGTGAGGCACTAGCTCTGTGGGATATACCTGTCATGGGGTAATCAATAATAAATATTGATACTAGATACTAGCTTGTCTTGTGACTGAAGACCCTCATCACTACTGTACTTGAGAAAGAGACAAGTTCTTAAATAAAAAAGTGACATTTAAATAATCATGCAGTAACCTCATTCCCCTATTGTGAAGGTGGATGTTGGTGAGCTCTATTACCCCAGATAGAAAAGGCAGCACTGGAAGGCACCTCACCGCCCCCACTGACACCCCCACACACACACTGATTGTGAAGGTGGATGGTGGTGTCTGAGCCCAATTACTGCAAACAGTAAAGGCACTGGCAGGCACCTCCCCTCCCCTAGCAGTACATTGGCAGGCACCTCACCTCCCCTAGCCCCCACACCCTCCTCCTCCCCCAAATAATACACTGGCAGGCACCTCACCTCTCATAGCACCCCCCCTCCTCCCCCAAACAGTAAAGGCCCTGCTAGGCACCTCCCCTTCCATAGCCCCTCCCATTGCTGCAAACAGGAAAAGCCCTGCCAGCTAAGCTGTGGGCGACCACCCACAGCTTTTGAGAGTAGCCTGGAGCCCGTCGCAATTATCGCGACCATCAGGCTTGTGAGGAGACCCTGTGGTAGGGTCTCAGCTCTCGCAAGCCCGAGTGGACTCCCTGCTCTAATAGAGCAGTAAGTCCACAAATGCCAGGTGTTCCAAAGGGAACGCCTGCGTTTGGGCAGCCACCCCCCTCCCTGCCTACAAAACGGGGCGAGCTGTCAATCAACATTGACAGCCGCCCCGTCTTGTAGTGAGACCCATAGCGACGGAGCTGCTGTCGCTGGACAGGTCTCGCGCATGCGCACGTCGGAGGCGGTGCATGTGCAGAGGAGGACCATCGAGCCGCTTGCGAGCACTGTGCGCTTGCGAGCGGGTCTGAATCATCCCCACAGTCATTAACTGAAACAGTAACATCTCTGTAGGAGGTTTAAAACTTGGTGAGGAACAGCCAAACTCTGCTACAAAGGTGAGGTTGTGGAAGACAGTTTCATGTCACAGGTCATACACCATGGCAAGACTGAGCACAGCAACAAGACACAAGTTAATTGTACTGCATCAACAAGGTCTCTCCCAGGCAAAGATTTCAAAGCAGACTGGGATTTCAAGATGTGCTGTTCAAGCTCTTTTGAAGAAGCACAAAGAAACAGGCAAAGGTTGAGGACAGTAGACACAGTGGTCAACCAAGTGAAAGACACATCATGCTTACTTCCAGTTCGAAATTGGAATATGTCCAGCAGTGCCATAAGCTCAGAACTGGAAGAAACCAGTGGGACCCAGGTACACTAATCTACTGTTCAGAGAAGTCTGGCCAGTAGTGGTTTTCATGGAAGAATTGCAGACAAAAAGCCAATGTGGAAACAAGGCCAAACGACTCAACTATGCACAAAATATTTGGCTGTAACAGAAGGCAGTTTGTTCGCCGAAGGGCTGGAGAACGGTACAATAATAAGTGTCTGCAGGCAACAGTGAAGCATGGTGGAGGTTCCTTGCAAGTTTGGGGCTGCATCACAGCAAATGGAGTTAGGGATTTGGTCATGATTAATGGTGTCCTCAATGCGGAGAAATACAGGCAGGTACTTATCCATCATGCAATACCATCAGGGAGGCATCTGATTGGCTCCAAATTAATTCTGCAGCAGTACAACGACCCCAAACATACAGCTAATGTCATTAGGAACTATCTTCAGTGTAAAAAAAAACAAGGAGTCCAGGAAGTGATGATATTGCCCCCACAGAGCCCTGATCTCAACATCATCAAGTCTGTCTGAGATTACATGAAGAGACAGAAGGATTTGAACAATCCTACATCCACAGAAGATCTGTGGTTAGTTCTCCAAGATGTTTGGAACAACCTCACTGCTGAATTCCTTCTAAAAGTATGTGCAAGTGTACCTAGAATAATTGATGCTGTTTTGAAGGCAAAGGGTGGTCACACCAAATATTGATTTGATTTAGATTTCTCTTCTGTTTATTCACTTTGAATTTTGTTAATTGATAAAAATGAACTATTAACACTTCTATTTTTGAAAGCATTCTCACTTTGCAGCATTTTTTCACACCTGTCTAAATTTTTGCACAGTACTATAAATATATATATATAGTGTACGTATTTACAAGGATGGAACTGCCAGAGACAATGGTGGTGGTCGCCTCCAAGCACCAGCTCTGAAGGGGGCACTTCTCCTTCATTGTCCCAGCGCCCAAAGTCCCCACTCTGTTACTGATTTGACAGGAGCCAAGTGCGATCAGCCGCTGTCAAATTTATTGAAAGGTAGAGGCAGTCTGGCCACCAGGGCTCACTGTGGAGTCTATGTACTAAGAAGAGATAAAGGGGACAGAGATAAAGTACCAACCAATCAGCTCCTAACTGTCATTTTTCAAACACAGCCTCTAAAGCAGGGGTCCCCAACCATGGTCCCCAAGGCACACTAACAGTCCAGGTTTTAGGGATAGCCAGACTTGAGCACAAATGACTTTGGGCCTGATTCAGAGCCGCTCGCTATTTGCGGTCGTTCGTTTAAAAAAAAGGGTGGCTATTCAAATGAACCGTTCGCACTTTGCGGTCTTTTCACGCCTCTAAGTCTGAACGAGCGAGCAAAACTTGCGGTCGAAATTTTGAAAAATACGCCCCCTGGCTGCTCGCATCATACGTCACGTCCGCTATTTATTAGATTAATCGAGTACATCGAACAGCGTATGAACTGCTCGCTATTCTTGTGGTTGGTTTTTTCAACCGCTATTTTGCAAGTAGTTCTGACTAAAAAAAAAACAAGTAACGTGGTCGCTGACGCTGCTGTATTAATTATGCACACCCATAAAACGCCCGTTTTGACCTTTAAGCACGCCTGCGTTCTGAATTCCACTCCCCGTTTTCAAGCACCTTCCCCTGTTACCACCCACATACGCCTCCTCCTGTCACTCATAATAGCAGACATTCGCTATTTTGCGAACAAACGAGTTTCAGCCGCACTGACTAGTTCGCGCATGCGTATTACAATCCGTACGCATGCGCAGTTGTGCGAACATCGCTCAGTGCAAACGAGCGGCCGCTTACGAGCGGCTCTGAATCAGGCCCTTAATTAGTACCTCAGTTATTTTGATTTAACAATCTGTGCACAATCATGGATATCACTAAAACCAGGACTGTTAGTGTGCCTTGAGGACCGAGGTTGGGAATCACTGCTCTAAAGTGACAGGTGCTGATTGGTTGGTACTTTGGCCCTCACTCAGAGCTGTACGCACTGAGCAGAGCGCACGCTCTGAATGAGGGCCATCCTCCATAATTATGGAGCGTCCTCCTGGACGCTCGTATAGCCGTGGGTCACCACCCACAGCCTATACGTGCGTGCAGGTTGATGGCCGCGATGGTCTTGACCATCGCGACCATCGCCACTGCGAGCCGGAGCCTGCGGTTGAGTTTCTCAACCGCAAGGCCCGGAGTGATTTTGGCTCTATCAGAGCCAAAATCACTCCCGCTGACATCACTAGTGATGTCAGTGGGCCAGCTTCTGACGGTAGGCGTTCCCTTGGGAACGCCCCCATCAGGGAGGCATGCCCCCGGCACGCCCACCAAAGGGGGCGTGCTGTCAATCAACATCGACAGCACGCCCCCTTTGATCAGACACAACGAGCGAAGGAAAGTCCTTCGCTCGTCGCGTCTGGCGCATGCGCACGACGGAGCTCCCGCCGTCGTGCACATGCTCAGTGCACACCATCGACCCACTTGCGAGCGGACAGCCGCTTGCGAGTGGGTCTGAATCAGACCCTTTATCTCCATCTATTTTATCCCTCTCCAAGGCTTAGTACATAGATCCCTGTGTACTCTATGCACATAGCCTATTACAAGTTGGCCCTCTGACAGTGAGTGGATTGCTTCCCCTCCTCAGGGACCAGTCTCCTGCTTACATCAGATCCATCCATCTCTTTCCTGTTTCCTGCTTTCTTTGCCCCCATCCATGACCCCTCCAACCTATACTGGCTGATTGTCAGGGAGACTGCCTGAAATAGTAGCAACCTCCCTGACTTTCAGAAGAGGCTAGCAATCTCCCTTATTGCACCTTACCCTCATTATGAAGCTGTTATAAATATTAATAAAGACTATATAAATATATATATATGTATAAAGACTATAAAAAACAGAGATATATACATTCAATTTGGATCATTAGTATCATCTCCACACATTGGTTATAAGGCACAATGAACCCCACAGCTACATGCATTTTCTGATAAGTATTAGTGTGTTTAGATCTTACTAACTGCTTTGGGGCTCGTTTCCACTTGGATGTAAATACATTTTATTACTCGCCTCTCAGATGTAGTAGTACACGTTCACTTTAATGCGCACTCATAGGTGTTGCTTTCACAATCTCCCTGAAATGCTTTTTCAAAAGTAGGCTACCTTCCCCACACAGGTTCCTCTTTTTTGCTCTCCCCTCCTCCAAACCACTATCCATTGTGGCACCGCTACTCCCTCACCCTCACAGGTTCCCCTTTCCTGCTCCTTCTTCCCTCACAGCTCCAGCCTACCCACCCCACACTCGCAGCACCCCCTCCATCAGTCAAGCATCATCTTCAGCTTCCATACACCGATGCAGCCTCAGCCTGGGTGGGAGCTACAGTACCAGTGGATCTTGTTTTCCCCCAATGAAGGTAAGTCACTTATTGTACGTACAGTTAGGGTAGGATTAGGTTGCAGTTAGGGATAGGCTGCAGCTATGGTAATGTTAGGGTTAGACTGCAGTTACAGTTAGGATGCAGTTAGGGTAGGGTTAGTATTAGGCTGTGGTTAGGGATAGGCTGCAGTTAGGGTAATGTAAAGCCACGAATCCACTAGCCGACTAAATGAACGATTGAACGATATCGTAATCGTTCATTGTATCGGCCAGTGGATATGCCATCAATTACCAGTGATGCACCCTCCCGCTGGTCGTTGACGGCGTGGCACATCGTCCGTACTTGCAGGGCAACCTGATAATATTCTCAGGTTCCGCAAGTATGGAGATGAGGGAAGGTGATGTCACTGAACGATATCGTAATTGATATCGTTCAGTGTGGGTGCTCAATGTCATTAATGACATTAAGCACACCACTCCCTGGGACACACTACACGATATCGCTTATGGAGCGATATCGTGTAGTGGATACGCGGCTTTAGGCTTAAACTGAATTTATGTTTAGGATGCAGCTAGGGTAGGGTTAGGTATAAGCTGTGGTTAGGGATAGGCTGCATTTAGGGAAATGTGAGGATTAGGCTGCATTTATGGTAAAGCTGGAGTTAGGATAGGGTTCAAGTGAGGCTGCAGTTCAGGTAGGGTTAGGATTAGGCTGCAGCTAGGGTTAGGTTGTAGTTAGAATAGGGTAGGATTAGGCTGCGGTTAGGGTAAGGATGCAGTAAGGGTAGGATTACGTTGCAGTTGTGGTTAGGATATAGTTAGAATAGGGTTAGGATTAAGCTGCAGTTGGGGTTAGGATATAGTTAGAATAGGGTTAGGGTTAGGCTGCGGTTATGGTTAGGATGCAGTTCGGATAGGGTTATGATTAGGCTGCAGTTAGAGTTAGGATGTAGTTCGGATAGGGTTATGATTAGGCTGCAGTTAGAGTTAGGATATAGCTAGGATAGGGTTAGGATTAGTAGTTAGCTAGGGTTAGGTTGTAGTTAGAATAGGGTAGGATTAGGCTGCGGTTAGGGTAAGGCTGCAGTAAGGGTAGGATTAGGCTGCAGTTGGGGTTAGGATATAGTTAGAATAGGGTTAGGATTAAGCTGCAGTTGGGGTTAGGATATAGTTAGAATAGGGTTAGGGTTAGGTTGCGGTTATGGTTAGGATGCAGTTCGGATAGGGTTATGATTAGGCTGCAGTTAGAGTTAGGATATAGCTAGGATAGAGTTAGGATTAAGCTGCAGTTATGGTTAGGATGTAGTTAGGATAGGGTTAGGATTAGGCTGTGGTTAGGGTAAGGATGCAGTAAGGGCAGGATTAGGCTGCAGTTGGGGTTAGAATATAGTTAGAATAGGGTTAGGATTAAGCTGCAGTTGGGGTTAGAATATAGTTAGAATAGGGTTACGGTTTGGCTGCGGTTAGGGTTAGGATGCAGTTCGGGTAGGGTTATGATTAGGCTGCAGTTAGAGTTAGGATATAGCTAGGATAGGGTTAGGATTAGGCTGCAGTTAGGGTTAGGATGTAGTTAGGATAGGGTTAGGATTAGGCTGTGACTAGGGTTAGGATTCAGTAAGGGTAGGGTTAGGATTAGGTTGCAGCTGGGTTAGGGTATAGTTAGAATAGGTTTAGGATTAGGGTTAGGATGCAGTTCATACACCGATGCAGCCTCAGCCTGGGTGGGAGCTACAGTACCAGTGGATCTTGTTTTCCCCCAATGAAGGTAAGTCACTTATTGTACGTACAGTTATGGTAGGATTAGGTTGCGGTTAGGGATAGGCTGCAGCTATGGTAATGTTAGGGTTAGACTGCAGTTACGGTTAGGATGCAGTTAGGGTAGGGTTAGTATTAGGCTGTGGTTAGGGATAGGCTGCAGTTAGGGTAATGTAAAGCCACGTATCCACTAGCCGACTAAATGAACGATTGAACGATATCGTAATCGTTCATTGTATCGGCCAGTGGATATGCCATCAATTACCAGTGATGCACCCTCCCGCTGGTCGTTGACGGCGTGGCACATCGTCCGTACTTGCAGGGCAACCTGATGATATTCTCAGGTTCTGCAAGTATGGAGATGAGGGAAGGTGATGTCACTGAACGATATCGTAATTGATATCGTTCAGTGTGGGTGCTCAATGTCATTAATGAGTAAGGATGAGTAAGGATGCAGTAAGGGTAGGATTAGGCTGCAGTTGGGGTTAGGATATAGTTAGAATAGGGTTAGGATTAAGCTGCAGTTGGGGTTAGGATATAGTTAGAATAGGGTTAGGGTTAGGCTAGGGTTATGATTAGGCTGCAGTTAGAGTTAGGATATAGCTAGGATAGGGTTAGGATTAGGCTGCAGTTAGGGTTAGGATGTAGTTAGGATAGGGTTAGGATTAGGCTGCGGTTAGGGTAAGGATGCAGTAAGGGCAGGATTAGGCTTCAGTTCGGGTTAGAATATAGTTAGAATAGGGTTAGGATTAAGCTGCAGTTGGGGTTAGAATATAGTTAGAATAGGGTTAGGGTTAGGCTGCGGTTAGGGTTAGGATGCAGTTCGGGTAGGGTTATGATTAGGCTGCAGTTAGAGTTAGGATATAGCTAGGATAGGGTTAGGATTAGGCTGCAGTTAGGGTTAGGTTGTAGTTAGAATAGGGTAGGATTAGGCTGCGGTTAGGGTAAGGATGCAGTAAGGGCAGGATTAGGCTTCAGTTGGGGTTAGAATATAGTTAGAATAGGGTTAGGATTAAGCTGCAGTTGGGGTTAGAATATAGTTAGAATAGGGTTAGGGTTAGGCTGCGGTTAGGGTTAGGATGCAGTTCGGGTAGGGTTATGATTAGGCTGCAGTTAGAGTTAGGATATAGCTAGGATAGGGTTAGGATTAGGCTGCAGTTAGGGTTAGGATGTAGTTAGGATAGGGTTATGATTAGGCTGCAGTTAGAGTTAGGATATAGCTAGGATAGGGTTAGGATTAGGCTGCAGTTAGGGTTAGGATGTAGTTAGGATAGGGTTAGGATTAGGCTGTGACTAGGGTTAGGATTCAGTAAGGGTAGGGTTAGGATTAGGTTGCAGCTGGGTTAGGATATAGTTAGAATAGGTTTAGGATTAGGGTTAGGATGCAGTTCATACACCGATGCAGCCTCAGCCTGGGTGGGAGCTACAGTACCAGTGGATCTTGTTTTCCCCCAATGAAGGTAAGTCACTTATTGTACGTACAGTTAGGGTAGGATTAGGTTGCGGTTAGGGATAGGCTGCAGTTATGGTAATGTTAGGGTTAGACTGCAGTTACGGTTAGGATGCAGTTAGGGTAGGGTTAGTATTAGGCTGTGGTTAGGGATAGGCTGCAGTTAGGGTAATGTAAAGCCGCGTATCCACTAGCCGACTAAATGAACGATTGAACGATATAGTAATCGTTCATTGTATCGGCCAGTGGATATGCCATCAATTACCAGTGATGCACGCTCCCGCTGGTCGTTGACGGCATGGCACATCGTCCGTACTTGCAGGGCAACCTTATGATATTCTCAGGTTCTGCAAGTATGGAGATGAGGGAAGGTGATGTCACTGAACGATATCGTAATTGATATCGTTCAGTGTGGGTGCTCAATGTCATTAATGACATTAAGCACACCACTGCCTGGGATACACTACACGATATCGCTTATGGAGCGATATCGTGTAGTGGATACGCGGCTTTTGGCTTAAACTGAATTTATGTTTAGGATGCAGCTAGGGTAGGGTTAGGTATAAGCTGTGGTTAGGGATAGGCTGCATTTAGGGAAATGTGAGGATTAGGCTGCATTTATGGTAAGGCTGGAGTTAGGATAGGGTTCAAGTGAGGCTGCAGTTCAGGTAGGGTTAGGATTAGGCTGCAGCTAGGGTTAGGTTGTAGTTAGAATAGGGTAGGATTAGGCTGCGGTTAGGGTAAGGATGCAGTAAGGGTAGGATTAGGGTGCAGTTGGGGTTAGGATATAGTTAGAATAGGGTTAGGATTAAGCTGCAGTTGGGGTTAGGATATAGTTAGAATAGGGTTAGGGTTAGGCTGCGGTTAGGGTAGGGTTATGATTAGGCTGCAGTTAGAGTTAGGATATAGCTAGGATAGGGTTAGGATTAGGCTGCAGTTAGGGTTAGGATGTAGTTAGGATAGGGTTAGGATTAGGCTGTGACTAGGGTTAGGATTAAGTAAGGGTAGGGTTAGGATTAGGTTGCAGCTGGGGTTAGGATATAGTTAGAATAGGTTTAGGATTAGGGTTAGGATGCAGTTCGGGTAGGGTTAGGATTAGGCTGCATTTAGAGTTAGGATATAGTTAGGATAGGGATAGGATTAGGCCGCGGTTAGGGTCAGGATGCAGTAAGGGTAGGGTTAGGATTAGGCTGCGGATAGGGATAGGCTGCAGGTAGGTTAATGTGAGGATTAGGCTGCATTTATGGTAAGGCTGGAGTTAGGATAGGGTTCAAGTGAGGCTGCAGTTCAGGTAGGGTTAGGATTAGGCTACAGTTAGGGTTAGGATGTAGTTAGAATAGGGTTAGGATTAGGCTACAGTTAGGGTTAGGATGTAGTTAGAATAGGGTTAGGATTAGACTACGGTTAGGGTTAGGATGCAGTAAGGGTAGGATTATCATTAGGCTGCAGTTGGGGTTAGGATGCAGCTAGGATAGGGTTAGGATTAGGCTGCGGTTAGGGTTAGGATGCAGTTAGGATAGGGTTAGGATTAGGCTGCGGTTAGGGTAGGGTTGGGATTAGGCTACGGTTAGGGATAGGCAAAAGCTTTAGGGTTTCTTGGTCATAGGAGCAGGGGTTCTTGTAATTATGCATTCAGCTCTTTTAGAGTTGAGAAGTGGGTTAAGTCAATAAATGTGCACAGTGATTAGTTGAGCAAACACACATCTGTAAACTGACTGTTGGTATAAACAACCATTCTTTGATCTCTTACCTTAAACCGAACACAGGGCTCTTGAGGACTGGTTATCAAGGGCCTAGCCAGAGGTCCTGTAATTTCCCCGGACATCTTTCTTATAAGCCACATACTTATTTATGTTATTTATTTACTTATTTATACTTAATTATTTATTTATGAACATATTTATGGCTGAGGCAGGAAGACAGAACTTCCTACAATCTCTCTGGCTCATCTTCAAAAGGGAATTAGTCCAGAGGAGTTTTGTCACCTATACACATACAATGAATGCTACACACCAATTTACAAGGGAACATTACACATAGTTGCCTACCCTCCCGAATCCTGCAGGAGACTCCTGGTTCCCAGTAGAGTTTCCCACTGTCCCGGAAAATAAAAAAAAATCCCCGGATTAACAGGCCAATGAGAACAAGGCAATGTACAGCCTATCCCAAGGCTGCTTTCAGCAGCAGTGTAGCACAATGACCATCCCGCTGGGTGCTGCTGCTGCCTCCCGTGTGAGCGCTGCTCCGTGTAGTCAGCTGCTCTGCCCACCAGCGTATAATTCGCAGTGCGCGTGCGCTAGCCAGTCTTTCCGATCTGTCTTTGGTTGCTCATAAGCCACTATCAGGTCACTACTTTGACTGACAGATAGTGCCGTTTGTGGGTGGTAACAGGGGAAGGTGCTTGTAAACGCGGGGAGTGATGTTGCGGACGCAGGCATGTCAGGCCCGACAAAATGGCTTTTCAAAGGCGTGCATAATTAGCAAAGTAGCGTCATTGTGTACGTCACCTGCATGTATTTCAGCCTCCACTGATCGCTGTGCTTGCTGTGAGTTAAGGCAACCTCAAGTGCGGCGAGCAGCTCCGATGGCTCTCGATGTTCCCGATTAATCCTACATTTCCCGGAGATGATGTGTCTTGCGAGTGGCAAGGGGGCGTCTTTATACATGTGATGGTTCTAAGTCCTGGATAGTGGGTTGACACTTAAACATCAGGTATCAGCCACAATCAAATCCTCATTCTTTCATCTGAGGAACATAGCCAGAATCAAGCACTTAATTCCCTCAGAAGATCTGCCTAAAGTCATACATGCATTTATATCATCACGCCTAGACTACTGCAACGCCCTCTACCTCGGTCTCCCAGCAAAAGAATTACACCACTTGCAGATGGTACAAAACGCAGCTGCCAGGCTATTAACCAACCAGCCCCGTTCCAGCCACATAACACCCATTTTCTACTCCCTTCACTGGCTGCCTGTCAGATGGCGAATTGCTTTCAAGATTGGATTAAAAACTTACAAAGCCCTTCATGACCATGGCCCAGGGTACCTGAAGCAGCTTCTGATTCCCTACTGTCCCACTCGATTACTGCGATCCGTTGACGAAGGACTATTAACAGTACCTAGAATCTCACGGAATTCGTCTGGGGGTCGAGCTTTCAGTTTTGTGGCTCCAACCTTATGGAACTAACTTCCCCGCACAGTTCGAGAGGCCTCCACTCTAGAATCCTTCAAAAATAGACTCAAGACTCACCTATTCACCCAAGCATTTCACTAATGTCCCTTGTAAAAGCTTGTTTTATATTTTATACTGTAAATGTAAAGCACTTTGAGTCCTATAGGAGAAAAGCGCTATATAAATAAAATTATTATTATTATTATTATTGTATCCTTAGGTGACAGTTGATGTTAGCCAGCCTCCCAGGAGTGATCCTGGAGTGATCCGTGTCGTGATGAGCAGGCAGACACTGCCCACTGAGCCATGCTCCAGCCCTGATGCCCCCCTTCCCGGTGTGATCCGCCATGGGGGGGAGGGGCTAGGCATCGGACGGCTACTCACAGCCTGCTGGGGGAGGTGCTCGTGCCCTGCGGTCGAGGGGGCATCAGATGGCCATTTGAGTCAGCCACTCGCAGCCTGCTGGTGGAGGGTGCTCGCGTCTGGCTACATCGGATGGCCACATGAGACAACCACTCGCAGCCTGCTGGGGGAGGAGAGTGCTCGCTTCCCGTGGTCAGGGGGGCAAGGCATCAGACGGCCACTCACAGTCTGCTGGGGGTAGGGGGTGTACGCGTCCCATGGTCGAGGGGGGCGGTGCATCGGACGGCCACCTGCTGCCTGCTGTAGCAGCTAAAAATAATCCTGGCTACAGCAGCACAGATACTATGGGCCTATTTTGACAGGTGGCCTGGAGCTGTAGCTCCATCCGCCCCATTGTTAATCCGGCCCTGCCATCACATAATTCCTGAGATGAGTCACATAGTTCAACAGACTTATAGATAGCAGGCACACAGTGTGACGTCGATTGTCCAAAGTCAGTCCTCATGAACACATTTGTGGGAATATTCTCCGACACTCCCACCTTTCTCATAGACAAAGTCTCCTTGCAATCAGCCTCCTCCAGTTGCCATTTCTGTGCAGCCTGAGGTAGTATGCTGCTCGCACCAACAGCCTTTCCCAGCAGGGTACACTGCGCTTCGGGATGCGACATATGGGTATCATATTCCACAGTGGCGGTCGCTGGTGGTGTTACCTTTTCCTTGTGGGGCACCCCAGTAGGCTGGGTTGTTGCTTCCTCAACTGGTGACAGAAGTTGTTGTAGGCAATACCTTTCAGCACCCACCCGGCGACACTGATCTTGCCAGAATGGGGTATCGAACTGCCCACAATGATCTGTCTCTTCCCAAGCAAATTTAAAACACTCCACCCGGTGTTCCAGCAGTTCCACACAACTCATTTTACAAGCCAGATTCAGAATCGCCTCACAATACTGGCTGAAGGCATTTTATACGTCGTCTTGTGCCCACATGAGCTGTCTGATCATCTTGAGGCAGGATTTTCACTACAGGAGAGACCTTGCAGCTGACATTCTTTAGTTAGTTCCTCCATACGCATCATGGTAAATAGGTCCTCTCGGCCAGGGAAAGTACACCCCAGTTGAACCTCTGGTGCTGCCATGGATTGGCTTTCTGCAGCCTCCCTAGCTGCCACACATCCTGCAGTCTCCTTGGAACTAGCATAGGTGTGAGACCTCTGTCGAGTGTCTGTTGTAATGTCCAGGGCCATCTGATTGCCCAAACCACATCTAGTGTTTGCTGGGCTTTCTCCATCCGATTCCCACACAGGGAAATGCTCTGGACAGAGTCTGTTGGGATTCATGTCTCTGGTCACAGGCTGGTGCTTGAGTTTGGCTAACTGCAACTGGAGCCTCTCTCCCAGGCAAAGATTTCAAAGCAGACTGGGATTTCAAGATGTAATGTTCAAGCTCTTTTGAAGAAGCACAAAGAAACAGGCAAAGGTTGAGGACAGTAGACACAGTGGTCGACCAAGTGAAAGACACATCATGCTTACTTCCAGTTCGAAATTGGAATATGTCCAGCAGTGCCATAAACTCAGAACTGGAAGAAACCAGTGGGACCCAGGTACACTAATCTACTGTTCAGAGAAGTCTGGCCAGTAGTGGTTTTCATGGAAGAATTGCAGACAAAAAGCCAATGTGGAAACAAGGCCAAACGACTCAACTATGCACAAAATATTTGGCTGTAACAGAAGGCAGTTTGTTCGCCGAAGGGCTGGAGAACGGTACAATAATAAGTGTCTGCAGGCAACAGTGAAGCATGGTGGAGGTTCCTTGCAAGTTTGGGGCTGCATCACAGCAAATGGAGTTAGGGATTTGGTCATGATTAATGGTGTCCTCAATGCTGAGAAATACAGGCAGGTACTTATCCATCATGCAATACCATCAGGGAGGCATCTGATTGGCTCCAAATTAATTCTGCAGCAGTACAACGACCCCAAACATACAGCTAATGTCATTAGGAACTATCTTCAGTGTAAAAAAAAACAAGGAGTCCAGGAAGTGATGATATTGCCCCCACAGAGCCCTGATCTCAACATCATCAAGTCTGTCTGAGATTACATGAAGAGACAGAAGGATTTGAACAATCCTACATCCACAGAAGATCTGTGGTTAGTTCTCCAAGATGTTTGGAACAACCTCACTGCTGAATTCCTTCTAAAAGTATGTGCAAGTGTACCTAGAATAATTGATGCTGTTTTGAAGGCAAAGGGTGGTCACACCAAATATTGATTTGATTTAGATTTCTCTTCTGTTTATTCACTTTGAATTTTGTTAATTGATAAAAATGAACTATTAACACTTCTATTTTTGAAAGCATTCTCACTTTGCAGCATTTTTTCACACCTGTCTATATTTTTGCACAGTACTATAAATATATATATATAGTGTACGTATTTACAAGGATGGAACTGCCAGAGACAATGGTGGTGGTCGCCTCCAAGCACCAGCTCTGAAGGGGGCACTTCTCCTTCATTGTCCCAGCGCCCAAAGTCCCCACTCTGTTACTGATTTGACAGGAGCCAAGTGCGATCAGCCGCTGTCAAATTTATTGAAAGGTAGAGGCAGTCTGGCCACCTGGGCTCACTGTGGAGTCTATGTACTAAGAAGAGATAAAGGGGACAAAGATAAAGTACCAACCAATCAGCTCCTAACTGTCATTTTTCAAACACAGCCTCTAAAGCAGGGGTCCCCAACCATGGTCCCCAAGGCACACTAACAGTCCAGGTTTTAGGGATAGCCAGACTTGAGCACAAATGACTTTGGGCCTGATTCAGAGCCGCTCGCTATTTGCGGTCGTTCGTTTAAAAAAAAGGGTGGCTATTCAAATGAACCGTTCACACTTTGCGGTCTTTTCACGCCTCTAAGTCTGAACGAGCGAGCAAAACTTGCGGTCGAAATTTTGAAAAATACGCCCCCTGGCCGCTCGCATCATACGTCACGTCCGCTATTTATTAGATTAATCGAGTACATCGAACAGCGTATGAACTGCTCGCTATTCTTGTGGTTGGTTTTTTCAACCGCTATTTTGCGAGTAGTTCTGACTAAAAAAAAAACAAGTAACGTGGTCGCTGACGCTGCTGTATTAATTATGCACACCCATAAAACGCCCGTTTTGACCTTTAAGCACGCCTGCGTTCTGAATTCCACTCCCCGTTTTCAAGCACCTGCCCCTGTTACCACCCACATACGCCTCCTCCTGTCACTCAAAATAGCAGACATTCGCTATTTTGCGAACAAACGAGTTTCAGCCGCACTGACTAGTTCGCGCATGCGTATTACAATCCGTACGCATGCGCAGTTGTGCGAACATCGCTCAGTGCGAACGAGCGGCCGCTTACGAGCGGCTCTGAATCAGGCCCTTAATTAGTACCTCAGTTATTTTGATTTAACAATCTGTGCACAATCATGGATATCACTAAAACCAGGACTGTTAGTGTGCCTTGAGGACCGAGGTTGGGAATCACTGCTCTAAAGTGACAGGTGCTGATTGGTTGGTACTTTGGCCGTCATTCAGAGCCGTACGCACTGAGCAGAGCGCACGCTCTGAATGAGGGCCATCCTCCATAATTATGGAGCGTCCTCCTGGACGCTCGTATAGCCGTGGGTCACCACCCACAGCCTATACGTGCGTGCAGGTTGATGGCCGCGATGGTCTTGACCATCGCGACCATCGCCACTGCGAGCCGGAGCCTGCGGTTGAGTTTCTCAACCGCAAGGCCCGGAGTGATTTTGGCTCTATCAGAGCCAAAATCACTCCCGCTGACACCACTAGTGATGTCAGTGGGCCAGCTTCTGACGGTAGGCGTTCCCTTGGGAACGCCCCCGTCAGGGAGGCACGCCCCCGGCACGCCCACCAAAGGGGGCGTGCTGTCAATCAACATCGACAGCACGCCCCCTTTGATCAGACACAACGAGCGAAGGAAAGTCCTTCGCTCGTCGCGTCTGGCGCATGCGCACGACGGAGCTCCCGCCGTCGTGCACATGCTCAGTGCACACCATCGACCCACTTGCGAGCGGACAGCCGCTTGCGAGTGGGTCTGAATCAGACCCTTTATCTCCATCCATTTTATCCCTCTCCAAGGCTTAGTACATAGATCCCTGTGTACTCTATGCACATAGCCTATTACAAGTTGGCCCCCTGACAGTGAGTGGATTGCTTCCCCTCCTCAGGGACCAGTCTCCTGCTTACATCAGATCCATCCATCTCTTTCCTGTTTCCTGCTTTCTTTGCCCCCATCCATGACCCCTCCAACCTATACTTGCTGATTGTCAGGGAGACTGCCTGAAATAGTAGCAACCTCCCTGACTTTCAGAAGAGGCTAGCAATCTCCCTTATTGCACCTTACCCTCATTATGAAGCTGTTATAAATATTAATAAAGACTATATAAATATATATATATGTATAAAGACTATAAAAAACAGAGATATATACATTCAATTTGGATCATTAGTATCATCTCCACACATTGGTTATAAGGCACAATGAACCCCACAGCTACATGCATTTTCTGATAAGTATTAGTGTGTTTAGATCTTACTAACTGCTTTGGGGCTCGTTTCCACTTGGATGTAAATACATTTTATGACTCGCCTCTCAGATGTAGTAGTACACGTTCACTTTAATGCGCACTCATAGGTGTTGCTTTCACAATCTCCCTGAAATGCTTTTTCAAAAGTAGGCTACCTTCCCCACACAGGTTCCTCTTTTTTGCTCTCCCCTCCTCCAAACCACTATCCATTGTGGCACCGCTACTCCCTCACCCTCACAGGTTCCCCTTTCCTGCTCCTTCTTCCCTCACAGCTCCAGCCTACCCACCCCACACTCACAGCCCCCCCTCCATCAGTCAAGCATCATCTTCAGCTTCCATACACCGATGCAGCCTCAGCCTGGGTGGGAGCTACAGTACCAGTGGATCTTGTTTTCCCCCAATGAAGGTAAGTCACTTATTGTACGTACAGTTAGGGTAGGATTAGGTTGCAGTTAGGGATAGGCTGCAGCTATGGTAATGTTAGGGTTAGACTGCAGTTACGGTTAGGATGCAGTTAGGGTAGGGTTAGTATTAGGCTGTGGTTAGGGATAGGCTGCAGTTAGGGTAATGTAAAGCCACGTATCCACTAGCCGACTAAATGAACGATTGAACGATATCGTAATCGTTCATTGTATCGGCCAGTGGATATGCCATCAATTACCAGTGATGCACCCTCCCGCTGGTCGTTGACGGCGTGGCACATCGTCCGTACTTGCAGGGCAACCTGATGATATTCTCAGGTTCTGCAAGTATGGAGATGAGGGAAGGTGATGTCACTGAACGATATCGTAATTGATATCGTTCAGTGTGGGTGCTCAATGTCATTAATGACATTAAGCACACCACTGCCTGGGACACACTACACGATATCGCTTATGGAGCAATATCGTGTAGTGGATACGCGGCTTTAGGCTTAAACTGAATTTATGTTTAGGATGCAGCTAGGGTAGGGTTAGGTATAAGCTGTGGTTAGGGATAGGCTGCATTTAGGGTTAGGTTGTAGTTAGAATAGGGTAGGATTAGGCTGCGGTTAGGGTAAGGATGCAGTAAGGGTAGGATTAGGCTGCAGTTGGGGTTAGGATATAGTTAGAATAGGGTTAGGATTAAGCTGCTGTTGGGGTTAGGATATAGTTAGAATAGGGTTAGGGTTAGGCTGCGGTTATGGTTAGGATGCAGTTCGGATAGGGTTATGATTAGGCTGCAGTTAGAGTTAGGATGTAGTTCAGATAGGGTTATGATTAGGCTGCAGTTAGAGTTAGGATATAGCTAGGATAGGGTTAGGATTAGGCTGCAGCTAGGGTTAGGTTGTAGTTAGAATAGGGTAGGATTAGGCTGTGGTTAGGCTAAGGCTGCAGTAAGGGTAGGATTAGGCTGCAGTTGGGGTTAGGATATAGTTAGAATAGGGTTAGGATTAAGCTGCAGTTGGGGTTAGGATATAGTTAGAATAGGGTTAGGGTTAGGTTGCGGTTATGGTTAGGATGCAGTTCGGATAGGGTTATGATTAGGCTGCAGTTAGAGTTAGGATATAGCTAGGATAGAGTTAGGATTAAGCTGCAGTTATGGTTAGGATGTAGTTAGGATAGGGTTAGGATTAGGCTGCGGTTAGGGTAAGGATGCTGTAAGGGCAGGATTAGGCTGCAGTTGGGGTTAGAATATAGTTAGAATAGGGTTAGGATTAAGCTGCAGTTGGGGTTAGAATATAGTTAGAATAGGGTTAGGGTTAGGCTGCGGTTAGGGTTAGGATGCAGTTCGGGTAGGGTTATGATTAGGCTGCAGTTAGAGTTAGGATATAGCTAGGATAGGGTTAGGATTAGGCTGCAGTTAGGGTTAGGATGTAGTTAGGATAGGGTTAGGATTAGGCTGTGACTAGGGTTAGGATTCAGTAAGGGTAGGGTTAGGATTAGGTTGCAGCTGGGTTAGGGTATAGTTAGAATAGGTTTAGGATTAGGGTTAGGATGCAGTTCATACACCGATGCAGCCTCAGCCTGGGTGGGAGCTACAGTACCAGTGGATCTTGTTTTCCCCCAATGAAGGTAAGTCACTTATTGTACGTACAGTTAGGGTAGCATTAGGTTGCGGTTAGGGATAGGCTGCAGCTATGGTAATGTTAGGGTTAGACTGCAGTTACGGTTAGGATGCAGTTAGGGTAGGGTTAGTATTAGGCTGTGGTTAGGGATAGGCTGCAGTTAGGGTAATGTAAAGCCACGTATCCACTAGCCGACTAAATGAACGATTGAACGATATCGTAATCGTTCATTGTATCGGCCAGTGGATATGCCATCAATTACCAGTGATGCACCCTCCCGCTGGTCGTTGACGGCGTGGCACATCGTCCGTACTTGCAGGGCAACCTGATGATATTCTCAGGTTCTGCAAGTATGGAGATGAGGGAAGGTGATGTCACTGAACGATATCGTAATTGATATAGTTCAGTGTGGGTGCTCAATGTCATTAATGACATTAAGCACACCACTGCCTGGGACACACTACACGATATCGCTTATGGAGCGATATCGTGTAGTGGATACGCGGCTTTAGGCTTAAACTGAATTTATGTTTAGGATGCAGCTAGGGTAGGGTTAGGTATAAGCTGTGGTTAGGGATAGGCTGCATTTAGGGAAATGTGAGGATTAGGCTGCATTTATGGTAAAGCTGGAGTTAGGATAGGGTTCAAGTGAGGCTGCAGTTCAGGTAGGGTTAGGATTAGGCTGCAGCTAGGGTTAGGTTGTAGTTAGAATAGGGTAGGATTAGGCTGCGGTTAGGGTAAGGATGCAGTAAGGGTAGGATTAGGCTGCAGTTGGGGTTAGGATATAGTTAGAATAGGGTTAGGATTAAGCTGCAGTTGGGGTTAGGATATAGTTAGAATAGGGTTAGGGTTAGGCTAGGGTTATGATTAGGCTGCAGTTAGAGTTAGTATATAGCTAGGATAGGGTTAGGATTAGGCTGCAGTTAGGGTTAGGATGTAGTTAGGATAGGGTTAGGATTAGGCTGCGGTTAGGGTAAGGATGCAGTAAGGGCAGGATTAGGCTGCAGTTGGGGTTAGAATATAGTTAGAATAGGGTAAGGATTCAGCTGCAGTTGGGGTTAGAATATAGTTAGAATAGGGTTAGGGTTAGGCTGCGGTTAGGGTTAGGATGCAGTTCGGGTAGGGTTATGATTAGGCTGCAGTTAGTGTTAGGATATAGCTAGGATAGGGTTAGGATTAGGCTGCAGTTAGGGTTAGGATGTAGTTAGGATAGGGTTATGATTAGGCTGCAGTTAGAGTTAGGATATAGCTAGGATAGGGTTAGGATTAGGCTGCAGTTAGGGTTAGGATGTAGTTAGGATAGGGTTAGGATTAGGCTGTGACTAGGGTTAGGATTCAGTAAGGGTAGGGTTAGGATTAGGTTGCAGCTGGGTTAGGATATAGTTAGAATAGGTTTAGGATTAGGGTTAGGATGCAGTTCATACACCGATGCAGCCTCAGCCTGGGTGGGAGCTACAGTACCAGTGGATCTTGTTTTCCCCCAATGAAGGTAAGTCACTTATTGTACGTACAGTTAGGGTAGGATTAGGTTGCGGTTAGGGATAGGCTGCAGTTATGGTAATGTTAGGGTTAGACTGCAGTTACGGTTAGGATGCAGTTAGGGTAGGGTTAGTATTAGGCTGTGGTTAGGGATAGGCTGCAGTTAGGGTAATGTAAAGCCGCGTATCCACTAGCCGACTAAATGAACGATTGAACGATATAGTAATCGTTCATTGTATCAGCCAGTGGATATGCCATCAATTACCAGTGATGCACGCTCCCGCTGGTCGTTGACGGCATGGCACATCGTCCGTACTTGCAGGGCAACCTGATGATATTCTCAGGTTCTGCAAGTATGGAGATGAGGGAAGGTGATGTCACTGAACGATATCGTAATTGATATGGTTCAGTGTGGGTGCTCAATGTCATTAATGACATTAAGCACACCACTGCCTGGGATACACTACACGATATCGCTTATGGAGTGATATCGTGTAGTGGATACGCGGCTTTTTGCTTAAACTGAATTTATGTTTAGGATGCAGCTAGGGTAGGGTTAGGTATAAGCTGTGGTTAGGGATAGGCTGCATTTAGGGAAATGTGAGGATTAGGCTGCATTTATGGTAAGGCTGGAGTTAGGATAGGGTTCAAGTGAGGCTGCAGTTCAGGTAGGGTTAGGATTAGGCTGCAGCTAGGGTTAGGTTGTAGTTAGAATAGGGTAGGATTAGGCTGCGGTTAGGGTAAGGATGCAGTAAGGGTAGGATTAGGCTGCAGTTGGGGTTAGGATATAGTTAGAATAGGGTTAGGATTAAGCTGCAGTTGGGGTTAGGATATAGTTAGAATAGGGTTAGGGTTAGGCTAGGGTTATGATTAGGCTGCAGTTAGAGTTAGGATATAGCTAGGATAGGGTTAGGATTAGGCTGCAGTTAGGGTTAGGATGTAGTTAGGATAGGGTTAGGATTAGGCTGCGGTTAGGGTAAGGATGCAGTAAGGGCAGGATTAGGCTGCAGTTGGGGTTAGAATATAGTTAGAATAGGGTTAGGATTCAGCTGCAGTTGGGGTTAGAATATAGTTAGAATAGGGTTAGGGTTAGGCTGCGGTTAGGGTTAGGATGCAGTTCGGGTAGGGTTATGATTAGGCTGCAGTTAGAGTTAGGATATAGCTAGGATAGGGTTAGGATTAGGCTGCAGTTAGGGTTAGGATGTAGTTAGGATAGGGTTATGATTAGGCTGCAGTTAGAGTTAGGATATAGCTAGGATAGGGTTAGGATTAGGCTGCAGTTAGGGTTAGGATGTAGTTAGGATAGGGTTAGGATTAGGCTGTGACTAGGGTTAGGATTCAGTAAGGGTAGGGTTAGGATTAGGTTGCAGCTGGGTTAGGATATAGTTAGAATAGGTTTAGGATTAGGGTTAGGATGCAGTTCATACACCGATGCAGCCTCAGCCTGGGTGGGAGCTACAGTACCAGTGGATCTTGTTTTCCCCCAATGAAGGTAAGTCACTTATTGTACGTACAGTTAGGGTAGGATTAGGTTGCGGTTAGGGATAGGCTGCAGTTATGGTAATGTTAGGGTTAGACTGCAGTTACGGTTAGGATGCAGTTAGGGTAGGGTTAGTATTAGGCTGTGGTTAGGGATAGGCTGCAGTTAGGGTAATGTAAAGCCGCGTATCCACTAGCCGACTAAATGAACGATTGAACGATATAGTAATCGTTCATTGTATCAGCCAGTGGATATGCCATCAATTACCAGTGATGCACGCTCCCGCTGGTCGTTGACGGCATGGCACATCGTCCGTACTTGCAGGGCAACCTGATGATATTCTCAGGTTCTGCAAGTATGGAGATGAGGGAAGGTGATGTCACTGAACGATATCGTAATTGATATGGTTCAGTGTGGGTGCTCAATGTCATTAATGACATTAAGCACACCACTGCCTGGGATACACTACACGATATCGCTTATGGAGTGATATCGTGTAGTGGATACGCGGCTTTTTGCTTAAACTGAATTTATGTTTAGGATGCAGCTAGGGTAGGGTTAGGTATAAGCTGTGGTTAGGGATAGGCTGCATTTAGGGAAATGTGAGGATTAGGCTGCATTTATGGTAAGGCTGGAGTTAGGATAGGGTTCAAGTGAGGCTGCAGTTCAGGTAGGGTTAGGATTAGGCTGCAGCTAGGGTTAGGTTGTAGTTAGAATAGGGTAGGATTAGGCTGCGGTTAGGGTAAGGATGCAGTAAGGGTAGGATTAGGCTGCAGTTGGGGTTAGGATATAGTTAGAATAGGGTTAGGATTAAGCTGCAGTTGGGGTTAGGATATAGTTAGAATAGGGTTAGGGTTAGGCTAGGGTTATGATTAGGCTGCAGTTAGAGTTAGGATATAGCTAGGATAGGGTTAGGATTAGGCTGCAGTTAGGGTTAGGATGTAGTTAGGATAGGGTTAGGATTAGGCTGCGGTTAGGGTAAGGATGCAGTAAGGGCAGGATTAGGCTGCAGTTGGGGTTAGAATATAGTTAGAATAGGGTTAGGATTCAGCTGCAGTTGGGGTTAGAATATAGTTAGAATAGGGTTAGGGTTAGGCTGCGGTTAGGGTTAGGATGCAGTTCGGGTAGGGTTATGATTAGGCTGCAGTTAGAGTTAGGATATAGCTAGGATAGGGTTAGGATTAGGCTGCAGTTAGGGTTAGGATGTAGTTAGGATAGGGTTATGATTAGGCTGCAGTTAGAGTTAGGATATAGCTAGGATAGGGTTAGGATTAGGCTGCAGTTAGGGTTAGGATGTAGTTAGGATAGGGTTAGGATTAGGCTGTGACTAGGGTTAGGATTCAGTAAGGGTAGGGTTAGGATTAGGTTGCAGCTGGGTTAGGATATAGTTAGAATAGGTTTAGGATTAGGGTTAGGATGCAGTTCATACACCGATGCAGCCTCAGCCTGGGTGGGAGCTACAGTACCAGTGGATCTTGTTTTCCCCCAATGAAGGTAAGTCACTTATTGTACGTACAGTTAGGGTAGGATTAGGTTGCGGTTAGGGATAGGCTGCAGTTATGGTAATGTTAGGGTTAGACTGCAGTTACGGTTAGGATGCAGTTAGGGTAGGGTTAGTATTAGGCTGTGGTTAGGGATAGGCTGCAGTTAGGGTAATGTAAAGCCGCGTATCCACTAGCCGACTAAATGAACGATTGAACGATATAGTAATCGTTCATTGTATCGGCCAGTGGATATGCCATCAATTACCAGTGATGCACGCTCCCGCTGGTCGTTGACGGCATGGCACATCGTCCGTACTTGCAGGGCAACCTGATGATATTCTCAGGTTCTGCAAGTATGGAGATGAGGGAAGGTGATGTCACTGAACGATATCGTAATTGATATGGTTCAGTGTGGGTGCTCAATGTCATTAATGACATTAAGCACACCACTGCCTGGGATACACTACACGATATCGCTTATGGAGTGATATCGTGTAGTGGATACGCGGCTTTTTGCTTAAACTGATGTAACACCCTTTAATAAGTATGAGAAAGAGGGATAATCCATATAGGGTGTAAAATATGTAAAATAAAACAGAACTATATGTGTGTATATTACATCTTTAAGATAGTATTGTATCTGTATGTGTTTAATATGACTGTGTATAATTATTATATGTACAGTGTGAAGGGGTGAAACATGGCCCCAGTGAAAGTGATTTACTGCACCTCATACACTGCATGGAGGGATAGTTCTAGAAAGAGCACATGGACAGGTCAGCAAGGTTATAAATGCCACTGCAGCAGCAGTAACTGCCAGTCTAGTAACTGCCAGTCTCCTGATCCCCCTCCAGTGCTGACTGACCTGATCACCTCCATGCTGTCTGGCTTAAGAGCTGAGATGACAGCAGAGATGGAGTAACAGGCTCAGTCAGGCCAGTGTGAGCAGAGCAGCATCTGCACTAAACTGACAGCATCAGCGTCAGATCGGAGGAGTAGCCGCAGCAGCATCTGGCCACTGAGATAGTGGAGTTCAGGCAGGGAGCTGTGTGACGCAGGAACTCAGTACAGCTGAAGGAAGGCAGGAGGCGGAGGCAGCTGCTAGAGATTTGCCTGAGTGACATAAGGAGTCAGCTGGGAGCAGCTATACGCGGAGGTGGTGAGCCCAGTTAATAACAAACACTAAGGAGTCACTCTTATAAAACTTTTATAATAGCCAAATGGAGCGAAGTGCTGGGGGAGAGATTGGATTAATTTAGACCTGCAGTGATTGCATTTACAGAGATATTACCTTCTGGCTTAGATTACCATTATTACACTAACTAATCCCTGGGGCCATGAGACATCCTTAAAAAGCAGACTGTAGTAGCAATATTACTGAGGTTCTGTTTTCAAAAGAAAATAACTTTAAAAGGTGATTCGCTACAATAGTTGCCAATATTAAACGGGATTCTGGACTTGAGACAGGAGAAGCACATTTACTGTACTAAAGGCACCCGTCCTCAGGATATGATATAAAACACTACCCGGAACATATAGCAAACTAAATACTGCTCAGTCTAAGCGAACTATAGCAGCGGACATCCTTCTGTTAAATACAAATTGGGATTACTCCCTGATGCAGGACTAAAGGCACGCCACAGGCTGCCTATTGTGTGATAGACTCATTCATAGACTTTTCTAAATAATTTCATATGTGATGTTTTTCAGTGTTTGTATGTAATAATATACAGGCTATTTATCCTGTTAGCTATTTGCTAGGTATAATATAAATTACTATATTAATAATAAGAGTATGATTGATTGTATTAAAACCACTATTCTAATATATTTGCAACATAAACATGTGTTATTCAATATGTTAGTAGTACGAAACCTTTAAAACTCTGTTTGAAAGTTATCACAAAATATAGAAAAGAAACTTGTACTGTGGTGTTATTTACTTAATAATCCTTAGGTGAGATATTTCAAAGAGTGAATTCAGTGGAGAAGAATTATACAGATAGCAGGTAAATGATGTTTCTATGTAACGCAACACTAATTTAGTAATTAGGTGGGTTTTGCCCAAGTGTACCCATACTACATTATAACAGTAAATAGCTTGGGTGGAGGCACTAAACTTAACCAATCTGCAGTCACAAACAGGGTTACAACTGGAGGCACTGCTGAGATCTGAAAAGTGAGACAGGGAAGCCTCGGGGTATCTTCTGTTTACTATCAAGGTATGGCGTCAATAAAGAGGGAAGATATTTTAGAGTGGTGTGAAAGGAAAAGTGTCCCCCCACTGAACTGCTTAGCCCTAGGGGGGAATCTGAGCGATGTTCGGAGTGCTCAGATAGTATTAGCTGTTGAGAATTTGTACGGCATCAAAGAGCCACGAGTGGTAGATTTTTGGGAAAAAATTGATGGAGTAGTGTGCGCTGCATTAGTAGTCACCAAGGAACCGCTGGAAAGGGATATGATTCCTGTTAGGATACCCACTCCTGATGGAGATGGACAGAAGTGGAATATTATTTGGCCAGTTGAAAAGCCAAGCAGTGGTATAGGGGCAGGGGAATCTGTTCATAATCGTTCCACACCCTTTAATGGGGAGAATTTACAGAATATGGGGAGTAATACTCAGGACCAAGGATCTAATGCTGATACAAACCAGAACAATGCGATGGTGACTGTTGTAAAGACGCTAGTAGATGAATTTGGGAGAATTCATCATGAGGGAGGGTATAGACGCTTGAGGATTTTTTCTGGGATTCTGCCGGTACCCACTGGAGAAGACAGCTATGAAGCTTGGAAAGACACCGTACATCAGTTGTCGGAAGACTGGCAGTGTCCTGATGCAATAAAAAAACAACGAATAGTAGAAAGTTTAAGGGGCCCAGCTATGGAAGTAATAAATGCCACTCGGAGAGATGACCCTACTATAAGTTTCCGAGATTATCTTGCAGCTCTAGAATTAGAATTTGGGACAATGGAGAATGTAGATGATCTTAAGTATCGGTTGCGGCATACTTACCAAGAGGTGGGGGAGAAGTTGACAGCATATCTGTATCGCATTGACAAAATCATTCATCAAATTGTTGAAAAGGGGGGAATGACAACAGAAGAGGTTAATGATAAAAGGATGCAACAGTTGATAGAAGGGGTTCTTACCACTGATCCAATCGCTCAGCGGCTGAGATACACTACAGTCAGCAGACAACCTCCTTCCTTTATGCAATTAATGAGGGAAGTTAAACAGGAAGAAGCTCTAGTTGAAGCACGAGAGAAGACTGTAAAAAAAGTTAAAATGGTGACACCTAAAACGAATGAAACAAAAACAGCTCCTATTGAACATTTAGCTAAAGTAGTAGAAGAGTTACGAGAGCAAGTTGGGCAGCTAGCATTTCAGTTGAAAGAGGAGATAAAGAAGAAAGATGACGCAGCTAAAACACCCACTGGAACTACGCCCATGAATACTGCTGAAAGAGGAAGGGTTACTAGACAGCAAAGGTGTTTTCGCTGTGGAAGACTTGGCCACAGAGCGTTTGAATGTGATCAGAGATGGAACGGTGTTGAAGAAGGCTCTCGGGCTAGTCGAGGCAGGAACTCATCGGGAAACGCCAGTGGGAGACCGATGAACCCCGCATCGGCTCCCTAAAGAATCAGCAGGAAGTGATGGGGAGTTACAGTGGCAGCTACTCTGTGCCTGAGGGATTGATGGGACCGGCTCCACTGATACCAGCATTTGTTAATGGAAACCCATGTACTGTTTTGTTAGACAGCGGATCCCAGGTATCCATCATATTCGGGGACTGGTATAGACATCATTTGGATGATATTCCTATATTACCCTTGTCAGGTCTTATCCTATGGGGATTAAGTGATCATAGTTACCCATATCTAGGGTACATACCTATTACATTAAAATTTCCCTTGGAAGTAGCTGGAGTGAATGGAGAAATACATACCACGGCTTTAATTTGCCCAGAATCAGATGGAGAGGAAAGAGAGGCTTCCGTCATTCTGGGAACCAATGCAAATTTATTCAAAACTTTGGCGCAGTGGTGTCGAGAAGTGGGAGGGACAGCCTATGCCAACTCCTTACATATACATCCCTCCTGCCTGGAGGCATATCGGAAAATTGAAGAAGTGCAGGCCAAGACCAAATACAGCCCACAACATGACTTTGAAGAGTGCTTTTCAGGGAGTGATATCCCAGATGAAAGTAAATCTAAGTTGGTGAAGGATCTCATACAGCGGAATGCTGCGTTCTCACAGCATGAGTGGGATCTGGGTTTATCCACCAATGTGTCCCATCAAATTCGTTTAACCGACGAAACTCCCTTTAGGGAAAGATCCCGTAGATTGGCGCCAGCTGATTTAGAAGATATGAGAGAGCATTTGAAAAAATTATTAGACAGCCGAGTCATTCGGGAGTCGGAAAGCCCTTTTGCTTCACCTATAGTGGTCGCAAGAAAAAAGAATGGAGAGGTACGCATGTGCATTGACTACCGTAAACTTAACCAACGGACTGTACCAGATCAATACACAGTACCACGGGTGGATGAGGCCTTGGATTGCCTACAGGGTAGTCAGTGGTTTTCAGTGCTAGATCTAAAAAGTGGATTTTATCAGATCTTGATGGATCCTAAAGATGCTGAGAAGACTGCATTCATCTGTCCGTTGGGGTTTTTTGAATTTTTACGAATGCCCCAGGGAACCAAGGGAGCTACTGCCACGTTTCAGAGGAGTATGGAGAAGACAGTTGGAGATATGCATCTCCGAGAAGTGGTGGTGTATCTTGATGACATCATTGTATTTGGTAAGACATTAGAGGAGCACAATCAGCGGCTTTTAAAGGTGTTAGATCGTCTCATTGCTCACGGGTTTAAGCTATCTTTAGAAAAATGTAAAATATGTCAGAAAACTGTAAAGTATATTGGCCATATTGTCAGCCGAGAGGGAATAGCTGCTGATCCGTCTAAAGTGGAAGCAGTGAAAGAATGGCCTAGGCCGACCAAACTAAAAGAATTACGTTCCTTTTTAGGATTTTGTGGATACTATAGGTGATTTGTGCCAAAATTTTCTAAAATAGCAAAGCCCTTGACTAACCTCACTAAAGGGTATCCTCCTTTAAAAAAATCTTCTCTTAGATATAAGAAAAGTGACCCAGGTGCTTACTATCGGATTAACGAGGAGTTTGGTGAGCGTTGGACTCAACATTGTGAGAAAGCCTTTCTAGAATTGAAGGAACACCTTACCAATACACCAGTCTTGGCATACGCTGATCCATCCCGACCTTATGTTCTACATATAGATGCATCCCTTGAAGGGCTTGGGGGAGTTTTATACCAGCTGTATGACACTCAATTGCGTCCGGTCTCTTATATCAGTCGAGGATTATCACCTAGTGAGCGGAACTATCCCGCTCATAAACTAGAATTTCTAGCTTTAAAATGGGCGGTGGTAGACAAATTACACGATTACTTGTATGGTGTGGCCTTTGAGGTCCACACCGATAATAACCCCCTCACGTATGTTCAGACAACGGCTAAATTGGATGCCACAGGGCATAGGTGATTGGCAGCCCTGTATATAATTTTTGTTTAAAATATAGACCAGGGACAAGTAACATTGATGCAGATGCATTGTCCAGATTGAAACAAGAACCGGATGGTACGCAAGAGGAAGGATGGATAGAGGTGCCAGCCTCTGAAGTAAGAGGATTATGCCACCAAAGCTCAGCTAAACAAATAGCTAAGAATTTTATTGAAGTGTTAGGAGCCACAGGAAAGGCACTTCCATTAGCTTATTGCTGGCTATCTAAGGTAGAGATGGGAGATCTCCAAAGAATAAGCCGCAGTCAACTAGAAGTTGAGCAAAAAGCAGATCCGTATATTCAAGAAGTTAGACAAGCTGTGATAAAAGGTCTAAAGCATCCTCCACTGATATCTACTGATAACCCCCAAGCTCGATTACTCTGTAGACAGTTTAACCTTCTCAAGATCAGGAGAGGACTGTTATATAGGATGAAAGTTTCCAAGGAGGGAAAAGTCAAAGAACAGCTGGTGTTACCAGAAGTTTACCACTCCATAGTACTTAAATCTTTGCATGATGACCATGGCCATTTTGGGATAGACAAGACCTTTGCATTGATTGTAGATCGGTTTTATTGGCCTAAAATGGCAGAAGATGTGACTCGCTATTGTAACAACTGTGGCAACTGTATTCTCCGTAAGACTTTGCCAACAAAGAGTGCAACGCTTAAGAATATCTCATCTGATGGCCCATTAGATTTAGTATGTATAGATTTCCTGGCTATAGAGTCTGGAGAGGATAGAAAGTCATCCATATTAGTGATCACTGATCACTTCACTCGCTACGCGCAAGCTTATTTAGCGAGAGACCAAAGGGCCATTACAGTTGCCAAGATCTTGTGGGAGAAGTTTTTCCTTCATTATGGGTTGCCAGCTCGTATACATTCGGACCAAGGGCGTGAATTTGAAAGTCAAATCATACGAGAAATGTGTGACATATGTGGTATCAAGAAATCTAGGACCACCCCATATCATCCCCAAGGAGATCCACAGCCAGAGCGATTTAATCGCACCCTCCTCAATATGCTGGGTACCTTGGATCCTAGTAAGAAATCTCAGTGGAGTCGGTACATTAGTTTGCTGGTACATTCATATAACTGTACTAAAAATGAGGCCACGGGGTATTCCCCTTACTTCTTGCTGTTCGGAAGAGAAGCCCGTCTTCCAATAGATGTCTGTTTTGGAACCACCACAGGAAGAGCTGGCTGTATTCCCCATACAAAATACGTGGAGCAATTAAGGAGAGATTTGCATGAGGCACACCAACTTGCACAAAGAGCAGCTAAGAAATTAGGAGAAAAGAACAAGGTGCACTATGATTCTAAAGTTCGTGAACATTTACTGTTACCAGGGGATAGAGTTCTGGTTCGGAATTTAGGACATTCTTCCCAACACAAACTGAGCAACCGATGGAATCCTGAACCATATGAGATTGTGGAACAGCTTCCAGAGACCCCCTCTTACAAGATTAGGCCGGAAGGGGCTTCTGGCCCAATTAAAACCTATCATCGGCAACATTTATTGCATATAGGTCGGGAAGTTAGACTTCTCTTAGATTTTCAGCCAGGGCTTGAAAGTAAACAAAACTCTTCAATCCCTGTTTGTCGTAGCAAAAGAGGGAAGGATGAGGAATGTGTTACAGAAAGTGACCTCTCCCACAGTGAGGAAAAAGGAGGTTATTACTACTGTGATTCCCCATTTTCAAGGGATGTCAACATACCTACTGATAATGAACAAAGAAGAGAATTGTTTTCTCCTGAGCTATTAGGGAGAGATAATGAGAGTGAAGATACCAATGAGTCCTCAATGGTGACACTCTATGAACTTTCTCCGTTAGAAGCACCTCAGTTGGAATTACAGGATTCAGGGAGTCTGGGTGAGGAATCCTTTGAAACTGAAAATGATTTAGGGAAGGTAGAGACCTTTCTACGACCAAAGAGGAATGTTAGGCCTCCGATGATGTTAACCTATGACACTTTAGGACAACCCGTTGAAGTACCTCGCATAATCCATCCCAATATAGTCTTTTCGTGGCCTTACTTTGGGTGGATGAGGGAAATGTAGGGTGGAGATAGAATGTACAGTAAATGGGTATAAGAGGAATAAAAATAGTACTGTAAAAGGGGCATAGTTACAATACATGAAGTTGTTGATGCACTCACAAGATTCTTTTCAAATTCCTTGTTTGTGCATCAGGGGGAGAGTGTAACACCCTTTAATAAGTATGAGAAAGAGGGATAATCCATATAGGGTGTAAAATATGTAAAATAAAACAGAACTATATGTGTGTATATTACATCTTTAAGATAGTATTGTATCTGTATGTGTTTAATATGACTGTGTATAATTATTATATGTACAGTGTGAAGGGGTGAAACATGGCCCCAGTGAAAGTGATTTACTGCACCTCATACACTGCATGGAGGGATAGTTCTAGAAAGAGCACATGGACAGGTCAGCAAGGTTATAAATGCCACTGCAGCAGCAGTAACTGCCAGTCTAGTAACTGCCAGTCTCCTGATCCCCCTCCAGTGCTGACTGACCTGATCACCTCCATGCTGTCTGGCTTAAGAGCTGAGATGACAGCAGAGATGGAGTAACAGGCTCAGTCAGGCCAGTGTGAGCAGAGCAGCATCTGCACTAAGCTGACAGCATCAGCGTCAGATCGGAGGAGTAGCCGCAGCAGCATCTGGCCACTGAGATAGTGGAGTTCAGGCAGGGAGCTGTGTGACGCAGGAGCTCAGTACAGCTGAAGGAAGGCAGGAGGCGGAGGCAGCTGCTAGAGATTTGCCTGAGTGACATAAGGAGTCAGCTGGGAGCAGCTATACGCGGAGGTGGTGAGCCCAGTTAATAACAAACACTAAGGAGTCACTCTTATAAAACTTTTATAATAGCCAAATGGAGCGAAGTGCTGGGGGAGAGATTGGATTAATTTAGACCTGCAGTGATTGCATTTACAGAGATATTACCTTCTGGCTTAGATTACCATTATTACACTAACTAATCCCTGGGGCCATGAGACATCCTTAAAAAGCAGACTGTAGTAGCAATATTACTGAGGTTCTGTTTTCAAAAGAAAATAACTTTAAAAGGTGATTCGCTACAATAGTTGCCAATATTAAACGGGATTCTGGACTTGAGACAGGAGAAGCACATTTACTGTACTAAAGGCACCCGTCCTCAGGATATGATATAAAACACTACCCGGAACATATAGCAAACTAAATACTGCTCAGTCTAAGCGAACTATAGCAGCGGACATCCTTCTGTTAAATACAAATTGGGATTACTCCCTGATGCAGGACTAAAGGCACGCCACAGGCTGCCTATTGTGTGATAGACTCATTCATAGACTTTTCTAAATAATTTCATATGTGATGTTTTTCAGTGTTTGTATGTAATAATATACAGGCTATTTATCCTGTTAGCTATTTGCTAGGTATAATATAAATTACTATATTAATAATAAGAGTATGATTGATTGTATTAAAACCACTATTCTAATATATTTGCAACATAAACATGTGTTATTCAATATGTTAGTAGTACGAAACCTTTAAAACTCTGTTTGAAAGTTATCACAAAATATAGAAAAGAAACTTGTACTGTGGTGTTATTTACTTAATAATCCTTAGGTGAGATATTTCAAAGAGTGAATTCAGTGGAGAAGAATTATACAGATAGCAGGTAAATGATGTTTCTATGTAACGCAACACTAATTTAGTAATTAGGTGGGTTTTGCCCAAGTGGACCCATACTACATTATAACAGTAAATAGCTTGGGTGGAGGCACTAAACTTAACCAATCTGCAGTCACAAACAGGGTTACACTGAATTTATGTTTAGGATGCAGCTAGGGTAGGGTTAGGTATAAGCTGTGGTTAGGGATAGGCTGCATTTAGGGAAATGTGAGGATTAGGCTGCATTTATGGTAAGGCTGGAGTTAGGATAGGGTTCAAGTGAGGCTGCAGTTCAGGTAGGGTTAGGATTAGGCTGCAGCTAGGGTTAGGTTGTAGTTAGAATAGGGTAGGATTAGGCTGCGGTTAGGGTAAGGATGCAGTAAGGGTAGAATTAGGGTGCAGTTGGGGTTAGGATATAGTTAGAATAGGGTTAGGATTAAGCTGCAGTTGGGGTTAGGATATAGTTAGAATAGGGTTAGGGTTAGGCTGCGGTTAGGGTTAGGATGCAGTTCGGGTAGGGTTATGATTAGGCTGCAGTTAGAGTTAGGATATAGCTAGGATAGGGTTAGGATTAGGCTGCAGTTAGGGTTAGGATGTAGTTAGGATAGGGTTAGGATTAGGCTGTGACTAGGGTTAGGATTCAGTAAGGGTAGGGTTAGGATTAGGTTGCAGCAGGGGTTAGGATATAGTTAGAATAGGTTTAGGATTAGGATTAGGATGCAGTTCGGGTAGGGTTAGGATTAGGCTGCATTTAGAGTTAGGATATAGTTAGGATAGGGATAGGATTAGGCCGCAGTTAGGGTCAGGATGCAGTAAGGGTAGGGTTAGGATTAGGCTGCGGATAGGGATAGGCTGCAGGTAGGTTAATGTGAGGATTAGGCTGCATTCATCGTAAGGCTGGAGTTAGGATAGGGTTCAAGTGAGGCTGCAGTTCAGGTAGGGTTAGGATTAGGCTACAGTTAGGGTTAGGATGTAGTTAGAATAGGGTTAGGATTAGGCTACAGTTAGGGTTAGGATGTAGTTAGAATAGGGTTAGGATTAGACTACGGTTAGGGTTAGGATGCAGTAAGGGTAGGATTATCATTAGGCTGCAGTTGGGGTTAGGATGCAGTTAGGATAGGGTTAGGATTAGGCTGCGGTTAGGGTTAGGATGCAGTTAGGATAGGGTTAGGATTAGGCTGCGGTTAGGGTAGGGTTGGGATTAGGCTACGGTTAGGGATAGGCAAAAGCTTTAGGGTTTCTTGGTCATAGGAGCAGGGGTTCTTGTAATTATGCATTCAGCTCTTTTAGAGTTGAGAAGTGGGTTAAGTCAATAAATGTGCACAGTGATTAGTTGAGCAAACACACATCTGTAAACTGAGTGTTGGTATAAACAACCATTCTTTGATCTCTTACCCTAAACCGAACACAGGGTTCTTGAGGACTGGTTATCAAGGGCCTAGCCAGAGGTCCTGTAATTTCCCCGGACATCTTTCTTATAAGCCACATACTTATTTATGTTATTTATTTACTTATTTATACTTAATTATTTATTTATGAACATATTTATGGCTGAGGCAGGAAGACAGAACTTCCTACAATCTCTCTGGCTCATCTTCAAAAGGGAATTAGTCCAGAGGAGTTTTGTCACCTATACACATACAATGAATGCTACACACCAATTTACAAGGGAACATTACACATAGTTGCCTACCCTCCCGAATCCTGCAGGAGACTCCCGGTTCCCAGTAGAGTTTCCCACTGTCCCGGAAAATAAAAAAAAATCCCCGGATTAACAGGCCAATGAGAACAAGGCAATGTACAGCCTATCCCAAGGCTGCTTTCAGCAGCAGTGTAGCACAATGACCATCCCGCTGGGTGCTGCTGCTGCCTCCCGTGTGAGCGCTGCTCCGTGTAGTCAGCTGCTCTGCCCACCAGCGTATAATTCGCAGTGCGCGTGCGCTAGCCAGTCTTTCCGATCTGTCTTTGGTTGCTCATAAGCCACTATCAGGTCACTACTTTGACTGACAGATAGTGCCGTTTGTGGGTGGTAACAGGGGAAGGTGCTTGTAAACGCGGGGAGTGATGTTGCGGACGCAGGCATGTCAGGCCCGACAAAATGGCTTTTCAAAGGCGTTCATAATTAGCAAAGTAGCGTCATTGTGTACGTCTCCTGCATGTATTTCAGCCTCCACTGATCGCTGTGCTTGCTGTGAGTTAAGGCAACCTCAAGTGCGGCGAGCAGCTCCGATGGCTCTCGATGTTCCCGATTAATCCTACATTTCCCGGAGATGATGTGTCTTGCGAGTGGCAAGGGGGCGTCTTTATACACTTGCGAGCGCACTTTGCTGTAGCTTGCTAAAACATAGAGGACATCCTTACACGATGCAGTGTGAGCACTTCATTTAAATATCCGGCCCCTTTTTGCCAGCGAGTGGCCGCAACTTGCGATCAGGTCTGAGGGCCTGATTCAGAGCTGCTCGTAAGCGGCCGCTCGTTCGTTCCGAGCGATGTTTGCACAACTGCGCATGCGTACGGATCGTAATACGCATGCGCGAACCAGTCAGTGCGGCCGAAAATAGTTTGTTCGCTAAATAGCGAATGCCTGCTATTTTGAGTGACAGGAGGAGGCGTATGTGGGTGGTAACAGGGGAAGGTGCTTGAAAACGGGAGGTGGAGATCCGAACGCAGGCGTGCTTAAAGGTCAAAATGGGCGTTTTATGGGTGTGCATAATTAATACAGCAGCGTCATTGACCACGTCACTGGGTTATTTTATAGTCAGAACTGCTCGCATGATTGCGGTAGGAAAAACCAACCACAAGAATAGCGAGCAGTTCAGACGCTGGTTGATGTACTCGATTAATCTAATAAATAGCGGGCATGACGTAGGATGCGAGCGGCCAGGGGGCGTAGTTTTCCAAAAAACGACCGCAAATTTTGTTCGCTCGTTCAGACCTAGAGGCGTGAACAGACCGCAAAGAGCGAACGGTTCATTTGAATAGCCACCCCTTTTTTCTGAACGAGCGAGCGCAAATAGCGTCCGGCTCTGAATCAGGACCGTTGTCCCTGTCTAGTCCCCTGGGACCTATGTCAGGAGCACACCAAGACACCATATTTTTAAAAATGTGGTCATCACTCTGTTGGGTTGCTGGCTCAAGGGATAGGGGTTTCAGAAGTGCAGGCTGAGAGCATGGCATATCCTTCTTCTTTGCAGCGTCAGCTAAGGCATTATCATCTAGCATTACCTTCATGCCCTGTTCTAGCAGCTCCAGGGGGCTGGACAAGTCTCCTCCCTCTGGAACCATCTCAGCGCAAAGCAAAATTTGCCAAGCTACTGTTTCTGATACTCCAGAAATCCTACCTGCCCCATCAGACACATATGGGGAACATGGCTTGTTCACCATATCCTGTCCCTGCTGCACTGAAAAACTGATCAGTTTGTATGCTTAGGAAGTCCAGGGGAGGTCAGCCCCGTTTCATCTGAATATCTAAGCTTTTCACAGAGGGCTCAAGAGGTGGGCGGAGATCTGCTTTTGTATGTGTGAGTGAGTTGATGGCAAGAGGCGGGTCAGGGGGGAATCTGGAAAGACACAGGTCTCCCTCACAAGCCTTCTCCTGGTCCCTACACATAGGCACATTTTCCCCAAATTTGATGCATGCATTGGCAGAATTACTGGCTACAGTGCCACAAGACAATACATTATCAGCATTAACCACATTAACCCAACCTGGTGATTCCTCCTTGGGTACCTGCAAACATTTTCATCCTTACATGGCATCATTGCCCCCCTCTTACACATAGACATTTTTACTTTATTGGGATCATTTACCACCTGAGAAGGAAGGAGGCTAGTGGGAGAAGCTGGCAACATTGTATTAGCTTCATCCGGTTCCGTGCATAAGACCACATAATTGTGAGAGTCAACTCTGGCACCTATCCGCTTCTCACCCCTACATACGAATATGCACAATACTCACCGGGCATTTCAGGTGCTTTACACAGAGTCACATCATTGCAAGACTTAGAACCATCACACAGTGCCAGATTAAGGTCCACAAGGGCCTGGAGCTGAAATTTATGAAGGGTCTATTGTAACCCGCTGCAAGAGGTGTGTTCAGCACTCCGGGTGGTGATGCAGTCTAAATAGCGAAGGCCGGGATGCCGTCTGTTGAAATCCCGGCATCGGAATCCTGACCCTGGACTAAACATAGATGGCTAAATCTCAAAGCCAGCCTACACACCGACGCCGGAATCCTGACAGACGGCATCCCGATCAAAGGCAAGTGGACGTCCTTAGCTGTTAGCCCCGGTGGAATCCCCGCAGTTGGGATATTGACCGCATCCCCATGCTTGTGCTGTGTATAACACTGCATATGCCCTGGACTGATATCAAAGGCTATTAATAATAGATCCTTAATTTAGGGGGAAAAAGGTCTGTATCTTAAATAGTAAGTCTCACAATGTAAACTAATTGTCATTGACCTCTCAATCCTCTACTACTAGTGTTTGTGTATATATATATATATATATATATGTATGTATATATATATATTTATATATATTAGTGGTAGTCAGACCTGGCATCACACACATAATATATATATATATATATATATATATATATATATATATACACACACACATATATGTATATGATAGATAAACGTAAATATATAATAATAGATGTGTGTGTATAGCTATAGATACAGTAGAGATAGATAGCTATTGATATATAGGTATGTATATATATATATATATATATATATATGTATACACACTCAAATAGTCATAGATAGACAGATAACAGGTTAGTGTACACCATGTTTTTTTTCTTACTATTCAACTATACACTACAATAAATTCAAAATATGCAATATATAAAAAACAAAACACACATTAAATAGGTAGTCTAAAACTGCCTTTATCATCATGCTTTTTGCAGTATACATGCTGCCACTGGGTGAAATAATCAGACGTCATGGCCTGGTTTACCACTGCTAAGCAGATGATACACAACTGTACCTGTCCTTTGCTCCAGGTACAAATGACCCAATAACAACCCTAAATGGCTGCCTAGCTGAGCTTCAGGAGTGGATGAGTGCCAGTTGGCTGCGACTGAACCCTGATAAAACAGAGGTTCTTATGATAGGTCACAGGACAGGGCTACAGCATAGCCAACCAACAGGACTTACGCTTGGAGGTTCAGAATTACAAAACACTAAACATGTGCGGAATCTTGGTGTTGTCCTGGATAGTGGGTTGCCACTTAAACATCAGGTATCAGCCACAATCAAATCCTCATTCTTTCATCTGAGGAACATAGCCAGAATCAAGCACTTAATTCCCTCAGAAGATCTGCCTAAAGTCATACATGCATTTATATCATCACGCCTAGACTACTGCAACGCCCTCTACCTCGGTCTCCCAGCAAAAGAATTACACCACTTGCAGATGGTACAAAACGCAGCTGCCAGGCTATTAACCAACCAGCCCCGTTCCAGCCACATAACACCCATTTTCTACTCCCTTCACTGGCTGCCTGTCAGATGGCGAATTGCTTTCAAGATTGGATTAAAAACTTACAAAGCCCTTCATGACCATGGCCCAGGGTACCTGAAGCAGCTTCTGATTCCCTACTGTCCCACTCGATTACTGCGATCCGTTGACGAAGGACTATTAACAGTACCTAGAATCTCACGGAATTCGTCTGGGGGTCGAGCTTTCAGTTTTGTGGCTCCAACCTTATGGAACTCACTTCCCCGCACAGTTCGAGAGGCCTCCACTCTAGAATCCTTCAAAAATAGACTCAAGACTCACCTATTCACCCAAGCATTTCACTAATGTCCCTTGTAAAAGCTTGTTTTATATTTTATACTGTAAATGTAAAACACTTTGAGTCCTATAGGAGAAAAGCGCTATATAAATAAAATTATTATTATTATTATTATTGTATCCTTAGGTGACAGTTGATGTTAGCCAGCCTCCCAGGAGTGATCCTGGAGTGATCCGTGTCGTGATGAGCAGGCAGACACTGCCCACTGAGCCATGCTCCAGCCCTGATGCCCCCCTTCCCGGTGTGATCCGCCATGGGGGGGAGGGGCTAGGCATCGGACGGCTACTCACAGCCTGCTGGGGGAGGTGCTCGTGCCCTGCGGTCGAGGGGGCATCAGATGGCCATTTGAGTCAGCCACTCGCAGCCTGCTGGTGGAGGGTGCTCGGGTCTGGCTACATCGGATGGCCACATGAGACAACCACTCGCAGCCTGCTGGGGGAGGAGAGTGCTCGCTTCCCGTGGTCAGGGGGGCAAGGCATCAGATGGCCACTCACAGTCTGCTGGGGGTAGGGGGTGTACGCGTCCCATGGTCGAGGGGGGCGGTGCATCGGACGGCCACCTGCTGCCTGCTGTAGCAGCTAAAAATAATCCTGGCTACAGCAGCACAGATACTATGGGCCTATTTTGACAGGTGGCCTGGAGCTGTAGCTCCATCCGCCGCATTGTTAATCCGGCCCTGCCATCACATAATTCCTGAGATGAGTCACATAGTTCAACAGACTTATAGATAGCAGGCACACAGTGTGACGTCGATTGTCCAAAGTCAGTCCTCATGAACACATTTGTGGGAATATTCTCCGACACTCCCACCTTTCTCATAGACAAAGTCTCCTTGCAATCAGCCTCCTCCAGTTGCCATTTCTGTGCAGCCTGAGGTAGTATGCTGCTCGCACCAACAGCCTTTCCCAGCAGGGTACACTGCGCTTTGGGATGCGACATATGGGTATCATATTCCACAGTGGCGGTCGCTGGTGGTGTTACCTTTTCCTTGTGGGGCACCCCGGTAGGCTGGGTTGTTGCTTCCTCAACTGGTGACAGAAGTTGTTGTAGGCAATACCTTTCAGCACCCACCCGGCGACACTGATCTTGCCAGAATGGGGTATCGAACTGCCCACAATGATCTGTCTCTTCCCAAGCAAATTTAAAACACTCCACCCGGTGTTCCAGCAGTTCCACACAACTCATTTTACAAGCCAGATTCAGAATCGCCTCACAATACTGGCTGAAGGCATTTTATACGTTGTCTTGTGCCCACATGAGCTGTCTGATCATCTTGAGGCAGGATTTTCACTACAGGAGAGACCTTGCAGCTGACATTCTTTAGTTAGTTCCTCCATACGCATCATGGTAAATAGGTCCTCTCGGCCAGGGAAAGTACACCCCAGTTGAACCTCTGGTGCTGCCATGGATTGGCTTTCTGCAGCCTCCCTAGCTGCCACACATCCTGCAGTCTCCCTGGAACTAGCATAGGTGTGAGACCTCTGTCGAGTGTCTGTTATAATGTCCAGGGCCATCTGATTGCCCAAACCACATCTAGTGTTTGCTGGGCTTTCTCCATCCGATTCCCACACAGGGAAATGCTCTGGACAGAGTCTGTTGGGATTCATGTCTCTGGTCACAGGCTGGTGCTTGAGTTTGGCTAACTGCAACTGGAGCCTGTGGTCAGCCTCCCTTTCCTCTCGTTCCAGAGCCACTTTACACTCCGCAGCCTGCAGGTCCATGACAGCTCTGCGTTCAGCAGCCTATCTTGCCATGGCAGCCACTTCCAGGTCCATAGCTGCCTTACGCTATGCAGCCTCTCTGGCATCCTTAGTACTGAACTGCTGTACAAGCTGCAGCACCATCTCAGGGTCCGGCTCTTTCACATACTTAAAAGCCGACTGTATATATCGATCTAGGTTTGAGGCATATTCCATAGCCCTCACCCTTTTGATAACAGAGTCCACATCAGGGTCCGACATTACGCTATTACTTTCCGCAGTAAGTAAAAATGAAGTACAAGGTGCATCCCAGGCTACTGCAGTGGACCCAGCCATTGCACTCTCTCCCTCGGCTTGGTGTTTTGCAGAACTCCTCTCTGCTATGGAACTCTCTCTCTCTGCCAGGCGCTCTGCTCTGGCCAGCTCCACGGACGGATGGATAAGGTGCAAATTTGAGGCAGCTTCCATGGGCCTCACATTGATAACAGAGTTCACATCATAGTCCAACTTTACGCTATTACTTTCCGCAGTAAGTAAAACTACAGTACAGGATACATCCCAGGCTACTGCATTAGCCCCAGCCGATGCACTCCTTGCTAGTACGGACTCGCTAATATCCTGATGCTCTGTATCAAATTCAAGTAGATTACGGATCAATCTCTTCTTAGAATGGTCCATCCAGACTAGACCTATCTGCACACACTGCGACCCCAGCTCTTCCTTCTTGAGCTTTTTGTACTTTGCGGCCATCATCGCCAAAATAAAACAACAGGGTAGGGGAACAGAAATTGCTTTCACAGTGTGACCTTTTACTAGTATAAACTTTGAGCTCTGGTATCTGGTGAAATTATATAAAGTTTTTCTAAAATAAACAATTATTCCACTGCTGTGAACCAATTATCATGGTCCAATTGTGCAGTTAGGGTAGGTGTCACGGTCCTGCGTAGCCAACCCTCCAGACATGCCAATCTGAGAATCTCCGCCTTTGACTTTTACAGGTTACCTTAGCACGTGTGGTTAAATAAAGCGGGTAACTGCCACCAGCAGGAGAAAACTTTAATGCTAAGCATAAGGTGGGCTTTTGCTCCCACCTGCACACACAATTATCAATACTTAGAAAAATAGGTAACACACAATTACTCACAATTTCCAGAAAAATAAAAATGACATAACAAATTGGAGAAACAAACCACTTGGACCACGTCAACTTAAGTGATTCTGGGATGAGGCCGTCCCAATGTTGATTTCCGGATCATCTGTATCTTTCGATAGCCTCAAGCAAAATGAGCAACAAACTACAGTTGAATCACATATTTATGCCTGAATTTCCAGGCACCCCCCCTAACCCCCCTCTCTGGGGTGATTTTATCCCTTGTCAGAGTGTATTGTCCAGCGGGCTGAAGCTTCAAGGTTTCTTGGTCATAGGAGCAGGGTGTCAGGTTGCGGCCTAGGATCGGCCGTTACTCACCCCAGTGCCGACTTCCCCTGGGCACTCGCGTGGTCAGATGCCTGGTGCGCTGGAGGGTGATGCGCTGAGCATTATTCCTAGAGCCATGTAGATTGCCTTGAGCTGCCCTGTGCCTTGGTTACTGCGGTCGCCGTTATGGATGCAGCCATGACAGTTTGCATCACCTGACTACTCTGTACCCAATGGTAGCATGGTGGTGGTCAGCTGCCGCTGTCTACCAATGATCTGCTACTGCAGAGTATAAAGCCGGCCTCTGGACAGCAGGAAGAAGCCTGTGTAACGTTGTCGCTTCTGAGTGTATCCTTGCTGTTACCTCATTCCAGGTCCCCCTGCGATTCCTTGTGAAACCAGTGTCAGATCTTTGTGCTACAGTGCGTCCAGAACATCTAGCCTGTGTGCCAGCTATACCAACTCCTAAGCAACAGTGCATCCAGAACATCTAGCCTGTGTGCCAGCTTTACCAACTCTCTGTGTAACTGTGCAGTACTATCTTGCCAGTGTACACTACTGACCGTATTCTGACACATCATTGCATCAAGGACCCCCTTCTAGTGTCTCAATATATGTGTCTATCTCAACGCAACATAGCGTCAAGGACCCCTTTCCAGTGTACTAGTTATAGCGTCTTTTGATGCAGTTTTGCAACAAGACTCCTCCAGTGTGTGCTCTCCTCATCACAGGACACCTAGCACTGTCAGCGTTATTGTACAAGTAGTTATCTCCTGCATTGGTGCTTATTTTCAGAAGTATATCTCCTGGGCCATTTATATCTGTCTCTATTCCCAAGGTCACAAAAAAACAAATCACAGATGCACAACTCCAATTAATAATTATATATGTAAATATTTGAATCCCTGTATGTTAGGGACCTACCCTACAGAGGTTACCTGGATATGGTGGGTAGTCCCATAACCTTGGCCATGATTATGCTAAAAACCTCTATTTATTGCAAAATGTGTTTTTATATATATATATATATATATATATATAATTAGTAATTGGAGTTGTGCATCTGTGTTTTGTTTTTTTGTGTCTGCATTAACAGTCTCAACAGGTAGCACCTCCCATTATATACAGTATATTCAGGGTAAAAGTAGAAAGTATCTGCGCACTGAGTATAGATGGTGACACTTGGGATTAGCGAGCTGCTCTGTATGATAGCTGACTCTACCAACGTGAATACAAAAACAGATATACACTGCGCTCAGCTTAAAGGATGTATGTCCAGAGTGAGAAAATTTTAAACAAAATTTACTTTACATGAGCATAAAAACCTCTGAATATGTACATACATACAGTATACTATTGATACATGAAAAAACAAACCAAAGTATATAGTTGCTGTCCTGCATGCACGTGCGCTACACAATAATAATAAATGTATATCCGGAACTAATTCCTGATTGATGAATGCATGCAATATCAGGCTGAAATAACCATAGGGTGATTCTTAGGGGGTCGAGGGTATAATTCTTAAGAGTCAATATGGCACCAGGAGATGAGACTGCGGCGTCCCGCTAGTCTCAATTGCTGTTAAGATGTGATGGTGTGGTTGTAAATCCGGTATGTCTTTCCGGAGTAGGAGTGCGGTGTGCCTGCTGACAGGAGGTGGAATCTCACAGACTAAGTTCTTCCACCGGTTACAGGTAGTGGCCGTACGTCTGAGTCACCAGAAGATCACCTGCTCCCGCACACGGTGGAGACCTGTTGCCTGCGGTTGGGGTGTGCGGTTGTGGCTTGGCAACCAGACGCCGCACGTCCCCTCCGGTAAGGGATGCACTTACCTCCTTGGATCCGTCAGCTCAGCGTTCCTTGAGACTAGCGGAACGCCGTAGTCTCATCTCCTGGTGCCATATTGCCTCTTAAGAATTATACCCTCGACCCCCATCTGATATTGCATGCATTCATCAATCAGAAATTAAAACCGGATAAACATTTATTATTATTGTGTAGCACACGTGCATGCAGGACAGCAACTATATACTTTGGTTTGTTTTTTCATGTATCAATTGTATATGTATGAACTGAACATATTCAGAGGTAAAGTAAATTTTGTTTAAAATTTCCTCACTCTGGACATACATCATTTAAGCTGAGTGCAGTGTATATCTGTTTTTATATATTCAGGGTGTGCAGTCTAGGACCCCCTTCCCATCTATTCTCACGGTATCAGACACCAGTCCAAAGGGCCGCGACCTGCCAGTTGGGTGCAGCTAAAACACATGTCCCGATTGGTAGGGGTTATTGGTGAACACCTCCCAGCTGGTTAGACTCCGCGCCTTTGGACTGGTCTCATCAACGTCTAACATCCGTGGATGAGGAGGTCATATATACAGACCCACGCCTCTGGTTCCTCCCTCAACCCGGGACCTCAGCTTTCACTCCCTCCAAAAGAGAATTTCCCATGGCGGACATGACACAAGGGTTCCTGAAATTATACATTCAGCTCTTTTAGAAGTTGAGAAGTCAATCAACTTACACACAGATTAGGTGAGCAAACATACACATCTGTAGACTGACTGTCTGTTGGTATAAACAGCCAGGTTTCTATTAACGCAATATCATGTGCAGTTATGCCCATGCTGATACGAAATTAGTTTTTCGCTTTAGTAGGGTTAGGATTATAATTGAAAACAGGAGAGTAGCAATATAGAACTGTTAAAGGCTATGGGCCTGATTCAGAGCCGCTCGTTAGCAGCTGCTCGTTAGCTCCGAGCGATGTTTGCACAATTGCTCATGCGTACGGATTGTAATTAGGGGTGAGCGGGTTCGGATTTCTGAAATCCGAACCCCCCCGAGCCCCCCCGATCCGAGGCCGATCCGAGTCAGGCTCGACTTTTCCCGCCTGACTCGGATCTGAAATCGAGGCAAAACGTCATCATCCCGCCTTCCGGGTCTCGCGGGTTTTGGATCCTATATAAGGTACCCGCGTCGGCGCCATTTTCTCACTCGGCAGTGGACAGTGAAGAGGGAGGGTGGGAGTTAGGGCTGGCTGGGCTGTGTAGTGTAGTGCAGAGTAGTGTTGTGCTGTGCAGTGCTGCGCTGTGCTGCTGTTGTCCATAGGGGCTGTGTCCACTACTTCAAAGTCCATAAGGGCTGGCTGGACTGTGTTGTGCAGTCAGTTCTCCATAGGGGCTGTGTCCACTCCAAAGTCCTGTGCAGTGTCCCAGTCCTAAAGGGGTGCTGTAGTGTTGTCCAGGGGGTGCTCTGTCCATCAGGGGTGCTCCCCCCAAGTGCTAAAAAAATAATATTTTTTCTGTGTTTGTGAATTGTGTGCGCAGTAGCCGCACGTGCATCAACAAAGTAGTGCCAAGCGTACGCCTGTGTCATAAGTAAAGGGCCGGCTGGCTTGACCGTTAAAGGGTGCTGTAACCCCCAAAGTACACTACAAACCAACTAACAAAATATTTTTTCTGTGTTTGTGAATTGTGTGCGCAGTAGCCGCAGGTGCATCAACAAAGTAGTGCCAAGCGTGCGCCTGTGTCATAAGTAAAGGGCCGTCTGGCTTGACCGTTAAAGGGTGCTGTAACCCCCAAAGTACACTCACACTCCAAACCAAAAAAATATATATTTTCTGTGTTTGTGAATTGTGTGCGCAGTAGCCGCACGTGCATCAACAAAGTAGTGCCAAGCGTGCGCCTGTGTCATAAGTAAAGGACCAGCTGGCTTGACCGTTAAAGGGTGCTGTAACCCCCAAAGTACACTCCAAACCAAAAAAAAAAATATTTTCTGTGTTTGTGAATTCAGTGCGCAGTAGCCGCACGTGAAACAACAAAGTAGTGCCAAGCGTGCGCCTGTGTCATAAGTAAAGGGCCAGCTGGCTTGACCGTTAAAGGGTGCTGTAACCCCCAAAGTACACTCCAAACCAAAAAAAAAAATATTTTCTGTTTGTGAATTGTGTGCGCAGTAGCCGCACGTGCATCAACAAAGTAGTGCCAAGCGTGCGCCTGTGTCATAAGTAAAGGGCAGGCTGGCTTGACCGTTAAAGGGTGCTGTAACTCCCAAAGTACACTCCAAACCCCCCCAAAAAAATATTTTCTGTGTTTGTAAATTGTGTGCGCAGTAGCCGCACGTGCATCAACAAAGTAGTGCCAAGCGTGCGCCTGTGTCATAAGTAAAGGGCAGGCTGGCTTGACCGTTAAAGGGTGCTGTAACTCCCAAAGTACACTCCAGTCCAAACCAAAAAAAAAATTATTTTCTGTGTTTGTGAATTGTGTGCGCAGTAGCCGCACGTGCATCAACAAAGTAGTGCCAAGCGTGCGCCTGTGTCATAAGTAAAGGGCCGGCTGGCTTGACCATTAAAGGGTGCTGTAACCCCCAAAGTACACTCCAAACCCCCCAAAAAATATATTTTCTGTGTTTGTAAATTGTGTGCGCAGTAGCCGCACGTGCATCAACAAAGTAGTGCCAAGCGTGCGCCTGTGTCATAAGTAAAGGGCAGGCTGGCTTGACCGTTAAAGGGTGCTGTAACTCCCAAAGTACACTTCAGTCCAAACCAAAAAAAAAATTATTTTCTGTGTTTGTGAATTGTGTGCGCAGTAGCCGCACGTGCATCAACAAAGTAGTGCCAAGCGTGCGCCTGTGTCATAAGTAAAGGGCCGGCTGGCTTGACCATTAAAGGGTGCTGTAACCCCCAAAGTACACTCCAAACCAAAAAAAAAAAATTTTCTGTGTTTGTGAATTGTGTGCGCAGTAGCCGCACGTGCATCAACAAAGTAGTGCCAAGCATGCGCTTGTGTCATAAGTAAAGGGCCAGCTGGCTTGACCATTAAAGGGTGCTGTAACTCCCAAAGTACACTCCAGTCCAAACCAAAAAAAAAAATATTTTCTGTGTTTGTGAATTGCGTGCGCAGTAGCCGCACGTGCATCAACAAAGTAGTGCCAAGCGTGCGCCTGTGTCATAAGTAAAGGGCCGGCTGGCTTGACCGTTAAAGGGTGCTGTAACCCCCAAAGTACACTCCAAACCAAAAAAAAAAATATTTTCTGTGTTTGTGAATTGTGTGCGCAGTAGCCGCACGTGCATCAACAAAGGAGCAGCGCCAAGCGTGCGCCTGTGTCCCATAAGTAAAGAGCCGGCTGGCTCATTTCTTAAAGGGTGGTGTAACCCACAAAGTGCACTACTCTCCAGCAAAAATAAAAAAATATTTTCTGTGTTTAGCCGCACGTACATATCAAATCGATATAACATAAATGGAGGACCAAACTTTCTCCGATAAAAATAAAATAGAGAAAGATCAAGAACCACTTCCTCCTAGTGCTGAAGCTGCTGCCACTAGTCATGACATAGACGATAACATGCCATCAACGTCGTCTGCCAAGGCCGATGCCCAATGTCATAATAGAGGGCACATACAATCCCAAATGACAAAGTTCAGGAAAATGACCTTGAAAAAACCATTTAAATCAGCTGAAGAGAAACGTAAACTTGCCAATATGCCATTTACGACACGGAGTGGCAAGGAATGGCTAAGGTCAATCCCTAGTATGTTCATGACTAGTGGTTCAGCTTCACATGACGATGGAAGCCCTCCTCCCACTAAAGCCCTCCTCCCACTAAAAAAATCAAAAGAGTTAAGCTGGCAAAAGCACAGCGAAGAACTGTGCTTTCTAAGAAGATATCACAAATCCCCAAGGAGAGTGCTGAAAGGAGCACCCACAGTCCACTTGCTGATATGCAAATTGAAGATGTCACTGTTGAAGTACAACAGGATGAGGATACTGGTGTAGCTGGCGCTGAGGAGGAAGTTGGTGAGGAGGATTCTGATGGTGATGTGGTTTGTTTAAATCAGGCTCCGGGGGAGACAGTTGTTGTCCGTGGGATGAAAAAGCCCATCACGGTCATGCCTGGGCAGAAGACCAAACATTCCACCTCTTTGGTCTGGCAATATTTCTATCCAAATCCGGACAACAACTGTCTTGCCATATGTACCATATGTAAAGGTGAAATAAGTAGGGGTAGGGACGTCAACCACCTAGGAACATCCTCCCTTATATGGCACCTGCAGCGAGTTCATAAAAAGTTACTGTCGAGTTCAGAAACTTTGGCTAAGACCGTAAGCAGTCCAGGGACACCTAAATCCCGTTGTCCTGTTGTATCCAAGCGCCTGCAAACCACACCATCAACTCCCTCCTCGTCAATTTCCTCCTTAGTCAGGATCGGAAGTAGTCCTGCAGGCCATGTCACTGGCATGACTGACTCTCCTATCCGGGATTCCTCCGGAGGATCCTGCATTGCTACGCCTACTGCTGCCACTACTGCTGTTGCTGCTGCTGGGAGTCATTCATCATCCCAGAGAGGAAGTAGGAACACCACTACTTTTACTAAACAACTGACCCTCCAACAGTCCTTAGCGAGGAGGATGAAGTACGACAGCAGTCATCCTGAAGCAAAACGTATAACTGAGGCCTTGACTGCTATGTTGGTGTTAGACGTGCGTCCGGTATCCGCCATTAGTGCAGTGGGATTTAGACAATTGATGGAGGTAGTGTGTCCCCGGTTCCAAATCCCGTCTAGGTTCCACTTCACTAGGCAGGCGATACCGAGACTTTACAGAAACGTCAGAAAAAGTGTCCTCAGTGTCCTGAAAAATGCCGTTGTACACAATGTCCACTTAACCACGGACATGTGGACAAGTGGAATAGGGCAGACTAAGGACTATTTGACTGTGACAGCCCACTGGGTAGATGTATCACCTTATGCAGCAACAGCAGCAGCGTCACCAGTAGCAGCATCTCAGAAACGCCAGCTCGTTCCAAGGCAGGCTACGCTGTGTATCACCGGTTTCAGTAAGAGGCACACCGCCGACAACCTCTTAGAGAAACTGAGGGAAATCATCGCCCAGTGGCTTACCCCACTTAGACTCTCCTGGGGATTTGTGATATCTGACAACGCCACCAATATTGTGCGGGCATTACATCTGGGCAAATTCCAGCACGTCCCATGTTTTGCTCTCACAATAAACTTGGTGGTGCAGAATTTTCTGAAAAGCGACAGGGGCATGCAGGAGACGCTTTGGGTGGCCCGAAAAATTTCTGGCCACTTTCGCCATTCAGCGACTGCGTGCCGAAGACTGGAGCGCCAGCAAACACTCTTGAACCTGCCCCGCCATCACCTGAAGCAAGAGGTTGTGACGCGGTGGAACTGAACCCTCTATATGCTTCAGAGGATGGAGGAGCAGCAAAAGGCCATACAAGCCTATACATCCACCTATGACATAGGCAAAGGAGGGGGTATGCACCTGACTCAAGCACAGTGGAGAATGATTTCCGTGTTGTGCAAGGTTCTCCAGCACTTCGAACTTGCCACACGTGAAGTCAGTTCAGACACTGCCAGCTTGAGTCAGGTCATTCCCCTCATCAGGCTTTTGCAGAAGCAGCTGGAGAAAGTGAAGGAGGAGCTAAGACGGAGCGATTCCGCTCGGCATGTGGGACTTGTGGAGGAAGCCCTTCATTCGCTTTGCCAGGATTCCAGGGTGGTCAATCTGTTGAAATCAGACCACTACATTTTGGCCACCGTGCTCGATCCTAGGTTTAAAGCCTATGTGGTGTCTCTCTTTCCGGCCGACACAAGCCTGCAGAGGTGCAAAGACCTGCTGGTGAACACACTGTCAGCTGAAGCGGAACGTGACACGTCAACAGCTCCTTCTTCATTTTCTCCCGCAACTGGGGCTGCCAGGAAAAAACTTAGGTATCCTAAGCAACCCGCTGGTGGTGATGCAGGGCAGGCAGGACCAAGTTTGGACATCTGGTCCGGACTGAAGGACCTGGCAACAATTTCTGACATGTCTACTGTCACTGCATATGATACTGTCACCATTGACAGAATGGTGGAGGATTACATCGGTGACAGCATCCAAGTAGGCATGTCAGACAGTCCATACCTGTACTGGCAGGAAAAAGAGGCAATTTGGAGGCCCCTGTACAAACTGGCTCTATTTTACCTGAGTTGCCCCCCCTCCAGTGTGTACTCCGAAAGAGTGTTTAGTGCAGCCGGGAACCTTGTCAGCGAAAGGCGTAGGAGGTTGCTTCCACAGAATGTGGAGAAGATGATGTTCATCAAAATGAATTATCAGCTCTTCCAGGGAGACCAGCCTCCAGAACGTACAGAGGGACCTGTGGAGGTGGATTCCAGTGGGGATGAGTTAATACTCTGTGAGGATGAGGATGTACACACTGAAGAGGGTGAGGAATCGGTGGATGAGGAGGATGAGCATGACATCTTGCCTCCGTAGAGCCAGTTTGTGCAGGGACAGATTAATTGCCAGCTTGTTTTGTGGGGGCCCAAACGAACCAATCATTTCAGCCACAGTTGTGTGGCAGACCCTGGCGCTGAAATGATTGGTTTGTTAAAGTGTGCATGTCCTGTTTATACAACATAAGGGTGGGTGGGAGGGCCCAAGGACAATTCCATCTTGCACCTCTTTTTTTTCTTTGCATTATGTACAGTTTGGGGCCTAGTTTTTCAAACTGCCATCCTGTCTGCCACTGCAGTATCACGCCTAGATGGGTCCTGTGTTTGTGCCGCCCACTCGTGTCGCTTAGCATAGTCATCCAGCTACCTCGGTGCAACCTTTTGGACATAAAAACACTATTGTGAGGTGTGAAGTGTTCAGAATAGACTGGAAATGAGTGGAAATTAAGGTTATTGAGGTTAATAATAGCATAGGAGCAGAAAAACCTACAAATTCTGTGATTTTAGCTGTTTTTATGCTTTTTTTCAAAAAAATACAGATCCAAAACACAAAACCCAGAACCCAAAACACGGAAGGGTGGTTTTGGCAAAACCAATCCAGATCCAAAACACGAAGAAAGATCCAGATCCAAAACCAAAACACAAAAAGTGGCCGGTGCACACCCCTAATTGTAATACGCATGTGCGAACCAGTCTGTGCGGCGGAAAATTGTTTGTTCGCTAGATAGCGAGTGCCTGCTATTTTGAGTGACAGGAGGAGGCGTATGTGGGTGGTAACAGGGGAAGGTGCTTGAAAACGGGGAGTGGAGATCAGAACGCAGGCATGCTTAAAGGTCAAAACGGGCGTTTTATGGGTGTGCCTAATTAAAACAGCAGCGTCAAAAACCAACCACAAGAATAGCGAGCAGTTCATACGCTGGTCGATGTACTCGATTAATCTAATAAATAGCGGACATGACGTAGGATGCGAGCGGCCAGGGGGCGTATTTTTCAAAATTACAACTGCAAGTTTTGCTCGCTCGTTCAGACTTAGAGGCATGAACAGACCGCAATTAGCGAACGGTTCATTTGAATAGCCACCCCTTGTTTTAGAACGAACGACCGCAAATAGCGAGCGGCTCTAAATGAGGGCCAATGTCAGCACTTAAGATATAAGTAATCAAACACCTTCCTACCAAAAACATGAGATATGGGCCGTAATAGGCAAATAAGGGATGACCCAACAAAAAATTGATAAACAATAATCAAATGATTTATTATTTAGATTAATGGCATCATAGTACAGCCTGCTACTGTCATGGATAAACAAAATGTATAAATAATACAATCATTTTCACTATTGTAGACAACAATGGTTAAAGGAATAATTAAAATACAAATAATTTAAAAACCCAGTATCACTAGTTAAAAATCAGGCTAAATAAAAGTGAAATGACATAAACCTTCTATCGGATGAGGTGTTGTCATGTGTGCAAACCACTTATCATACTAACATAAAATAAAGACACTGAGACGTGGATTTGGCAGATAACTTGATGGCGATTTATTGGAGCAATAATAATTATTATTTATTTAAGGATGTATGGTGGCAAAGAAAGGACGGCCAGAAATCAGCCAGATCTGCTATGCCCACACACAAACAACAAAAGGCATAGCAGGCGTAGATCGCCCAGAGTGCATACACATAACCATGTAACTCATATCATCAACAAAAGGTAACGCTCACCCCCATCTTGACTTCCCACCCGTTTAGGTGGTGATACTGCCCCCCGTTAGGTTGGTACAGCCAACTACCAGTCAACGAAGGGAGCGCCCTTAAATCATAATTGCACCCGGACTGGCGACCTGCCGTTCTTTCCCGCCACAGCAAGGTTCAGCTTATAGAACCGCCGCACCGCCACCATACCAAGTACTACCCCAATAACGCCAACTCCTCAAAAAGATCCCCAATAAACAATGACACACCCTCCTCTGTTAAATGAACTCCATCAGGTCTATACATATAACTAAATCGAAATTGAATGTTATTATGGTAAATGAAACGGCCATAATTGGCCATCACAAATTTGGCAACTGCGAAATTAAGTTTCTTCCTAGCTTCGTCATTAGCAGGAAAACTCCTAACCCCACGCCAGACCTGTCGAGGTACAATGCAAGACCAAATTAATTTACACAAGGGCCAGGCCGATAGCACCCTCGCCAAATCGTTGACAATATCAACTCGTAATTCTACAGTGGACCTCTGCCCTAAGTCGTTGCCTCCTAAATAAGCCACCAAAATACGTGGCCTACCAAAAAGCCTTGCATACTCTAACAGTTTAGGACAAAAGGAATGCCATCTCATACCTCTGGAACCTATCCAACGGACCCTAGCTGAATATTCAAAAATTGGAGCTTGATCTGAACTCAAACCTAGCAGCCCAGAAAATATATGAGTGGCCTATAACCCAAATGTCCTGCGTGTCAAAGAGCAATCCTAAAGGTGGAGGAAAGCAGTAAATAAAAAATTAGTAATTGTCAGAAAACAATAAAATTTTATGGTGTATTAGTGGGATCTGATAGAACATAAGTGAGTATCTGCCAAAAAGAAAAATTTTCTATTGGTCGCCGACTTTACTATTTGAAGTGGCTGAGACAAACAGAAGACACAAAGGGGAATAATGGGTGGGGGGGAATTGGGAAAAAACAGGTGAACTCGGCAAGAGGTAAAATAAAAACCTGCTGAGGGATGGACTATGGCCTAATTAAATGATTGAGAATAGCCGAATTGAATCCGTCAGTTCAGGTAAAAATTGTAAAATCCCTCAAGACTCCCATTGCCAGCAATGGCGAGTAGCTAATCCCGAGTAGGACGGACAGGGGTAACAGACAAGACAGGACAGTACATGAGACAAGACAAAAACCAGGCAAGCATAAAATATAAACGTAACCGGAACAGACTGTGAAATGACTTTAAACAAAGGGCCTTCATGCCTAGGTCGAATGTAACCTTTATAACTATCCGATTTCCAATGTCCTAGGGCCTTAATTTCTGATGCCGAGAAACCCGCAGCTGCCGCCGAAGTTGCGGCTCCGATCAGAAACGAGTGTGTACCAAAATCTTGAGGCGGGAGGCCTAAAACTGATACACACCTCTTCAAAAACCAACCAAACTGGTATTTGGTAAGCGGAGTCCTGTCCATATGCATGAGTCATGAACCAGGAACATCCGGCCGCAATAACTCATACCGCATAGCTAGTGCCACGGGGCAGATCTGTTCGTCCCTAGATGGACCCAACGAGATCCACCTACCCCTACCAGTCTGGTCGGTCTTCGACTGCCGAATCCTACAGAGAACAGACCTCTCACTGACCAGGATATCCGAGAGGAGCATGGCGGCATCAACCCATTTGGATGATGCCACCAGCTCCGATACCCTCAAGGTGCCGTGAAAAGCCTCCGAAAACACCACTTGAATCAGGACCGCCTCATACGCAGTAAGAGCCACTCCGAGAACCGCCCCTAATACTGCCGGAAGCAGATGAGCGTCCACAGGTCTCCTACGGTCAGCTACTGGCCGGGAGACCCGTGCCAAACCCTTTAAAGCCTTCACTATCAGAAAACTTTTAGTAAAGTCAGGTTGGCCCTTCAATTTACAATAAAATGCAATGCCCCCCAAAGAGCGCGCAACAGAAGCCCTGGATCTGCCAGCCAAACGGAGACTCCAAATAAAAGAAAGCATCGAACGATGCTGACTCTTACCTGCCTGTTTGCTGCTACGGGAATAATCTTCCCATTCATTCCATGCCTGCCGATATGCTCGCAACGTGGAGGGGGCTAAAGACTGTTCTGCTTAGCCCTCCATGCCGGCTCGATCACCTGCCAAACATAAGAGGGGCAAAGCACAACGTCAGCACCAGGGGCCACAGATCGGGACCTAGCCCACTGGAAATGTGATAACGCATCGTCTATCTCATTCTCCACCCCAGGAATGTGTCTTGCCTTAAACATGATGTTACAGCGCAAACATGTGAGCACAGCTGCGCTAGCAAGCGCAAAACCAGCAGGGAAGCCGCATGTTGCTGATTGTATCGCATGGACCATGCCCAGGTTGTCACACCTGATAATGATGCTGCGATTGCGTAACCATTCCCCCCAGATTTCCAAGGAAACCATTATGGGAAAGAGTTTGAGAAGGAGTAAGTCCTTAGTCAAACCCTTTCCCACCCATTCTTCCAGCCAACGGCCAACGCACCAGGAGCCATCAAGGTAACATTCGAACCCCGTGGTGCCTGCTGCGTCGGTGAACAGCTGCAGCTGCAAATTGTCAGCGGCTGGAGACATCCACAACCGAACGCCATTAAAATCCCGAAGAAACGAGACCCAGACAGAGAGGTCCTGCTTAATCTCTGAGGATAAACATAGCAAATGTCTCGGTTAGTGACACCAGCCGTGGCCCTTTCCAATTTACGTGAAAAAGCTCTGCCCATTGGAATTACTTTACAGGCCCAGGAGGGATTGCGCCTGCCGCAGGGTAATTCTACTGGAAGCCGTGCATTCCGCTATGGCATTACTTGACAGGCTTATCGAGAGGAATGCGACAAGAACCCACCGAGGTACAGATCTCGATACCCAGGAATGACAAGGGGAAGGGCCCTCCGTTTTGTCCACAGCAACGGGAACTCCAAATGAAAAAACAGCGCTCGTAAAGAAAACAAAAGATAACTGCATCTGCCTGAACCGGAAGGGCCGACACACAGAAAGTCATCGAGATAGTGGGCTATTCCATGACTACCGCAAAAATTAAATAAATAAATTCCGCGCACCAGTGTAGGAAGGTGCTAAAATGCTCGAAAAACGCACAGGACACAGAACACCCCATAGGCAAGCATTTGTCTATGCAATATCCGTTGTCCAAGCTAAAAACCCATAAACTGGAATGACTCTGGGTGCAAAGGAAGTAGACGAAAAGCTGACTCAACATCTATCTTAGCCATCAGTGCGCCCGGACCATAACACCTAATGACGTCCAAAGCATCGTCAAAAGACTGGTACACCACCGAGGAAACCTCAACTGGTATGGCATAATTTACTGACGAGCCTGGCGGATAAGACAGATGTTGCATGAGCCCTTATTTTCCTGGAATTTTCTTGGGAACCACTCCCACCGGGGAATTCACAAGATCCCTAATGGGGGTTCTGCATAAGGCCCAGCAATGCGCCTGCGCTAACCTCGCCAGCCACTTTTTCCCTAAGAATGTGAGGCAATTCAAAGGCAGACTTCAAATTTCTAGGCGGATATGTGTCGACATCCCTGCAAATAGGTAAACGAAAACCAAAACTGAAGCCTTTTAACGAAAATTCTGCGTCCTGCAGAACCGGGTACCAACTCAACCATTTTGCTATCGCTGTGACACGGACAGGGGATGGAACTTTACTTAGCACTTGTGCCTTTTGCTGGCTGTGCAGGCTGCTGCTGGGCACCCCCCTTGAAACACTTGGCAACTGGGTGATTGCCACCACATTGCAAGCAGAGGTGACGAAAACAACATTTTAATGTGGAATTATTAAAGGCGAAGCATTTTCCCCAGACGCCTGCTGTTAGCCCTGACGAACTGAACTAGCTGCTTTGCACGCGTTGTACCCCTCATAGGCAGGACGCGAAGGCTGCGTGACCTCCAGCAATGTATATTTGTCGAAGTAGGAGCATAGCTGAGAATGGAGCTTCCCGGTGATAGCTGCTTGGGGCAGTGATTGCAATAATAAGCTGTGCACCCTGTAGAAATTCACTGTAGCACATGTATTCTGTCTATTTTGTAAGTTAAATGCTCAGAATACAGTATATAATACAATCTCCTCTATTGGCTGATAATAATGATTCAAAGGAGATAAAAGCTAGATCTTAGGTGCTATAGATAAATAAAGCAGAGTCAAAGCCATTACCCCTTACTGTCATATAACGCATCACTAAAGCATTCTATTCCCCCAATGATACCTCAATGCCCAGCATAATACTGACACTGTTTGCTGCAACTGTTTTCTACCATTAAGAGGGCATAATCAGCACTTAGACCATCTATAAAATACATCATACGAATGTACTGAATGATATAATTCTGGCATATACAGGAAAAGCAAACACAGTAAGTAATTATATGTAGAAGTAGGGCCATCCTGTCTGAGCTGAATCTTTTTATTTCATGTGCCGGCTCCTTTACAGATCATATGAGCAAGTTGGGGAATCTGGGAGAGGGCAGAAAAAGAAACCATGCTCTGTCCTGGACACAGATGCACAGATTGGTCCCCCTATGTACTGGATGGTGTATTATCCAGTATTAATAATTGATCCAATAGGTGATCCATATCAGTGCACCCCGTACAGTGCATGTTTTCCAGATCTAGTTGGTGCACAACAATATTCATTACTGGCTTTTTAACTTTTTCTACTGGCTGACACATTTAAAAGATCAACAGGGACTGTAGTGCTAGTTATTTCATTTGTGACACTGAGGGGATCCTAAAAAACATGCAACTTTAGTATTATATGCTATTTCTATTGTAGTCATCATGGTGTGGGCTGAGGGGGGGTTCAGGTAAGGCACTCATAAACCCCTCCTGCATTTGCCTACGGTGCTGGCCATTGCAGCCACAAAGATAATATTGACCAGGGGCATTAAGGACTAAAGGGAAGCACCCCTCCCCCGCACTGGCACACCTTCCACAAAGCTGCTGCAGCCTGAGGGGGGATAGAACTATCAATAGGGGAACCACACCTGCAGCTCCTAATAACATGGGGACACTGTGGAGCCAGGGACCAGGGTCTGGGGAGGCTCATTACTAGGCAGGACATAGCTACACCCACCCCCAGCAGAACAAGAAATCAGAAAAGACACTGATTGAGGACAGAAAGGAAAAGTAAAAACAATGATATGAAGTAAATGAAAAGAGACTAAATACAATAAGGAAAAGGAGGAGAGAAGAAGAGAAGAAGGAGAAGCACTAAGAGAGTTTTATTAAGGAAAATGACAACTGACAAAATGCACTTCCCTGTCCTGGAGGAATCTGGAACAAAGAGGCTTTGGCCCACACTTTTATCCCACTATATAATGTTCCTGTTACAAACCCGCCCCTGCTTGCCATAGGCTAACTCCCACAAGTAATTTGCATACATGCCTGCCCCCATCCTAGAGGTTTAAAACACCTCTTTTCTTATGCAATCTTTCGGTTTCTCTTCTCACTTAAAGTAAAATTGCAATGCACTCCACAGCACCTGGCCGCTTCCTTAGGCAGTGTTGAAGGAATCTGAAAAATTATAGTTAAAAGGATTTTAACTAAACGTGAGCAGAACGGGTTTTGTGAAAACCGAACACACCCGAACTTAGGGGATCTGAGTGAATCCAAGTTCCGGCTTAGGTCTTCCTGTCAAGTTCAGATCCCAGAAACATTGTCCCAAAGTTGAATCTTGTGTGTTTTGGATCGTGACCAGGTGCATTTCACACAGGAGAGTGGAGGGAGAGGGTGCGGGACTGTGAGCTGTGTATTTTAAACACCGTTAGGGCAGAAAGAGTTGTAGTTGTGGATTAGGTAGATGCAGTGGGTGTGGGAATGGTGACTGCAGACATCGTTGTCAGTGTATGTGTGTTTGTCACACACACTGTGCACTCGCAAACTGCAAACAGAGAGGCTGTGTGTGATGCTGCAAAAAATAAAATAGGTTCTTGATTGTTTGTTAAAATTAAACTGCACTTTTTTTTCTCAAGGAAATCTATCACTGCATTATATTGTTTGTCACTTGTGTATGAGGACGGGGACAGTGCTGATTTCAAAATTATCTCTCCAAAAATACTCTGCTGTGTCTGAGCTGCACCCCAAGAAGCCTTCTTTGTTTGGAGTTTTTGGTGTTAAAAAGAAAAATAATTGCAAACAAATACATATTTTTCCTAATTCAATTTAATTCAATTTAAAAATATTCAAGAAGTGTGTGTTGAGATGTAGCATTTACTAATTACTGTATATTCTAACTGTGCAGTGGTATCCCCCATCATCTGCACCCCAAAACAATTCTCACAAAATAGCATACTTGCCTACACTCCTGTAACAGACTGGAGGTTCCGGAAAATTGTGTGGCAGTCCCAGCCTCCCGGGAAAAGTAGGCAAGTCTCCTTGCCAGCTACCTACCATCAGATTCTGCTTACCTGCAGAATGTCAATGGTCTGAATACCAGCGCTGAAATCCCGACAGGTCGGGATCCCGGCACCAGTATCCCGATTGCCGGCATCTCAAAGATAAGTATCGCGGTGTTAGGGGGAGGTTAGGGTTAAGGTGCGGTGTTAGGGTTAGGCACTATGGGGGGTAAGGGTTAGGCACCGGGGAGGGGGTGTTAGGTTTAGGGTGCAGGGAGGGGGAGATCAGGCTTAGCACTAGGGGGGAGGTTAGGGCTAGGCACAAGGGAGGGTTAGGGTAGGGGTTAGAAAAACACTTACCTGTCTTCCCTATGGGTATCAGGATTCTGGCTGTTGGGATGCCGCTGTCACAGACTCCCATGGTAACTGCAGCCCTGCGGGGGTCAGGTGACACACTGTGGGGATAGCCAGGGGAGATCGGGGGAGGGGAGCAAGTAGGAAAGAGTGCATGGATGGGGAGGCTGGACTCCTCTGGCCTCTCTCCTGTCTCTTTGCAGCCTGTCTTCAAGCTGCGCATGTGCAGCTTCAAGACATACTGCGAAGAGTGAGGCAACATTAAAACATACCCTTTTCTACTTCAGGGTCCATAGGGTATCCACAGGATACCTTGGGGGTATAGGTGTGACGTCAGTCGCTGGGCACCATAGAGTTAAGCTTTTCAGCCTCCCAGGATGCACTAGGGTCCCCCTCCTATACCCCCCCCCGAGCCAAGGCACCTCAGTTTAGTTTGGTGCCCGGCCGGAGTCGGGTGCACCTGTCGGAGTGGGGGCTAGAAGAGCCCCTGAAGCTTTCTTCAGTGCAGCTGTGGCTGCACATCTGGATGTACAGCATGGACAGTCAGTCCTGACGTCCATGCTGTCTTCCCTACACCCCCGCCGGTACCAGAACGCCGGTACCGATCCGGGGATGCTGGTGAGCATCTGGGGTCACAGCTTGCGGTGACCCCAGATGTTCCGGACCATGGCCGGATCCAAGGGGGACAAAGGTAAGCAGCGGGGTCCCGCGGTGGGTCCCCGCTGGTCACATGGCCCTAAGTCCCCAGGCAGGGGGCTCCCTGGGGACTGGCTGCAGCGTGGAGCCAGGCGACCAACCTGCGCTTTCCACTACCCCCTGGGACAGCGGACCGCAGCAGAGCGGTAGCACTGCGGCGTCCCAGGGGTTAAATGCATGCCAGGGGAGCGCGCCTTCCCTGTCTCACAGCCGGCGCCTCCCCCGCTGCACACAGCCCTCTCTGCATGCTGCCGACTGGTTCTGTGGCAGCGCTCCTCCCCCAGATCCAGCCTCCTCTCTGCTCCTCGGCGGCCATCTTCTCCAGAACGCATGGTGAACGCAGCTCGAAGCGCTGGACGGAAGCATCGTGGTCTGGGTCCCCCCGCATACCTCTCCTCCGCTGTGGTCAGGTCTGTGTATGCAGCGCTGTGTCCTACCAGGCCCTGTGTCTGCGTAGTTGAGTGATCAGCGCTGTTAGTGCAGGAATTGATTTTCTTTGCATTGTATGTGACTGTGCTAGCGCTGCTGCCTGTAACTTTTCTCTAAACTGTCAGCTTTATTACTGTCCCTGTTCTTTCTGCTAAGCCCTTGCGGTGCGGTGCTGCAGGGTGGTCTCTCGCCTATTTAAGTTATAATTGGTGAGAGAGGTCACATACGTGGTGCCATCATGTCCGAAAGTGATTTTCCCCTCCGGCTACAGTGTACTACGTGTAAAGTACCGTTAGCGGAGGGGGAGGGTAGTGCGGAGGGCCTTTGCCGGCAGTGTTTGTCCATGGCGCGGCCTCTTACGGTTACAGCACCGGTACAGGAGCCGCCCTGGGCTTGTTTCGCTCAGGCGCTTACAGCCTTAGTGGGCCAGTTAGCTCCGCAGCCCGCGTTTACACCGATGGGTTTATCCCAGCAGTCAGTGGTGTCATCACCCATGCAGGGTTTCCCACGACAATTGGTGGTACCCCACAGTCTCCCTATTTCCCCGCTCCCGGTTTCTCAGGAGCCAGCGTGGGTTAACTCCCTGACGAGTTCTGTACAGCACTTGTCGGATGTGTTGCAAGGGGAGTCTGTGATGCGGCCGCATAAACGGCCGGTGGCGTCTCTGTCGGCTCCTTATGAGGATGACGAGGGGACGTCTGATGATGGGGAGATTCTGGATCCTTACGATCAGGAACCTCTCCATACTAAGGACGCTGATGCTAAGTCCAAAGTATATATTCTTGGACTTATTCGGGCGGTCCGCACAGCCTTGGTGATTGAGGACGAAGTTCCCCCAGCGGCTAAATCTAAGTATGCCTTTTTCAAAGATGTGAAGGGCGATGCCACAGTCTTTCCTCTTTCGGGTCAGTTGGTGGACCATTTAGAGGAGGCGTGGAAACAGCCTGGCAAAAGATACCAGCCGCAGGGACGACCAGCGGTGGCTTATCTGTTCGTGGATAATTATTTTGCAAAGTGGGAATCCCCTCCACAGGTGGATTCTCACGTGACCCGTCTTGTCCGTAGTGCCACATTGCCGATGCCATCTATGTCCTCCCTTAAGGATGCTACGGACCGCAAGGTGGAGATCTGCCTGAAGTCCGCTTATTCCCTTGTGGGGGGGGCAGCACAGCCGGCTATGGCCATTTGCTGGGTTGCCAGAGCGATGGAGCGCTGGGCGGATTCATTAGAGGCTTCTTTTGATTCCGACTGTCCGGCCGAACAGGCGGAGTTGATTGGTAATCTCCGTGATTCGGCCACTTATATCAACGAGGTGGCCCTAGACATTAGTACTCTGGTGTCTAGAATTTCTTCAGCAGCGGTGGCTGCTCGTCGCACCTTGTGGCTGCGATCCTGGAAGGCGGACGCAGATTCCAAAAAGGGTCTGGAGGCGTTGCCGTTTACCGGAGAAGTTCTCTTCGGTCCGGATCTGGATAAGATTGTGGCCACGCTGGCGGCAGCCAAATCGGCTTGTCTCCCGTTGGCCGCTGCTCCTTCTGGCTCTGGACCATCGTCCTTTCGGTCATCTAGGGCCCAGGGCAGGCCCAAACCACAGCCCTAAGAAATCGGCCAAGCCACGGAAGCAGGCATGGAGTACCAGACGTCCGGCCCCCAAGCCAGATGACAAGCCTGCGGCCTGACGGTCCGGGCCTCCCTTTGGGGGATCCCAGGGTGGGAGGCCGGCTGCTACAGTTCGCCCAGTGTTGGTCGGCCACTACGACAGACACTTGGGTTCTGGAGGTGGTTTCCCACGGATACGCCCTCTCCTTCCGGCACAGACCCCCGGCTCGATTCTTCACCACGGGTCTACCATCAGACTGGAACAAGGCTACGGAGCTGCGGAAGGTATTGCACACTATGCTCCAGGCTGGAGTTATAGTGCCTGTTCCATTCTCCCAGAGGGGCCAGGGTTTCTATTCAAATCTATTTTTGGTACAGAAACCCAATGGGTCGTATCGTCCGATTCTCAACCTCAAAGCACTCAACAAGTCTTTGCGGGTTCCGAAGTTTCGGATGGAGACCCTACGGTCCATCATTCTGGCGCTGGAACCTGGGGACTACATGGTGTCATTGGACATACAGGACGCTTACCTGCATGTCCCTAGTCTTTTGCGCCATCAACAGTTCCTCAGGTTTGCAATCCGCAGCGACCACTTCCAGTTTCGGGCGTTACCTTTTGGCCTGGCGACAGCACCACGTGTTTTCACCAAGGTGATGGCAGTCATGGCGGCTTCTCTGCGGCTGCAGGGAGTCCGCATGTTGCCGTACTTGGACGACCTGTTATTGGTGGCAGGATCTCCAGAGCTCCTGTTACGCCACTAGGACCTGACCATTGCACTGCTGCAATGGCACGGCTGGCTAATCAACTGGCAGAAGTCCACTCTAATCCCGTCTCGGAGGATTCTGCATCTTGGAGCCTTATTGGACTCGGGACAGCAAAGGATCTTCGTGACGGAGGACAAGATCTCTGCTTTACAGTCAAGGGTGCGCAGTTGTCTGCACAGCCGCCGGGTGTCCCTACACTCGGCGATGAGGTTACTGGGCTCCATGGTGTCGGTGTTCGACATGGTGGAATACGCCCAGTTTCACTCCAGACCTCTGCAGCACCTGATCCTGTCCAAGTGGAACGGGCTGCCTCAGTCTCTGAAGTCCCAGACGATTGTGATCACCCCGTAGGTTCGCCTGTCCCTTGCGTGGTGGTTACAGACAACCCACCTCAACAAGGGACGTCCGTTCTGGGTTCCAAATTGGGTCCTGTTGACAACGGATGCCAGTCTTCGGGGCTGGGGAGCAGTTTCGGGTCCACACTTGTTCCAGGGCAGGTGGACGCCGACAGAAGCGGAGCTTCCAATAAATATCTTGGAACTCCGTGCGGTCTTCAATGCTCTCCAGCAGGCACATCGGTTTCTCCAGGGTCACCCGGTGCAGGTCCAGTCGGGCAACGCTACCACTGTGGCCTACATAAACAGGCAAGGAGGAACTCGTAGTCGGGCGGCTCTCGTAGAGGTCTCTCGGATCCTGGTTTGGGCGGAGCGCAATCTTCCGGCCATATCAGCGGTCTTCATCCCGGGAGTGCTAAATTGGGAGGCGGACTTTCTAAGTCGCCAGGACGTTCATCCGGGGGAATGGTCCCTGCACCCGGACGTTTTTCAACTGCTGGTGGACAGGTAGGGTCTTCCAGAGATCGACCTCATGGCGTCCCGGCACAACAACAAGTTGCCGGTGTACGGGTCTCGCACAAGAGACGAAGGGGCGTCTCTGGTGGATGCTCTGTCCGTCCGGTGGACGTTCCGGTTCGCATATCTGTTCCCTCCGGTCTCCCTTCTTCCACGGGTAATCCGGAAATTCAAACAGGAAGGAGGGACGCTCCTGTTGATAGCTCCCGCGTGGCCCAGACGGCACTGGTTCTCAGACCTTCAGGGTCTGTCCATGGACAGTCCTCTGCGGTTGCCGCTATGACCGGACCTTCTGTCTCAGGGTCCTTGTCTTCACCCGGACCTGACTTGGCTGTCTTTGACGGCGTGGCTGTTGAGACGGCCATGCTGAGGTCCCGGGGGTTTTCCAGCTCTGTGGTGCTTACCATGTTGCGAGCTCGGAAACCTTCTTCCGCGAGGATATACTATCGCGTGTGGCATACGTTCTTCCAGTGGTGTCGACCGAGAGGTTATGCACCGTGGGAGTTTCGTCTGTCTGGGATTCTCGCCTTCCTGCAAGCGGGACTAGATCATGGGCTTCGCCTTGCTTCTTTGAAGGTACAGGTTTCGGCCCTATCTGTCTGGTTTCACCGTAGGATTGCTACAATCCCGGATGTGCGCACCTTTATGCAAGGTGTTCTCTGCATTCAGCCGCCCTTTGTTCCACCTGTGGCGCCTTGGGATTTGGCTGTGGTCCTGAGGGCTCTCCAAGGACCGCCGTTTGAACCACTGGGCTCAGTGGATCTTAAATGGCTAACAGCTAAGACTGTTTTCCTTCTGGCTATTGCTTCGGCCAGACGTGTTTCTGAGTTAGAGGCTCTTTCTTGTAGACCCCCTTTCTTGGTTTTTCATGGGAACAGGGCAGTGCTCCGCACTCGGCCCGAGTTTCTTCCCAAAGTTGTTTCCCAGTTTCATGTTAACGAGGAAATTGTTGTTCCGGCCTTTAACTCACCGGGTCTTTCCGTGGGTGAGGCCTCTTTGGATGTTGTGCGGGCCTTAAGGACTTATGTTGACCGGACTTCTTCGTTTAGGAAGTCGGACGCTTTGTTTGTCCTCTATGGCTTCCGTAAAAAGGGTTGGCCTGCTTCAAAGCAAACTTTGGCAGCCTGGATCCGTATGGCTATTTCTGAAGCTTATCTTCATGAAGGCCTACCGGTTCCTCCTTCTCTGAAGGCTCATTCCACTAGGTCTGTGGGTCCTTCGTGGGCAGCTCGACGTGGTGCCTCGGCAGTTCAGATCTGCAAGGCTGCTACGTGGTCCTCTGTCCATACCTTCGTGAGGTATTACAGGTTTGACACCTTCGCCTCTCAGGATGCTTCCTTCGGGCGGCGGATTCTCCTTTCTGCACAGGAGCATCCCCACCCTTAAAGGATACTGCTTTGGGACATCCCCAAGGTATCCTGTGGATACCCTATTGACCCTGAAGTAGAAAATATGAGATATGGTAAGAACTTACCCTTGTTATCTCTATTTCTACGAAGTCCATAGGGTTCCACAGGACTCCCGCCCTGTCGCACCTGTGCTGCAGATGGGCTTTGCTCTGGTCACCGGTTTTCCGTCTCCCTCTGGTGAGAATGTGATTCTTGTATGTGTCCAGATCTTTTTTTTTCTCTCTCTTCCTTCTCCTCCTCCGGCCTATGGCTTGATAACTAACTGAGGTGCCTTGGCTCGGGGGCGGGGTATAGGAGGGGGACCCTAGTGCATCCTGGGAGGCTGAAAAGCTTAACTCTATGGTGCCCAGCGACTGACGTCACACCTATACCCCCAAGGTATCCTGTGGAACCCTATGGACTTCGTAGAAATAGAGATAACAAGGGTAAGTTCTTACCATATCTCATATTATTCCGAAAAGCTGTCTCCGCAAAAGGAACAGCTTTTCGGAAGTGATAATTAAGTATAGGAGCATACATTTCACTCGCAAACACAGAAAAAAGAAGATTTTTTTATTTTTGTTGGAGCGCACTTTGGGGGTTACACCACCCTTTAACAGACAGACGCACGCTTGGCGCTGCTTTGAGGATGCACGTACAGTGCACACAATTCACAAACACAGAAGAAAATGTTTTTTTTTGTTGGAGTGCACTTTGGGGGTTACACCACCCTTTAACAGACAGATGCACGCTTGTCGCTGCTGCTTTGAGGATACACGTACAATGCACACAATTCACAAACACATATATTTTGTTTGGAGTGCACTTACAGCACCCTTTAACGGTCAAGCCAGCCGGCCCTTTACTTATGACACAGGCGCACGCTTGGCGTTTACTTATGACACAGGCGCACGCTTGGCGTTAAGTGCGGCTACTGTGCACACAATTCACAAACACAAAAAGAAAATGTTTTTATTTTTTTTGGAGTGCACTTTGGGGGTTACAGCACCCTGTAACAGACAAGCCAGCCAGCCCTTGATTTATGACACAGGCGCACGCTTGGCACTACTTTGTTGGTGCACGTGCGGCTACTGCGCACACAATTCACAAACACAGAGAAAAAAAAATGTTTTTTTGGAGTGCACTTTGGGGGAGCAACCCTGATTCACAGATCACCCCCTGGACAACACTACAGCACCCCTCTAGGACTACAGCCTTTATGGGACACTGCACAACACAGTCCAGCCAGCCCCTATAGACTTTGGAGTGGACACAGCCCCTATGGACAACTGACTGCACAACAGAGCCCAGCCAGCCCCTATGACAGCAGCACAACACAGCCCAGCCAGCCCCTATGGACAACAGCAGAACAACACAGCCCAGTCAGCCCCTATGGACTGAGTGGATATAGCCCCTATGGACAACAGCAGCACAACACAGCCCAGCCAGCCCTAGCTCCCACCCTCCCTCTTCACTGTCCACAGCCGGAGTGAGAAATGGCGCCGACGCGGGGACCTTTAATAGAATCCAAAACCCACGAGATCCGGAAGGTGGGATGATGACGTTTTGCCTCGATTTCAGATCCGAGTCAGGCGGGAAAAGTCGAGCCTGACTCGGATACGGATCAGGGGGGCTAAGGGGGGGTTCGGATTTCAGAAATCCGAACCCGCTCATCCCTAGCCTGAATAGAAATCCATCACCCCCTGGCCAGTTAATCTGTCTTAAACCTGTGTATTTAGCATAAGATCAATACTGGCTTAAATAACCACATTATTTAACATTAAACCTGATAGCGCAGAAATCTTATTAGCAGCAACTAGCTTGTCCATTCTATAAGCCCTAAAGTAAGCTAAGGAAAAGGCTAAACTAAAAGGGGTGGCACTTAGCACTTGCCCAAAGCAGCTCCCTTTATTGTCCTAATCAAATCCTGTTTTAGAGCCGGCTTGATGGGCCTCCGTGTAATGCCTGTGTGAGGACGCTCCCTTGCCCAACTTGTTAACGCCTTGGTTAGTATGACTTATTTGGCCAGATCCGCCAAAGACGCAACTTGGGAAAAATTAGAGATACCAGATAACGCCAAAGACAAACCGCTTTGGAATGACCCCCATCATGGCAGCTCCAGACAAACTCTGCTAAGCAATCATCAACCATCCTATCTCACCCACTCTTTGAAGCTAAGACCCTGCCCATCGTACAAAACTGCTGTGTAGGTCTAGGCGCCAATGACTTCAGTATGAGGCCCTTGTTGCCGGTCCCTTGAACTGCCGGGCATGGAAGAGAAAGGTTAAATCAAGTAAACTAGCGGGGCATGAGCAAATTAAACCTGTCCAACTGGAAACGATTTTAGGCGTCATCCATCCTGTGTGTACCAACTGAAACATGCCGTGCCCTAAACTCAATATTCCTAACTCACCTAGCAGTGTCAAATGCATCAACAACCGTTAGGCCGGATCTAAGTCCATCCCTGTCCCTAACCCCACAAGTATATGGCCCAGGCCCCGTGCACCACTCCCTTACAAATTGCACCAAAACTTAAGGAACTGGACACATCTGTAAACAGTTGAAGTTCTAAATTGGCTACGGGTGCCGGAAGCCATATCTGTACGCCATTGAATTCGGGCATAACAAACCAACCAAATGCGCAGAACCTAACTCAGCTCCAAAGAGATGCAGAATGAGGCGATGAGGCTTCCTAACACCCGCTGTGGCTCTCCAAAGCCATCTACTGAAGACCCAACCCCTAAGTATGCTCTAAACACGAACCCAAATGTGATTGCAATTGTATTAGCAAAACCCTCTTTGCCGAAACAAATGCTTCTAGCAGCTCCCCCCAAAATGCCACGCCTTCTCCATAGGTAAGCAGCATGACCCTAAAAAGGTATCGATTTCTATACTCAAGTAAGATATGTGCATAACTAGACCCTCCATCTTGCAACGAACCTCCAGGGCACTCATAACGACGAACAAGGTCTGCAAAGTAAAAAGTAAATCCTCGCAAACTCAGGCATCTACTTGCCCCCCTAACAGAAAATCATCCAGGTAGTGGGACACACCAGAATGTCCTACACCCGCCTGGATGCACCACTACAAAAAGTAACTAAAAGCACTCAAACAAGTACACAAAATGAAACAGCCCATCGCAGATATCCGTCTTGGTAATAGAGCCCTGCTATTTGAAATCCCACATATCTAATGGACTTGGGGCAAATGGGCAGCAGCCGGAAAGTGGATTTGATATCCGCCTTAGCTAGTAGAGCCCTCCCCCCCGAAACCTTGTACTATCTCCAGGGCATGTTTGACAGATTGGTAAACGACATGACAAGCTGACGGATATAATGCGTAGGTGTCCAACTAAACCTTCCTAAGAGGGGGGGAGCAAAAGAGGCCACACATGTGCCCCAAGTTGTCTTCCGCCTCCACTTTACACCTAAAAACTTCTGGATGGTCACTCGCCAATTTCAGAACCCTCCTAGAACCTCGGATATCGCCCGTGTCAAAGGTAAATGCAAACCCAGGCCAAAACCTTGCCACAAAAAAGGCTGCTTCCTCCCGAAGGGGATAACGACCCAACCAGCTCCTCAAAACCCCCAAATCACTCAGCAACGGCACTTCACTGAACATCTCCATGCTGCTCATTGCATTATTCTCCTCGACCTGCTCTTGCGCCGCAGACCCACCTGCACTCTTTGGCTGTGTGACCGCTCCTGCAGAGCATGCAGATATGCCTGTATCCACAGTCTGCCCCATATGACACTGTGTGTTATTACACGCGTAGCAATACCCGCGACTGATGCCCGCAGATCCAGGGTGGGTCCGAAAGGGCTGCTTCAGACCAGCCGAGGAATCCACAGATGGCGTAGGCAGTTGATCGACTGCAAGCCAAACCTTGACGTGTTTGAGACCTAATTGAAACACTGCCTACCTCCCCGTGGGGGGTTTAGCAGAGCTTGCATCAGGGAGTGAAAGAACACTCAACTTGAAAAAGGCATTGAAGAGTGTCGCTTCACCCATTGTATGCAGTATCCCATCCATTCTATATGCTAACCATTTGCCCTTACTGATCCGGGTCCATCTTCTGCACAGCAATAGGAATCTGCATAATATTACCATCTGATGGTATGGGCTTACTGCTGCATTTTTTATATGTTTTTATTTAAAATAAATATCTGCCTTTCATGGTACTGGATGACGGTCTTTTCTTTTACCTTGTCCTATCACAACTTGAAAGTCCCCACATTCCGTTAAAGACCACAGGTCGAACTTTCTGAAAATAAAGATACCTTTATATGTCCATACATTGCCCTTACAAGTAAGCATACATGTAAGTAACTCCACACGAGACATCATCATTCACATCTGGGTGATTCTTATGGGAGTTGGGACCATACTAAGCCGGGATAATAAGATCTTCATAAACCACCATATTCTCCTCATATTCACATCCCCAGTGGCTACATCATACAGTGACGTTATTACACTATATTGTGTTTCCATTTCTTCTTATTTATACTGGAGAATTACCTATACCGGAGGACATGGGACAATTCCCTTGATGGAATTTTGTTGACTTGTTGGAACAATCCAGAGCACAAGTGAGGTTGAATTGTTTTGTTATTTGCTATTAGGGACGCCCACCTTATCTTACACATATCCGTAATGTTTAGCAAGATTACGAAACCATCGATACATCGAGTACCATCGCAGCCTCACACACACTAGCATAAGCTCTGACCTTACTCAGGAATTGCTAACCTCATCGCACGCAGTGAGTACACAAGCTGCATACGGCATTGCAGTGGATAATTTATGCACACCCCTGTAATGGCATTCAAACGCATTGACACACCAGCGTTTCGCTGACCACCCCCCCATCACCACCCCCAAATGATACTTCCTGTCAATCTCTCTGCAATGGGTCTGCGTAGTCACTGTGATCGCAGTCCTGATTGCAATGGCTGGTTTGTGCACACGCAGATGCATATGCATGCCCAGTACACAACAATCAGCCAATTGCTTGCGTATTAGCAACTGTGATCCAAGCTGAATCATTCCCAGTGTGTGAACCTTTTGGACATACCAGTGGCAACCAATAAGTGATCTAGACCACCTCAAAGGAAATCCTAAGGAATTAATATGGCTCTCCAGGGAGGTGGACTTAACAGTTGGTCCAGTGGGTGTAATGTAAGAACACAGTAAAAAAATATAACTTGTAAATAGACCCCCTCATTAGCAGCGTGTTTGGCAGAAACATACACATATCAGTGTGATCTGTGTATATTTCTGCCTGTAATTATAAAAAGAAAGAGTTAATTTAAGAAAAAAATTACGTGGGCCCCCCCCCCACCAAGCATAATCAGCCAGATGTGTAGGGTTCCCCCATATTTTATGAACCAGCACTGTGAGCCAGTCCTGGTTTTAAAAATAGGGGGAAAAAATGGCGTGGGGGTCCCTTATTTTTAAAACCAGCACTGGACTCAAACTAGCCGAGGTGTAATGCCACAGCCAGGGGGCCCATTCATCGGGTCACCCTGGCCAAAGCATTAACACCCCAAGCTAGTCAGCCCAGGCCAGAATCTCAGGGGAGATGGGACCCCCAATAAAGGGGTCCCTCCTATCCTAAGCACCCCAGGCCTAGGCTGAAGCCCAGGGCTCTGCCCTGCACACCTGGCCAGTGGGTGCAGGGGTAATAAAGTGTTAAATTGAAAAAAAATATTGTATTTTACAGTGGAACTACAGGTGCCAGCATGCCTGCCCTTTGGCACTTGTGGAACTACAAGTGCCAGCAGGCGGCCAGCACCCGTACCTCCACATTAGATAGTAATTTATTACCCACATACCTCACTCATACATACTTACCAGATATTTCTGTCCCCTTGTCCCCGTAGAATCCTATACTCACCTCCATCCTTGCGCTGGTGTCCGTAGCATCCAGGGGGGTCTTTGAAAAATAAGAAAATTAATTACGCAAAACCTGACGGACAAGTATGGGTATGTGTGTTGCCACACATACCGATACTTCACAAATGCCAGCTGACGGGACATCACGCGAATTCCCACGTCCCGCCAGCCAGTCAGAGGCTGCTTCACATATAGCGGCCGCTCATTGGCTATAACCCACGTTTGATTGACTAACAGCCCGTGAGAAATTTCAGATGACTTCTGTCATTTCACGAGGTGTAAGTATATGTAATAGCACATCTGTTCATCTTGGTTCGGGTAAATCGATTTTTGTTTTAACAAGATCATGGACACTACGGAGAGCAGCGCCAGGATGTAGGTGTGTATAGGATCTTTTTTACAGGGCCATGCACACGGATTTCTACTTGGGACAAGTGGACCAACCGGCTGGTACAGGTAAGTATGTGTGATTGATATATGTGTGTATTAAACTTGTACTGTCTAAGGTGTGTGTGTTTTGTCTTTATTTAACTATTTATTTTACAGTGGGGGTATGGGTGCGGCTGCCTGCTGGCACTTGTAGATCCACAAGTGCCAAAGGGAAGGCATGCTGGCACCTGTAGTTCCAAGAGCCCCGGGATTCAGACCAAGCCTGGGGTTTTGGGAGAAGGGGGACCCCTTTTTTAGGGGTCCCCACTTCCCCTGAGATCCCCAGCTTGGCTTGGGGTGATATTGCTTTGGCCCTGGAGACCTGGTAATAGGGCCTTTGGGCTGTGGCATTACATCCTGGTCGTTTTGGGTCCGGTACTAGTTTAAAATATAGGGGTACCTCTACACAATTTTCCCCCTTATATTTAAAACCAGGACTGGCCCAGCAGCCTGGTGCTGGTACCTAAATTACGGTGGAACCCTACTCGTTTTGTTCCCCGTAATTTTAGGTGCCAGGACAGACTGACAAGTCCGGGGCTAGTTAGGCTTTTGGGGGGAATCCTACGTCAATTTTTTAAATAAAATGTAACCCTTTTTTTTCTATTTACATGCAGAAACATACAGGGATCACCATGATCTGTGTATGTTTCTGGCAAACTCATAGATCACAGACAGTCAAATTTAGTGGTGAATTGAAGAGAGTTTGCTAACTCTCCAGTATTTTCCCGTAGCAAAGGAGATCTCTCTCCTGAGTTTTACATTAGTACATTTGCGAGTAGAAAAAAATGCCCAAACTCTCCAGAGATTGCTGACTCGACCAGACTCGATTCTTAGTAAATTTAGTTTAAACACAATGGGGCTGTCTTTTGCCAGTCGCATACCTGCGACTTTATGCAAATGCTGCTACAAAGCCGTTCCCTGATGTATTGTACATTCGCACGTCCAAATCATATTTGCCAACTCTCCCTGAGACTGCATGAAATAGCAGCAATCTCCCTGACTCCCTGAAGAGTCTAGTAATCTCCCTGATTACACATTACCCCCATTATGAAGCTGTTATATATATTTAAAAACAAATACAGAGATATATACATTCAAATGGGATCATTAGTATCATGTCCCTGCATTGGTTAGAAGGCACAATGATCCCTATGGCTACAGGCGTTTTCTGAAAAGTATCAGTGTGTTTTCATCAACAAATAGATCTTACTAACTGCTTTGGGGCTCATTTACATGTGAATATAAGTCAGTTTTATAGCACGTGTCTCAGATGTAGCAGTACACGTACACTTTACCACCGCACTCATAGGTGTTGTTTTCACAATCTCCCTGAAATGCTTTTTCAAAAAAAGGCAAGTATGCCCCATATGTGCAAGGACTGAGAAGCCACGTTTGGAGTGTGCTCCTGCGCGGTCTCCTCTGTGCTGTGACCACGGCAAGATTACGTCACGGCGCATGGGCGACCCAACGCTTATCACTGTGTTGAGTGTTGCGGTGCTGCACGACTGCGCAGTACTTACCTCCTCAGAGGTGAGACCGATTATCGCTGTATATTACCTGCATTACCACTGATATAACCACCGCTGTTATCACCAATGTGTCCACTGTTACCAATAAAGACTAGCTAAGGACCCACTGTATGGACTAATTACCATTTCACATTCCGTTGATACCTATTGTAATCACCCTGGTTCTATACCAATAGGTCAGATCAATATTTTTAACATCCACAGACACTAAAATACAGATTGGTGCGTCTTTATTGCACCATCGGTCACACCATGGAAACTTGCACCAGCCCTATGGCAGGTGCAGTTTCTCCATTTGAGTATAGCCTCCCATGTTTACCTAACCACTTTCACAAACATACCTGCGACACTCCCATAACATGCCCATAGGACAGACCTCTGAGTAGCCACCCTTCTGTCACCGCCTAGGACTGATGAATACAATTTAGTTCTCCATGCATGCATCTGAAATCACAACTTCAACTCAACACAATTAGGAAGCATGCACAATGTGCAATGGACCTCATTCAGACCCGCTCGCAAGCGCTGAGCGCTTGCAAGCGGGATGATGTTTAGGCCCTGCTCACGCGCAGTGACTACGCATTTGTGAGCGCCTCTGAATGAGGGCCAATGTGATTTAGGGGGTCTATTTACTAAGCAGTGTTAGGAGTGAAAAGTGATAAGAAAGTGATAAGTTGCCAGCCAATCAGCTCCAAACTGTCATTTTTCAAACACAGCCTGTGAAATGACAGTTGGGAGCTGATTGGCTGGCACCTTATCACTTCCTTACCACTTTTCACTCTGTCTCCTAACACTGCTTAGTAAATAGACCACTTAGATGCTTAAGCGGTGAAAAACAATTTCTACTACTTCTGACACTGTCAGGGTTGTATAGAGCCTGGCCAGGCCTAGGTAATGAGGCGTGACCTAATGCAAGACAGGGGACCTAATGTAATGGCCACACTTCCTTAAAAACAAAACAAAAACAAACAGTATCCACCGTTGTGCCCCTCAGCCAGGGCGATCGGTCTTCCCCTCCTATCTGGTGCAGACACAGGAGACTGGTGCTGCGCTCAGCATCCTACCTGCACTTGCCATGCTGCTGCCGCTGACTTGACTGGGAGGGGGGGAGTGGTGGACCTGGGCCACTCCAGCAGGTCTAGATCTGGGTAATCGGTACACGCTTTCCTCCTTCTCGGCGCCCCTGGACATCTGCAGTGCAAGTGACTCAGAATCAGTACCAATAGGAGCTAATCACATATATTTCTTCTCAGTGCCTTATTCCCCAGAACTATTGTGGATTTACATTAATAGGCCTCAATTGAACAGTAAGAGGAAAAACAGGAAACCAATGTTAAACAGTATTTGTCTCAGTGGTCATTTCTGTCTAAATGAAGTGCTAAGGGCCAGATTCGGAGGTGGACGCCAGGACGATGCTGGATGCAGTGGAGTTATTTTTTTCTAATGTGCATGCGCCAAAGCTGCACTTTGCACCTGCAGAGATTAGATAGTGATGGCAGTCATAGTGAGGAATTATTCACAAAGTGAGTGACAGGTAGTCAGCGTTTGGAGGTAATGGGGATGGCACAAGGTGGCAGCCAGGTCATTAGCATATTTTTGCAAGTCCGCTGCGTACGGGATTGTAGCAGTGATGAGCTTTACATGCATATCTGAACTACGCCCTAAGTTTCAGGACAGCTATAAAAATTGTATAACCCATTGTTATCCTCTAGACACAATGTGGCAGTACGTGCAAGCAAATATTTAAGCAGTTACATGTGACTCCCAATCCTATGTTAATTTTCGTCAGTGTTTCTGGGGTTGGACAACCTCAGCTTCATTGTTTATTTAACTATAAAATAATATTTATACATTAATAAATTAGGGATGAGCAGTCCACCCGAGCCGCGTCTCGGGTGTTCCCGCCAACTCTGATCCCACTGCGAGGCCGAACGTCAGCCTCCTGATGTCGGATCCTTGCGAGAGTGCCGAACTCTCGCGAGAAGCGAGAGTTCACCTCTATATAAGGCACCGTGACCGGATCTCAGCGCCATTTCACTTGCACTGAGCACTGCTCTGCTGAGATCACTGGAGGGACTAGAGTGGGACAAGTGGCTGTGCTGGCAAAGTGGCTGTATAGGGGGCACACTGCACACTGATGTATGCTGCGCTATACTCTGCTGATTAAGTGCTATGTCCAGAGACTCACAAGTGGCTGTGCTGGCAAAGTGACTGTGTATGGGGGCACACTGACTGCATGCTGTCGAGACTCACAAGTGGCAGTATGTATTTTTGGTACCGTGACTCTGTGTATACAAGCACCATGACTTTATGGGCCATAGCCCTCTGTGTATAAAATAAAAGCACCATGACTCTGTGGGCCTTAGCCCTCTGTGTATAACATAAAAGCACCATGACTCTGTGGGTCTTAGCCCTCTGTGTATAAATTAAAAGCACTGTGACTCTGTGAGCCTTAGCCCTCTGTGTATACAAGCACCGTGACTCTTAGTAACCAGTCAGCTCACTGCAAACTTTGGCCAATAATGGTGAAAACAATATTATAAGCTGTGAGGTGGCCTTCATCCTCTGTGTATACAAGCACCATGACTCTGTGGGCCTTAGCCCTCTGTGTATAACATAAAAGCACCATGACTCTGTGGGCCTTAGCCCTCTGTGTATAACATAAAAGCACCATGACTCTGTGGGCCTTAGCCCTCTGTGTATAACATAAAAGCACCATGACTCTGTGGGCCTTAGCCCTCTGTGTATAAATTAAAAGCACCATGACTCTGTGGGCCTTAGCCCTCTGTGTATACAAGCACCGTGACTCTTAGTAACCAGTCAGCTCACTGCAAACTTTGGCCAATAATGGTGAAAACAATATTATAAGCTGTGAGGTGGCCTTCATCCTCTGTGTATACAAGCACCATGACTCTGTGGGCCTTAGCCCTCTGTGTATAACATAAAAGCACCATGACTCTGTGGGCCTTAGCCCTCTGTGTATAACATAAAAGCACCATGACTCTGTGGGCCTTAGCCCTCTGTGTATAACATAAAAGCACCATGACTCTGTGGGCCTTAGCCCTCTGTGTATAAATTAAAAGCACCATGACTCTGTGGGCCTTAGCCCTCTGTGTATAACATAAAAGCACCATGACTCTGTGGGTCTTAGCCCTCTGTGTATAAATTAAAAGCACTGTGACTCTGTGGGCCTTAGCCCTCTGTGTATACAAGCACCGTGACTCTTAGTAACCAGTCAGCTCACTGCAAACTTTGGCCAATAATGGTGAAAACAATATTGTAAGCTGTGAGGTGGCCTAAATTTACTATAAATGACTAGAAATTAATGTTATTGGGGTTATTAATACTCTAGGAACAAAGAAAATCACAAATTATGTGATTTTAGATTTTTTTTGTCAACTTTAAAAAAAAATCCAAATACAAATCCAGAGCCAGTCACGGCAGGTTTGGCAAAATCCTAATCCAAATCCAAAACTGGAAGATGAATCAGAGCCAAATCTAAATACAAATTCAGCAAAAATGGTTCGGCGCACATCCCTATAATAAATAAATATTATTAATATTAACTACCAATTAGTACAATAGCTGTTAGAAAGATAGAAAAAATCAATTGTTCATCTTACAATATTAAATTTTTTCCTTAACCTAGTTTTTATTCAGATTTCATTGACAGCCTAATCTCATTTGATTGGGAATATGTTTCAGTCTATAGTCACTGCCTCACTGGTTATTGGGCTATAATATCTGGTATGTACTATGATCTGGTGACAATGAGACTGCTGCTAATGTTTTAAGCCGTCTGCGGACTGCAATCATTCACTCTCTCTGTTCCATTGTCATACAACTTACAAGCACAGTCAATGGTAAGTACAGCTTCCCGGTCTTGCGTGTCTGCTTATGCTTCCTGCAAAGTGTGATAGCAAAATGAGTGGGGCTTCTAAGAAAAAAAAAAGCGTTTGCAAGAAGAAAATATATGCAGAACAAAGTTGAAGATAATTTCATTTTTGGTAAACAGAAACGACAACAGTTGGAAAGTTCAAATAAAGCTTTATCGCTTCATCCCCATTTTCATTTCATTCATCCCCATTCACTTTTGCGTACTAGTTCCTTTGGGGGGGGGGCGTGACAAAACGCAGTCTTTGCCACCCAACTGAAATCATAGGTAGGACCCCCCACCTCTCGGTTCCTAATGATACAGGTAAATTTACAGTTAACTATATGCTGAATTGTACGTGCCCAGTGTGGTACCCCCATAGTTATGGGGTTACCCCTTAGTAAATTAGGGAGACACTCAGGTGTTCTGTAGTCCCTGTCAGTTTTTTTTTACATAAGACTATACAGTACCATTGGCCTCATAGGCAAGTATAGTGAACTCTAACTGACCTTGCTCTGCCTGAACCCCACTGAGTATGTGCAAACTGGGGGGAAGATAATGACCCTTGGTCAGTGACCCATTTTTGCGGGAAAATCCTGCCCCACACATTGGTAGCCTGGGTGTTGCTGGGGGTCCACTGTCCACTCATAGAAGCTGGATTGACAGGGAGGAGAGCAGGGCCGGCCCGAGCCTAATATTTTTGGTAAGCGAAGATACATTTTAGCGCCCCCTGGCTGAATTTGCACACTCTGAAGGTGCGTGAACCCGACAAAGGAAAGGGGTGTGGTCTCATGGGAAAAGCCATAATCACAAGTGCCAATCATGCTGGGTACATGCCCAGCGCTCTTGGAACTGCTGGGCATGCTCCCAGTCCCTTTCTCCAGTGAATAGATGCCGCATGCATGCACATGTCATCTATTCACCATTTATCTCCCCATCTCGAACACTTTGTCGCCAAAATAGGGATGGTTGGGAGGCCTTCTAAAGGAAAGGTCTCAAAAGAAAGGGACGTGGTCACACAATAGTATTCCCAATTCAAACTACACCACACAATAGCACAATCTTATTCACATTACACTGCACATAGTGTCTGATTCACATTACACCACATAGTAGAGTTCCTTATTTATGTTCTGACACACAGTAGTGCCCCTTTTACACAATGCCAACATTAGTGCCCGTTATACACAATGCCCACAGTAGTAGTGCCCCTTATACACAATGTCCACAGTAGTCGTGTCCCTAATACAATGCCCACAGTAGTAGATACCCTTGTACAATGCCTACAGCAGAGGTGGCACTTATACGTAATGACCACAGCAGTGGTACCCCTTCTGCAGTGCCCCCAGTAGTGGTGCCCCTTCTGCAATGCCCCCATTAGTAGTGGCCCCAGTGGTAGTGCCCCCAAAAGTAATGCTCCCTGTATTAGTGCCCCCAGTAATGCCCCAGTAGTAATGCCCCCTGTAAAATTGCCCCAGTAGTAATGCCCCCTATAAAATTGCCCCCTGTAAAAGTGCCCCTATAATACCCCAAGAAGTTAGCCCCCAGTAGTAGTGCCCCTGTAATAATGCCCAGTAGTAGTGCCCCTGTAAAATTGCTCCCAGTAGTAATGCCAGTCCCAGTAGCCCCTGTAGCTGCGCCCCCAGTAGCCCCTGTAGCAGTGCCCTGAGTAGCCCCTGTAGCAGTACCCCCTGTAGCAGTACCCCCAGTAGCCCCTGTAGCAGTAGCCCCTGTAGCAGTACCCAAATAGCAGTACCCCCAGTAGCCCCAGGAGCAGTACCCCCAGTAGCAGTACCCCCACTAGCCCCTGTAGCAGTACCCCCAGTAGCAGTACCCCCAGTAGCCCCTGTAGTAGTACCCCCAGTAGCAGTACCCCCAGTAGCAGTACCCCCAGTGGCCCCTGTAGCAGTACCCCCAGTGGCCCCTGTAGCAGTACCCCCAGTAGCAGTACCTCCAGTGGCCCCTGTAGCAGTACCCCCAGTGGCCTCTGTAGCAGTACCCCCAGTAGCAGTACCCCCAGTGGCCCCTGTAGCAGTACCCCCGGTAATACAGCAAAACACACACAAAAAAAATAAACAGTTTACTTACCTTAAGCCCCGATCCTGCGTCCGCCGCTCCTCGTTACTATGTGAGAGACGTCATGATGTCTCTCACATAGTGACCGTGGGGGAAGCCTAGCCGGAGCTCAGGAGTGAGCTCAGGCTGCAGCTGTGGGGAGCCGGGCGCCCGCTGGTAAAATCTCAGCGGGCGCCCGGGAAATGGACACTCCCTGCGGAGGCCACGAAAAGGAGTGAGGCGCGGGGGGGTAAGGGAAGGAAGGAGTGTGGCACAGGGGGGGACGGAGGGGAAGGAGTGTGGCGGCGGAAGCAGGGATCCTGATCATCCTGTAGAAGTTTGGCCGCGCTAGGGATTGAGCGTCCTCTACTGGCTGGCGCCCTACACACCTGCAAAGTCGGCGTAACGGGCGGGCCGGCCCTGGAGGAGAGAGATGTGAAGGTTTTAAAAGAGTGATCCCTGAGTAGAGGGAGTGAGGTGTGAGGATCTTTCTGTGGAGTGCCCTTGGATCTGTGGAATATGGGGAGAGTGTGTGCACCCCTTGGTTGCCCTGGATTACAATTACTGTACTCCATAGCAGAGAGGAGTACCCCACTGGAGTGTTATACCAAGCCCCTACAAGTGCCTTACTGTGGATTATAAATACTGTACTCCGCAGCAGAATTTTATTTTTTTATTTATTAACAGTTTCTTATATAGCGCAGCATATTCCGTTGTGTTTTACAATTGTAAACATCAATAGAACAAACTGGGTAATAACATACAGATATATAGGTAGGAAGGCCCTGCTTGCAAGCTTACAATCTATAAGGAAATAGGCATTGATACACAAGGATAGGTGCTATATATTGCATTTTGGTCCAGCTAGAATGCACAGTTTCTTGGTGGGCTGCATGATCCATTCACACCGGAATGTCGGCCAAATGTCATGACGATGTGAGAGCAGAAGAGGAGTACCCCACTGGATCGTCATACCAAACCCCTACAAGTGCCTGAGGTGTAATTACATTCACACTGGAGGCTAAAGAACCCTACTGAGCCTGCCATGCAGGATCCCCTAAAGTAATCACCATCTGTACCTGTACCTGTCAGCCACTGCACCAGGAGAAGACTGTTGCTGCTGGGACTTGCTGGGAGAGCCGTAGGACCTCTTATGTTGTGGGCTGCCCGGAAAAGTGCCCGAAGACACAGAAGATCAGCACGGAGGCTGCCTGTGGAATCAAAGGGAAGGAGCCCACACCGTGACTTGTCCACCAGCGCTGACCGGAGGGACATCCACCTGGAGCAAGGCTACACTGGGAGGAACCGAGGACAGCGTGCAAGGGAAGAGACAACCCCAAAGGAAAAGGTTGAAGGACCCCTGGGCTGCAGTAACTTCTTTACCAGACAGAGCCCTGAGAGGGGAATTTCCCCTGCAAGCATCCCTGTGTATTGACATCTAAGCACTGCTTCTTGGAGCTTTGGTGCGGTGCTTAGCATCCCGGAGCTCAACTGGATATCGGAGGAGGCTGAATAGCCGCAGCAAGGGGTGAGAACTGATGACTGTCCCTCTCTTTCCCCTCCTAAGTGATTCATCTAGCAGTACTCCCCACTGTAGTGTAGAGCTGCCTCCAAGCAGCTTTGGGAAGGGGCTCTTAGTTAGTCACGGGTCCAGTTCCTTTACAGTTCCAGTTAAATATGAGCTATCTTAGGGAGCTAGTAACAAGTGAGATTCTGTTTAAACTGGTCATTTAAATTAGGTACGGTGTTGAAATAAGGGGGGAAGTAAGGGATATGATACCCCCTTTTCTCATATTCATTGCTTATCTGGTGTTTTATCTTTATTGCAAACCTCCAGTTCATGCTGGGAGGGGACATGATTTGGGTTATTGTGTCTGCTCATGTCTGATGCAATAGTAATTACTGTAAATGCTGTTTTCTTGCCATGTAATATATATGTATTCGATGTTATTGGTGTAAATGCAAATGACTCATTGCTAAAGTTTTATTTTGTTTACTTGTACATCTATGCCTGCCGAGGCATCCTTTCTATTTATGCATGTATAAGTTTGCAACAGTCTCTGTGCCTAATGTCAGTCAAGTGCTAAATGTTTGCTGTACTGTGATGGTGCATTGCTGGTTTTCAATATTCTAATGTAATGTATATTCATCCTTGCCAGTGCCTAATCTGTATGCTGACATTTCTCAAAATACTGTGTATTTTACTGTGAAGCATTTACCTTGTTAATTTCTGTGGTGCAGTGTATATCTAATGCTTGCTTAAGCCTGTGTAACCCCAGCTGGCAATTCGGGTGGTAATAATTTGTGGCATAGGCATTTAGGTAGATTGTTCTTCTATTTTTTCTCAAAGATTGTGTTTAAGTTATTGCAAGTTGCCGGTGAACTACTGCTATCAGCATAGCCTCAGTGTTATCCGTATTTTTTTCCCATGGCTCAAAGACTGTGTTTAAGTTATTGCAAGATGCCGGTGAACTACTGCTATCATCATAGCCTCAGTGTTATCCCTATTTTTCTCAAGGCTCAAAGATTGTGTTTAAATTATTGCAAGTTGCTGGTGAACTACTGCTATCAGCATAGCCTCAGTGTTATCCCTATTTTTCTCCAAGGCTCAAAGACTGTTTAAGTTATTGCAAGTTGCCGAGGAACTACTCCTATCAGCATAGCCTCAGTGTTATGACTATTATTTTTAATTCCAAGGCTCAAAGACTGTGTTTCCTGTAGTGACCTTTACTTGCCAGCTGGGGTCACCGGTAGAAGACAGGGAGGTTGTAAGTGATTACATTGGAATTGAAAGTGGTGAGTTTGTATTCTGTCCATGGTACATTTTATACTGCTGTTATTCACTCATTTGTAAAAATAAAACTGCATTGTACCTTCCTTCCAGTCTGATTACTGTGTCTGAAAAAGGGGAATACAAGGCTTGCCTCTCTGTCACGGTGTGTCCTATCTTAGCTAGGGGGAAGTCGGCCACCAAAGCATGCTGAACACACCTGAACTTGGTGCTAGTGGTGCATTACTGTACTAACTTCCGGAGCATCACATCAGCAAGGTACAGGTAATATCTAACCAAATTGTAACTGTTATGAACTATAATTAGAAATATTAAATCTATCCAAAAAAATAGAATGAAATTATTCAAGAAGATACACAAAAACTTTTCAACATAAAGTATAGCCAAAAAGCTGTGATATGTGCATTAAGCAAAGCACGTCCAATTGTCCTTAGACAATACAGGAGAAAATGGATTCCAAGGAACTTCCACAGATCAATATCTTGATGGTTATGTAGAAGAGGAGGTAAGTTAGCAGATGTTTCCCCATCTCAGACACAGCTCTCCATCTATAGGCAGCAGGTCTTCTACAAAGCAAGCAATGAAGGGATAATAGAAAAGAGAGGAAAGGTTGTTTGGGATTGAGAAGTTGCTATCTCAATTCTCAATATTACTAAAGAAGACCTGGGTACTGATCATGGGTGTAGCGAGGGTGGCTCTTTGGGAGCACCTGCTCCAGGCCAGGGCGCTGGAGATCAGCCATCTGGCGAAGGGCAGAGCACCTGCTGAGCTGAGCGAGAAACACATAACCTCCAGACAGGGGGCATGGTGTGGACGGAGCGGCGCTTATGGTTCTGCCCACACCACGCCCCTAGTATGGATCCACTGATCTTTTAATGAGCTTCAGGCTCAACTCATCAGCTGGTTATTCTCCCTCCCCCAGTCGAATGACTGATGTCTGGCACCCTGCAACAGTAAAGAGGAGTGGAAGAGATCTGATTAAGGGGGAATATCTGTGTGTGTGAAGGGAGGGGAGAGAACTGTGTATGTGTGTGAAGGGGGAGATCTGAGTGACAAGATCTGAGGAGGGAGCACTCTGTGTGTGAGGGGAGGCTGCATGAGGAGGGAGAGCTGTGTAAGGGGAGGTGAGCTGTGTAAGGGGGAGAGCTGTGGCGGAGTCTGAATGAGGGGTGATCATTGTGTGTGTCCGAGGGGAGGAGATATGCGTGAGAGGGGGAAGATCTGAGTGAGTGGGGAGAACTGTGTGAGAAATGTATACACTGTATCTATTTATTTATACATTAATATGGAGCCCCGAGGCGGTATTTTGCATAGGGCCCTGTGGGATCTTAATCCGGCTCTGGGACTAAGTAGAAGGGAGGAGGGGGTGGAGCCATGGGCAATAACAAAGAGGGAGGAGGAGGCGGTCCCCTTCCATCATCACCCCCAGCTTATCCTCTTTTCCACCTCTGAGATGGGTCCCACCTACCACCCTGGTCCTGATGTCTGCCAGCCTGCTTTACATGGAGGAGAGAACATTGTGGCAGTATCCCTGCTGCTGAGTGGAGGCTTGAGCTGGGTGCTGCTGCTGAGAGCCTGGGTCGTAGCACACATGAATGGGAGAAGCCTGAGCGGTGAGTCTAGTGAGGTCACGCCTGACTGCTCTGACACCAAATGCCAATAAGGGGCACTACTGTGGCATAATGTGTAAAAGGGACACTACTGTGGCATAACATAAATAAGGGGCACTAATGTTAGGTATAATGTATAATTGTTAGGTATAATGTGAACTATGGACATATCTGTGGCATAATATGAACTGTGTGGACTACTGTGTAGCATAGTGTGAAAACATAGCCAAAAATGTGGCATAACGTGAATTAATTGGCACTAATGTGTGGCATAACGTGCTTTGTGGCCATTATTTTGAAACATAATGTACATAAAGGGCACTACTGTGGCTTAACATGAATAAAAGACACTACTGTGTGGCATAATGTGAATAAGGGGCACTACTGTGTAGCTTAACGTGAATTGTGGGCACTACTGTATGGTTTATTTTTAATTGGTGGAATTACTTTAGTGAGTTAGAAAATATCTAGCCCTCCATTTCCCAGTTTGATACTGCCCCATAACTTTATTTTTTTTTCCGTTTAACTTGCCCCTACATGCAGGACACGCCCCCTACCTGTCACACATGGGGAGTGGGGGCACGGTAGCACACACATGCTCTGGGCTCCATGGCTACACGCTACACCCCTGGTACTGATAACGAGAGGCACTTTGCAAATGTACTATAAATAATCCTACTGTATCTGAGTTTATACCAGTCACTGACCATGTGCCATTATATTAGATGTAGACCATTTGTGAGGTAAATGAAAAGGTGACCCGCTGGTTCATAGTGCTACAACCATTCTGCTATAGAATGAGACACAGGTCCTGATTCAGCAAGGATCCTTGCAATAATGCAAATGCAGCCGGAGGTGTATGACACCCCCTGCTGCATTTGGAATCCCAGCCCTGCGACAGAGGTTGCAGTCTGGAATCACCATCGTGACCATCGGTGGTCGACGGTCAAGAGTGGTGGACAGAGCCGGGCAGGCGGCCAGCTGAGTAAGCCTTAGCTTACACAGGCTGGCCGGCTTGTGAGCCCACAAACTGCATACATCCATGCTTTCCTTGGGCTGTCCACTACTGGAAAATGGGGCAGACACACCCTGTTTCCGGGAACGCCGGCCGACCTGCGCCGACCCTTAAATGCCTATGCCTGTCAATCAGGCAGAAGCATTCAAGGGCTTGCATGCATTTTACCAGGACCCATTCTGCACACTCGCAGAATGGGTCCTGCGCATGCGCAGATTCCCGATAATCGAGAAACTGCATTCAGCAGTGCACTGCTGAATCAGGACCATGGACTTGGTCTGTTACATAAAAATGTGGAAGCAATAGTGTGACAGTTGCATTTGATGCAAAGTCTGCACCACCTGGTAGGATGACACTAGGCAAAGGGATATGTGGCAAAGTGAATTACTTACCACATGCCAGTGGGGGAGATTCAGATCTCATTGATAGCAGAGTACAGGGAGGAGCTGCAGTAAGACAAGAAAAACAGAACACCTGGGCTAATCTGATGTATATAGGGATGAAGGGAACTATTAGCCTCAGGAAAATGTGCACATAGGTTTCATGTCGGCCAATATGCTGCTTCCTGTGGGCAGAACAATCAATGCCGGACCAGCTTCTATATTCTAATATGTAACTCTTGCAGTACAATATATATTAACTATTTTTGTGGAAAGTTATTACAATACAAAAGAGACGTAGCAAAACGTAAGTTTACTTACGTTACCTTACAGATAAAATTAAGTCTACTTTCAAATTAATTAATTTTACAGCCAGCCACGCCTTTCAGATAGCATAGGCTTGAAATAAATGTATATGGTTTGTTTGGAAAATTACAATGTCTTTGGGTTCAATATTGTTTAGGCTATACCATATCAGAGGAGAACAGAGTGTTCTTATATCAGTGTATTTGTAAACATGACATTGGTGCTGTTTGTGTAGTTGTAGGGTGAGACCAGAAGAGGGAGCCTGGGACTATAGTACAATGGATTGAAAAATCTCCAGAATGTTTATGGGAAAATGAATACATCACACCTTTTTTTTTTTAAGTAAATTTTATTGATATTGACATTTTCATAACACTACCAAATAAAACAAAAACAAATACATATCTGACCCAAATAAAAAAAATTAGTCACCGATTCAAAGAATACAAATACACAAAGTGCAATAAACCGTATATAAAATTACAATAGTCCAAGCAGCAACCTGACTTATGAAACTAGGCACAATACAAAGAAATATATTTCACATTATAGTATAACTAAAGTAAATATGTGTCCATTTATCTGTGGGGTAACCTCAGCACAACAGGCAAATCTAGACCAAAACTTGTCATACTTGAATAACGCTTTTCTGCTCGCAGGGCCGGCTCCATGGCTAATAGCGCCCTGTGCCGGCCGAGTGCTCTGCGCTCCTTATCGCACGTGGCGGCTGAAATTGGGGGCAGGGCCTAATTACCATAGGCCATGCCTCCTTAGGTGACGTTAGCTGAGGGGCGTGCCCACATGGCACGCCTCCAAATAACGTCAGGCTGGGGGGAGCCTCATTAGCTGGGCATCCCCCAGCCCTCTCACGCACAGCATCCATTTAGACTTCGGGGTCCCGGCACCACCGCAAAGCTGCGGCGGTGGGGGTCCCCAACCCCCCGATTTGACCACCCGCGGGCCACTTCGGCCCATGGGTGGAACATCCCTGTTCGACTGCTCAGGCCGAACACCCCTAGAGCTGGCCCTGTCTGCTCGTATGGAGTAGAGCTGTATGCTGGCAATTTTTTTGCTGGTTTTGGATTTGTATCTCCTTCGTGTTTTGGGTCTGGATTTGGTTTTACAAAACCACCCTTGGTGGTTTTGGATCTGTATTTTAAAAATAAATAATAATAAATACTGCTAAAATCACATAATATGGACATGTTTTTTTCCTACAGTATTATCAACCTTAATAACAATCATTTTCAGGCATTTCCACTCAATTTAAACCACCTCACAGCTCACAATGTTGTTTTCACTACTTTTCACCAGCAGCTGCACAGATGCATGGCAGTTTAAAAACTATGCAACATTACCACACAGCAGTGGCAGACCGGATGGCAGTTTAATAAACTATAAAAATGTCAGTCGGCAAAGCCCCATATTGTGCAAAATATAAAGAAAAGAGGTGCAAGATGGAATTGTCTTTGGGCCCTCCCACCCACTCTTCTGTGGGATATTAAAAAGGACATGCACAGTTTAGCAAACCAAGCACTTCAGCGACAAGGACTGATAGTTTTGTGGCTGAAGTCCTTGGTTTGTTTGGGCCCCCACAAAACAATTATTTTTAAAAGAAGGACTACCTCCAATCATTAAGGAGGAGGTTGATGATGAAGGTGTTGGTGGTGGAGATTGTATGTGCTGGTCCAAACTGCTGGTAACTGATACTGGACTGCTTGTTATTAATTTACAAATTATTAGAATTTTGTTAAATAAATTGCATGGACTTGGTGCAAATGACGTAACAAGGAGGAGGTGCCTAGATGGTTACCTACCTCTACTAACATTGGCTTTACAAATCATACAGATGCCTTCACAACTGTCAGGATTTGGGTTAAAGAAATTATTCCACACCCAAGACTTGGCTTTTCTGGTCTTATGCCCAGGCATGACAATGGCTTTCTTTTTATCACAAGCAAGAATTTCTGCCACTGGTTGCTGATTTGTACAAAAAACACTCATCATCAATATCCTCATTAGCATCAGATAGGACACAAATATCCCCCTCATCCTCCTATTGCACGTCCTTCACACTATCATCCTCAATTTCTATTATTTCACCATCTAATATTAGCACAGCTGCCAGTGGATGACAGCTGTCATACTGTGACGGCTGCCGACACTTGAGACCCCTGAAGGGAGGCAGGTCTAATAAGCACAATAAACTGGGGTGGTCTTTAGGAATGACCTTTCCATGAACTCAGTAGCACAGGATAAAAGTAAAATAGAATTTATTCACAAAATGATTATAATCAGCAAGGTCTCATATAAAGTCTCAAACAGCACATAGATTCATATATGCAACAATAAGTATAGGAGAGAATCCCAAATATATATAAGCAGTCTTTAGCATATAAGAACTAACGTGGTAGGGAACCCCGAGTCCAGAATGAGGCTAACACCTCAGGATGACATTAAGGACCTTTGCCAGGGTAGAACCCTGTAGTAATGGAAATCCGGAGCAGAGCAGGCCCTGCAGAATAGTATAGTTCCGGGACAGGACCGAGCCCTGCGGTGCAGTGAGAGATGAAGCAAACTTGAGCCTTGTGGAGTAGTGAAGTCAGAGCAGGGTTAAGCCCTGTAAGACGATGAGATTCCAGTACAGGGTTGAGCCCTGCGGCGTGGCTAGAGTTCAGAGCGGGGTTCAGCCCCGGGATGCAGAGAGGATTGTAGTGGGGTTGAGCTCCGTGATGCGGAGAAGATTGTAGTGGGGTTGAGCCCCGTGAGGAATAGAAGATTGCAGCAGGGTTGAGCCCCGTGATGCAGAGAAGATTGTAGCGGGGTTGAGCCCCATGATGCGGAGAAGATTGTAGCGGGGTTGAGCCCCGTGATGCGGAGAAGATTGTAGCAGGGTTGGGCCCTGTAGTGTAGCTAGGGTTCGGAGCGAGATTGAGCCCCATAATGCAGAGAAGGTTGTAGCGGGTTTGAGCCCCGTGAGGTGGAGAAGATTGTAGCAGGGTTGGGCCCTGTAATGTGGCTAGGGTTCGGAGCGGGGTTGAGCCCCGTGATGCAGAGATGATACTGTAATGGTGCAGTTGACAACTGTAACAAGTATGAGTTCAATATCCACAGGAACGGAAAAACAACAGGCAAAGTAAATAGTGCAGCAAAATGGTGAAACTGCAGTGATGGAGCAATAAGCAATACTTAGGCAATAGGAATGCTGGGCCCTGTAGTGCAGTGGGTGACACAGTTAGTAACAGGCTTTATACTAGAGGTCTGTGATCCATAGGAAGTTTCAGAACATGTGACCCAAATGGAATCAGGTTTGAAATAATGAGCAATCTAGGAATCCCACAACCTGACGACACTTGGGAAACAGATGATCACTTTAACACTCTATCCCCTGAATGAGAAGCATGCCAGAAAGCAGGATAGCTCCTCCAACGACCACAATGGAACTTTGGCAAAAATAGTCTATCTCTATGTACTGAAATAGTCGCAGTCCTGACACATACTTGCTTCCTCTATTAAATAATTGTTTAACAGTCGATTGTTTTTTTAAACTATTACTAGTAATACTCTTCTTGGTCCCTTTCTGGGATGAAGATCCAGTCCAAGCAGCACCAGGCCTAGTGCTCAAGGATTCTGCTGAGGAATCTTGGACAATCTTGGATGCAGAACTACCTCTGATCATTAGTGAGGATATTGATGATGAAAGTGTTAGCGGTGGAGATTGCAGGTGCTGGGATCTAGTTGAGGGAAGGGAGCTAACTAATGCTAAACTGTCTTGCTATTTTGTTAGCACCAGTTTCTGATTTTCCCAAAAACATTCCATGAACTCTCTGCAAATGATATATCAGAGAGGAGGTTCCTAGATTTTTAAGGTCCCTACCTCTACTTAGTCTGGCTTTACAAAGGCTACAGATGTCCAGATTTGGGTAGACATAATTCCACACATATGAAGTGGATTTTTTTTGTCTTATGCTCAGGAATGATAATGGGCTATCCCTTATCATGGGCAACAACTGTTTCCACTGGTGCTTTATTTACACAAACAACATCCTCATCAACAACATTCTCATCATCAACATCCTTATTAGCGCCAGTTACACAAATATCCTCCTCATCCTGGTGCACTTCCACAGAAGCATCCTCGATTTCTATGTCAGCATGTTGACTTGTGCTGCTCATCCCCACATTTGCAGAGGGCGCACAAATGGTGGAAGGAGGTTCCTCTTCAAGTACAGTATTGGAACGGACAGACTTACACTTGACACCTGACTCTCCTCAGGGATTTGTGAGATTTCTGAGCACACAGTTGGTTCCTGTGCCTTAACAATTTTTATTTTTTTAAGCTTCTACAGGGAGAAGGGCTTACATCATCAAGAGGCAGAGCCACTAGTCATAAATAAAGACCAAGGTCTTAACCTTTACTAGCTTCTTCATGTGGTGAAAGGCATATTGTCAATTTTATGTCTTTCTGCAGCTAACATTCCCTTTGTTTTTCTTTTCTTTACCTCTGTAAAAGATTGGTTCTTTGATTTTAGATGCCCTGACTTAAGCCCTCCTTGCCCTAGGGCATTGGCTTTAGTAGATGACTTAGACGGACTAGTATCATTATGACTGGTGGCACTGGCAGCAGCTCCAGCACTAGTATGTGGTTACTGCTCTCCTCTCAACTGATCGTTCTCCATATCAACAAACATGAATGAAGTGGGGTACAGCACACACATCAATTTGTACCAATTTTATATATTACACTGTCATAGCAATGACCTACAGCATCACATTTATGAATATTACACTGCAGTATTACTGATCAACAATGTCACAATACTTATATGAATATTACACTGCGAAATCAATGACCTACAGCGTCACAATATTTTAATGAATATATTACACTGCGGTACAGATGGCAGCGTCACAATATTTTTATGAATATTACACTGCGGTATTACTGACCAACAGTGTCACAATACTTGCATGAATATTACACTGCTGTATCAATGTATACTGTGGAATTGCTGACCAGCAGTGTCACAATACCTGTATGAATATTACACTGCGGTATCAATTACCTACAGCGTCACAATCTTTTTATGAATATTACACTGCGGTACTACTGACCAACAGTGTCACAATACTTGTATGAATATTACACTGTGGTATTACTGACCAACAGTGTCACAATACTTTATGAATTTTACACTGCACTGTTGGTTGAACCTACAGCGTCACTCACAATACTTTATGAATTTTACACTGCAGTATGATGAACCTACAGCGTTACTCACAAACTATGAATTTTACACTGCGGTATCAGTGACCTACAGCATCACAATACTTTTACGAATATTACATTGTGGTATGGCCAGCAGCATCACATGCTTTGGATACACTGGGGGAGGGGGTTACGGCATACAGCGTCACAGTGTGGGGTACAGAACAATAAAATATTTGCTACTTTTTTCTTAACTTTTTTTTTTACAGCCCGTGGACAGAGAGCACACCCCTGGATGGATGTCATACTGGAAGGACAGTACAACCCTGGACAGCACACCTCTTGATGGACAGCACAGCACACCCCTGGAGGAGCAACATAGCCCCCTGGACAAAGCACAGCACACCCTGCCTTAATTGGACAACACAGCCCAGCACAGTAAACCCCTGAATGGGCAACACAGCCCCCTGGACAGAGCACAGCACACCCCTGCACATGCCTGGATTAGATAACATGGTCCTCCCTCAACGAGGGACAGCAGATCCGCACAGCTCGGGACTCAGCAAGCAAATGGTGCCAATCACCGAGGGGAGGGACTTATATACAATCCAAAACCCACGAGAATCCAGCAGTTTTGCCTAGTTTTGGATTCCGAGTCAGGCGGGAAAACCTGAGCCTGACTCGGATCCTGCTCGGTTTGGCTATGTTTGGGTGGGTCCGATTCTCAGAGAACTGGAGCCGTTACTCTCTAGTATAGAGATATCTCTCATGGTAAACATTGTTGTTTACTAAAGCTATCCCTTTATGAAGTACTGGAAGGTCCTCCCCAAGCCAGTTTCTATAATAAATTTGGCCCAGAGTCATAAATTTGAAAACATATTTATATTAGGGGTGAGCGGGTTCGGTTTTACTCGGATTTACTCGGATCTTTAAACGGCATTTTATTGGCTATCGCCTATCATGTGTTTTGGATAGCCAATATAATAAATCCGAATTTGCGGTAAAGTGGCGATAAGAACCGAGTAAATCCGAGTAAAACCGAGCCTGCACATCCCTAATTTATATATTATATGTTAATTCTTCTAAGGAAAAAACAAAAAGGCATATTATGGGCTCAAGAGAGAAAAGGCAGGTACAGTAGTCTGAACACAATCCCAGTCCAGTAGTGCAGAAATTCCTGACAACGGAGAAGCTAGAAAGAGGCCTCGAGCAGCCCACACCTTCTACACGCAAAGTCCCATATTAAATAACTAAAACTAAACTAAAAGTGGTGTATAATGTATTCCGTGGAGCACAAAAATGTATCTGTTGGTAACATGTGCATGGTGTGGGCTCACAGGTGCCGCCGAGCATCAGCACCGACTGCTCCTCAGAAAGAGTCCCTGAATCTACTAAACATTTAGGTTTTAATGAAAAGTAGAGAAAAATGTAAATTCAGAGTGGAGTAGATACCAGAAAATACCCCTAGATCTCCCAGAGAGTGCAGCAGCTTCTTAGCTGGAGAGACAGAACTACAGGGTGTGGAGTCCCTTAACTGGGCATGTAAAGCATGGGGTAACTGTCATACAAAGACCTCAATGATTTCCCATCGGAACTGCCCAATTCAGGGGGTCTCACATTATCCCACATGGGGTATCCGGATCATAACCCTGGTTACCAGCCAACCAGATCTCAATCACCTGATTCAAAAGGGGAGCAAGGAATACTTCATACCTTTAGCAAAACTCATCTATGGCTGTTCAAATTGTAAATCTACAGAGTAAGTTTTCTTTTATTATGTCCACATTATTATTATTAAATCCACATTGATCTGGTGGCACTGTGTGTGTGTGTGTGTGTGTGTGTGTGTGTGTCTGTGTGTGTGTGTGTGCGTGCGTGTGTGTGTGAATATGTGTATGTGTGTGTGTGTGTGTATAATATGTGTATGTGTGTGTATATGTGTATATGTGTGTATATGTGTATGTGTGTGTATATGTGTATGTGTGTGTGGGGGTGGGGGAAAAAGTTGACTGACTGGAGGAGTTGGGCATATTGGGGTGCACCGTACTAAATACATCTACTACATTCTAGTTTTGCAGCAAAGTGGAAGAATTAGATTTCATTTTGCAGAATGACATTATAGACATGAGCTGGTGAAGGACAGAAAGGATCTCCCCCAGCATTTCTCTACTTGCTTAAGGACCTATTCATTTCTTACAGGTGGGGTAATAAGTGACTCATCCTATATTGTAATGCCTTTATTGCAGGACCAGTTGCAGAGGGGGTTTAGAGTGTTTTAAATTCTGACCTGCTGGAAAGTACGCCATAGTAATTACCGCAGGAAGGATCACAGGATCCTGACAAAAACCTTTTTGAAGGTGGTTAGAAAGTGGCATGGTTACAATGTAATTAAACACATATCTAATTGTTATTTTATTTAATATCATTTATTTATATAGTACAGACATATTACGCAGTACTTTACAGAGAATACTTGGCCATTCACTCAGTCCCTGCCATAGTGGAGCTTACAATCTACATTCTCTACCACATGTACACACACACACAGTGCCGTAACAGCGCTTTAATGTGCCCTGTACTGGTCCAGCCACCTTTATGCATGATGTCACACATAAGGGATGGGGCCAGCCAGCACCTGGAAGTACAGCAGTGCACGTAGCGTCTAGAAAATGCTCCGTGAAGCTCTATAAACGGCAGAGTGCCTGCTTGTAGCTCCCAAAAGAACACTATGAGCGGCACTGCCGCAGTGTTTTACTGGCTGCAAGGTGCACCCTGCTAGCCAGAAGCAAGGGCCATGGGGCAGCGATTGTGCCACCCACAGAACCCTGCGCTCTGTGCAGCATCACTGGTCCACACCCCTAGTTACGGCCCTGCACACACACACAAATAACCCATTAAGGTTATTTATTTTTTGTCATAATCAAATGAACCTGTTCTTTGAATGTGAGAGGAAACCAGAGTACCCAGCGAAAACACATGCAAACACAAAGAACATATAAATGCTAAACAATTAGTGCATTGATAGGAATCAAGCCCAATACCTCATTGATATGAGGCAGTAATGCTAACCTATCAAATTGCATCCTGATTTGACACAATAAAACAATGACAATTTTGCCTCTACTCTACAATTCTAATATATTGTATAACCCAACATTTTATTTTATACAGGATAGAATTTTACGACTTTTTGTGTCACTATTTTGTAAACCTATTGATGTCAGTAATGTCACCAGATTGATCGCCCCATTAATTGTGGTAAACTAATGAGAAAAACAAAAATACTCCATCATGTCATCAGCTGTCATGGCAACATAACCCAAATATTGTTAAACCAAGCACACTGATAAATGTGTCCAACCAATGCAGTTCTCTTAAAAAAAAATCAATCACGGAATTTATCACCTGAAACCGTAGAAATGGTAGAAAGGTGGCTTAGAAAACTTGCTGAGCACAAAAGGTACACAGGCATGTCGTTTCACTACACTTCACAAACATACATAGTAGCTCTTGGGGTTGTTTTGCATCTTTTTGAGATTAATAAAAAATATAAGGCCATTGGAGAAATAAAGATACAGATGCAGTATTAGCAAAGACTGAAATATAGTGAATTTACAATCTGGGAACATTACATCTTCATGGTTTAAATGCGGACTTTAAGCTAAAATGTCTTTTAGAATGGAATACTGTATTAGAAATCTTATTTTAGATAGAACCATCTTCGTTGGTCTATTTATGAATTGTATAGATTTTGTAGCAGAAACACAATGGTGACTGATCCTAGGTAGTTATTTCCATCTTCCCAATCAGAAAGGAAAATGATGCTGGAGTACATAGGACTTTGCTCTCGGGAAATACATCTAGAAGGACCTGTTTACCACATTCATTGAATGGCTGTTTCAGGGAGGAGAATTGCTACACCCCATGAATGGGATAATATGTATGCATTACTATTTTAATTAAAGACTTTATAGTACTGTAATTATTTTAAATAGGATCTGTTTTGCACTAGGATCTGTTTGCTTTACTTTTCCCTTCTCTCATGTTGGAGAGACATAAATAGGTGGAAAATAAGGAACCTGAACCTAAGGATTTTTCAACACTTCAATGTTCCTTGATCATCACAAAATAAGTAATTTAAGGGTGAAAACATCTCATAGTTGAATGAGTGCTCTCACATAAAGGGCAGTTGAATATTATCACAACACAAGGATTGCTGACTCTGGGAACATGGACTATTGGGTATGTTAATTTTAAAAACTTACACATTATTGTAACAACAGTATTTAAGCTAGAATTTGTCCAGCTCTAAAATACATAGAATGGGTATGAAGTCCCGGTGGCATATCCTAACACCGGCAGGGCATATCCAGATCCCGACAGGGCAGGTAAGTACCCTATCCCTACGCCTGTCCTCTCCCTAACCCTACCTTAGTGGTGCCTAACCTTAACCGCCCCTTACCGCACCCTAAACCTAACACTCCCGGGAGGGCGTGCCTATCCCTCCCCCTTAGGGGTGCCTAACACTAACCTACCCCCCAAAAAAATCTAACCCTAACCCTGCTATGCACCCTAAACCTAACCCTCCCCCGCAACTAATGCTAAAGGCACCCCGGAATAACCTTGTTCGGGCTGGCGTTCCAGTGTCGGGAGTAAGATAGTCGTCGGTATTTCGACGCCTATCTTAAGTCCCTTATCGGGATTCAAACGTCTTATTACTTTTCAATTAGCTCTTGTACATAGAAACAGAACAAGGACATTCAAGATTGAAGGATAAGCTGCAGACATGAGACAGTAGGCAATGATGTCACTGGTTGTTTACAATGGGAGAGGAATATTGTTTCTCTGATTCACTGACCAAGGACAAAAAAAAACTAGACTATGGCTAGACCTTAAGTAGCCCCTTCTCAGTATAAACATACTGTAGTACCAGGAAGTTTGTGTGTGGGTGGGTTGCTGGGATGGTATACTAAAGACCCATCTACTTCAACCAGGGAGTATGTGAACCTTCCAACCATGATTCTAGGGTAAACTTGGTACAGATGATATGCCAGCAGATAGGAACCAAAAAGATATAAGATATTTATTGTGTATTGTTGTGACCAAATATAAAATACAAAGCAGGAATATATATGCACCCACTCTGCCATATATGAAGCAGTTGTATCTTTTCTGCATCATGTCTCCAGGATTCCACTTACAGCCATCTCAAGTGGTGGCAACTTGTGTTAGGGAAAGAGGCAGGTATTAGGAATTATGGTGTACAGGGCCAAAATGGAACTGAATTCTTCATGGGTTAAGGAAATGACCAAGAAAGATGCAAGGGTGAGACAGTTTATGGCCCGTTATGGGTCTTTTTAATAAAGGTGCAAAAGGTGTGTCCTGTGAAAAAGTTATCACCATTATACTAAGCTTGGACACAATAAACCATAATTAGCTTCTTTCTCAGTACTCAGGTGAATCCTGAGTGGAGTCTATAATTATAAGTGAGTTGTTGGTTGATCAAGAAGATCTTTGTATGTACTATTTGCAAATCAAGAAATGAATGTATACATATGTATCCAGGGTTGGACTGGCCCAAAGGGGTACAGGGAAAATCCCTGGTGGGCCCCACTGCCTGTGGGCCCACCCCATTTATCTAGGTATCAAATTATAGATTGTTACTCTATTAGACGTCAGTTTCTTTATGGAACAGGACGAGAGGTGTATCTATAATGGGTTCAGGGTGTGCGGTGCACACAGGCCCCTGGGTCCAGGGGGGCCCACACTGCACACCCTGCACCCATATTTTCTAATACTCACCTCACCGAAGTACCATGTTGGCTGTGGCAGCCCTGCATATAATGCCTAGAAAATGACTGCTGCTGCTATTTTTCAGGCATTTTGCACATGGGCAGTGGAAAAATTGCCGGTGACCTGCACATGCGTAGTAGACTTTGGCCACAGACTAGTGTCCAGAGCCTACTGCTGTGGTCGGGGAGAGAGGAGGGTGTCCCGGTTGGGGAATGCACATGGGCACCCTCCTCTCTTAATACGCCCCTGAGCAGGACCACTGATCAACATGGGGGCTTGGTTCTATAGAGATAGTCGATGACCACACTCCTTAAGCAGGGCCCCTACCACTGCATTCTCCCTACAGGCCTTTCATGCCCCAGTCCGACACTGTACATATCTAGCTTTTGTCGAGAGAGGCAGATTGGGTGAAGGAAGGGGCAGGCAAGCACAAGCTGATTACAGTAAAGGCATGTTCTCATTAATTGCAACTCAAGTAGGCCTGGATGCAGACACACCTATCAGGAGGCTGGTGGGCCATGCAAAGGTTACGTATGTGACGCTGCGACTAAATGTACTGTAGGTTGAATAAAAATCATTTGATTACACTATACAGTAAATACAAATTGGTCATGCAACATTTTTTGGAACAGTACAATATTGTTTTATAGTAAATGCTGCAACAAACTATATATAACTTTCTATAAAGACACTGTTATGTATGTTACATGTCACCGAATTGCCCTGGTGCAACTATTCATTAAGATGATAAAAGTAACACTATATAGCCATTTTGGATTGTGTACTGTCACCCCAACTGAGAGTATTTGAATCATTAGCATTGTGCTACATTATAAGAAGTCAGTGCCATCTATTCACATTACCATACCTCCCAACTGTCCCGCTGTCCCACCCACAAGCCGCAGTGTCCCGCAGTGTGAGTTGGAGAGAGCACACAACGCTGCTCTGCAGAGCAGCGGGTGTGAGTAGATGCCGTTCATATGCGCACGGCATTTATACTTGTGCAGGTAGAATCTCTGGGGGGGGGCAGCCACTGGCGTAACTACAGCCATCGCAACCCCGGCGGTATTTTGGGGGCGCGAAGGCTTGTGGCGCAAGGTGGCTTGGGGGCTGCAGATTCCATGCGGACTAGCCGTCCGTATTGGAATCCAAAAATGGCCGTCGCCTAGGAGGAGATAGATGCTAGAGATCCTACTGAACCTCTAGCGTCTGTTGTGCAAGCACATAGTGCCGGGAACGCTGGCGCTGCCGGGAGAAGACCCCTGGCAACAAGCATAGAACCCCTGGCAATAAGCATAGAACCCCTGGCAACAAGTGTGAAACCCCTGGCAGTGAGCGTGAAACCCCTGGCAACGAGTATGGAATCCCTGACAACAAGCATGAAACCCCTTGCAACGAGCATGAAACCCCTGACAACAAGCATGAGACCCCTGACAACGGGCAGGTAATTTAAAGTATTTAGAAGCCTAACTGTGGGGCAAATATGTAAGTGGCATGTTTGGGTTAGGTCTAGACTACACAGCTCCAAAGGACCAGTGACGTCACACCCACGTGACCGGTCATCAAAGGGGGAGGGGCAAGGACGATAATGGGGGTCCAAAACTGTCCCCTCGCGGGCTCGCCACCCTTCGGGCATGGTGGCTCGCTTCGGCTGGCCACAAAAATGTATTCCCCCTCTATGCCCACGTGGATGGTAACACAGGAGCAATCTGGCCCTCCTGCAGCGGTCATGTGACTGCAACGTCACAGAGGTCCTTTCTCCACATAGGATCAAGCAGCAACCCTTTGGGTAATAGGCATTACAGTGTGTGGCATAATGCGTAAGGGGCATTACTATAACGAGGAAAAATGACAAATACTGTAAACTGTCTAATTGAGCCAAATTGCGTATCAACGGCCCTGTATTCATTTTACCAAAATGCCATGGGGGGGGTGTCAGAAACTTTTTGGCAGGGGGGGAGCAAAATTTATAGTTACGCCACTCGGGGCAGCCCAGCATCTCTGGGACTGCTGGGCATGCCCCCAGAGTGACGAAATGGGGGTGCGCGGAGAGACCATGCCCATCTGCACTAAGCCATGCCCAACAATAGTCCCCACGATTATTGGGGGGCGCACCTTTGACACGCAGTATGTCCATTTTCCAGATTCTACAATGTTGGGAGGTATGCATTACTTTAATGACATTAATTTGGCTTACTGCAAGATATAATTATTTTATATCTTCCACCTATATTACCAGCTCTAGTACACTGTCACCAGGGCCGTATGAAGAATTGTGGGGGCCCCGAGGCAACTAAGTTGTGGGGGCCCATCTAATAAAGTTAACACTGATCTTCTCCACCACTAATATGCCCCTGCATGATAGTAGGATACATGAGAGGTGGCATACACTGGGGGGCAGTGCGGCCAGCAGGGGAGGTGGTCTCTGGGCAGCCAGCCGCTGTCATTGCAATTGGCAGGGGAGGGCAGAGCGTGCACACACAGGAGAGGGCCAGGAGCCGGGCCTGGTGCGTTACCTGTCAGGACCCCAGAAGCCATGACTGGTGAATATCCTGCCCTTGGCCACTATCTTCCTCCAGCTGGAGCTGCTGTCTGTGGTTGTCTGTGTTCACCGAGGAGCACCAACAGCATGGGCTGGGAGCAGGAAGCCAGACGAGCGGGCAGAAAGCCGAGCACATCCACCCTGGCAGAGGGAAACAGACAATGGACTGGAAGATTAGTAAGGGGAAGGGCTTTGCAGTGGTAGATTCAGCGATGCTGACAGGAGCCAGCCAAGATAGGGAGGTGGCAGAGTGGTCAGGGTAGGGACAATGTGTGGGGGCCCTGGGTATCCGCCCTGCCTATAATCCGACCTTGACTGTCACAGTCACTTACCTGGTGCTAGGGTTGATCTTATTTCCTTTTCATGCTAGGGACCTGGAAGTGATGTGAGTGAGAGCGGAATTGCAGTTCCATGCCCATTTAGACACCTAAAGAAGAAAGTTGTCCCCACCTAAAGAAGAAAGTTGTCCGCTCGCCATGCTTCGGGCTCGGTGGCTCGCTACGCTCACCATAAGGTTATATTCCCCCTCTATGCCCACTTGGATAGTAGGGAATCATGTTGGACACTTACTGATGATGTCAGGGTCCTCTCCCCGTGAAGGGGATTTAGACATTACCCTGGTGCTAGCGGCAGTGACATCTTCTTAGTCCTAGTGGTCCATCAGTTCCGGAGGAGTCATCCGATGCACCAGCATTTCAGTAAGTACAGTACACCTTTCCCTAATCCCTGCCCATAACCTTCCCTCTATAGTATCTGCTTATAGCGCTTATATAAAACCAAACTCAGACATTGGGTCTCATTCCGATGTGGATGGTAATGCACAGACGCAAGTAAGCAGCTATGCAATACCTTCCAACTAAACTGCAAATGCGGTCGGAGGTGTCTATATCCTCCTCCTGCTGGCATCTGCGATCTGAGAGCAGTGTCTATAGATACTGTTTCGGTTGTTTGCTGCTTTGGTCAGGCTGCGTAAGCTGAAGTTTACTCATATTGTCCGGTTTCTGACTGTTTGCGAGGCCAGGAAATCTGTGTCTTACGACGCAGACCCTGGCTTCGGCACTCGACGGAAATGTGGGCAACATGCCCCCGTTTCCAGGAACGTAGACCAGCGCACCCCTCCAAATCATGCTGTGGCTTGGGGGCACTGCGTGCTAACACTCAGGACTTGTTCTGCACATGCATAGAATGGGTCCTGCACATGCACAGACCCACAAACATTGGATATGTACATACATATCTGGATCAGGCCCATAGTCCATAACTATAAAAATTCAACCCTTGTTTTGTCCATTCTGTGTAAATGAAAAGTCCAATCTAGTTCTTGGAGTAGGAGAAATGGTTCCAGTGCTGTCTTTAGTCTATGGGTAGTGGAATACTTGCATTAATTATTCCAAAAATGTTCTGAAATCCCTGAAATATGTGGAAGACAAAAGTGAGTACATACAAACTCACCCTTTTAAAAAAGAATTTTAGGAGTTGGTCAAACTCTCACCATTGTCCTATGGTGGTTGCATAAGCAACGTAAATGACGCCTTTGCTGATGTCGGTTCTTGTTATGCCACAAGAGTTCCAAGCAGGGTTGCATAAAATTTTTTTTTTTTTTTTTTTAAATAAAAAAATTGGATTTATGTGATTTAAATCAGATTTTTGGGATTTAAATAGGATTTTTTTTATAAATTTTTTTTTTAAGTAAATGGTTTCATTTCAGAATGTTTACACCTTGTTTTAGTAATGAACAATTTTTGAAGTGAGAACAATAACAAAATGAACACAGTAAAGGAATAAATATACACTAAACAGTTGCACCAAGAAAGTACAATTAGACTCTGAATTTCACTCAATCAGTTGTTTGAATCTGAGTCAAACATGTACATGTCCTTGTCCACGTCCTCATGTTTGTCCTCAACAGAAAAGGCTCTGTAGAATGCAACCAGCTTAGCTGTTTTTTCATTTCCCAATCTGTTGCGTGTTTGGATTGTACAAAACCGTACATTGAAAAAATCCTTTCAATTCCTGCACTTGATGAAACCTGGGCCCCAGCAACACGTCCGCCCCCCTGCACTTACAGTATAAATCCCAGCAGCGGAGGGGCCGGTGATGCGCTGAATCGCGTCATCATGGCCCTGCCCCCTGCCTCACAATGCCATTAATACGGCATTGTGAAGAGGGGGCGGAGCCACGATGACGCGATCAAGATGTCACGCCCCATGCTCTGCCTCAAATATGTGTCATCGTCTGGTCACGCCCCCTTTTTGCTGCGACCCGCCCCCTGCCAAGAAGGCCCGACAGCTCCCTCCCAGAAGGAGGGAGTGAAATGTCGGTAAGTATGTAATAATGTCTTGTAGGATATCATCTTTGTTTTCATCACATACTCTAACAAGAATGGGCTAGTTTTTCAGAAAGGACTCCAAACAGTCTGCCATAGTATTCCAGCATACGTCACTTGGTAGTATAAGCCTTTTCCCACCTGCTTCTTTGTATTTAGCTGCTGAAAAATGGACATTTCTGAAGTGCTTAATAATAGCAATGATATGTTCCTTATCTCCTGGAATGTTGAGGTCATGTGCTTGTTCAGACTTCAAAAGTGAAAGAGAAACTGAAGAGCCATGAGAATCCCAAAAGTGAAAGTGAAACTGAAGAGCTATGGGGAATCTCTTGCACACCATCCATTATTCTCCCCAGCTGAGCAAAAGCAAAAAAAGGACTGCCCCCACCTACACGTCGACTCTTTCTAAGCAAAAGTTGTAATTTTTTAACGTTTTGATTTAAATCATGATTTAAAAATAAAGTGCCATCATAGTGCAGATCAGTGCATCCAATAATACTGTGCTGTAGATCTTATATAGTATAAAACTCTCACCATTGTCCTATGATGGTTGCATAAGCAATGTAAATGACGCCTTAGCTGATGTCGGTTCTTGTTATGCCACAGGAGTTCCAAGGGAAGAAAAATCAAGTTCCAGCATAGTGCAGATCAGTGTATACAATAATACTGTGCTGTAGACCTTATATAGTTAGGCTTGCCTACCCTCTCGATTTGGCCCGGCCCCCCGGAAAGGCAGGCAAGCCTCCCGGAAGTCTCCGACCCTCCCCACCTCCCCCCTGAAAAAAACAGAAATACCCGCAGCGGGGGGCCCAGTGACGCGATTCGCGCAGAATTGCGTCATCGTGGCCCGCCCCCTGCTTCACAATGCTGAAAATCACGGCATTGTGAAGAGTGGGTGCAGTCACGATGACGCGAACGTGGGGCTCCGCCCCCAGTGTGACACAAAATGGCAGCTCCGCCCCCAATGGCCGGCCCCGCCCCCCGCTATTAGCCGACAATCAGCTCCCTCCTGGAAGGCTGGAGCTGATTGTCGGCAAGTATGTATATAGTATACATACCGTCAATGGGCTGGAAGAATGCTTTGGACATTCATTTAATAACCTGATGTCCGTCGGAATTATGAATAATGGGATCCAATAGTCCAAAGATCCAATGCCAATAAGTTCAACTGAATAAAACTAATTTAATGATATATGCCATTATATTACAAAATATTTAAAAACTAGTAAATAAATAACAGATAAAAACAAAGGACAGTATAAAATAAAGATAAATGGGTAAGTGATACCATTAAGTGGTTTTGGCAATGCGTTTCACAGAGCCTACAGTAGGTCTGCTTCCTCGACAACATTTCAACATCACTTTGACCATGCAGCCTTGCTCCCCAAAGAGACTTAACAAATATTTATTGATAAGATGACAGAATCCTCTATCAATTCACAATCCATATTTTCTACAACATTACAATCTAGTTCTGCCTAAACAGCATAGACATTTAAAAGTCCAGGACCTGTACATCCTTATAATTTGTCTGGTAGGCTTCCACAGTAAAATCCAAATCAATCTCCTCCAATGTAACATCGCTACCACAATTGATTTAAACTATACATGAGTAGTATTTTAAGTAGGGGTGAGAGGGTTCGGATTTCTGAAATCCAAACCCCCCCGAGCCCCCTCGATCCGAGGCCGATCCGAGTCAGGCTCGACTTTTCCCGCCTGACTCGGATCTGAAATCGAGGCAAAACGTCATCATCCCGCCTTTCGGGTCTCGCGGGTTTTCGATCCTATATAAGGTACCCGCGTCGGCGCCATTTTCTCACTCGGCTGTGGACAGTGAAGAGGGAGGGTGGGAGTTAGGGCTGGCTGGGCCGTGTAGTGTAGTGTAGTGTAGTGCAGTGTTGTGCTGTGCTGCGCTGTGCTGCTGTTGTCCATAGGGGCTGTGTCCACTCCTTCAAAGTCCATAGGGGCTGGCTGGACTGTGTTGTGCAGTCAGTTGTCCATAGGGGCTGTGTCCACTCCAAACTCCTGTGCAGTGTCCCAGTCCTAAAGGAGTGCTGTAGTGTTGTCCAGTGGGTGCTCTGTCTATCAGGGGTGCTCCCCCCAAGAGCAAAAAAAAAAAAATATGTTTTCTGTGTTTGTGAATTGTGTGCACTGTGGCTGCACGTGCATCAACAAAGGAGCAGCGCCAAGCGTGCGCCTGTGTCCCATTAGTAAAGGGCCGGCTGGCTTGACCGTTAAAGGGTGCTGTAACCCCCAAAGTACACTCCAAACAAAATAAAAAAATATTTTCTGTGTTTGTGAATTGTGTGCACTCTGGCTGCACGTGCATCAACAAAGGAGCAGCACCAAGCGTGCGCCTGTGTCCCATAAGTAAAGGGCCGGCTGGCTCATTTCTTAAAGCGTGGTGTAACCCACAAAGTGCACTAGTCTCCAACAAAAATAAAAAAATTATTTTCTGTGTTTGTGTGCGCCTTAGCCGCACGTATATTTCAAATCAATGTAACATAAATGGAGGACCAAACTTTCTCCGATAAAAATAAAATAGGGAAAGATCAAGAACCACTTCCTTCTAGTGCTGAAGCTGCTGCCACTAGTCATGACATAGACGATAACATGCCATCAACGTCGTCTGCCAAGGCCGATGCCCAATGTCATAGTAGAGGGCACATACAATCCCAAATGACAAAGTTCAGGAAAATGACCTTAAAAAAAACATTTAAATCATCTGAAGAGAAACGTAAACTTGCCAATATGCCATTTATGACACGGAGTGGCAAGGAATGGCTAAGGTCTTTCCCTATGTTCATGACTAGTGGTTCAGCTTCACATGACGATGGAAGCCCTCCTCCCGCTAAAAAAATCAAACGAGTTAAGTTGACAGCGAAGAACTGTGCGTTCTAAGAAGATATCACAAATCCCCAAGGAGAGTCCAAGTGTGGTGGCGGTTGTGATGCCTGACCTTCCCAGCACTGGACGGGAAGAGGTGGCTCTTTCCACCATTTGCATGCCCCCTGCAAGTGCTGAAAGGAGCACCCACAGTCCACTTGCTGATATGCAAATTGAAGATGTCACTGTTGAAGTACAACAGGATGAGGATACTGGTGTAGCTGGCGCTGAGGAGGAAGTTGGCGAGGAGGATTCTGATGGTGATGTGGTTTGTTTAAATCAGGCTCCGAGGGAGACAGTTGTTGTCTGTGGGATGAAAAAGCCCATCACGGTCATGCCTGGGCAGAAGACCAAACATTCCACCTCTTTGGTCTGGCAACATTTCTATCCAAATCCGGACAACTGTCTTGCCATATGTACCATATGTAAAGGTGAAATAAGTAGGGGTAGGGACGTTAACCACCTAGGAACATCCTCCCTTATACGGCACCTGCAGCGCGTTCATAAAAATTTACTGTCAAGTTCAGAAAGTTTGGTTAAGACCGTAAGCAGTCCAGGGACACCTAAATCCCGTTGTCCTGTTGTATCCAAGTGCCTGCAAACCAAACCGTTAACTCCCTCCTCGTCAATTTCCTCCTTAGTCAGGATCGGAAGTAGTCCTGCAGGCCATGTCTCTGGCATGACTGACTCTCCTATCCGGGATTCCTCCGGAGGATCCTGCATTGCTACGCCTACTGCTGCCGCTGCTGCTGTTGCTGCTGCTGGGAGTCGTTCATCATCCCAGAGAGGAAGTAGGAACACAACTACTTTTACTAAACAATTGCCCCTCCAACAGTCCTTAGCGAGGAGGATAAAGTACGACAGCAGTCATCCTGAAGCAAAACGTATAACTGAGGCCTTGACTGCTATGTTGGTGTTAGACGTGCGTCCAGTATCCGCCATTAGTGCAGTGGGATTTAGACAATTGATGGAGGTAGTGTGTCCCCGGTTCCAAATCCCGTCTAGATTCCACTTCACTAGGCAGTGTTATGTTCTGGGTTGTTTGTGGACCCGGGGGGGTAGCAGGAGCGATCACAGAAGCAGATTTGAAAATAAAACTAGGATTTTTAATAAGTGCTTGAGCAGACATATAATGTGGCAGTAAATAAAAGTCCAGGAATATATAAATGTGCACAAGAGTTCTGTGGTGGGAGTAAAAGGGTTAATGTCCAAGTAGAAACAATTAGAGCTGTCCAGGTGTGCAGGTAGTGAAACTGAAAATAATCAAACCAGGTATGCAGGGAGTGAACTGAAAATAAACAAGCCAGGTATGCAGGTAGTGAACTGAAGCGCAGGATGTCAGCAGGCTCAGGCACTCAGGTATGGGCAAGGGTGATGGAGGAAGCGGGGTAGTCCAGTGGGAGCTAGGAGCTGACAGGCAGACTGGCAGACAGCGAATTCACAGGAACAGGATAAGCACAGAGAACTCCCTCTCAGCTAGGCTGAGATACACGTTGCACTGGCAAAGAAGAAAGGCACTGACCCTTCCTAAATACCCCATGCCGTGCTGTTACTGGCCGGAGGGAACATGTGACTCACCAGGATTGGCCAGCCGCATCACATGGCCAGAAGGCAAGATGGCGGCGCACATGCCAAACGGAACGGAGACGCCGCCAGGCCTCACCAGCGCAGAGTGACAACAGGGCCGCACAACAACGCGCACAGCCAAAGCCCCCCGCCAGACACCAGCTCCGCCACCAGACAGCCCACGCCACAATGACCTCATAGGTAACACCTGCCTAGCGCCATGCTGAAATACCCTGGCCGTGACAGTACCCCCCCCTTTTGTGGTGGCCTCAGGACACTCACCAGGCTTCTCCGGATTGGCAGAATGGAATCTCCTGATGAGCGTGGGAGCGTGGATATCACGAGCATCGGTCCAGCAACGTTCCTCTGGACCGTAACCTTTCCAGTCCAACAAATACTGAAGATGACCTCTGCGCAGACGAGAGTCCAAGATCTGGGCGACCTCAAACTCAACTCCTCTCTCCGTCTGGACTCGAGGAGAAGCAGGTAGAGCATTATGGAACTTATTCAGGACTAGGGGCTTTAATAAGGAAACATGGAAGGAATTGGGAATTTTTAGGTATGGGGTAACTGTAAACGGTAGGCCACTGGATTAATGACTTCTGTTATGGTGAAGGGACCGATGAAGCGGTGTGCAAATTTCATAGACGGAACTCTTAGACGAAGGTTCCGAGTAGACAACCAGACCTGGTTTCCTACTTGCATGCATGGAACTATTCTACGCTTTCTATCGGCCTGGGCCTTATAGCGAGAGGATGCCTTCAACAAATCAGACCGTACTTGAGTCCAGATGGCAGCAAAATTCCACACCGTGTCCTCCACGGCCGGAACATCGAAAACAGGCAGGCTTCGAAATTCGGGAACACGAGGATGAAGGCCATATACAACCTGAAATGGCGTTTGGTTAGTTGACGAGTGGTTGGAAGCATTATGTGCAAACTCAGCATATGGAAGCAAGTCAGCCCAATTGTCCTGGGAAGATGACATAAAAATTCTTAAGAAAGTCTCTATGTCTTGATTAACTTTCTCGGTGGAGCCGTTGCTTTGCGGATGGTAGGCCGTGGAAAAGTTTAACTTCACTTGAAGAACAGAACACCAAGCCCTCCAGAATTTTGCAGTAAACTGCACACCATGGTCAGAGACAATTTCAGCAGGAAGGCCATGTAGACGAAATATGTGTTGGACAAACAACTGTGCCAGGTCAGGGGCAGAAGGTAACTTCTTCAACGGTATATAGTGGACCATCTTAGAAAATCGGTCTATTACAACCCAGATAGTGTTGAAACCTTGAGAGACTGGCAGGTCTGTGACGAAATCCATGGAGAGATGCGTCCATGGACGTGATGGAGTAGGTAATGGAAGCAATTCCCCAGCTGGAGCTTGTCGTGATGATTTATGCTGGGCACAGGAGGAGCAGGAAGAGATGAACTCCATTATATCTGCCTTCATAGAAGGCCACCAATAGTGTCTTTTCAGGAACTCCAAGGTCTTCCGAGTGCCTGAGTGCCCTGCGAAGCGAGAGGAATGTGCCCAAGTGAGAAGCTGCTTCCTTAATTCCGGGGCCACAAATGATTTTCCCGTAGGAGGCTGAACTTGTAATGCGGCGAAAACTTGATTCCAAGACAGGGGTATTGCTTTGATTTTCAGATTGATCATCACAGAGGAGAGATCTCGATAGGGCATCAGCCTTCTGATTAAGTGCTCCAGACCGGAAGGTCAGGGTAAACTGAAATCTGGCAAAGAATATTGCCCAGCGGGCCAAACGAGGACTCACACATTGGAGGTTTTTGAGAAATAGGAGATTTCTATGGTCCGTAAATACAGTAAATGGAAACTTGGCGCCTTCTAGCAAATATCTCCATTCCTTCAACGCCAACTTTACCGCTAGTAGTTCTTGCTCACCTATGGCGTAGTTCCTTTCGGCAGGTGAGAATTTTTTAGAAAAGAACCCACGCGGATGGACTCGGTTGTCCTCATAACGTTGAGACAAGACTGCTCCCACAGCTTCATATGATGCGTCCACTTCCAACAAAAACGGCCTGTCCAAATCTGGTTGTCGAAGAACTGGTGCTGAGATAAAGGCCTGTTTTAGAAGATGAAAGGCAGACTCTGCCTCAGGTGACCATTGGGCAGGATTAGCACCTTTGCGGGTCAAGGCTGTAATGGGAGCCAGCAGTGTAGAAAATCCCTTAATGAAGCATCTATAATAATTGGCGAAGCCCAACAATCTCTGGATGGCCTTCAGTGTCTGAGGTCGGGTCCAATCCAGAACTGCTTGTACCTTCTTGGGGTCCATTTCTAAACTGGAGCCAGATATTACATAGCCGAGAAAAGGTACACTGGGCACTCCAAAGACGCACTTCTCCAGTTTGCAGTAAAGGTGGTTTTCTCTCAGACGGGTCAGAACTTCTTTAACATGTTCTTGATGTTTAGCCACAGAGGGTGAAAAAATCAGTATGTCATCCAGATAGACAACAACCGAAACATATAACAGATCCCGGAAAATCTCATTAACGAAATATTGAAAGACAGCAGGGGCGTTACACAATCCAAAAGGCATTACTAAATACTCGAAATGTCCATCTCTGGTATTAAAAGCGGTCTTCCATTCATCGCCAGCTCGGATACGAATGAGGTTGTAAGCCCCTCTCAGATCTAATTTAGAAAAAATGACAGAGCCCTTGACCCTATCAAACAACTCAGTAATCAGGGGAAGAGGGTATCAATTCTTTACAGTAATGTCATTAAGGCCTCGATAATCGATACATGGTCTTAGACAACCGTCCTTCTTGCCAACGAAGAAAAACCCAGCTCCGGCAGGTGAAGTAGAGGGGCGAATGAACCCCTTTGCCAGGTTGTCCCGGATGTACTCGGTCATGGCTTGAGTCTCAGGCAAGGACAGTGGATAGGTACAACCACGAGGTGGTATCTTATCAGGTATCAATTCAATTGGACAGTCCCATTCCCTATGAGGGGGTAAGATATTTGCTTGTTGCTCAGAGAACACGTCGACGAACATCTGATATTCCTTGGGAATGGCAGAAGAAACTAATGGAACTGTCTTTCTCACAGGTCGAATTTTTGGAAGACAGGATTTCTGACAGTCCATACCCCATGACAGAATCTGCATAGAACTCCAATCAATCCTGGGATTATGTTGACGTAACCAGGGTAGACCAAGATCAATTTCTTGAGAGGCCTCTGATATCACCAGGAATTTTAAGGACTCAGAATGAAGTGCCCCAATTCGGACCAATACTGGTTGAATCTCTTTGGTGACTATCCCGTTAGTTAGTGGGCGTCCGTCTATAGAGGTCAGAGAGATGGCATGGTTCAGAGACAAACAAGGAATCTGAAATTTATCTATGAAACTAGACGTTATGAAATTTCCGGCTGCTCAAGAGTCAAGTAGAGCAGTAGCAAAGACAGGTTTGGGTTTAAGATCCAAGGCTAGGGTAATCGTGAAATCTTTAATTTTTGGAGAGTTCATAACTCCTAACTTGATGTCTCCAGGGTCAGTTAGGATTTGGCATTTCCCGTTTTACGGGGGCAGGAGATCAGCAGGTGACCGGACTCTCCGCAGTACAGACAGAGGTTCTTTTGCATTCTTCTCTGATGCTCTTCTTTGAAGAGGTGTGTATGATTCACCTGCATAGGCTCCTCTTCAGTAGGAGAAGGAATGGGTCGGGTAGAAATGGAGGGGGTAAATGACCTTTGCCGGTCAGTTCTGTTTTTTTCAGCCTGACGTTCCCTGAAGCGTAGGTCAATTTTGATACACAACAAAATCATGTCATTCGGATTAGTAGGAAGCTCTCGAGTGACTAGATCATCCTTTAGTCGGTCTGACAACCCATGCCAGAAGGCCGAGGTGAGGGCTTCCTCATTCCATTTGAGCTCTGATGCTAAAATTTTAAATTGCACGGCATATTGACTAACAGGACGGACCCCTTGTCTCAGTGTCATGATGTTTGATGATGATGATGATGATACAGTACGCCCAGGTTCATCGAAAATCCTCCTGAAGGATGACACAAAGCCTGCGTAATTATCCAGCAGCGGATCTGAACGCTCCCAGAGTGGGGAAGCCCATTCCAAGGCCTGGCCGCATAACAGAGAGACTATATAAGCCACTTTAGTTCTTGCAGTTAGAAAGTTGTCAGGCTGCAGGGTAAAATGTATGTCACACTGATTTAGGAATCCTCGGCAGAGTTTAGGATTGCCGTCAAATTTACTTGGTAAAGGAAGATGTAAGCGGGGAGATGATCTGCCTCCTGTATTCCCAGACGCTGATGCGGATGTAGATGCTGGTACTTCAGGGGTAGAAAATTAAGTTTGCAAACTATCCTGTCGCTTGGACATCTCTTGCAGAAATTGAGCCATCTGATGCTGCATGTTTTCCAGATTTTCTAAACGACCAGAAATGCACCTGAACAAATCCACTCCTGACTCCTGATCCGTGGCCGGCTCCATGGGGCCAGTGCAAACTGTTATGTTCTGGGTTGTTTGTGGACCCGGGGGGGGGTAGCAGGAGCGATCACAGAAGCAGATTTGAAAATAAAACTAGGATTTTTAATAAGTGCTTGAGCAGACATATAATGTGGCAGTAAATAAAAGTCCAGGAATATATACATGTGCACAAGAGTTCTGTGGTGGGAGTAAAAGGGTTAATGTCCAAGTAGAAACAATTAGAGCTGTCCAGGTGTGCAGGTAGTGAAACTGAAAATAATCAAACCAGGTATGCAGGGAGTGAACTGAAAATAAATAAGCCAGGTATGCAGGTAGTGAACTGAAGCGCAGGATGTCAGCAGGCTCAGGCACTCAGGTATGGGCAAGGGTGATGGAGGAAGCGGGGTAGTCCAGTGGGAGCTAGGAGCTGACAGGCAGACTGGCAGAAAGCGAATTCACAGGAACAGGATAAGCACAGAGAACTCCCTCTCAGCTAGGCTGAGATACACGTTGCACTGGCAAAGAAGGAAGGCACTGACCCTTCCTAAATACCCCATGCCGTGCTGTTACTGGCCGGAGGGAACATGTGACTCACCAGGATTGGCCAGCCGCATGACATGGCCAGAAGGCAAGACGGCGGCGCCAATGCCAAACGGAACGGAGACGCCGCTAGGCCTCACCAGCGCAGAGTGACAACAGGGCCGCACAACAACGCGCGCAGCCAAAGCCCCTCGCCAGACACCAGCTCCGCCACCAGACAGCCCACGCCACAATGACCTCATAGGTAACACCCGTCTAGCGCCATGCTGAAATACCCTGGCCGTGACAGGCAGGCGATACCGAGACTGTACAGAAACGTCAGAAAAAGTGTCCTCAGTGTCCTGAAAAATGCGGTTGTACCCAATGTCCACTTAACCACGGACATGTGGACAAGTGGAACAGGGCAGACTAAGGACTATATGACTGTGACAGCCCACTGGGTAGATGTATCACCTTACGCAGCAACAACAGCAGCGTCACCAGTAGCAGCATCTCAGAAACGCCAGCTCGTTCCAAGGCAGGCTACGCTGTGTATCACCGGTTTCAGTAAGAGGCACACCGCCGACAACCTCTTAGAGAAACTGAGGGAAATCATCGCCCAGTGGCTTACCCCACTTAGACTCTCCTGGGGATTTGTGATATCTGACAACGCCACCAATATTGTGCGGGCATTACATCTGGGCAAATTCCAGCATGTCCCATGTTTTGCTCACACAATAAACTTGGTGGTGCAGAATTTTCTGAAAAGCGACAGGGGCGTGCAGGAGACGCTTTGGGTGGGCCGAAAAATTTCTGGCCACTTTCGCCATTCAGCGACTGCGTGCCGAAGACTGGAGCGCCAGCAAACACTCTTGAACCTGCCCCGCCATCACCTGAAGCAAGAGGCTGTGACGCCGTGGAACTCAACCCTCTATATGCTTCAGAGGATGGAGGAGCAGCAAAAGGCCATTCAAGCCTATACATCCACCTATGACATAGGCAAAGGAGGGGGCATGCACCTGACTCAAGCGCAGTGGAGAATGATTTCCATGTTGTGCAATGTTCTCCAACCCTTCGAACTTGCCACACGTGAAGTCAGTTCAGACACTGCCAGGTTGAGTCAGGTCATTCCCCTCATCAGGCTTTTGCAGAAGCAGCTAAAGGAGGAGCTAAGACGGAGCGATTCCGCTCGGCATGTGGGACTTGTGGATGAAGCCCTTCATTCGCTTTGCCAGGATTCCAGGGTGGTCAATCTGTTGAAATCAGACCACTACATTTTGGCCACCGTGCTCGATCCTAGGTTTAAAGCCTATGTGGTGTCTCTCTTTCCGGCCGACACAAGTCTGCAGAGGTGCAAAGACCTGCTGGTGAAAACACTGTCAGCTGAAGCGGAACGTGACACATCAACAGCTCCTTCTTCATTTTCTCCCGCAACTGGGGCTGCCAGGAAAAAACTTAGGTATCCTAAGCAACCCGCTGGCGGTGAGGCAGGGCAGGCAGGACCAAGTTTGGACATCTGGTCTGGACTGAAGGACCTGGCAACAATTTCTAACATGTCTACTGTCACTGCATATGATACTGTCACCATTGACAGAATGGTGGAGGATTACATCAGTGACAGCATCCAAGTAGGCATGTCAGACAGTCCGTACCTGTACTGGCAGGAAAAAGAGGCAATATGGAGGCCCCTGTACAAACTGGCTCTATTTTACCTGAGTTGCCCTCCCCTCCAGTGTGTACTCCGAAAGAGTGTTTAGTGCAGCCGGGAACCTTGTCAGCGAAAGGCGTAGGAGGCTGCTTCCACAAAATGTGGAGAAGATGATGTTCATAAAAATGAATTACCAACTCTTTCAGGGAGACCAGCCTCCAGAACGTACAGAGGGACCTGTGGTGGTGGATTTCAGCGGGGACGAGTTAATAGTCTGTGAGGATGAGGATGTACACAACACTGAAGAGGGTGAGGAATCGGTGGATGAGGACGACATCTTGCCTCCGTAGAGCCAGTTTGTGCAGGGACAGATTAATTGCCAGCTTGTTTTGTGGGGGCCCAAACGAACCAATCATTTCAGCCACAGTCGTGTGGCAGACCCTGGTGCTGAAATGATTGGTTTGTTAAAGTGTGCATGTCCTGTTTATACAACATAAGGGTGGGTGGGAGAACAATTCCATCTTGCACCTCTTTTTTTTCTTTGCATTATGTACTGTTTGGGGCCTAGTTTTTCAAACTGCCATCCTGTCTGCCACTGCAGTGCCACTCCTAGATGGGCCACGTGTTTGTGCCGCCCACTCGTGTCGCTTAGCATAGCCTTTTGGACATAAAAACACTATTGTGAGGTGTGAGGTGTTCAGAATAGACTGGAAATGAGTGGAAATTAAGGTTATTGAGGTTAATAATAGCATAGGAGCAGAAAAACCAACACATTCTGTGATTTTAGTTGTTTTTATTCTTTTTAAAAAAAAAATACAGATCCAAAACACAAAACCCAGAACCCAAAACATGGAAGGGTGGTTTTGGCAAAACCAATCCAGATCCAAAACACGAAGAAAGATCCAGATCCAAAACCAAAACACAAAACACGAAAAGTGGCCGGTGCACACCCCTAATTTTAAGTGAAAAATTGAAATGTAGTATTTCAGGATATAGATGTATGAATTTAAGAAACCCTGTTGTATTGTTACCTATACCTGTAAGGTAAAGATGGAAGCAGGCTAAGTGCATCCCTGTGGTGCATGTAGTCAAAGATGACAAAGTTTGAAAAAGAAGCATCTGGTCGAAATTTGCTAATATTATGATTACATGGTATTTTTAAAAATCAATTTTCTGTGGACATCCCATTTAAATATAACAAATTTACTTTGGGTTGGCACTTTAGGACAGACTGTCACCATGGCTCGTATTCAATTAGCTGCGAAAAGCCGAGCCGCAATGTTTTCGGCGCCTTCGCGTGTTTTCAGGCAAAACTTTTTCTGTGAGTGCTCCCACTTATCTGCGTATTCAATTTCAAAAGATGCGAAAAGGCAAACAGGCGAAATCGGCGAATAGGAAAACTGTCGAAAAGTCCCTAAGACTTTTGGGAGATCAGTCTGTACCCCAGAAAAAGCTACACTAACATTAGAAATCAATATAAAAGTGTTCTAATAGCCCTAATAATAGCGTTTTGTGTTCTTAAAGTGTCAGAATTGTGCTGAAAAATGATAGAAAGCAATTTCTTTTGGGAAAAATAAATACAGAGGTCAAATTTGGGGTACATGAAAATGGGTACTAGCATATTTTGATGTCTCTAAAGTGAAGATGTAAAGAATCTCAAAAATACACCGGCTGCAGGCTTGTGCAATCCCCAATACACCTGTCCATCCATATAGCCCCCCTATATGGACTGATAAGTCATTCGGGAAGGGGGGGGTTCTGGACCAAGGCCCTGATTCAGAGCCGGACGCTCTGACCAGAGCGCTCGCTCTGAATCAGGGCCCACCTCCATAATTATGGAGCGTCCTCCTGGACGCTCGTATAGCTGTGGGTCACCACCCACAGCCTATACGAGCGTGCAGGTTGATGGTCGCGATGGTCTTGAGCCAAAATCACTCCCACTGACATCACTAGTGATGTCAGTGGGCCGGCTTCTGACGGTAGGCGTTCCCTTGAGAACGCCCCCGTCTGGGAGGCACGCCCCCGGCACGCCCACCAAAGGGGGCGTGCTGTCCTTCGCTCGTCGCGTCTCGCGCATGTGCACGACGGAGCTCCCTCCGTCATGCGCATGCTCAGTGCACACCATCGACCCACTTGCGAGCGGACAGCTGCTCGCGAGTGGGTCTGAATCAGGCCCCAAATCCCCACATTTGCAACCCAAAATAGTGATTTTGCACTTCCAATTCGCCTTTCTATACACAGAGAGAACTTTTCATCTGTTTTGTTTCCGTGTAGGCGAAAACTCCTGTAATTGAATACGGAGATAAGTTGAAAACACGCGAAAAGTACAAATCCGTGAAAACTTTCCTCCAATCGGCACTTTTTGCTAATTGAATTCAGCCCTATGCGGTAGACTGATATTTTGGGGTAGAATGGGGAAACTAGAAATAAACCTGGATGAAGAAGTATTTATAATAAAGCTGCTCACTTTCATAAATGCACTTAGGGCCTGATTCAGACCCGGTCGCAAGCGCTGAGCGCTCGCAACCGGGTCAGTGGTGGGCCACAGCGCATGCGCCCGACGCAGCCGGCTCCGTCGTGCGCATGCGCGAGACCCGGCTAGCGACTGGCAATCCGTCGCTTCAGGTCTCGCACCAAAGGGGGCGAGCTGTCGATGTTGAGTGACAGCTCGCCCCCTTTGGTGGGCGGGCCAGGGGAGTGGCTGCCCAAACTGAGGTGTTCCCATGAGAAGAGGCGTTCTGTTACAGCCGAAATCTCTCTGGGGCTTGCGGCCACGAGACCCTACAGCAAGGGTCTCGTCGCAAGTCCGATGGCCGCGATGGTCTTGACCATCAGAGCGTCCGTCTCTGAATCAGGGCCTTAGTGTCTACTTACATAGGTACACCTTCATAGTATTGGTTACGTTACCCCTTTTTGTTTCTGAATTATTTGGGGTACTGTATGGATTCAGCATGGTGCTGGAAATATTCTTTAGGGACCCTGATCCACGCTGACATGATAGTATCACATAGTTGCTGCTCTGTTGAATTGAGAGCTGATTACTGCAGAGTAAACTGAATGCATTGTCATTTGTGTGGAACCATTATGACATGGGGGGGTCTATGTACGAAGACTCCACCTTTTGTGGAGATAAGTCCGCTCCTGCGTCGCCTGTTATCGGCGCAAAGCAGGAGGCAGCTACCACAAGTTGTCATAGCAATGGCCCTGCTGAAGAGGGTGAACAATGTCACCCTTTCGGCGATCCCTGCACAGAGGGCCTGATTCAGAGATGTACGTTCATCTGATAGTGAAAGCAATTTCCGATGGTTTGGGGGCTACGTCTATGCAGGACCCGTTCTGCGCATGTGCAGAATGTTTCCTGCGATCTCTCTCGCAGACCCCCCCAAGCTGCAGCAATACTGCCATGCTGTGGCATTTGGGGGGCGGAGTGGGGGTGTGCCTGGTCGCTGTTCCCATCATTCATCTCTGAATCAGACCCAGAGTCCTGTACAGCAGAGAGAATCTTTTTTTGTTATGCAACAAACTTTATTGACATCCGGACAAAGTGACACACAGCTTTCTGCTTCTTCACAAGATGAGAAGCAAATAACGGCATCTACAGGTGGCGATTCCAGCACAGGAGAAGACACGTGACAGTAAGTGACCTCTCCTGGACACATAGCTCTGCCATAGGTGGCTATGGCAGCCCTAAGTGACCCTGGTGCAGCGCGATATTCTACCCTCCAACATCACCCCTTCAATCAGGTACAAAATGCTCTTCTCCTGGACTTCTCATCTAATTTATGATTGCAGTCACTTGTGTTGAACTAGTTCATTGATGAGAGGGGTCTTTCAACACAGGTGGTTGCAATCATAAATTAAGATGGAAGTCAAGGCGCAGAGCATTTTGTACCTAATTGAACGGGTCATGTTGGAGGGTCTGCAATATTGTAGCCTGCACTTAGTGCTAACAGGCTGTAGACAGAGAAAATCCCTGAAAAGCGGTATGTACAGGGATTTTCTCTGTCTTTACCATTTTTACCCTTCACCCCTTAGTACATAGACCCCATTGTGTGTTATCCTTCTGGAAGTAGTCATAAGAATATGGGTATGCTGTGGCCAAAAGGGGATGCACATGTGCAGCAAAAACACTCATGTAGGCTGTGATATTTAAATAATGCTCAATTGGATTTAGGGGCCTAATGTGTGGCTAGAAAACATTCCCAACACCATTACACCACCACCAGCCTAAACTATTGACTCAAGGCAGGATGGATCCATAGATTCATGTTATTTAGGCAACCAGAGAAATCAAGACTTGTTAGACAAGGTGACGTTCTTCCCATTTACAACTGTGTACTTTTGGTGAGCCTGTGCCCATTGTAGAATTTGTTTCCTTTTCTTAACTGAGTGGCGTGTAACCTGAGGTGGTCATCTGCTGCTGTAGCCCATCCACTTAAAGTTTGTGTTGTGCATTTAGGGGGCTATGCATTGTTAATAATCGGGGTCCGAATGGATTGCGATAATTAACATTCTAACTCGCCGCCAGAAGGCTGATCCGAAAATCATCTGTCTCCGCGAGCGGCTTCACTGCTCCTTTTAAAGAAGTGAATCTTTTCACTGCTTCTTCTGGAGCAGTGAGACAAGTGCGCATGCGTGAGCGCACAAGAGCCACAAGAGCCCCGACGTCGGGCAGAAGGAGCCAGACAGGGGCGAAGGGATCCCAAAGGATCTCTCTTCGCAACCCAGGACTCCTTCCCATAAGGAAGGATACTGCTGCAAGCCGCGAGCGGGAGCAAACGCCATCTGAAGATGACGAACGCTCCCGCAGTCAAACTCCGAAAATATTGTACTTTCAGAGCTACATGAATTCTGTCCCTATAGTAGTGTATATGGACAGCTGGCCATTTCAGAAAGCAGGAGATATCTCCTGCTTTACCCTTTTGATGAATGTCCCAAAAACTTAATTTCTACAATTGCAGGTGAAAATGTTCATTATCACCTGTTATTGTAGAAATGAAGTGATGATGAATAGAGCCCTCAGGGATGCACTTCTGCATACCTCTGTTATAAGACAAAGGCCCTCATTCAGACCCGGACGCAAGTGGCCGTTCGTACGTTCGGCGTACGTAAAAAAATATGTAAATTCAAGCACTCGCTCGTATTTTCGAACGCAGCCAAACATCCTCCCCAAACTCAACCGACCCCTCCTCTAACTAACGAGCGTGCCAAATAGCGAGCGTACATCCCCGAAATGGCTTGAAGGGAATGCACGCACAAGTACAAACCGGAAGTGGGACTGTTAGATTTTGATTAACTGCTCATTTATTCTGCCTACCTCCCTCAATCGTATCATGCCAATCAATATATCAATTAGCTTAATTGTTTTTTTTTTTTTTAAACAATGCAATAAACTTTAATCTTGTCCGTGTTTGTGTTTACCCGCAGAATACGTACGGCTTAAACATTCGCTTTTATTTGTCAAAATACATGTTAGGCCCAATTAAACAATTCTTTTATTTGTTTTTATCCCCGCATATTTCCCGGGGTTCATTTCTTTATTTAAATTTGCTTACGCATGTCACTGCATCAAGCCTATCATAACTCGAAAGAGATTTGTGGCCCTGTCGAACACATGACTCATACACTAACCAATAGAATTGGTCCTGTTAATTACCCAAATACATTAGCCAATCAAAATTATTTTCGGGTCTTTATTAAAAATGATTTTTAACAAATACACCATTGCCATCATGAGAGCCTCGGCATTCACCAGGCGCGAGCTGCTGGTGCTAACCGAGGTGATGGATAGGCGGATCACCAGCCAGCCTCCACCCATCACAAATCGCGAGAAGCGTTTCCGCATATGCAGAGGTACGTGGCCGCCTGCGTTCCTTCGGCTCACGCCGCCAGATCGGCCAGCTGGAGCGCAGGTGGTCGCACCTGCAACGGCGGACGCCCCGCTTGCTGGCATGCTTTCGCATGCAGATCGCTGAAAGTAAGTTTTTTGGACTGTGGTTTTCATATTTATCTTTGTGGCCCTAACTGCGTGTGCATGTTTTCATGTATGTCCTATTTATTCATTGTACGCATATCTGCATGGCCATGTTTTCATGTATGTCCTATTTATTCATTGTACTCATATCTGCATGGCCATGTTTTCATGTATGTCCTATTTATTCATTGTACTCATATCTGCATGGCCATGTTTTCATGTAAGTCCTATTTATTCATTGTACTCATATCTGCATGGCCATGTTTTCATGTATGTCCTATTTATTCATTGTACTCATATCTGCATGGCCATGTTTTCATGTATGTCCTATTTATTCATTGTACTCATATCTGCATGGCCATGTTTTCATGTGTGTCCTATTTATTCATTGTACTCATATCTGCATGGCCATGTTTTCCGATTTGTGTTGTCATAAATTAGTGTTTTTCTCGGATTTGGTTGAAACTAACCACAATTTGTTTCACATCTTTTAGGGGCACAGCGAAGACTACGGCGTCATCGCCATCCAAGACGGCGCACTCGCCCACTCTCCCCAACCCCAAGCCAACCCTCCACAACCCCAAATTCCCCTATTTCCCCCTCCTCCCCAGCCTGCCAAGACCCTGTGGCGGATAATTCGGAGCTCCTTACCCTCCATCCCAATTCCCCCTCTCCTCCAACCACCCCTCTTCGAACTACCCCCTCCCCGGAATCACAAATCACCCCGCCAAGATCTTTGGGGAATGGAGGCACCTCCGAGGAGGACGAGGGAGTGGCTTCTGGAGCGGGCGTTTTTTCGAACGGTATGTTTTTTTGGGGGGTTTTTTTGCACTACAAACTGTTTGTATGTAATCATGTGTCGTTCCCTTTTTTTGTGTTTTTTGGTCGACTTTTTGGGATTTTTCGGGTTGTCTTTACCTGTTACTGCTGATTTCACCATACACATATCACACCTGTCTGAATCTGATTTTTGGACTTGTAATTTTGGCCTAGACCATTTTGGGGGGCTTGGTTTTATCGGTGTAATTCTGCTTTGTGCCACAATATTTTCATTTTTGGTTAGCTTGTTTTGGCTTGTTTTTTAATGTGGTTTCATTATTGATGTATTAATCCCCACACTTTTCTAACCCACAGAGGAACAGAGGCGTAGGGCTGAATAAGCCGGCTGTGTGGGCCGTATGCGGGAACACATAATCGGTCTGCTGGTGGTCCTTGACCATATGTCGGTCCTCCTTAGGAACTAGTTTTTTTTTTTTTTATTGTCAAAATGTAAATAAATTAATATTTTCAACTTAACGTTCTGTCTCATTCCTTGTTTCAAAATCAGAGATTGTTTACACTGACATAAGTAGACTCTTCCAGCAAGGATTTGGAATTATTGTCACTAAGATTGTGTGTTGTATTTTTAAGGAAAACAGGCACAAGAAACACCTAACAGTAACAATCTCATTTCCCTTTTTTGGTGTTGTCAAAATTATATATTACTACATTTTACAGGTTCCTAATTGGGGGGCAAGCTGCTTAGGCCGATATTACGAAGCCAACTGATTGTACAGGATTCCTTTGGGTGTTGGTTTGGACCCAGAAAACATATTACATTTTAGCTCAACTTGCGTCATTACTGGATTACCCCTTAGGCAAATGTAACGTGTGTGAACCTGGTTACACTTGCTTGTAACGGGCAAAAAAAGGCACAAAATTACACTCTCAAGACATTTATTCACAACATAACTAAAAAAACAAAGTGGTCACTCACAAACAAAACACACAGTGATAATCATAAATACAACACATACCAAAAACTACAAAAAAACACACAACAAATCAAGAACTGGTTGACGAAGGACCATGCCAACATGATTCCACAAATGTGGCATTGCAATATGGGTTCCATAATATATTCACAAAGTTTCCACATGAAGGTTTTTTAAGGGTAGCAGGAAGTAGTCATCGTTGGAGTGCCAAAGATTATGCAAACAAACAGAAGATGGAGAAAAAAAAAACAATTAATTAGATGTTCTCAAACAAACCGTACCACATTGGGTATAAACACTGTTGTTTTGACAATAATTACCTAAAATATCTGGCCACCACATCATCGCGTATGGCCCCCCCACATACTGACCTCCGACCAACCTCGGGGGGGCCATCCTCAGGTTTGGCATCCTCTGGCTGCATTGGGACACCACTCCTTATGGCGATGTTGTGAAATATCCCACACAGGACCACAATTTTCGAAACCATATCCGGCAAATACATGAGCTCGCCACCAGAGCGGTGGAGGCATCTGAATCGGCCTTTTAAAAGGCCGATACAGCGCTCCACCACTTGCCTGGTGGCTGTAAGTGCGGCATTAAACTCACTTTGTGGCCCTGGTGTGGGAGCCAAATAAGGAGTGAGCAGCCAGGGCATGCAAGGGTAGCCACTGTCTCCTGTGAAAAAGAAGAGACAACATCAGGATCACTGTGTATCAAGCTTAACATTGTTATGTACTAAAGGTCTCCACTTACCCAGAAGCCACGCATCACCAGCTTGTAGGTTGGTTAATTTGTGCCATATCCCTGATTGCCGGATGACGAATGAGTCATGTGCACTTCCTGGTAATTTTGCATTCAGGGACAGGATCTGGAGGGAGGCATCACATACCACCATTACATTCAGGGAGTGATAGTGTTTACGGTTGCGAAATATGGCCTCCAGCCATGCTGGAGGCTGAAGTGGTATGTGAGTACCATCCACAACCCCTATGATGTGTGGGAAGCCAGCTATTTGGTAAAAATTGGCCTTGGCCTCACTAAGGGCACCCATATCCAAAGGCATTTGAATAAAATGATAGAGGTGCTTGAAAAGTGCCTCCATCACTGCCCTCAGGATCCGGGAAAAGGAGGATTGTGAGATGCCCGCCACTATTCCCACCATTGTTTGAAACGATCCTTAGGCACAGAAATGTAACACCGCCATAAATTGCGTAAGTGGTGGTATTGCTGTTGGACTGTCAATTTGCCGCTCAAGATCACTCTCTATTAATGAGAGAGTGTCTATGATGATTTTGGGAGGAAGACGGTAGCGTCTTAAAACCTCATCATCGGGCATTCCAAAAAGGGTGACACGTGTTCGAAATATCTGGGGCCTTGCACGCCTACGATGCCTATGCCTGGGACGAGATTGAGGTTGGTCGGCTTCCGGGAGCATGGCCAGAACAATCCGACCCAGATCAACCTGAAATGGCAAGATTGGAATGTAAGGCTTTTTAACCCCCCCCAAAAAAAGAATTTTACTTAGCTTGATGATACCATCCATAGATGCTTACATGCCGGGGTATTGTCATGATACGTGCAAACTGTAAAGAATCACAATATAAAAATACATCAATTTATGCTGGGCATTTCTGTTTCAAAATTTGGTGCAAGACAAAACATAAAAGGGGAGAAACACACATTTGCCCAAAGAGCAAAACGACATTGCGCACACTACGTCAAATTGGGGCCAAATGTAAGCAACAAATGCTAAAGGGAAAACACAAACAATTTAACGGGTATGAATAAGCATTTAAAAATGCGCTAATTAGTTCGCAAATACAAGTCACAATAGAAACAGATAAAAATGCGCTAATTAGTTTGCAAATACAAGTCACAATAGAAACAGATAAAAATGCACTAATTAGTTCGCAAATACAAGTCACAATAGAAACAGATAAAAATGCGCTAATTAGTTTGCAAATACAAGTCACAATAGAAACAGATAAAAATGCGCTAATTAGTTCGCAAATACAAGTCACAATAGAAACAGATAAAAATGCGCTAATTAGTTCGCAAATACAAGTCACAATAGAAACAGATAAAAATGCGCTAATTAGTTCGCAAATACAAGTTAAAAAATACGCAGCTAGAAAAACACAACATTTTAGAAACATTTCTGACTAAGAAAAACAAAGGTTACAAGTGTAAGGTCCAACAAAGTTGCGTAAATACAAACATGAACATTTACTAACCAAGTGAAAAAATTAACTTACCAATAGATAATATATAAGATTCCGGATCAAAAGGTCTTTGGGGCAGAGCCAAAAAAAAACCTAACAAAGATGAAATTACGTAAAAATAACGTTAGAAAAATCAGAAAAAGAAGGAGACACAAATTGAACAAAAGTTAGACTGCCAAAAACTTACCAAATAAAGAAACGCCAAAAACAAAACCAACAGAAAAAATGCAAACGGAAAAACACAAACCAAATATAGCAAACAAAAACTACTCCCACCAACGCCAACTCCAAAACCCGCCAACAATCAACTCCGACCAACGTAACCTCCAACAATCAACAAACGCCACCTTGACTCGAGACGCCCCAAGCCATAAATAGTGTTTAGTTTCCCGCACAAATTAAGGAGTGATCATAGGAATGCACAATCAATGATGCGGCCGAAAAATAAGGACGCATGTATAAATACGTCACGAGCCAAACCAAAAATTCTGGTGTATTTCTTGTTTTGAGCTAAGACATGGCTACAGACCAGGGAAACAATGGGCAACAGTCTGGCGGTAAGTATTTCAGGCATTTGGAAACAATGATTAATTTTAAACATAATATAGTGCAAGTTGTGAAGTTTACAATTCTCAACATTTAAAAAAATAGGTAAATAGGTGAGGAGGATGACATGGAAGAGGCTGCTGGGCCCAGTATTCCGGCCAAAGCTGGCAAAAAGAAAAGGCAGCCACAATTCACAAGAAAGGAGATGGAGGTTTTGGTTCAGAAGTGTGTGGACATCCTGCCACAGGCAGACAGGAATATGAGTGCAAGCCAGAAGTGGAGAATGTAGGAGGAGGTAGCCGTTGCGGTCAATAGGGTGGGTGATTTTGTCCGTCTAGCCCGGGCTGTCAAACGGTGGTAAGTTAAAACTTGACCACCCACAAAAACTGGGGGAAAGAATGCATTAATAATGGCTACTTTTTCACCAACAGATGGCAAGACTTCAAATATCGCCTGAAACAAAAAATGGCTGACAGGGCTAGGCATGCAAGGGGGACAGGTGGGGGTCCCACCCCTGTGTCATTGGAGTTGAATGATTTAGAAGAGCTGGCACAGGGGTGTGTGCAGGCTGTGGAGGTGTTTGGCGTGTCCAACATGGATACGGACATGCCAGAGTTTGCGGCTCCTCATGTTGTCCAAGGTAAATATTGTGATGTCACCAACTCTGAAATGTTATTGGGCCAATATGTAGATTCTAATGTGAGTCTTTTCTCATTTTTCCAACAGAGACACAGGCGGATGAGTCTGCTCCACAGGGGAGCCTTGGCCGCAGAATTTCTGCTGGCTCTGCAGGGGAGGAATCAGTACATCCGGCTGAGGACCCTGCAGAAGCCAGTCCAGGGCAATCCCCCTCGCAGGCAGTGTCCCTCCTCACAGAACTCAATTTTAAATCGGATTTCCATACGGAGATTCTGCAGAGGATGGACGCCAGTCTTGTACAGGTGGCTGAGGCCCTGGAGCAAAATGCTGCGGCCAACGTGACCATTGGTCAGGCCCTGGCGGAAAATACCAGGGCCAACATCCGCATCGCCAATGCCCTGGAGCAGCTCGTTCGCCAGCACATGGTGGAGCCGACCTCCCTTCCTGCCGGAACATCAGGATCCTCCACCTCTGGCACAACATCAGCCAATCCTCCAAATGTGCCTAGCCCTGTGCCTAGTCCAGAGGCCACAACATCTGCCTCTGGACAGGCCAGCCCGATGACATCCCGGACCCGGTCTGGCGCCCTCCCTCCCCCAGCCAAACGGGGGAAAAAACGTTGACAGCACTGGCTACTTTTCCCACACTCCTTCTGTGCTTGCCTCATATTCCTTTCTGGCCAAAACTTCCCTCTCCTTTCTTGTGAATTGTTTTTAATTTTTAGCTTTACGTTTCCAAAAACTTTTATGTTTGCACAATTATTAAATATTTTGGAATGAACACTGCAAAAGATGTTTGTGTAAAATATGTGCATGAAATTATTTTTTTATTGCAATAAACTTGCAAAAAATTTACGAATTTGTATTCTGACATTATTGTAAAAATGGCTTACATTTAATCCTGGCCCACAAGGCAAAAACGTGCAACAACAACATTTTACATGAAAAAAAAGGGCTCTTTAAGGAACGTTTGAAAATTTACGTAAGGATGCAAATTCACCAGGCAAAAGCAAAATGGGCAAAAAAACACAAACATGATGACATTATTGTTACAATAGGCCAAAAAACTAAAATTGAGCCCAAAATAAACCCCCACAAATGTACGCAAATTGATTGTGTAATCCTGACATTAGCAGCTATGATTTCCACCTGCGTACGGTTTTGTGCTAACCCAAAAAACTGATTTCCAAACACATACCAAGCCGGTTTTCAATCCAACACTAATTGATTTTCTGACAAGCCGTGATTAATCGATGCTACATCGTGGAGTGCCGGGACGGAGGAGAAGGCCATCGCCAATGTGGTTGAGTAATCCAGACCCTAAGCTGTGCAAGCATTTTGAAGGGAAAGAGGATCATCCAGTGACGTATGAGTTGGTACGAACACATTTGACGTTCGCATCTGATAATGTATGTACGCCCCAAAAACGCCTCGCCACGCCTGCGTTTTTCCATCTCCACCCCCGTCAACACCCAAAAACGCCCTGTTCTGTCAATCACATTTGACATGTCACTTCCTGTACGCTATTTGACGAACGAGACAAAAAAAGCTCACAATCTGCCGTATGCACATGCGCAGTGTTACACCGACACATGCGCGGTTAGTCAACATCGGAACGCAACGAGCGTACTGCTGTTAACGAACGGCTCTGAATGAGGGCCAAAGTTATTTCAGTTATTGTTGCCTTGTCAGCTTGAACCAGTCTGTCATTCTCTTCAGACCTCTCCTTAACATGGCTTTTTCGCCCACAGAACTGCCAGTCACTGGATCTTTTTGATTTGTGCAACGTTCTCTGTAGACTTTGTAGACTGTTGTTCATTACAATCCGAATCTGCAGTATCTAAGTAATTGAAACCGACCCAATTGACAATAACAATTATTCTGTGGTCACACTTCTTCCCCATTTTGGTATTTGGAACAGAATGGGGAATAGTAAATGAACATTTTGATCATGCCTGCATGCTTTTATGCATTAAGTTGCTGCAAAATGATTGGCTGATTAGATATTTGTATTATTGCTCATGTGTACAGTTGTATGGGTTATATTTACTAAAGGTCGATTTTAATCAATTTAATATACTGTAGATCAAAATCAATGTATTTCTGGGACTAAATCACACATTTGCTAACATTTTGATTTTTTTTTTAAGAATTAGTAAATGTGTGATCCATCTCAAGAAACACAACATCGATGTTCCGATGTGGCCCCTATTAATTACAATCCGCTAGGGATGTGCGCTGACCCCTGTGTTTTGGTTTTTGATCTGTATCTCCTTCAAGGTTTTGGATCTGGATATGGTTTTGCAAACCACCCTCAAGTGTTTTGGTTTTGGTTTTGGATCTGGATTTTTTAAGTAAAAAATAGTTAAAAAGTAGAGATGTGCGGTTCGGTTCTCCAGAAATCCGAATCCACCCGAATTTTGTGAATCCGGGCAAATCCGAGTCACGTTTCTAATCTCCTGAGGAGATCCGGTTAAATCTGTGTCGCGGTTCTGATCTTTTTGCGGTTCGGAATTCGGATTTTAAATCCGATTTCGGGCTTTGGATTGCATAAATTACATGATTTTAGCCGTTTTTAAAACTTTTTATCTATTTTTTATTTAAAAAATCCAGATCCAAAACCAAAACACTTGAGGGTGGTTTGCAAAACCAAATCCAGATTCAAAACCTTGAAGGAGATACAGATCCAAAACCAAAACACGGGGGTTAGCGCACATCCCTAATAAAAAGTTTTAAAAACAGCTAAAATCATGTAATTTATGCAATCCGAATTCCGAACCAAAAAGATCAGAACCGCGACCCGGACTTACCCACATCTCCTCAGGAGATTAGAATCGCGACTCGGATTTACCCGGATTCACAAACTTCGGGCGGATTCGGATTTCTGGAGAACTGAACCGCACATCTCTACAATCCGCATTTCAAATGTGGATTGTAGTGTGATAATTTCACCTAAATTCGCATTGAGCTAATTTAGGAATTATCACAAGAATGTATCAACATTCTCAAGCAGGGAAAGAGCTTGTGAGAAAGCCCTGTCCCTGCAAATCCTCACCGCACAATTCTCATTGTATTTTTCGCAGGAAAATACAGTTAGAGTGCCTCCGCGCATGCACCGGCGCTGGTTAGCGGTATCCCCCCCACACAACCCCCCTCCTCTGGTCAGCTTGTCTCTGTGCTCCTGGTCTGTGACCCCGGTCAGCTGATGTGTGCTGTAAACTGAGATGCTGGTTTACAGCACAGTTGATGGGGGTCACAGTGAAGGAGCCCCGTCGACCAGCTGACCAGAGGAGAGAGCTCAACGATCAGTGGACCCCTGGGATGTAGGTAAGTATTTGAGTATTTTTTTTTGTTATTATTCTTTTTTTATTTACAGTAATCACATACTTGCAATCTCTCCCAGGACTCGCGGGAGGCTCCTGACTTTTCTGGTAACCCCCTGCAGAGTAGGCAGATCTCTCGCATCCCGCCCACTTCTAAGTGAAGTGGGAAGGATAGGGAAATTTTCTGAGACATTTGAGGGTCCGTAGGGGGCGTGGTCATTTAGCCGCGCTTGCTCCTCACGGACCAGCGAACTGAGGGCTTTTCCTGTAAAGGGGATGGGGCCTAATGACGGCTATAGTCTGGTCCCGCTCCCTGAAGCTGAGAGCAGCAGCTCCTCTTCGGCTGCTCCAGAAAAGGATTCCAGAGTAGTCGGTAAGTATGAGTAATCAGCTTGGTGTGTATTTAGACCGCAAAGCTGATCACAGGGAGCCTGCTCCCAGCTCTGCTCTGCCTGTCACAATTCCCCCTTAGTAAATTTATAGCAGATTGCATTTCCTATTACAAGTATGAAATGCAAATTAAAAGGTTTGGAGTCGTTTTTCACAAAGACAGCTCCAAAAGCCCATTAATACATTTCAGGGAAACTAAAATAATGTGAAAAGGGTATGAAAACACCCAATCTCACATTATTTTAGTAAAAAAAGATTGATAAATAGCCCTATGTGTGTAATGGTTACTGACACTAAATGTGTCCGTGTTGTGAACTTTAATTCTTATACAAACAAGAAACATTTATACAAAAGTACATCCCCATAGCGCTGCCCTCAAATCAAATACATATCTGTTAGTTGCTACTTACTCTTTTATATAGAGATACTTTTATGTTTATTATCTTCCTTAATACAAGGAAATGAGAGTACCTTAATGTGATCACAAAGTAATGACGCACGCCAGGACTGTGTGGAACAAGGTTGGGCATTTGTATATTTCAATCACACCCCATGTTGATTAGAGATTGTAATGCACCGACAGCATAATTCATTGTCAGTGTTTAAAATAAACAGCATTAAATGGAGTGAGAGCCACACACCCAGCAAAGTACCTAAACTTGTTTGCTAGTATAATCTGCTAATTGTTTAATGGTTTAATCAGCTTCACTGCTTCTAGAGAACGTGCCTTATTGGCTGTTGTAATCCCAAACAATACAAAGTTTATTACACAGGTTTCAAGTAAGGAAAATAAGAACAGTGCATAGAAAGGGGGTGGTGGGTTCTGAGTAGGGGTGTGCACCGGCCACTTTTCGTGTTTTGTGTTTTGGTTTTGGATCTGGATCTTTCTTCGTATTTTGGATCTGGATTGGTTTTGCCAAAACCACCCTTCTGTGTTTTGGGTTCTGGGTTTTGTGTTTTGGATCTGTATTTTCTTGAAAAAAAGCATTAAAACAGCTAAAATCACAGAATTTGTGTTTTTCTCTGCTCCTATGCAATTGTTAACCTCAATAACCTTAATTTCCACTCATTTCCAGTCTATTCTGAACACCTCACACCTCACAATAGTGTTTTTATGTCCAAAAGGTTGCACCAAGGTAGCTGGATGACTATGCTAAGCGACACGAGTGGGCGGCACAAACACGTGGCCCATCTAGGAGTGACACTGCAGTGGCAGACAGGATGGCAGTTTGAAAAACTAGGCCCCAAACAGTACATATTGCAAAGTAAAAAAGAGGTGCAAGATGGAATTGTCCTTGGGTCCTCCCACCCACCCTTATGTTGTATAAACAGGACATGCACACTTTAACAAACCAATCATTTCAGTGCCAGGGTGTGCCACACGACTGTGGCTGAAATGATTGGTTCGTTTGGGCCCCCACAAAACAAGCTGGCAATTAATCTGTCCCTGCACAAACTGGCTCTATGGAGGCAAGATGTCGTCCTCATCCTCCTCATCCACGATTCCTCACCCTCTTCGGTGTTGTGTACATCCTCATCCTCACAGAGTATCAATTCGTCCCCGCTGGAATCCACCACCACAGGTCCCTCTGTACGTTCTGGAGGCTGGTCTCCCTGGAAGAGTTGATAATGAATTTTTATGAACATCATCTTCTCCACATTTTGTGGAAGCAACCTCCTACGCCTTTCGCTGACAAGGTTCCCGGCTGCATCACCGCCAGCGGATTGCTTAGGATACCTAAGTTTTTTCCTGGCAGCCCCAGTTGCGGGAGAAAATGAAGAAGGAGCTGTTGATGTGTCACGTTCCGCTTCAACTGACAGTGTTTTCACCAGCAGGTCTTTGCACCTCTGCAGACTTGTGTCGGCCGGAAAGAGAGACACCACATAGGCTTTAAACCTAGGATCGAGCACGGTGGCCAAAATGTAGTGGTCTGATTTCAACAGATTGACCACCCTGGAATCCTGGCAAAGCGAATGAAGGGCTTCATCCACAAGTCTCACATGCCGAGCGGAATCACTCCATCTTAGCTCCTCCTTCACTTTCTCCAGCTGCTTCTGCAAAAGCCCGATGAGGGTAATGACCTGACTCAAGCTGGCAGTGTCTGAACTGACTTCACGTGTGGCAAGTTCGAAGGGCTGGAGAACCTTGCACAACACGGAAATCATTCTCCACTGTGCTTGAGTCAGCTGCATACCCCTTCCTTTGCCTATGTCATAGGTGGATGTATAGGCTTGAATGGCCTTTTGCTGCTCCTCCATCCTCTGAAGCATATAGAGGGTTGAGTTCCACAGCGTCACAACCTCTTGCTTCAGGTGATGGCGGGGCAGGTTCAAGAGTGTTTGCTGGCGCTCCAGTCTTCGGCACGCAGTTGCTGAATGGCGAAAGTGGCCAGAAATTTTTCGGGCCACCCAAAGCGTCTCCTGCACGCCCCTGTCGCTTTTTAGAAAATTCTGCACCACCAAATTTATTGTGTGAGCAAAACATGGGACATGCTGGAATTTGCCCAGATGTAATGCCTGCACAGTATTGGTGGCGTCAGATATCACAAATCCCCAGGAAAGTCTAAGTGGGGTAAGCCACTGGGCGATGATTTCCCTCAGTTTCTCTAAGAGGTTGTCGGCGGTGTGCCTCTTACTGAAACCAGTGATACACAGCGTAGCCTGCCTTGGAACGAGCTGGCGTTTCTGAGATGCTGCTACTGGTGACGCTGCTGTTGTTGCTGCATAAGGTGATACATCTCCCCAGTGGGCTGTCACAGTCATATAGTCCTTAGTCTGCCCTGTTCCACTTGTCCACATGTCCGTGGTTAAGTGGACATTGGGTACAACCGCATTTTTAAGGACACTGAGGACACTTTTTCTGACGTTTCTGTACAGTCTCGGTATTGCCTGCCTAGTGAAGTGGAATCTAGATGGGATTTGGAACCGGGGACACACTACCTCCATCAATTGTCTAAATCCCACAGCACTAATGGCGGATACCGGACGCATGTCTAATACCAACATAGCAGTCAAGGCCTCAGTTATACGTTTTGCTTCAGGATGACTGCTGTCGTACTTCATCCTCCTCGCTAAGGGTCAATTGTTTAGTAAAAGTAGTGGTGTTCCTACTTCCTCTCTGGGATGATGAACGACTCCCAGCAGCAACAGCAGCAGCGGCAGCAGTAGGTGTAGCAATGCAGGATCCTCCGGAGGAATCCCGGATAGGAGAGTCAGTCATGCCAGTGACATGGCCTGCAGGACTACTTCCGATCCTGACTAAGGAGGAAATTGACGAGGAGGGAGTTGTGGTGTGGATTGCAGGCACTTGGATACAACAGGACAACGGGATTTAGGTGTCCCTGGACTGCTTACAGTCTTAGCCAAACTTTCTGAACTTGACAGTAACTTTTTATGAACGCGCTGCAGGTGACGTATAAGGGAGGATGTTCCTAGGTGGTTAACGTCCCTACCCCTACTTATTTCACCTTTACATATGGTATATATGGCAAGACAGTTGTTGTCCGGATTTGGATAGAAATATTGCCAGACCAAAGAGGTGGAATGTTTGGTCTTCTGCCCAGGCATGACCGTGATGGGCTTTTTCATCCCACGGACAACAACTGTCTCCCCCGGTGCCTGATTTAAACAAACCACATCACCATCAGAATCCTCCTTGCCAACTTCCTCCTCAGCGCCAGGTACACCAGTATCCTCATCCTGTTGTACTTCAACAGTGACATCTTCAATTTGCATATCAGCAAGTGGACTGTGGGTGCTCATTTCAGCACTTGCAGAGGGCGTGCAAATGATGGAAAGAGCCACCTCTTTCCGTCCAGTGCTGGAAAGGTCAGGCATCGCAACCGCCACCACACTTGGACTCTCCTTGGGGATTTGTGATATCTTCTTAGAACGCACAGTTCTTCGCTGTGCTTTTGCCAGCTTAACTCGTTTGATTTTTTTAGCGGGAAGAGGGCTTCCATCGTCATGTGAAGCTGAACCACTAGTCATGAACATGGGGAAAGACCTTAGACGTTCCTTGCCACTCCGTGTCGTAAATGGCATATTGGCAAGTTTACGTTTCTCCTCAGATGATTTAAATGTTTTTTTTAAGGTCATTTTCCTGAACTTTGTCATTTGGGATTGTATATGCCCTCTACTATGACATTGGGCATCGGCCTTGGCAGACGACGTTGATGGCATGTTATCGTCTATGTCATGACTAGTGGCAGCAGCTTCAGCACTAGGAGGAAGTGGTTCTTGATCTTTCCCTCTTTTATTTTTATCGGAGAAAGTTTGGTCCTCCATTTTTGTTATATTGATATATACATGCGGCTAAGTTGCACACAAACACAGAAAATAATTTTTTATTTTTGTTGGAGACTAGTGCACTTTGTGGGTTACACCACCCTTTAAGAAATGAGCCAGCCGGCTCTTTACTTATGGGACACAGGCGCACGCTTGGCGCTGCTCCTTTGTTGATTTACGTGCAGCCACAGTGCACACAATTCACAAACACAGAAAATAATTTTTTATTTTGTTTGGAGTGCACTTTGGGGGTTACACCACCCTGTAACAGACAGACACACGCTTGTCACTGCTGCTTTGAGGATGCAGGTGCGGCTACAGCCCACACAATTCACAAAGACAGAAAAAAAAGATTTTTTTATTTTTTGTGGAGCGCACTTTGTGGGTTACACCACCCTTTAACAGACAGATGCACACTTGTCGCTGCTGCTTTGAGTATGCAGGTGCGGCTACTGCGCATACATTTCACACACAAACACAGAAAAAAAGAAGATTATTTTATTTTTGTTGGAGCGCACTTTGGGGGTTACACCACCTTTTAACAAACAGAAGCATGCTTGTCGCTGCTGCTTTGAGGATGCACGTACAGTGGACACAATTCACAAACACAGAAGAAATTTTTTTTTTTGTTGGAGTGCACTTTGGTGGCTTACACCACCCTTTAAGAGATGAGCCAGCCGGCCCTTTACTTATGGGACACAGGCGCACACTTGGCGCTGCTCTTTTGTTGATGCACATGCAGCCACAGTGCACACAATTCACAAACACAGAAAATAATTTTTTATTTTATTTGGAGTGCACTTTGGGGGTCACACCACCCTTTAACGGACAAGCCAGCCGGCCCTTTACTTATGGGACACAGGCGCACGCTTGGTGCTGCTCCTTTGTTGATGCACGTGCTGCCACAGTGCACACAATTCACTAACACAGAAAATAATTTTTTATTTTGTTTGGAGTGCACTTTGCGGGTTACACCACCCTTTAACGGACAAGCTATCCGGCCCTTTACTTATGGGACACAGGCGCACGCTTGGCGCTGCTCCTTTGTTGATGCACGTGTAGCCACAGTGCACGCAATTCACAAACACAGAAAATTATTTTTTATTTTGTTTGGAGTGCACTTTGGGGGTTACACCACCCTTTAACAGACGAGCCAGACGGCCCTTTACTTATGACACAGGCGCACGCTTGGCGCTACTTTGTTGAGGCACATGCAGCCACAGTGCACACAATTCACAAACACAAAAGAAAAATTTTTTAATTTTTTTTGGAGTGCACTTTGGGGGTTACAGCACCCTTTAACGGACAAGCCAGCCGGCCCTTGATTTATGACACAGGCGCACGCTTGGCTCTACTTTGTTGATGCACGTGCGGCTACTGCGCACACAATTCACAAACACAGAGAAAAAAAATTTTTTTTTTTGGAGTGCACTTTGGGGGAGCACCCCTGATGCACAGATCACCCCCTGGACAACACTACAGCACCCCTCTAGGACTACAGCCTTTATGGGACACTGCACAATACAATCCAGCCAGCCCCTATAGACTTTGGAGTGGACACAGCCCCTATGGACAATTGACTGCACAACACAGCCCAGCCAGCCCCTATGACAGCAGCACAACACAGCCCAGCCAGCCCCTATGGACAACAGCAGCACAACACAGCCCAGTCAGCCCCTATGGACTGAGTGGACACAGCCCCTATGGACAACAGCAGCACAATACAGCCCAGCCAACACTAGCTCCCACCCTCCCTCTTCACTGTAGACAGCCGGAGTGAGAAATGGCGCCGACGCGGGGACCTTTTATGGAATCCAAAACCCGCGAGATCTGGACGGCGGGATGATGACATTTTGCCTCGATTTCAGATCCGAGTCAGGCGGGAAAAGTCGAGCCTGACTGGGATACGACTCGGATCGGGGGGGGGCTCGGGGGGGTTCGGATTTCAGAAATCCGAAACCGCTCATCCCTAGTTCTGAGTACCCAGAAATTCCCCCGACAGTCAGAGTTTTAATCGTGAGATGGAGACAGCTTTGTCTCCATCTCTACAATGGGAAGATGTATGTAATTTTGGCCACACACACCCTTCATAGACCCATGAATCACAAAGCTTAATGCCACAAAGTGCTGCCCCACAAAGTCTAGGCAGTGGTATCAATATCAACGTTTCAGTCCCTTATCAACTGGCGTTTCCATTCACACATGGTGATGGTGGTTCTGTCTGTCTGTCTGTCTGATCTATCTAATCTATCAAGGTGGCACTCCCTAGACTTTAAATACAATAGCAGAGCAGGTTCCAAAGATATATTTGGCATGCTATGTCCATTATCAACCAAATTAATGAGAATATCAAATTCACATATTAATGTGACCCTACTGCCATCCACTATTTAAATACACTCAAACGTAATGGTCAGAAGCTGGAAACAAACATGTACAGCAGTAGTTCCTAATCTTTCTCAGTTCGAGGCACCCTTAGAGTCTCCATAATTTTTTCAAGGCACCCCTAAGCCAAAATAATGACAGAGCAGTCCCATTTTTTAAGTGGTTGGGTCAAAACAATGTAATAAGTATAAACTATAAAATTAAAAATATCAGGCAGCAATGCCCCAAACAGCACATAATGCAAAGAAAACAGGTGCAAGATGGAATTGTCCTTGGGCCCATCCACCCACCCGTATGTTGTATATATATTAAACAGGACATGCACAGTTTAAGAAACCAATTTAATTTAATGAAGGGTAAATAGTTACCACGTCTGTACAATGTCTCCTCACTTTATTCTGGTGCTTCTGTATATAACAAAAAAATATATTTTTTGTACATTCATGTTGTGTTTAATATGCTTATTATTATTATTATTTAACTACCTCCGAATCAGTTTGTGGATAGAATATGTACTACTAAGTGACATTCATGGATCATATATCATCTGTTTGCATACTTCATTTACATATAGGAAGACCAAAAATATTTTATTTGTGGGTAAAGTCTAATGGGTTATTAAAAGCCGTTACAACAATTACTGGGAAGATATACATATGTACATTCCCACTGGTCATCCTTGTGGAATAGAGAGAATAATATAGATTTAGGGTTATATATTGGAAGAATATGCATATATTGTTCTCTGCATATTTTTCTCATGTCATATTGTGGCATTTCCTGCGTTACTTTAATTTTCTCATGTCTCTTCATTTAAATATGGGCATATCCATATAATAGATATACAAAAACGCCTGAATTTTATTAAAGTATAAAAAAAATTCCTTTCTCATATATTCCAGGAATATGTGTGAACAACAGCGTATCAAGGCCCTCATTCAGAGCCGCTCGCTATTTGCGGTCGTTCGTTCTAAATCAAGGGGTGGCTATTCAAATGAACCGTTCGCTAATTGCGGTCTGTTCACGCCTCTAAGTCTGAACGAGCGAGCAAAACTTGCGGTTGTAATTTTGAAAAATACGCCCCCTTGCCGCTCGCACCATATGTCATGTCCGCTATTTATTAGATTAATCGAGTACATCGAACAGCGTATGAACTGCTCGCTATTCTTGTGGCTGGTTTTTTCAACCGCTATTTTGCGAGCAGTTCTGACTAAAAAAAAAACAAGTGACGTGGTCAATGACGCTGCTGTATTAATTATGCACTCCCTTAAAACGCCCGTTTTGACCTTTAAGCACGCCTGCGTTCAAATTCCATACCCCCGTTCTCAAGCACCTTCCCCTGTTACCACCCACATACGCCTCCTTCTGTCACTCAAAATAGCAGGTATTCGCTATATAGCGAACAAACGATTTTCGGGCGCACTGACTGGTTCGCGCATGTGTATTAAAATCCGTACGCATGCGCAGATGTGCGAACACCGGTCAGAACGAACGAGTGGCCGCTTACGAGCGGCTCTGAATCAGGGCCTAAGTGTTTCTCACATATGTTTGTTGGGGAAGCAATCGGGAAGCCGACTGCCTAAATACCGGCAGCCGGCTTCCCGACTGTCATATCCCGGCAATGGTGAAATGCTGGGTGTCTAGATGTAGACGCCCGCATTTCCCCGATGACGGGGGACCGGCGCCCGGCATCCCGATCGTAGTGATGCCGGGCGCCGCGTGCGGACAGCCGCGGCGGGGGAGGGTTAGGTTTAGGGCTCCCGGGGGGGACTTAGGGTTAGGCACCCCCCGGGAGGGTTAGGGTTAGGCTAGGGGGAGGGTGGGTTAGGGTTAGGCACCCCCCCGGGGGACTTAGGTTTAGGCAGAGGGGAAGGGGGTGGTTAGGGTTAGGCACTTGGGGGGGAAGTTAGGGTTAGGCACCCCTAAGGAGGGTTAGGGTTAGGGGGGTTAGGTTAGTACATACTCACCTATCCATGATCGGGATTTCCAGCGCCGTCGGGCTTCTGCTGCTCGGAACTCTGCTGATGTCGGCCTGACGCTGACGGGAATCAAACCCGAACCCGAATTTCATACCCATTCGGTTGTTGTGATTCATCAATAGAAACATATTGTGGTAGTTTTTATTAAACCTCACATATATGCCAAGTTCATAATCATTTTTATACTATCATGTTGTATTTAATAAAGTGTTATATACATGTGGAACAGTTTCTATATGCCCCATATATTGCTCATTAACTTTTGTTTGTATATGTTTAATAATAAGGTGTGTTTGTTCATTGTTTATGCTTTTCCTCAATTGGTGAACTATGACAAGCATTTACAATTAAACACACCTGTGGACCATTAAATGGTGTGCTTCAAAAAGGCTTCCCTTACAAAGGACACATTACACTCCTGACGAAGGTGCTTAAGAGCACAGAAACACGTTGAGTTCATATAACCATTTTGGAATATACCATCTATTACTTCTCATGCAGGACACATATCTACTGACTGTACCCGGCAGCGGCTGCTGAATTGTGCTGTGTGCTGGCACTACTATACTGGACATACCAGCACATGTAGTGCGCATCACCATCTACAAACCGGGCACAAGTTGCACCTTGGCCTGCTTTAGCCTCAGCAGCTGAGTTTTGAACTACGTTATTGGGCACCCAGAACATCACGGCTGCCATTTCCCGACCACAGTACGCAGTATTGGGTATATCGGAGGCAGGTAGGATGCCGGCACTCCAGATACAGGAGCTGGACACTTGTCTTGCTGTATGGCCCTTTAATATCGTGGACATTCAGAGCCGGTCGTCAGGACACCTAAAACACCTGCCGGGTTTATATACAGCAGCACCAGCATAAAGTGAGGAGACATTGTACAGATGTGGTAACTATTTACCCTTCATTAAATGAAGAGATAATTAGCACTTCAGCATGGGACAATGCACAATTGTCATTCATGACTAGAATATATGGTTTATTATATTACTTGTGATTTTATATTGTTATATCTTTTACATATGGGATTGTAGCAATAAATGTTTTATACAGTATACATCTTGAATTGGATTTGATTAGACTGCGCAGCCAGTATATTACTATTTGTCCTTGGGAAACATTGCACAGCTTTCTTTAACTGGCAGCTACACTCTAGTTAATTAGCTAGGCATTTATGACCTGCAAATGCGAGCGCCATTGGCATTAATATATTTTTTATATAGGTCTTTGGGGAAAGTTTAGTTTTTTCTTGGCAGCCGCACTTGCTGGTGAAACTGAAGGAGGAGCCATCACTTCATCAAGTGCCATTTGAGCTGACAATTTGCTTACCAACAGCTCTTTGCATCTCTTTAGATCTGTGTCCATTGGGAAGAAACACACAACATATGACTTAAACCTAGGATTGAGCACGGTCGCCGAAATGTGTTGATCCGATTGGAAGATCCTGACAACCCTTGGATCCTGGCAAAGCGAATAAAGGACTTGATCTACAAGTCCGACATACATAGCGGAATAGCTTCATTTCAGCTCCTCCTTCAGATTCTCAAGCTGCTTTTCCAACACTGTAATTAGAGGAATTACCTGGCTCAAGCTGGTAGTGTCTGAACTAACTTCACAGGTGACTCCCTCAAAGGGTTTCAGCACTTTGCACAACATGGAAAGTATTTTCCACTGAGTTTGAGTAAGGTACATTTCCCCTCCTCTTCCTATGTCATAGTTTTTTTGCTGTTCCTCCATCCGCTGAAGCATATAAAGGGTGGAGTTCCACCTTGTAACTACCTCTTGCTTCAGCTGGTGGCAGGGCAAATTCAACATTTCTTGCAGGAGCTGCAATCTTCTATATGCACCTGCTGAATGGTGAAAATGTCCAGACATTTTTCGGGCCACAGAGAGCATCTCCTCCATGGCCCTGTAATTTTTTAAAAAAATGTGCACCACCAAGTTGATTGTGTGAGCAGAACATGGGACATGTTGGAATTTACCCAGCTGTAATGCTCTCACAATATTGGTAGCATTGACAGAAATCACAAATCCCGAGGAAAGTCTAAGCGGAGTAAGCCATTTTGCAATGATTTCCCTCAGTTTTTCTAAAAGGTTGTCAGTGGTATGCCTCATAGTGAAACTGATGATACACAGAGTAGCCTGCCTGTGAATGAGCTGCTGTTTCTTATATTCTGCTGCTGCTGTTGGTGCCACTGAAGGAATTACATCCACCCAGTGGGCTGTTACAGTCATGTAATCTAGCATTTTCCCTGTTCCACTTGTCCAAATATGTGTGGTTAAGTGGACAGTGGGTACATCGGCATTTTGGAGACATTAAATACGTTTTTTTTAACGTCCCTGAACAGGCTGGAAATTGCTTTTCTAGTAAAGTGGAATCTAGATGGGATTTAGTAACAGGGACACAGGACCTCAATGAACTGTCTAAATCCCACTGCATTAATGGCAGATATTGGATGAACATCTAATACCAACGTAAATGTTATGGCGTCAGTGATCCATTGTGCAACTGGGTGACTGCTGTCATACTTGCTCCCCCTTTCAAAGGATTATTTAACAGTCAATTGTTTTTTTAAACTACTACTAGTAGTCTTCCTGGTCCCTTTCTGGGATGAAGATCCACTTCCAGCAGCAGCAGGCATAGCACTCAAGGATCCTTCTGAGGAATCCTGGATAGAGGAGGACTGAGTTAGCCTTATCAAATTGGATGCAGGACTTCTTCTGATCATGATTGAGGATATTGTTGATGAAGGTGCTGTTGGTGAAGATGGCAGGTGCTTTGATCTAGCAGAGAGAAGGCAGTTAGCTGGACTGCTTGTTGTTACTTTTTTAGCCAATGTTTCTGAATTTGGCAATAACTTTTGATGGATGTGCTGTAGATGACATAATAGGGATGAGGTTCCTAGATGGTTGAGGTATCTACCTCTACTCAGTCTGGCTTTACAAAGGGTACAGATGGATTGACAATTGTCTGGATTTGCATAGAAATAATTCCACATATAAGAAATGGATTTTTTTTGACAATGGGCCTTTCCCTGTCATGGGCAACAACTGTTTCCACTGGTGCCTGATTTACACAAACAACATCCTCATCATCAACATCCTTATTAGCATTAGCTACACAAATATTCTCCTGATCCTGGTGTACTTCCACAGCAGCATCCTCGATTTCTATGCCAGCATGTTGACTTGTGCTGCTCACCCCCACATTTGCAGATTAAATTGCAATTTTATGTCTTTCTGCAGCTAACTTTCCCTTTGATGTTTTTTTCTTTACCACTGTAAAAGATTGGTTCTTTGATTTTAGATGCCCTGACTTAAGCCCTCTATGTCCTTGGGCATCGGCTTTAGTAGATGACGTTGACAGACTAGTATTGTCTTGACTGGTAGCAGCAGCTCCAGCAATAGTACGTAGTTCCTGCTCTCCTCTCAACTAAGCATTCTCCATATCAACAAACACGAACAAAGTGGGGTACAGCACACATCACAATTTATTTTTAACTTTATTTTAAACTTTGTTCAAACGACACTGCGGAGTCACACCGCTTATGTGAATGCACTGTGGTAGAACCTACAGCATCAAATACTTGTATGAATATTACACTGCGGTACGGACGACAGCATTACAATACTTGTATGAATATTACACTGCGGTACGGAGAGCAGCGCAACAATAATTTTATGAATATTACACTGCGGTACGGACGACAGCATTATAATACTTTTATGAATATTACACTGTGGTATGGAGAGCAGCGCGACAATAATTTATGAATATTACACTGGTACGGACGACAGCATTACAATACTTGTATGAATATTACACTGTGGTATGGATGGCAGCATCACTATGCTTTTAGGAATATTACACTGCGGTACGGATGGCAGCATAACTATAGTTTTATGAATATTACACTGCGGTATGAATGATCTACAGCATGACAATACTTGTATGAATATTACACTGCGGTACGGAGAGCAGCGCGACAATACTTTTATGAATATTACACTGCGGTACGGAGAGCAGCGCGACAATACTTTTATGAATATTACACTGTGGTACGGATGACAGCATTACAATACTTGTATGAATATTACACTGCAGTATGGATGGCAGCATCACTATGCTTTTAGGAATATTACACTCCGGTATGAAGGACCTACAGTGTCACAATACTTTTATGAATATTACACTGCGGTACGGCCACAGCGTCACAGTGTTTATATGGATACACTGGGGGGATACGGCATACAGTGTCACAGTGCTTATTTGGATATACTGGGGTGCAGCACAAAAAAAAAATCACTTTTTTTAACATTATTTTTTTTACTTTTATTTAGCCCGTGGACGGACAGCACGCCCCTGGATGGGCAACACAGCCCCCTAATAGAGCACACCCCTGGATGGGCAACACGGCCCCCTAATAGAGCACACCCCAGGATTGGACACCAGCCCCCTGGACACCCCCCCCCTCCAGAGTGGACAGATCACAGCACACCCCTGGATGGGGACAGAGCACAGTGACAGCAGTGCATACCCATGGATTGGACAACAGCCCCCTGGACACACAGACCCCCTGGAGTGGAAAGTGGATGAAGCACAGCACAGTCCGGGGCTCAGCAACGAAATGGCACCGATCACCAGGGAGGGATTTATATACAATTCAAAACCTGTGAGAATCCAACAGCAGGAGGATGACGTTTTGCTTGGTTTTGGATTCCGAGTCAGGCGGGAAAACCCAAGCCTACTCAGATCCTCTATGTTTGAGTGGGTCTGGTTCTAGTTACTAAAAGTATCAGCTCCTCATCTCATGGGGGAGATGTACATGGTGTTTCACTAGCTATGGCCCCAAAGCTTTTCTTAATACTTTTAAAGTACCTGACATAATTTAATGAAATGTGACACAGACATACCTTGGTCTATGAGAAACATGAGGAAGTCATAGAAAGTGTTCGTCATTAGCACGCAGGCCAGCTGTTTACGCATGCTTGAAGTGAAGGCCAGCTGTTCACCACCCTAGTCAGCTGCACAGTCCAAAATTCACACAGTGGAGCCACACCATCTGCCAGTGAGGATATAACCAGTGAGGATGGCAGTTGGTGTGGTTCCCTATTTGAATTTTGGACTGTGCTGAAGCCCCACCTCTGGAACCACCACTACTAGTCAGTAGGTATTCCTGCTTCTGACAGTAGTGTTGTGTACTGAGGCGTCCACATTTATCGTGTCTGTGTTATATACCGATGTGAACCTTTATCGACTCAGCTTTCCAGGACGTCTGGACAATAAGTAAGCGTTCAGCTGTGTACTGGTTTATATTGGCACATAACACACAGATGCGAGGTGAGGCTATGCCAAATTTTACTATATTACTTTAAAAGTTATAAGAAAAACTTTGGGGCCAATAGCGAGTGAAACACCCTGTACTAAGTTAGGAGCTTATTGGTTGGTAGTTTATCTCTTTCCACTTTATCTCTCTCCAAGGCTTAGTACATTTGCTCCTTTTTTATGTCCAAAGCCCCAGGCTGTTACAAAAAGTACAGGTTGTAGCACGTCGCGCTTTTGAAACATGCTTCTACAGTACATCACTCATTCATTCAAAAAGGTTCTTATTCGCTATGTAAATACTTAAAAAATAGCGCTGTGAAAATGAAAGAATGTTCCACAAATAAATTAAAATATTTTTTAATTTAATAAAACATATATCAACAATATATTTTCAATATATACAAGACATCACATTAGATTTGAATTATGTCAATACAGTAACAATATGTAGCAATATTAGGTATAATTAAGCTGCAACAACAGCAACAATACAAAAATATCCAAATCCTCACAGCTCCAATATAGACCCCAGATAGATGTATCAAATATAATCCTTACAGCGGCGTCCAGCTAGAAAGGAATGTCTGTATGTGGAAAATAATTGCTGGATACACACACTGGCTGTATGTAATAAAAATATATAAAAAATGTAATAAAAAATGTTGTATAGAGTCACTTTTTGGGGACACTGCTTAATTCAAGCTTAATTCAGCAATATTGTAAATGTAATCACTTGCTAGTGTTTTTTAGTCCATCAAAAAACAGCCTCCTCTTAATGTCAGCAAATGTTTACTGCTGTTTTACCTTTATATAGTCATCACCATTAGGGAGCAGCCTGCAGTGGAGCGGCGTCTGCCGCGAGGTGATCTCAATATAGCGTTTTAGTGGGTCCCCCGCTCACTGCCCCTCAGTCTGGACAGTGTTTTAGCTGTATATAGTCCTCGCCTCACCAACAGGTCAGCTGGCAGGTAGTTAGTGGAGGGGCATCTGCTGCAAGGTAAATCCAATGCAGTGGCTGTAGGAATACTCCGCTCTCTGCCTCTCAGTCCAGACCATGACACGCTGCCGATTAGCATGTCTACTTACAGCTGTGTTGAGTCCACAGTTTGTCCCCAGTGAACTCAGAGAATTAGAGCAGTTGCCCAACGTCCACAATAGAGTCTTTTTGTTGAAGATTAAGACCCCCATTTACTAACGCATTTTATCACCAAAACAAGTGATAAATTTCACTGTGTATGATAAATGGTGCTCCAGCCAATCAGCTCCCAACTGTCATTTTTCTAACAGTTGACAGTTGGGAGCTGATTGGCTGGAGCAGCATTATCATACACAGTGAAAGTTATTACTCGTTTTGGTGATAAAACTTGTTAGTAAATGAGGCCCAGAGTCTCTATAAACAGCACTATCTAATGGAGGTAGTGCTGTGAGAATGTTGTCCAGTAACGCTAATATGGGAAGCGTTTCTTCCCATATGGGATTTCTTCAGAGGGATGTATCAAGGAAAAAACCCAGCCCCCTTATATACCAGATCTGGAAACCTTAATTGAAACACCTGTGTGCCTTAATTCATTATCTAACAATCAATTTGTATATTATGTTATAAGCAGGGCTGGCGCTATCACTAGGCAAACTTAGGCAGCTGCCTAAGAGAGTCGGCCTTGCAGGGTGGTAGTGTGGACCGCACATAAGTGCAGTCCGCACTACACTATTAGTATAACAAACACACAGCCGCCGGTGTCGGCAGCTGTGTGTTTGTTTTAGCAGCCGATGAGAGTCAGTCAGACTCTCATCGGCTGCTGCGCCCACTGCAGGAGCCGGGCTTCCAGCTCCCGCAGTGAGTGATGGGAGAGACATCATGACATCTCTCCCATCATGCAGAGTGGGCCGGCCTGGGAGGACGCTGGACGGAGGAGCAGATGCCGGAGCATGGATTAAGGTAAGTGGAGTTTTTTTTTTCTACGTGCATGCATCTGACCCGGGGGCACTGCTGTGGGGGGACTACTACAAAGGGCACTGCTGTGGGGAGGGACTACTACTAATTGCACTCCTGGGGGGGACTTCTACTACTACTAAGGGCACTGCTGGGGGGGACTACTACTAAGGGCACTGCTGGGGGGGAGCTACTACTACTAAGGGCACTGCTGGGGACTACTACTAAGGGCACTGCTGGGGGGGCTACTACTACTAAGGGCACTGCTGGGGGGGACTACTACTAAGGGTACTACTGGGGACGCTGCTGGTGGGACCACTACTGGGGGACACTGCATAGAGGGGGATTACTACTAGGGTCGCTGCTGAGGGTACTACTAGGGGCACTGCACACTGCTGGGACCACTACTGGAGGACACTGCATAGAGGGGGATTGCTACTAGGGGCACTGCTGGGGGTACTACTAGGGGCACTGCACACTGGTGGAACCACTACTGGGGACACTGCATAGAGGGGGATTGCTACTAGGGGTACTGCTGGGGGGCTGCTACTGAGGGCACTACATGGGGGGATTACTGCTGGGGGAGCTACTACTAGGGGCACTGACTGGTGGGACAACTACTGGGGGCACTGCATAGAGAGGGATTACTGCCAGGGACACTGCTGGGGGGACTACTATTAGAGGCACTGCTGGGGGAGGGCTACTGGGGGGATTACTAATGGGGGCACTGCTGGGAGGAGACTACTACTAGGAACACTGCATCGGGGGGACCACTACTGGGGGCACTGCAAAGGGAGGGTTACTACTGGGGGCACAATATAAAGGGCACTGCATAGGTGGGGGACTACTGGAGGCACTGCATAGGGGGGCCACTACTGGGGACACTGTATAAGGGCCACTATATTGAGGGGGACCACTCCTGGGGGCACTGCATAGGGGGGACCACTACTGCCGGCACTACTGGGGGCACTACTGGGGGGGCGTAAGGCTGAAGAAATGCCTAGGGTGCCAAGAAACCTTGCACCGGCCTTGGTTATAAGCAAAACAAATATAAATGAAAATAATAAATAGCTACATTAATATAAAATAAATGCACTATTATTCATTGAATTTTGAAAAGCATATACAACTTATATAGAGTATAAAAAATACATATATAATTTTATTGAAGAAAATCCATTTAATATAGGAGGATGGCTTATCTTGAATTTAACCCATTGCAAACAGTAGGATAGTATAATAGCTGCAGATGTTAATAAGAAGGGAGAGAGTCCGCACAAGTAATGTAATGTTAAATTGTTTGGTTATAATGGAATAGAATTAGAAAATACCAACATAATAGTCTATCACATCAAATAAATTCTGGATGACATTGGGTTGGTGGTGCACCCCAAATTTGTGCAAAACACATATGACAAAGTTTGGGTGGAGAACGAAAACTTAGAAAAAAGACAAATATGTCTAACTGGGCGCACTCTTATAACAGTATATATAAAGAGAAATAGAAAAATAGGAATTAATTAAAACTTAACTTTTAATGAAAATCAATTACGAAGGCAAAATCTCTTCACCGTATTAGATCACACTTATTTATGGGCCTACGTATAGATACAATGATCAATATATGTAGATGTTGAGTCAAGGTGATACATACACAATAATTGTTGTGTTTCCTGCGAGGAAAGTCTAAGCACAGAAAGCATGGGGTGATATACAATATATGAGATATGTCTATTATAATTAGTCCATGCTAAAAGGCATAATGCAGGAAAGGATGGCGAAAATAAATGTTTAAGTAAAAGGATCTCTAAAGTCCTGTTTTGTGATTGAAGTCCACAATGGACACAGGAACACCACACATAACACACATCAAATATGACTGACAGAAAATAATAAATAATTAATCAATTCTATACGAATGATATGTACAGTGTCAGTCAATATGATCGCTACTGACACTAGTTATCGTTGATTGGTGAAGTCTGCAATAGACACGGAGACACCATACACAAAAAGCATCAAACATAAAATGAATCAATGCAGTGCGTTTGATATATATGAAGTCAATCGGTAAGATCGCCACCGATGCCAATCACTGTTAAATTCTCCCAATATTAATAGGTATTATTAACACAGATAATTGTAAAACTATTAATTAACAAGGTGCAAGACCAGGCTAGACCTCAAAACAAAGGGGTCTAAAACATGGGTGTATAGGAATAATGTTGGGAGTCACATGAGTGGAGAGAAACAGTAAAGTCTGAGGTGAGAGAAACGCTCTAAGTCTCTTCTGCTGTTCCCAGTCAATCAAACTGGAAATGAGAGAGTGACAATGGCGTACCCTCAGATGAAACAACAGAAAGGCACTTCTGCTTTCTGAGGTGTAGCTGTGTCTGAGCCCTGATACCGCTGGGCATTGCAGGGGGAGTCACTTGCTAAGAACTCAGATGAGAGAGCGCATCTGAGCGGTACTGCAGCCTAATGACCAGGTGATCAAGCCCTCCCGGCGAAACACGCGTCCTGCGGTGACAGCATTCAGCTCCTCGATCTCACACACACCACACTCCAGCCAAATCGCCTCTGACACAGGTATTTTCACTATCGCTCAGATGCGCTCTCTCATCTGAGTTCTTAGCAAGTGACTTTAGAGATCCTTTTACTTAAACATTTATTTTCGCCATCCTTTCCTGCATTATGCCTTTTAGCATGGACTAATTATAATAGACATATCTCATATATTGTATATCACCCCATGCTTTCTGTGCTTAGACTTTCCTCGCAGGAAACACAACAATTATTGTGTATGTATCACCTTGACTCAACATCTACATATATTGATCATTGTATCTATACGTAGGCCCATAAATAAGTGTGATCTAATATGGTGAAGAGATTTTGCCTTCGTAATTGATTTTCATTAAAAGTTAAGTTTTAATTAATTCCTATTTTTCTATTTCTTTTTATATATACTGTTATAAGAGTGCGCCCAGTTAGACATATTTGTCTTTTTTCTAAGTTTTCGTTCTCCACCCAAACTTTGTCATAGCTGCAGACGTTACCATAATACCAATAAAGTGCCAATTTTTGCATATGCAGTAAAGTCATCATTATATTGGTAACAATTATATTAATGATAATAATGATAATAATATAGGTTAAGTCTCCCATATCCAAATATTAATTAATAATAATAATAATAATAATAATAATAATAATAATAACAACACAATAATAATTTTAATGCTATTATCTCTAATCAGAACCAGACAAACTTCAAAGATTATTATAAATTAGTACATTAAACTATTAGATTTAGATTAATTCACACATATAGATTAAAATATGTGAATAGTCTTTCAATACCCCGCTCATAAGGTCCTCTCTGGCACTAGAAACCTGGGTCCAGCATTGTTCATTCCTCCCCGACAGGATTTTCAGATAAGCCTTAAAGAATTTTCTTTTGGTACGCACATTATTATTTGAGCACGGGTACATTTATTTTTAATTTATCACACTATTGGGCGCTTATCCTTTTCACCCCATTTTCCAGACTAAAATTTATATATTCATATTTTCTCATATTTAAAGAGTCTCAATCATACAAACAAACAAACTCACGTATATATAGCAACAACATAGTTGAACCCGTATATATAAACTCACATTCATAACACCTATATAATTTAACTCCTATATGTATAACGCTTGGAACTGTAGCACTAGAAATACACATGTACCAACCTATAGTTGCTAGATAGAGCGGTAAATCTCCACCAACCTAATACACTGAAATTAGTAGCTATTGGGAGAAAATAAATAACAACTAAAGATATTATATTGTATATCATCTCAATGACATAATCAACCAAGATATCCTATGGTAAATACAATAGATGTATGATGAAGAATGAGATATGATATGAGACCTCAACAAAATAACCAGAAAATAATGGATATATGAGTGAGAATACCCCCAGTCAGGTGGGCACCATTGATCACACCACTACAGACAGTGGGTTACTCGTCTCAATTTGACAAACAGCAAAATAGGTTTGCTGATTAATATCATAAGACTTCATTTAAATCTAGTGTCTTATTTAAACCATAAGGGTATAAACAATTAAATTAGTGAAATCAGCAGACCTCTCTTTTGCAGAGTTGTTTATAGCGATCTCCCCCCTCTATTTGTTATCTCAATATGTTCAATCCCAATATGTTATCTCAATATGTTCAATCTCTTGATTGCTATTGTGATGGAAAGCTAAATGTCTGGAGACGCTGTGTGTCATAAATGTATTTAAAATGTTTCTCTTATATTCCCCAAACCTTGTCCTTAAGTTCCTAATTGTTCTACCAATGTATATAATTAATACATTCTTTAATTTTATATGGTTTATTTGAAAATTGTACAAATACCTCTTTCGTTCTATGCTTTGTATATGGGCACATCCCACATCTTGAGTTCAAACATTTGAAGAACCCCATTCGCTATGTACTTACCTGTACCAGTAAATTTGTGATATTCTGTATGTCCTCAAATGCCCATGCGGCCTGGCTTATGTACAGCCATGGCCAAAAGTTTTGAGAATGACACAGGTATTGGTTTTCACAAAGGTTGCTGCATCAGTGTTTTTAGGCCTTTTTGTCAGATGTTACTATGGTATACTGAAGTAAAATTACAAGCATTTCATAAGTGTCAAAGGCTTTTATTGACATTTACATTAAGTTTATGCAAAGAGTCAATATTTGCAGTGTTGACCCTTTTTTTTCAAGACCTCTGCAATTCTCCCTCTCATGCTATCAATCAACTTCTGGGCCACATACTGACTGATGGCCGCCCATTCTTGCCTAATCAATGCTTGGAGTTTGTCAGAATTTGTGGGTTTTTGTTTGTCCACCAGCCTCTTGAGGATTGACCACAAGTTCTCAATGGGATTATGGTCTAGGGTGTTTCCTGGCCATGGACCCTAAATGTCGATGTTTTGTTCCCCGAGCCACTTAGTTATCACTTTTGCATTATGGCAAGGTGCTCCATCATGCTGAAAAAGGCATTGTTCATCACCAAACTGTTCTTGGATGGTTGGGAGAAGTTGCTCTTGGAGGATGTTATGGTACCATTCTGTGTTTTTAGGCAAAATTGTAAGTGAGCCCACTCCCTTGGCTGAGAAGCAACCCCACACGTGAATGGTCTCAGGATGCTTTACTGTTGGCATGACACACAGGACTGATGGTAGCGCTCACCTTTCCTTCTCCGGACAAGCGTTTTTCCAGATGCCCCAAACAATCTGAATGAGGATTTATCAGAGAAAATAACTTTACCCCAGTCCTCAGCAGTCCTATCCCTGTACCTTTTACAGAATATCAGTCTGTCCTTGAAGTTTTTTCTGCAGAGAAGTGGCTTCTTTTTTGCCTATATTGACACCAGGCCATCCTACAAAAGTCTTTGCCTCACTGTGCGTGAAGATGCACTCACACCTGCCTGCTGCCATTCCTGAGCAATGATGACTGCATGTGTTTCCTTGCAGGTAACCATGGTTAACAGAGGAAGAACAATGATTTCAAGCTCCATCCTCCTTACAAAGTTTCCAGTATGTTAATCTAACTCAATCAGCATGACAGAGTGATCTCCAGCCTCATCCTCGTCAACACTCTTACCTGTGTTAACGAGAGAATCGCTGGCATGATGTCAGCTGGTCCATTTGTGGCAGGGCTGAAATGCAGTGGAAATGTTGTTTTTGGGACTAAGTTCATTGTCATGGCAAAGAGGGACTTTGCAATTAATTGCAATTCATCTGATCACTCTTCATGACATTCTGGAGTATATGCAAATTGGCATAATAAAAACTGAAGCAGCAGACTTTGTGAAAACCAAAACTTGTGTCATTCTCAAAACTTTTGGTCATGGCTGTAGACAACATGTACTTTCAAAGAGAGCATGGCCCAATACCGTTCAGCCATAGGTCTAGATCTCAGTTGCAAAGAATCGGACCGACCAGTGATTATCTCTGTTCTCTTTATCTCCATCCAAGGCTTAGTAAATAGACCCCTAAGAAACTCGTCATGAGGGAAGGGGGGGGGGGGGGGTAGAAACAAATTGTTACTGCAACTAAAAGCTTATTGTATAAACACAGTGACTTGGATGGGATTGAATGAGAACCTTTGATTATCATGCTTCATTTGATTATACCTCGTAGTGATTTTCAGTTTTACCGGTTTTGTTTTTATTGTGCACGGATTAGATTTATCTTTAGAGTATTTTTTGTATATACATAGTTATAACCACTTGGTTACCTTATTTATTGCAATAATATGTGCCTGCACTTTTGGGCTCTTGGAATCTATATAATTATAGGTCTCCTAGTCGTACTCATATATGACGTAACAGCTCTAATGGTCTGTTACTGGGAACTATACAAGTGTGAAGAGAGCTCCGTAGTTACGTGAATCAGAGATGGAGGAAAACAACCAATAAAAACTGAAGCGGCAATGGTAATTCAAATGGGCAATTAAGACAGGACCTGAGGGATAAATGAGAACAGATACCGGCATTCGGGTTGAACTGCCATGATAAAGCAGCCTTAGGTGAAACCCACATTGGACGAAACCCGCATTGGCATTTACACTGTACCGCTGGTCAATTACAAATAATATTAGGATGGCTTAAATATGAGCAATTGATTAACACGAACTGCAGCATCTGTTCCTTTGCTGCCAGGAGTGACAGTGTGTAGGTCACCGAGTATCAGACTGTCATGCAGAGGGGAAAGGGGGAACAGTGTATATCTCCCAAATAAAGAAATTGCTGGACGGAGCATGTCAGCTCATTTATGTTTGCAATATGGGGTCAATCCTATTCCATGCGAAGGGTGCGATGTGCCATTGCAACGGTGTTAAAACCCCGGCAACGGACTGGCACATCGCACCCTTCGCAGCCTCTCCACCCAGAATTTGACAAACTTTGGCCCTCATTCAGAGCCGCTCGTTAGCGGCAGTACGCTCGTTCCGAGCGATGTTTGCACATCTGCGCATGCGTACGGTTTTTAGTACGCATGCGCGAACCAGTCAATGCGGCCAAAAATCGTTGGTACGCAATATAGCGAGTGCCTGCTATTTTGAATGACAGAATGAGGCGTATGTGGGTGGTAACAGGGGAAGGTGCTTGAAAATGGGGAGTGGAGATCCGAATGCAGGCGTGCTTAAAGGTCAAAACGGGCGTTTTATGGGTGTGCATATTTAAAACAGCAGCGTCATTGTTCACGTCACTGGGTTATTTTATAGCCAGAACTGCTCGCAAATTTGTGGTAGCAAACACCAACCACAAGAATAGCGAGCAGTTCATACGCTGGTCGATGTACTCGATTAATCTAATAAATAGCGGACATGACGTAGGATGCGAGCGGCCAGGGGGCGTTTTTAACAAATAAACGAGCGTATGTTTTGCTCGCTCGTTCAGACTTAGAGGTGTGAACAGACTACAATGTGCGTACGGATCATTTGAATAGCCACCCCTTGTTTTTAAACGAACGACCGCAAATAGCGAACGGCTCTGAATGAGGGCCTTTGCTCGCTGCCCTAGGGGGCTGCGAGCAATATTAGGCAAATCCGGGCTGCCGTAAAGAGCGGCCACTGCCGTGATGACTCGCTCCGGTGAGATCATCGAGGCTAATAGGATTGACCCCAAACTGTTTACTGATTGTCAGAAGTAATAGCATGTAGATCTTACAGTATCACACCGTCACAGAGCCGAAAGGGGAACAATATATACCTTCTGAGTGAAGAAATATTGATGTAGCGCTTTAGCTCATCAATCAATGTGATAAACTGTAATCCCCTTTTAGCAGTAGATGTGGTGTTACTATAATAACAAGATTGTAACATCATTTGTAGTAAAACATGAAATGTATCAATAAGTGAGACAATTGATTATACATACACAGCTGCAGAATAGTGAACTCATTTGATAATAATATTGGTTATATTACTGTGTAATGAATGGATTAAAAACCAACATATGGTAGGCAATTGATATGACAGTAGTATTATTATAATAACCACAGAGATTTAATAAGCCAATCCCCACATGAAATAAATATATACAAAACAGCGGGATCAAAATAATTTTAGAAACACATCTAGAAAAATGGCTATAGTCACATGAATGACTGAGTGACGTCATTGGGCCAGCTCCTCCCCCAGCTTTAGCACTGCAGTCGGAGTCCTGTTGCCTTGAATGGCCCAGCCATAGGGGGAGGAGGCCCTCAGGAGGGGCCACTCTCTCAGCCCTCCCCTCTCCTGCTTAAATTCCGGCCTTCCCCTCCTGGCTTGTTTCCATTCATACCAACCATAGTGCAGCTGCGCTGACTGATGTACTGTACTTGGGTGCTGGGAATGTGACATTGTCACGTCATGATCTCGTGACTGTCCCTGGTGCCTATTGTGGGTGGAAGGAGCTGGAGGATCAGAGGAGCAGAGACAGCCATTTTCCTGCACAGCAGCAGGACTAGGTAGGCAAAAAAAAGTTTAACAAAGCAGTTTTTTTTGCATACTATATGTGCTTTATTTAGGATCTTGCTGCAGCAGCAGTGACCAGTGACCATTGCTCCATGATATAGATACTGTCTAGTCACTGCACCCTAGAGTTTCAGAATATTTTTCATAACAGCCCTAGACCAAAATTTTCTTAGGGTCAGTTATATGGTGAGACAGGTTTCACTTTTGTTGAGTATATCAGGAGAAGAGTGATGTGTTAGTGAAGACAGGGCTGCATGTGACGGGGCAGTGACAGGGTCGGACTCGCCCACGGGGATACAAGGGAATCCCCCAGTGTGGCCCAGTATGGATCAGGATCCATACTGTGCTCTTGAATTATACATTATACATATCTGACATTATACTGCACATGACTATGGTGTATAGTCTACAGTGTATTGCTGTTATTATTCTGGTACTTTATCATGCACTACCAGTATTTATTTTATATATACTGTATATCAAAGAGCCCAGACCATGTACTCAGTAATGGTTAGCCAAGCTTCTAAGCATGGGACCCTACCACTGCATTCCCACCCGGGGCCATTCATACCCCAGTCCGACACTGGGCAGTGACATGATGTGAGGAGTGGAAATTGGGGTGCGGGGTGCCAGGAATGGGGGGAAAGCATATCCTTACACCTGGGCCCACCACCCTCTAGTTCCGCCACTGGATGCGGTCCCCGAAACGTTAACCAGTCAATAAACACATTATACAGAGTACACTTCTAGCAAGCCTCTAAGTTCCCGTTTTGTTTGGAGTGTATTTGGGGGTGCATACCCCCGAGGAGGGCACCAGAGCAAGTTGTTCCAGATATATGGTGCTGACATTGGGATATATATATATATATATATATACATACATATATCTAATATATATATAATTATATATATATATATATATATATATATATATATATATATTACTGTGCAAAAGTCTTAGTATATTACTGTGCAAAAGTTTTAGGCAGGTGTGGAAAGCATGCTACAAAGATAGAATGCCTTTAACACAGCATCAATTCTTCTAGGTACACTTGCACAAAGTCAGGGATTTTGCAGGATTATAGTCAGGTGTGTGATTAACCAATCATACCACACAGGTGATAATGATCATCATTTTCATATGTAGGTTGAAACACAATCATTAACTGAAACAGTAACATCTCTGTAGGAGGTTTAAACAGCCAAACTAGGAACAGCCAAACTCTGCTACAAAGGTGAGGTTGTGGAAGACAGTTTCATGTCACAGGTCATACACCATGACAAGACTGAGCACAGCAACAAGACACAAGGTAGTTATACTGCATCAGCAAGGTCTCTACCAGGCAAAGATTTCAAAGCAGACTGGGGTTTCAAGATGTGCTATACAAGCTATTTTTATGAAGTACAAAGAAACGGGCAATGTTGAGGACAGTAGACGCAGTGGTCAGCCAAGGTTACTTAGTGCAGCAAATGAAAGATACATCATGCTTACTTCGCTTAAAAATCGGAAGATGTCTAGCAGTGCCATCAGCTCATCTACTGTTTGGAGAAGTCTGGCCAGAAGTGGTCTTCATGAAAGAATTGCGGCGAAAAAGCCATACCTTCAACATGGAAACAAGGCCAAGCGACTCAACTATGCACGAAAACATAGGAACTGGGGTGCAGAAAAATGGCAGCAGGTGCTCTGGACTGATGAATCAAAATTTTAAAATATCTGGCTGTAACAGAAGGCAGTTTGTTCACCAAAGGACTGGAGAGCGATACAATAATGAGTTAGGAATGTGCGCCGGACCATTCGTCCAGATTTGGATTTGGATTTTCCAAACCTGCTGTGACTTGTTTTGGACTTGGATTTAGATTTTTTTACAAAAATTTCAAAAAAAGCTAAAATCACATAACTCACTGCCACTCATTACAGTACTTGTGTGTTATGGACACACAGAGGGCTAAGGCCCAAGGAGTCACGGTGCTTGTATACACAGAGTGCTATGGCCCAAGTCACAGTGCTTGTATACGCAGAGGGCTACGGCCCAAGGAGTCATGGTGCTTATACACACAGAGGGTTATTGCTCAAGGAGTCACGGTGCTTATACACACAGAGGGCTATTGCTCAAGGAGTCACGGTGCTTATACACACAGAGGGCTATTGCTCAAGGAGTCACGGTGCTTATACACACAGAGGGCTATTGCCCAAGGAGTCACGGTGCTTATACACACAGATGGCTATTGCCTAAGGAGTCACAGTGCTTATACACACAGAGGGCTATTGCTCAATTGAGTCATGGTGCTTATACACACAGAGGGCTATTGTTCAACTGAGTCACGGTGCTTGTATACACAGTGGGGTACATCACCAAAAAATAAATCTTGTTTTTTTTTTAAACTTTCTAAACTTATTTTTGTGTACACACAGAAACTTGTGAGTCTCGACACTTTAATCAGCAGAGTATAGAACAGCATACATCAGTGTGCAGTGTGCCCCCTATACACAGTCACATTGCCAGCAGAGCCACTTGTGAAGGTGCCTACACACTACGCGATGTGCTCACGATGTGATATCGTGAGTAATTTCCCTTGAACTCTCCCCCAGGGCCGGCCCTAGCCCAAACTTTTTGGTAAGCGAGTATATTTTTTGGCGCCCCACCATGCAGTGCCCCTTTTACAGTGCCCCCGGTAGTGGTCCCCCCTGTGCAGTGCCCCTTGTGCCCCCAGTAGTAAGCCCCTTATACAGTGCCCCCAGTAGTAGTCCCCCTATGCAGTGCTCCCAGTAGTGGTACCCCCTATGCAGTGCCCCTTATATAGTGCCCCCAGTAGTGGTCCCCCCTGTGCAGTGCCCCTTGTGCCCCCAGTAGTAAGCCCCTTATATAGTGCCCCCAGTAGTAGTCCCCCCATGCAGTGCCCCCAATAGTGGTACCCTTTATGCTGTGCCCTTTAAACAGTGGCCCCAGTTGTAGTTTTCCCCTATGCAGTACCCCCAGTATTGCCCTTTATATAGTGCCCCCAGTAGTGGTCCCCCCTCTTGTAGTGCCCCTAGTATTAGTCCCCCTTTGTAGTAGTCCCCCCCTATGCAGTGCCCCCAGTAGTAACCCCCCTTGTAGTGCCCCCAGTAGTAGCCCCCCTTGTAGTGACCCCAGTAGTAGTCCCCCCCTTGTAGTGCTCCCAGTAGTAGCCCCCTTGTATTGCCCCCAGTAGTAGCCCCCCCTTGTATTGCCCCCAGTACTAGCCCCCCTTGTAGTGCTCCCAGTAGTAGCCCCCCTTGTAGTGCCCCCAGTAGTAATCCCCCCTTGTACTGCCCCCAGTAGTAATCCCCCCCGCAGTAGAGACATTACCTGAAACCCCGCTCCTGCTTCTGGTCCCGCCGCCGCTATAAGCTCCTCCGTCGGTCCTCCGGGCCGCTTTGCATTATGGGAGAGATGTCATGACGTCATGATGTCTTTCCCATTACCCACTGCGGGAGCCGGAAGATGCTCGGCTCCGGCAGTGGGAGCAGCAGCCGATGAGAGTCTGTCTGACTCTCATCAGCTGCTAAAGCAAACACACAGCTGCCGGTGCCAGCAGCTCTGTGTTTGGCACTGTGTAGTGCTGACCGAACTCCGTCCTGTCAGCACTACACACGTGGTGCAGCTGTGTCACAGAGACACAGACTGCCCGCGGCCTGCATGGTATGCAGCTGAGGCGCCCTCCACTATGTGACGCCCTACGCAGCTGCGTACCATGCGTAATGGGAGAACCCGCCCTGCTCTCCCTGGCACTCCAGGACACGATGTGCAGCAAAGCTGCACGATGTATCACAAGATCTATCATGCACGATCTAAAGATTTGCCAATCTTTAGATCGTGCAGGATAGCAGACAGCTGCTTGCATGGATCAGGGATATTCATGATGCATGAATCTGTTTGTAAAAAAATAAATACAGATGCACGGACGGGATCAGTGAGACCTGTGTTTAAAAAGTGAAAAGATGTAAAAAAAGGGCGTGACCCCTCTCCCAAAAGAGCAAACAGCCATGGGCTTTAGTGACCCAGTGTTGGTTGTGCAAAATACTGGGGACAAACGATGTAGGGGTCCCCCATACTTAAGCACAACCAGCAATGGGCTAGTCAGAAACTGCCCTGGTTGTCAAAATACGGGGGAGGTCCCCCATACTTTGAGCAACCAGCACTGGGCTCTGATCCGGTTCTGGAAATACAGGGGGAAAAATGTGTATTATGCAGAACCAGCACCAGACTTTTTCTAGCGGGGGGCTAATGCCACAGCCAGGGGAGCCCTTTCACCGGGCCCCCCAGCCAAAGCATTTACCCTTACCACTAGTCAGCCCAGGCCAGGGATCCTTGGAGAGATGGGGACCCTCCAATAAAGGGGTCCCCCTATCCAGGGCACCCCTGGCCTAGGCTGATAGCTGATAGTGTAAGTGTAGTGTATAAAAGAAGAGTATAAACATTGTCTTTACAGTAGAACTGTAGGTCCCAGCATGTGGGGCACTAAGGGCCCGCTGGTGGGATCGGTATGAAATACCACCGGATGGATATCCGGCAGTTCAAACCCTGATGCCGGAAGACCGACAAGAGAAGATCCCGACAGGTGAGTTTTTTAAGTGTAACCCTATCCCCCCTAACCCTAACCCTCCCTTAGGGGTGCCTATCCCTAACCTCCCCCCCCAAGTTCCTAACCCTAACCTCCCCTGTAAGTGCCTAAACCTAACCCCCCTTTCCCTGCAGCCTAAGCCTAAGTCTCCTGAGTGGTGCCTAATCCTCCCCTCCCCCCCAGAGGTGCGTAACCATAACCTGCCCCCATAAGTGCCTAAACCTAACCCCCCTTCCCCTAGCCTAACCCTTACCCTCCCGAGGGGGTGCCTAACTCTAAGTTCCCCCCAGGAGCCCTTAACCTAACCCTCCCTTCCGCACAGCTGTCCACACCTGGTGCCCGGCTTACCTTCGCTCGGTATGCCGGGTGTCGGGCTCCCGGCGTAGGTATAATTGCAGGCGTCGGGATTTTGACACCTGTCATTAGTCCCCTGTCGGGATTGCACAGTCGGGAAGCCGGTGGTCGGCATTTTGACCGTTGGCTTTCTGACTGCATCCCCCGCTGGTACCCGTAGTTCACCTGTAAAGAAATGTTTAAATAAACACAATACACACACATCGTGATAGTAAAGTTTTAATACATACATACATACATACACACTCACACATACTCACCTACATTACCTGGACTGTTCCACTTCTCCCTGTAGGCACCTCCACGCGACCACGCGACAAGCAACAACCACGATGGTTGTTACCTCCCAAATGAAGAGCTCAGACGCGGCTTCTCCTCCTACCTCCGGTCCCCACTCCAGCGTCAAATGCTTGTGTCAACCCGGCGGTATAGGCCGCACTCCAGCATCAGCTGTTTGTGTCAACACGGCAGCACAGGCCGCACTCCAGCATCAGCTGCTTGTGTCAACCCGGCGGTACAGGAAGCACTCCAGAGTCAGCTGCTTGTGTCAACCTGGCAGTACAGGCCGCACTCCAGCGTCCACAGCAGTGGCGGAACTCCCGGAGACAATGGAGTCATTTGCCGCCGGGCGTCAGCCCTGAAGGGGGCACCTGGCTCCATTATCCCCGGGAGCTGCATGGAGAAGGAGCGCTGCTGATCGGCGCTCCATCTCCATTGGTGTAACTACGGAGGGTCTAAGGGGTGCGGTCGCACCCCTGCACCCTCCATTTGCCGGGCGCCCGCTGAGTGTGTTGCCAGCGGGCACCCGGCTCCTATCCTCCTGGCGGTAGCCGGAGGACGGAGCTCCCTCCGTCTTCCGGGTCCCGCAGTGTACTATGGGAGTGACATCATAACGTCACTCCCATAGTGCCGAGGAGCGGACGCCGAGGACGGAGCTCAGGAGTGAGCTCCGTCTTCCGGGTCCCACAGTGCACTATGGGAGTGACGTAATGACGTCACTCCCATAGTGCCGAGGAGCAGACACCAGGGATGGACGGCAGCAGCACTGGAGCGGGAATAAAGGTAAGTGTTTGGTTTTTTTTTGTGTGTGTGCGCGCGGTGGGGGCCATCACTACTGGGGGCAACTACAGGGGGCAACTACATGGGCTCACTACTGGGGGCAACTACAGGGGCTCACTACTGGGGGCAACTACAGGGGCCTGCTACTGGGGGCAACTACAGGGGCCTACTACTGGGGGCAACTACAGGGGCCTACTACTGGGGGCGACTACAGGGGCCTACTATTGGGGGAAACTACAGGGGCCTACTACTGGGGGCAACTACAGGGGCTCACTACTGGGGGAAACTACAGGGGCCTGCTACTGGGGGTAACTACAGGGGCCTACTACTGGGGGCAACTACAGGGTCTCACTACTGGGGGTAACTACAGGGGCCTCACTACTGGGGGCAACTACAGGGGCCTACTACTGGGGACAACTACAGGGGCTCACTACTGGGGGCAACTACAGGGGCTCACTACTGGGGGTAATTACAGGGGCCTCACTACTGGGGGTAACTACAGGGGCCTCACTACTGGGGGCAACTACAGGGTGCTCACTACTGGGGCAACTACAGGGGCCTCACTACTGGGGGCAACTACAGGGGCCTCACTACTGGGGGCAACTACAGGGGCCTCACTACTGGGGGCAACTACAGGGGGCTCACTACTGGGGGCAACTACAAGGGGCTCACTACTGGGGGCTCACTACTGGATGTACTGCATAGGGGGACCATTACTGGGGAGCACTACATAGGCGGACCACTACTGGGGGCATTATATAAAAGGAACTGCATAAGGGGGGCGGCGGCAGCTGGGACTAGCATAGGTGCTGGGGGGTGGTACATTTTAGTTTGGGGGGTGGGCACCAACATTTATCTTGCCTCCGGGCGCCTGGGATGAAGTTACGCCACTGGTCCTCAGTACGCAAGCCAGCATGCTCACACTTGTGTCAACCCAGCGGCACAGGCCGCACTCCAACATCCGCCGCTTGTGTCAATCTGGCGGCACAGCGCGCAGTGCAGGGTCCTTAGTACACAAGCCAGCATACTAACGCCTGTGTCAACACGGCGGCACGGGTCGCTATTCAGCGTCCTCAGTAAACAAACCACATACTTCCAGCAGTCTTCAGTTACAGCAGCCAGCCAAGGCACTTCCAGCCCTCAAGGCTGCTACATGGCACAAAGGCCGCATCTCATCTTAAGGCCCACAGGCCACAGCCAGCCAAAGCATTTTCAGCCCTCAAGGCTGCTACATGGCCCAAAGGCCGCATCTCATCTTTATCCCACAGCCCACAGCCAGCCAAGGCACTTCCAGCCCTCAAGGCTGCTGCACGGCCCAAAAGCCGCACCATCTCTTACTGGCCACAAGCCACAGACAGCTAAGTCATCTTAGCTCTCAAAGCTGCTCAACGGCTGCATCTAGCCAAGACCATCCAAGCCCTCAAGGCTGTTGTGGGACTAATACCCTGTAGGGTCATATCTGAGGCTTAACAGTAGTATCCATGTTCTCTGCAGGCTATGTACTCTATAATGGTAGGCCAGGCCTCTGTGGTGGCTGGACACACCCCTATGGAGGCTAGCCACACCCTTTAAGCATGGGCCCCAACCACTGCTTTCTCCCGATGGGCCCTTCATGCCCCAGTCTGACATTGTCTACACTATCAACCGGCCATCCACCGCTCAGGGGATCCAGAACCAGGATCGGATCAGAGCCCAGTGCTGGTTGCAAAAAGTACAGGGGACCCCTATGCCGTTTGTCCCCCGTATTTTGGCAACCAGGGCTGGTTCTGACTAGCCCGGTGCTGGTTGTGCTTAAGTATGGGGGAAACCTACGTCGTTTGTCCCCCGTATTTTGCACAACCAGCACTGGGTCACTAAAGCCTGGGGCTGGATGTTCTTTTGGGGAGGGGGTCACGCATTTTTTCTTTACACAGGTTTATTCATTTTTATTAGACACAGATGCACGGACGGATATACGTCTATGCATCTGTTTCTTCATGCATGCAGCACGGAACTCCTTGTTCCATGCCTGCAAGCATTGTATCCGAACGACATATCATTCAGGCATAAACACTCAACGATATGCCTTAGGATCGTGTCCGAGATTGGCAGATCTTGCCTGCAGCATCGGCATCATGATCGTGAGTGGACATATTTTACAAGATCTCTCGTTCTGATACATCGTAATTGGGCGGATCATGTAAAATATCGCCTAGTGCGTAGGCACCTTAAGTCTAGACACAGTCACTTTAATCAACAGAGTATAGCGCAGCATACATTAGTGTGCAGTGTGCCCCCTTACACAGTCACTTTGCCAGCACAGCCACTTGTGAGTTTCTGGACACAGCCACTAAATTGCGTGGGAGTGAAATGATGCCAACTCCCGGTCTCGGCGCCTTATGTAGAGCCGAACTCTCGCGAGAAAGTAGGATGATGTTCGGCCTCGCAGTGGGATCCGAGTCAGGTGGGAACACCCAAATACAGAATCCAAACCGCTGATCCTTATAATGAGTGTCTGCAGGCAACAGTGTAGCATGGTGGAGGTTCCTTGCAAGTTTGGGGCTGCATTACAGCATATGGAGTTGGGGATTTGGGCCCTGATTCAGAGCCGGATGCTCTGACAGAGCGCTTGCTCTGAATCAGGGCCGTCCCTCCTTCATTTTGGAGCGGCCTCCTGGCCGCTCACATAGCTGTGGATGACCACCCACAGCTATAGCGAGCGACCAAAATGATGGCCACGATGGTCAAGACCATCGCGACCATCGGGCTTGCGACGAGACCCTGCGGTAGGGTCTCGCTGCCGCAAGCCCAGGAGTGCTTTTGGCTCTATCAGAGCCAAAAGCACTCTCACTGACATCACTAGTGATGTCAGTGGGGCCGGACCCAGACGGTAGGCGTTCACATTGGAACGTCTCCGTCTGGGCAGCCACGCCCCCGACACGCCCACCAAAGGGGGCATGCTGTCAAGCACCATCGACAGCACGCCCCCTTTGGTGCGAGACCCTTAACGAGGCTTGGCCGTCGTTATTCGGGTCTCGCGCATGAGCACGACGGAGCCGCCTCCGTCGTGCGCATGCACACTTGGGCACCATCGACCCGCTTGTGAGCGCTCAGTGCTCGCGAGCGGGTCTGAATCAGGCCCTTGGTCAGGATTAATGGTGTTCTAAATGCTAAAAAAAATACAGGCAGGTACTTATCCATAAGAAAATGAAAAAAAGGGGAGTTCTGCACTGAAAAAGTTAAATAAATAAATAGATAAATAAAGTGCACCTGCAGCATACAAGTAAAGGGGATTTGCAACACCACAGAAATTAAGCCTAAATTGTTAATAAGTGTATCCACGTAGGTGAACCACTATTAACACTTTCAGCGCTGGTCGCACTAATTAGCAATACATATAATATTGAATATATTCAATTTAATAAAAAACACATAAATATACATAAATTACAAAGAATATATAAATAAAATCAATAATTTAATTACATAAAAATGTCTTAACAAATAAAAACAGTCCACACCAAGGATAGCAGTAGTTAGACAGACCTGCTGATCATGCATTACTTTTATTTAGTTCTTTACAGTATAGCCACCAAGTCAAAAATATATATATGCCCAAACTGTTTGTCATAAAGTCTACAGATTTTGTTCAATAACTTTTGCACTTGTGAAGAAAAGAGGGGGGATTCCGCCGTAGAAAAAAAGGATAGATTGTATTAATGCACTTACTGAATAGAGAACGTTTGTAGCACTAATACTTACCGTCCTTGACCGAGAGCTATTGTCTGCGTCAGGACACCTGCTTCTCCATCAGGCTGATACAGTGGCATAAGTTCATCCCAGATACCCGGAGGCAAGTTAAAAAAAAAAAAGGGAAAATAAATATGGTGCATATCTATCTATCTATCTATCTATCTATCTATCTATCTATCTATCTATCTATCTATCAACAAAAAACACCTATATAGAATATGTGAATTTGTTTCTACTAGGCCTATTTACTAAAGTATATTTCCAGGATATCCCCTCCCTTTTTCGGGCATATACAGCTATGCCGTAGTCACAGATAAGATACTGACCTGTATAGTGCAATTAGCATGAGACTCAGAGTCCTCCTGATGGAGGCGAAAGCCATCTGATGTGGGGTGGGGAGCCCTCCTGATACCTCAGATAGAGGGGAAAACCACCTGATGTGGGGGCTTTGAGGACTGAGGGCCTGATTCAGACCCACTCGCGAGCGGCTGTCCGCTCGCAAGTGGGTCGATGTTATGCACTGAGCATGCGCACGACGGAGGGAGCTCCGTCGTGCGCATGCGCCAGACGCGACGAGCGAAGGAAAGTCCTTCGCTCGTTGTGTCCGATCAAAGGGGGCGTGCTGTCAATGTTGATTGACAGCACGCCCCCTTTGGTGGGCGTGCCTCTCTGACGGGGGCGTTCCCAGAAGCCGGCCCACTGACATCACTAGTGATGTCAGTGGGAGTGATTTTGGCTCTGATAGAGCCAAAATCACTCCGGAGCTTGCGGTTGAAAACCTCAACCGCAGGCTCCAGCTCGCAATTTCGATGGTCGCGATGGTCTCGACCATCGCGGCCATCACAAAGCACGCTCGTATAGCCTGTGGGTGGTGACCCACAGCTATACGAGCGTCCAGGAGGACGCTCCATGAAAATGGAGCCCGGCCCTCATTCAGAGCGTGCGCTCTGCTCAGAGCTTACGGCTCTGAATGAGGGCCTGAGTTTGAGACAAGATACTTTAAGGCTGCTACTGTGGTGGAACTACAAATTACAAAATGCCCAGTCTACTGCTGACTGCTTCACTTGACAGGAAGTTGTGCCACCAAAGATTTGCCCCCAGACTCAGTCACTGGTGCCCTAGGCCCCTGTCTACCATGCCCTCTTACCCACAGCTCCATGTGGTGCATCCTCCGTCTTGTGCATCCTTGTTGACATCCAGCTCCTGGAAGATCTGCAGCTGCACTTATGCTTGGGCCCGCCTCACAGGTCCGTGCCTAGAGCAGCCACCAGGGAGGAGTGGGACGGGGAGTTGTGGGTGAGGGGGGTCGCCAGAGTCACACTGCCATGAGAAGCTGCTGAGGAGCAGCAACATCAATGAGCGGGGTCAGGCTATAGATAGACGGAAGCGGCATCTGATGGTCTGACACGGAGCCATCCACTAGTATATGGTTATGGTAGCTTCTCAGGTTCCGGGAAGAGGTGCCATGTATTGGGCGGCCATGACGGTACATGGCGGGTACATATTTACAGCCCTAAGTGGGGTTAATATATTGTGGGCAATGGAAGAGGTGTCCCTTCAGTGCTGGTGCCTGGTGTCACACGCCTCCATTGTCTCCCATAGTTCTGCCCCTGGGCTGATATTAACACATAATTTTTTTCTGCGTGATGGAAGGTATATTTTGCAGGCTTTTTATGTGGAATTTAGTCCAATGTGGCCCCATCATATGCATATGCATATACTGTATGTTTCAGGCAGAATAAGAACTCTTTAGATAAGACTGATGTATCTGGTAAGATATTTTTCTATCCCAGGTACGGTTAGGCACGTTCGTGACTCTTATGAGTATTAGTCCTGCAACAGCCTTGAGGATTGGAATTCTTGGCTAGATGTAGATGTACAACAGCTTTGACAGCTGGCAGACAACTTGACTAGGTCTGCCTGAAGGCCGTAGGTGATGAAGCGGCCTTTGGGCCATGTAGCAGCCTTGAGGGCTGGAGTAACTTGGCAGGTTGTGGCTTTTGTGCCATGTAGCAGGCTGTGGGCTGGGTAGCAGCCTCTGGGCTGTGTAGCAGCCTTGAGGGCTGGTAAACTTTGCCAGTAGCGGCCTTTGGGCCATGCAGCAGCCTTGAGGGCTGGAGTAACTTTGCAGGTTGCGGCCTTTAAGCCGTGTAGCAGCCTCTGGGCTGTGTAGCAGCCTTGAGGGCTGGTAAACTTGGCCAGTAGAGGCCTTTGGGCCATGTAGCAGCCTATGGGCTGGGTATCAGCCTTGAGGGTAGGAGAAACTTGGCAGATTGCAGCCTTTGGGCTGTGTAGCAGCCTGTGGGCTGGGTAGCAGCCTCTGTGCTGTGTAGCAGCCTTGAGGGCTGGTAAACTTGGCCAGTAGCAAATGCTGGAGGGGGTACTGCGCTCAATGAAAAAATATACTCTATGGTGGTGTCAGGGATGTCTGTCTATAGACAAATTATGACATGTGTACGCTCTTGTGTCCTATATTGACTGCTAAAACTCACACAGTGTTTAAAGTATGGTTGTATTTATTGCAAAAAAAGGAGATACAGTTCTCCTATATAAAAAAAGCAGACAATTTTATGACTGTTGGGTACAATGCTGTGTGGAGTTAAGCAATCTGGGTGCTTACCCAGAGGTATAGGTGTAAGTCCCGTACTCCAATGGTTACTGGTAGTTAATCTGGAGTGGAGTGCTACCGAGATAGATGATGGTGCATGGGATATGGTGATTATGCAGTACTGACTTATTGTAGTCACTCACTGGTGGTAGAGTCTGTGATGTGAGAGTCTGTGTACGCGAGGTGTGTAAGTGGTGTCTGGCGGGGCAGCGTCCCGTGACCCCCAGGTGCACCTACTTACCCTCAGCATCCTTTCGGTACACCTCTGGGTGTATCCTCTGTCCTCTTCGGTGTCCTCCTGGTCTCTGATGTCCTGCATCTCAAGGATGCAGTCCACACTGTGTTCTGCGAGAATTCTGGGTGTCACGGTCTCGCTAGATCACGTGGCACCCGGGCTCAGCAGTGCGTACAGCGGCTCGACTCACGGATAGTGCGAGGAGACTCCGGATTCCTTATTAGGGTGTTACTTGTCTCTGGTACTTAGATTTGAAAGTCTAATGGCTTTACCTCCGACGCTTATCGGCCTTCCGGGCCTTCCTCAGGGAGTAAAGTGAGTGCCATCTTGTGTGTGGTGTCCCTATATATAGGGGAATCCTGATCACCACCATCTTGTGTGTGGTGTATCTAACATCGTCGGTGGTGGCCATGTTATGGTGGGTATGTGGTGTATAGAGGCCATCTTTCTGAAGGTAAATTTGTGGGACGGTGTCCATCTTGGTTCAGGGAAAGGTCTAATAAAACTGTAATGGGCATGTATGATCCATCAAAGATAAATAATGACTCCATCCTCCTGTAACTTTGGCCAGTAGCAGCCTTTGTGGCCTTTGGGCCATGCAGCAGCCTTTAGGGCTGAATAGGCTTGGCAAGATGTTGCAGATGAAGATCTGTGCAATAATAAAGTCACTAGTATTGGTACGCCGGATGGCGCACTGAACATGCTGGTGTGTGGCCTGTGCTGCCGGGTTGACACAAGCAGCTGACGTTGCAGTGCAGCCTGCCCACCGGGTTGACAGAAGCAGCTGATGCAGTAGTGCAGCCTGTGCCGCTAGGTTGACACAAGCAGCTGATGCTGTAATGCGACCTGCGCTGCCAGGTTGACACAAGCAACGCACAATGGGCTGTGTACTCTGGACACAAAGTACTGTCCGTGCCGCCTGGATGACACGAACGGCAGAGGACAGGTATGCGAACTGTGCCACCAAGATGACACTAATGACGAAAAATGATAGATGATAAGTGAACCGTGCCACGTGGATGACACAAATGGCAGAATAATACATGCACATGACAGGAGAACTGGAGCTCGACTGGGTGACAGGAGACTAAGCCAGAAACAGAAACACAAATACTCTATCACCGGCATCTGAAGTGAAGGGCTGGCTGTAATTTAACAGATAGAGGGTCCAATCAGAGGAAGCTCTGCAAGCCTCCCTAATGACAGACCAGTGTGCAGCTCGCCTGTGCACACTGACAAGATAATTAACTAGTGTGCAGCTGATACTGCAAACAGGAAGACAGTTAATTACTGAACACATGTGATCAGCACACAAACAGACAGGATTAAATGCAAAGTTCTAGTTGCAGCTAAGACTTGGAACTGCAACCAAAATGATCTGCTAACCCAGGGCATGACAAATTTTTCTAAATCTAGGAGCCATGATGAAAGTGTAGGAGCCAGACCACCGCCACCCCAAAAAAATTACAGGAGTGAGTAAGGAGCACAGCTCTGTGTGTTATGCAACTGTTATACACACTATACTAGTCCACAAAATGGTCTCAGTTGAATGGATACAGTAAAATGGAGGCCCCCTCACTGCTCTGCACAGCTCCCCTGCTCCACCCTCCAGTAATAACGGACCACATTTCACATAAAACAATGGTGCCAGAAAGTACAACAAAACCCCCCTTCCCTCGTGGTCACACCACTATCCCTCTGAAGCTGCTCCACAATCCCTGGCCACGCATAGACCCTATTATCGGAGAGCTCTATGCAGCCAGAGATAGGAGACAGTAGACAGCTGCGATGCGTACAGGAGGATTAGCATAGCTGGGACAGACAGCAGGGATCAGAGCAGGCCAGGATGGAGAGGCATCATCAGCGCAGGCCGGGACAGACACAGGCACAGCAGTCACCGCAGGCGACACTCAGCACATGCACTCCTGTGCATGATATGAACACTGCAATACTATAGGCACGAATCTCCACCGAGCTGATGAGCATCTGCTTCCTCCCTCACTGCAAAATCTGGTAGCCAGGCAGCAAAATCTGGTAGCCATGGTGACCTGGCCCCCAGGATTTATCGAGCCCTGTGCTAACCGCAGATCCTAACAGTACTCCCCCTTGACGAAGGGTTAAGGAACCCCTAGACACTGTTTTGTCCAGAAAGTCCTGAAGGAACCTTCTCTTCAGGGTAGGAGCATGCAAAGAACTTTCTGGAACCCAGGAACGCTGCTCCGGACCATATTCCTTCAAGTGGACAAGAAATTGAAGAGATCCACAAGATATTCTGGAGTCTAGGATCTTCTCCACAAAAAACTCCTGACGCTCCTGGAGTACTGGTGGAGGCCTGACTGAACGCTTAGAAGTAAACCTGTAGGAGAGGAACACCAGCTTCAGGAGAGAACAATAGAAGGTACTGTTGATCTTAAGAGTCCCTGGTAACTTCAGCCGAAAAGCTACGGGATTAACCTGGGCAATGATGCGAAATGGACCGATGAACTTAGGCCCCAACTTTTGTGACCTCTGATGCAGATTAATATTTCTGGAAGACAGCCAAACTAGGTCTCCAACTCTAAAATTACAGGAGCAAAAAAACAGGACAATGGGAGCGCAATATATCAAATAAAGAACATTAAACCACTGGTAAAAAATTGAGACTCAAAACCATGTGTGGAACAAAGCGTTGGAAAGGCAATATATCAAATAAAAAGCATATTTAATAAAGGCATTATATTTAAATTGTATTGTAAAACATAACAATATAAAATGTGTAGATGAATCAGATGGGTTATCCACACAGTAATGTGTCACAATAGACCTCAAAGTAAACAATTGTAGATAAAAATAAATAGATTACAAATTGGAAAAAGATAGCAAAAAAAGTCACTATATAATGCAATGAGAAAACCTAATGAACTCCTTTGGTTGTTCGAATAACATACACGTGGTGATATGTCTGAATGTTGATTTAGGAGTTGTGACATTCAGATATAAATAGTCAGAATGAGAGTTATTAAGTATCCAAGTGGATAAACTTCCACAGTGTGGTAAGTATAGGTAGCTGATGACCTGTGAGGCAGGTAATAAATGATATTCAAAAAAATAAGTTATGCTTTGGTGCGCAAAAAACAATCTTGCATCTTCAATGGTACTGAAAAATGGAGTAATACCACCTCCACAATGAAAATGTGTACAGATATAAGTATCCTGATAGCGCTGATTGAAGATAAACCTAATTAAAATCCGGATACATAAATAGAATACCCCTGGGTATAACATGATGTCAATTTATTCATAATTATACCAATTATGTATAATTATGAATAAATTGACATCATTTTATACCCAGGGGTATTCTATTTATGTATCCCGATTTTAATTAGGTTTATCTTCAATCAGCGCTATCAGGGTACTTATATCTGTACAAGGTAATAAATGATACCTGAGATCGGTGTAATGATAACCGTATGAGGTGAACGGAGGGCAGTGTCTGGATTGCCGCTCCGAAGATAGTGGCTGCCCGCTCTTCCTGAGACCAAGTCCCGTATGGTATAGATGAGGTTCTGGCTGGTGAGCGCTCAGAGTCCGGGCAGTGTCACATAGGCTAGTCGGTCTGCAGCCATGGTGGGTCACGCTATGAAGTGAGCTCACTGTAGCAATAGCGCCCGGGTGATGGGATGTTTAATGCATCTGAAGTGCATGCAGTGATAGAGATTTCTTGATTGAATCCACCAGTAAGGTAAACCCAATGCGTTTCTCGGTCTTAGTGGGTCTGGCCATTTCCTCAGAGGTAATGCACCTTACTTCAAAGGGGATTCCAGTTATATCGCGGGCAATCGGTATAATTAGAGACAGGTGGGTTTTGACATTTGTCTCAATTTGTTGAAAGATCGGCCTCATCCGTTTGCTGATAAATGTAGCAGTCTGATTATTTCTATAAAATAATAAATACATTCAAGCAGAAAAAATAAAAGAACTCTAGAACCATTATGGAGGAATTATTGTACATGATTATAATACACCAATTATACTTATTTGATACATTTGTTCATTGTTAAACAATGATATTCTGCATACAGATCTCACAATATATATAGAGATATTGTTCCTGCATAGATTAAAATTGAAACAATGATAGTAATCTATAATAATAATAAATACATAAATGATAATAAAAAATAATAATAAAACAAAATACAGTATCATAATGTATTGCAATTAAAGACGTAAATGACGTGTGGCGGCACAGACAGACTCGCCATGCTGAGATATGTTTAGACTCAACATGGTGAGGACGTCAGCGCCGATCCACGTCTGATTAGTTAGAGTAGGGAACCTCTCATAGTGATGGAACATCTTCTTGAATGTGACTCAATCCACCCACAGGGATCTGTGGTCTAGAGTGAGAAAAATTGCAGAAGCATGTATCAAATATTGTAAAGTTCGACAGTGTTGTTTAGGCCAAATGGAGTGAGAGTGTTTAATGTAAATATCCAATATGCTTCTCGTCTACATAAAGATTTAAATCAATCTCCGCCTTTTGATGTTTTCTTTACTTTTTCTAAGGCCATAACGTTCACACTTTTCTTATAGTTTTTTAGACAGCTATTTACATGTTGTGGGAGGCTGTGTAATTTAAAACCCTCCCCCTATGGTAACTGTTATTGGCTGGTGGAAATATAATTAATTCTGTTTTAGAAATATTAAGTTTCAGGTGGCGAGATGACATCCAAGATGAAATGGTAGAAATACATTCAGTAACATGGACCAATACAGATGGTGATAAATCTGGAGAGGATAGGTAGATTTGAGTATCATCCGCATACAGATGGTACTGAAATCCAAAAGAGCATAGCAAAGGACCTAAGACAGAGCCTTGCGGTACTCCAACTGATAAAGGTAGCAAAGAGTAGGCAGAATTCGAAAAATGAACAGAAAAGGAGCGATCAGATAGGTAAGAAGAGAACCAAGTAAGAGCTGTTTCCTTAAGACCTAGGGATTGTAATGTTTGTAAGAGAAGAGAGTGGTCAACAGTGTAAAAAGCAGCAGAGAGATCTAGAAAGAATTAGGAGTGAGTAATGGCCTTTAGCCTTGGCAGTGACCAGATCAGTTACTACCTTAGTCAGTGCTGTCTCTGTGGAGTGCTGGGAACGAAAGCCAGACTGAAGTGGGTCCAATAAGTTGTGGGTGTTAAGAAAGTGTGTGAGGCAAGTGTAGAAAAGTCTCTCCAGTAGCTTGGATGGGCATGGGAGCTGGGAGATAGGACGCTAATTTGAGTAAGTGTTAGGGTCAGAATTTTGTTTTTTCAGAATGCGAGTAATCACTGCGTGCTTGAACAGTGATGGAAAGATGCCAGTAAAGAGAGAGATTACATATTTTAGTTAGGGTTTTGATGAGCACAGGAGACAGAGCTTTACTGATTTGTGAGGGTATAGGATCTAGAGGAGAGGTAATAGAGTAGGAGGATGAGAAGAGTGTAGATACTTCATCTTTGTTTGTGAGGTCAAATGAAGAGAACTTGCCAGAGGGTTCAGGTTGGGCATGGAGCAGTTCACTAGCTAAAGAAGAACATACCATTTCATTTAGGATATTATCAATGTTGTCCTTAAAATAGGAAGCAAGATCATGAGCACAGATAGTAGCAGGTGGCTTGGGTGAGGGAGGGGTAAGAAGCAGTTTAAATGTATTAAAAAGTTGCTTGGGATTAAAGGCTTGAGCAGAGGTAAGAGATTGGAAATATGTTTGTATGGCAGTGTCCAGAGCTGTACGATAATAGTTGTAGATTGTCTTATATGTGAGTAAATCACATGGAGTATGAGACTTTTGCCACTGACGTTCTACTTTACATGAGAGTTTTTGTAGATGCCTTGTTAAGTTAGAATGCCATGGTTGATGTCTAAGTCTACGCGGAGTGTGATGGGTAGCTGGAGCTACATCAACGAGGGCTTTTACTAGAATCTGGATTAGGTGTGATGCAGCAGTCTCAGGAGAAGTGAATGTAGAAATTGGTGAGAGTCATTGTTGTAGAGAGGTAAATAGTTGTTGAAAGTTAATAGCATTAATATTTCTGCGGGTTTTAGGAGGTTTGGTTGATTTCACTGACATTGAGGTTGATGTAATGGAGGAGAGTGTGCAGGCGATAAGGTTGCGATCTGAGAGAGTTAAAGGAGCATTAGTGAAATCAGAAACTGAGCATAGTCTAGTAAATACAAGATCAAGGCAGTGGTCCTCCTTATGAGTAGAGGAGTCAGTCCATTGGGAGAGGCTAAGAAAGGAGGTTAGAGAGAGTTGTTTGGAGGCATGAGGAGATTGTGGACTGTCAATGGGAATATTGAAATCACCCATAATGATGGTGGAGATGTCTGAGGATATAAAGTGAGGGAGCCAGGCAGAAAAATGTTCCAGAAATTGTTGAGGTGGCCCAGGTGGGCGATAGATAGCAGCAACTCGCAGAGAGAAAGGGGTGAAAGTCCTGATAGAATGTACTTCAAATGATGTAAATGTGAGTGATGGTACCTGTGGGAGAACTGTGTATGTGAAAGATTGAGACAGTAATATTCCTACTCCACCTCCTTTACAATTACCAGGCCTGGAGGGGTGTGAGAAGTGTAGGTTACCATGTGAAAGTGCAGCAGGGGAGACAGTGTCTGATTGTGTGAGCCATATTTCTGTTATTGCCAGAAGGTTGAGGCTAGTTGAAATAAAGAGGTCATGGATGGATTAGTTTGTTGCAGGCAGAGTGTGCATTCCATAAGGCATATTTTAGTGATGGAGGGTGAAGGGAGGCACGCAATGTTTATGAGGTTAGCTGGATTTATAGTTCGTTATGGGTGCGGCATGTGGGTCGGGCATGGATTTGGAGATATGTCACCAGCTAATAGAAGCAACAGGAGAGAGATATAAATATATTTGTGAGATTTGTATGATAGATTTTTATGGCGAGAGGTTGTGGATGTTATTGTCAATGTGCATAGATAATTTAAAAGCTCATGTGTGTTTGTAAGAGGAGAGAAAAGTAATGAGGCAGCAATATGTACAGAAGGATGAGCTGCAGAGAGAGTAAAGGATGTTGTAGTCTTAGAGATGATTCCATGGAGTGAGATCATTCATAGAAGTTTTTGATAAATTTTTTCAAAACATTCAAAAATGTACAACACACAAACTACTGTTATGGAATGATATTGTAATTACCTTGTCTTAGATGTTGTTCAATGTTTGCTGAACTGTTTTTTAACTGTTACATAAATTACACTTCATGTTATAACATACTTAGGACCTTATTCAGAGATGGTCGCAAGTGCCAATGAGCTCATAACCGACTCGATGGTTAGTCCTGTGCACGCACAGTGGCTCTGTCGCTCTGGAGCTCGCTACCAAAGGGGCGGCTGTTGATGTTGATTGACAGCTTGCCCTTTTTGGAAGGTGGGCCAGGGGGGTGGTTTCCAAAATGGAGGCGTTCCTGACGGAATGCTTGCCGTTATGTGGGTGGCCGCACTGACATCATCAGTGATGTCAGTGGGGAGCTTCCTGCTCCATCAGAGCTCCCTGGGGCTAACGAGTGCCCAGACCCAAACTTAGGGTCTGGTCGTAAGCCCCGTTGGTCGTGATGGTGATCACCATCGCGACCATCAACCTGGCCGGTCGTTAAGCTGTGCGTGGTAACCCACAGCTTAACTAACGACCAGGAGGCCACACTTCAAAAATGAAGTGGCCGCCCTCATTCAGAGAGAGCGATCGCTTCTTATGACTGCCTCTGAATGAGGGCCTTAGTGCTTAGAGATCCTATTAGGAAACCTTGCGAGGAAATAATGTAACCCAAGAAAGATACTTCCTTTACATCAAACTCGCATTTCTCAAATTTGGCATACAAGTTGTTCTTCAGTAGCCTTTGTAAGACCTGTCTCACATGTTTATGCTGTTCATCCATGGACTTCGAATAGATGAGGAAATCATCTAAATAGACCACTGCAAAGACTCCCAAGAAATCCCTCAACACCTCATTAATGAAATCTTGAAAGATGGCTGGGGCATTGGAGAGGCCAAACGGCATGACAAGATATTTGAAGTGTCTTGAATGGGTGTTAAATGCTGTCTTCCACTTCTCTAATGTGGATGAGGTTGTATACACCTCTAAGATCAATCTTAGAAAAGTTGGAGGCCTCACACAGTTGGTCGAAGAGAACAGAGATGAGTGGCAAGGGACAGGCGTTCTTGACTGTAATCTTATGCAGTCCATGGAAGTCAATGCAGGGTCGGAGAGATCCATCCTTCTTCTGGACAAAGAAAAACCCCACTCCTACTGTGGATTTAGAAGGATGAATGAATCCCCTATCCAGAGACTCTTGAATATATTCCTGCCCTTTGGAAGCCTGGCACCGGGCAATAAATCGATGGAGAAGTCGAAAGAACAGTGAGGCGGCAGAATGTCAACCTTCCTTTTAGAGAAAACTTCGGTCAAATCATGGTAAGGAGCAGGAATGAGTGAAGACTTGGCTGAGATGATGGCAGCAAGATGAACGGGACAGGACAAACATCTGGAAAAGCAAGTCAATCCCCACTCCATGTTTTACCCATTTGCCACTGGATTATGGAGTTGTGTTTCTTCAGCCAGGGTAACCCCAGGACAACTGGGGCCAGCAGACACTGAAGAAGTAGGAACGACAATTCCTCCCGATGCAGAGCTCCAACAGCAAATTGCAATGATGGGGTCCGGTAGACAACTGGGAGCTTGGAGAGATTAGACCCGTCCAGACCAATAACTGACACAGGTGTGGATAAGGACTCAGGTTCCAGGCCAAACGTCTTGAAAAAGATTGCGTCCATGAAATTCTCTGCAGCTCCACTATCAATGAACGCAAGCATGGAGACTTGATCGTTAGAAAGAGAGATGACTGCGGTAACCAGGACAGAATTTTCTGGGGAGATGGATGCAAGACCTAGATGTATCTCCCCTAGCTCATCTAGACCTTGCCTTTTCCCTACTTCAGTGGGCAAAGCTGAGCCATATGTCCTCTACCACCATAGTACAGGCACAGACCCAACGATCATCTCCTCCATTTCTCTTCAGTCGGAAGACAAAATGCTCCCAGTTACATTGGTTCCTTAGACTCGGATGAAGATAACCACAAAGGAGATCGTGGAGGAAGAGTAGGCATTTTTTTCTCCACTCAGCATTCATGGAGTCACCAGTCGATGCGAACTGCCAGGTTCATAAGGTTATCCAGAGAACTAGGGGCAGGATACTGGACTAAGATATCCTTAATCTCCTCAGACAGTCTGCAACGAAACTGGCTTCGAAGGCTGGGTCATTCCAGCCAGAATCAACTGCCCACCTCCGGAACTCTGTACAGTAGTCCTCAGCGGCTTTGATTCCCTGTTTCAGCAACCTGAGGCTAGCCTCTGCCATTGCCACTGTATCAGGGTCGTCATAGAGGAGACCCAGAGCGGTAAAGAATGCTTCGACTGTCAGCAGTGCAGGGCTAGTTGAGGGGAGACCAAAGGCCCACATTTGTGGGTCACCCTGCAACAAAGAGATAATTATCCCTACTTGTTGGGCTTCAGAACCCGAAGACCTAGGTCGGAGCCTGAAGTAGAGCTTGAAGCTCTCTTTGAAATTTACAAAAACCTTACAGTTACCTGAGAACCAATCAGGCAAATTTAGCTTAGGTTCTACCACAGTGGGAGCTGAGGCGCTTCGGGTTTCTTCAACCCGGAGGGAAAGCTCTTGAACTTTCTGCTTAAGAACCTGTATCTGCGCAGCTAAAATTTGAGCAGGATTCTGACCAGGCTCCATAATAGAGGACTATACTCAAAGAAAAATATATTTGGCTGGTGATAATGATAGACACATACGTGATTCTTATGATTATTAGTCCTGCAACAGCCTTGATGGCTGGAATTCTAGGCTAGATGCGGCCATACAACAGCGTTGACAGCTGGCAGACAACTTGGCTAGGTGGGCCTGAAGGCCATAGGTGTTGAAGTGGCCTTTGGGCCATGCAGCAGCCTTGAGGGCTGGAGTAACTTGGCAGGTTGCGGCCTTTGGGCCATGTAGCAGCCTCTGGGCTGTGTAGCAGCCTTGAGGGCTGGTAAACTTGGCCAGTAACAGCCTTTGCGGCCTTTGGGTCGTGCAGCAGCCTTGAGGGGTGAATAGGCTTGGCAAGATGTGGCAGATGAAGATCTGTGCAATAATAAAGTAATTGGCGTTGGTACGCCGGATGGTGCACTGAACATGCTGAAGTGTGGCCTGTGCCGCCGGTTTGACACAAGCAGCTGACGCTGCAGTGCGGCCTGTGCCGCTGGGTTGACACAAGCAGCTGATGCTGTAGTGTGGCCTGTGTCGCCGGGTTGACACACGCAGCTGATGCTGTAATGTGACCTTTGCCACCAGGTTGACACAAGCAGCGCATGCTGGGCTGCATACTCTGGACACACAGTACTGTCCGTGCCACCTGACCTGGATGACACGAACGCCAGAGGACAGGTATGCGAACCGTGCCTCCAAGATGACACTAACAGCAGGTAGATGATAAGTGAACTGTGCCATCTGCATGACACAAATCGCAGAATAACACAATACAAATGACAGGAGAACTGGAGCTCGACTGGGTGACAGTAGACTAAGTCAGAACCGGAAACACAAATACTCTATCACCGCCATGGAGTGAAGGGCTGGCTGTAATTTAACAGATAGAGGGTCCAATCAGAAGAAGCCCTGCAAGCCTCCCTAAAGACAGACCAGTGTGCAGCTCGCCTGTGCACACTGACAAGATAATTAACTAGTGTGCAGCTGACACTGCACACAGGAAGACAGTTAATTACTGAACACATGTGATCAGCACACAAACAGACAGGATAAAATGCAAAGTTCTAGTTGCAGCTAAGACTGGGAACTGCAACCAAAATGATCTGCTAACCCAGGGCATGACAAATTTTTCTAAATCTAGGAGCCATGATGAAAGTGTAGGAGCCAGATCACCGCCACCCCAAAAAAATTACAGGAGTGAGTAAGGAGCACAGCTCTGTGTGTTATGCAACTGTTATACACACTATACTAGTCCACAAAATGGTCACAGTTGAATGGATACAGTAAAATGGAGGCCCCCTCACTGCTCTGCACAGCTCCCCTGCTCCTCCCTCCAGTAATAACGGACCACATTTCACATAAAACAATGGTGCCAGAAAGTACAACAAAAACCCCCTTCCCTTGTGGTCACTCCACTATCCCTCTGAAGCTGCTCCACAATCCCTGGCCACACATAGACCCTATTATCGGAGAGCTCTATGCAGCCAGAGATAGGAGACAGTAGACAGCTGGGACGCGTACAGGAGGATTAGCATAGCTTGGACAGACAGCAGGGATCAGAGCAGGCCAGGATGGAGAGGCATCGTCAGCGCAGGCCGGACAGACACAGGCACAGCAGTCACCGCAGGCGACACTCAGCACATGCACTCCTGTGCATGATATGAACACTGCAATACTATAGGCACGAATCTCCACCGAGCTGATGAGGATCTGCTTCCTCCCTCACTGCAAAATCTGGTAGCCAGGCAGCAAAATCTGGTAGCCATGGCGACCTGGTCCCCAGGATTTGTCGAGCCCTGTGCTAACCGCAGATCCTAACAGTACTCCCCCTTGACGAAGGGTTAAGGAACCCCTAGACACTGTTTTGTCCAGAAAGTCATGAAGGAACCTTCTCTTCAGGGTAGGAGCATGCAAAGAACTTTCTGGAACCCAGGAACGCTGCTCCGGACCATATCCCTTCAAGTGGACAAGAAATTGAAGAGATCCACAAGATATTCTGGAGTCTAGGATCTTCTCCACAAAAAACTCCTGACGCTCCTGGAGTACTGGTGGAGGCCTGACTGAACGCTTAGAAGTAAACCTGTAGGAGAGGAACACCAGCTTCAGGAGAGAACAATAGAAGGTACTGTTGATCTTAAGAGTCCCTGGTAACTTCAGCCGAAAAGCTACGGGATTAACCTGGGCAATGATGCGAAATGGACCGATGAACTTAGGCCCCAACTTTTGTGACCTCTGATGCAGATTAATATTTCTGGAAGACAGCCAAACTAGGTCTCCAACTCTAAAATTACAGGAGCAAAAAAACAGGACAATGGGAGCGCAATATATCAAATAAAGAACATTAAACCACTGGTAAAAAATTGAGACTCAAAACCATGTTTGGAACAAAGCGTTGGAAAGGCAATATATCAAATAAAAAGCATATTTAATAAAGGCATTATATTTAAATTGTATTGTAAAACATAACAATATAAAATGTGTAGATGAATCAGATGGGTTATCCACACAGTAATGTGTCACAATAGGCCTCAAAGTAAACAATTGTAGATAAAAATAAATAGATTAAAAATTGGAAAAAGATAGCAAAAAAACGTTACTACATAATGCAATGAGAAAACCTAATGAACTACTTTGGTTGTTCGAATAACATACACATGGTGATATGTCTGAATGTTGATTTAGGAGTTGTGACATTCAGATATAAATAGTCAGAATGAGAGTTATTAAGTATCCAAGTGGATAAACTTCCACAGTGTGGTAAGTATAGGTAGCTGATGACCTGTGAGGCAGGTAATAAATGATATTCAAAAAAATAAGTTATGCTTTGGTGCGCAAAAAACAATCTTGCAGCTTCAATGGTACTGAAAAATGGAGTAATACCACCTCCACAATGAAAATGTGTACAGATATAAGTACCCTGATAGCGCTGATTGAAGATAAACCTAATTAAAATCGGGATACATAAATAGAATACCCCTGAGTATAAAATGATGTCAATTTATTCATAATTATACCAATTATGTATAATTATGAATAAATTGACATAATTTTATACCCAGGGGTATTCTATTTATGTATCCCGATTTTAATTAGGTTTATCTTCAATCAGCGCTATCAGGGTACTTATATCTGTACAAGGTAATAAATGATACCTGAGATCGGTGTAATGATAGCCGTATGAGGTGAACGGAGGGCAGTGTCTGGATTGCCGCTCCGAAGATAGTGGCTGCCCGCTCTTCCTGAGACCAAGTCCCGTATGGTATAGATGAGGTTCTGGCTGGTGAGCGCTCAGAGTCCGGGCAGTGTCACATAGGCTAGTCGGTCTGCAGCCATGGTGGGTCACGCTATGAAGTGAGCTCACTGTAGCAATAGCGCCCGGGTGATGGGATGTTTAATGCATCTGAAGTGCATGCAGTGATAGAGATTTCTTGATTGAATCCACCAGTAAGGTAAACCCAATGCGTTTCTCGGTCTTAGTGGGTCTGGCCATTTCCTCAGAGGTAATGCACCTTACTTCAAGGGGATTCCAGTTATATCGTGGGCAATCGGTATAATTAGAGACAGGTGGGTTTTGACATTTGTCTCAATTTGTTGAAAGATCGGCCTCATCCGTTTGCTGATTTATACCATGGGTATAGAAAACATATTGATACACAACATATATAAGGAGCCATTATCTATAAATATACATATGTTCTCATGCATATTGTATATATAAAAGTTGTGCAAATAAATACATTTACTAGCTACATAAATGTAGCAGTCTGATTATTTCTATAAAATAATAAATATATTCAAGCAGAAAAAATAAAAGAACTCTAGAACCATTATGGAGGAATTAATGTACATGATTATAATACACCAATTATACTTATTTGATACATTTGTTCATTGTTAAACAATGATATTGTGCATACAGATCTCACAATATATATAGAGATATTTTTCCTGCACAGATTAAAATTGAAACAATGATAGTAATCTATAATAATAATAAATAAATAAATGATAATAAAAAATAATAATAAAACAAAATACAGTATCATGATGTATTGCAATTAAAGACGTAAATGACGCGGGCGGCACAGACAGACTCGCCATGCTGAGATATGTTTAGACTCAACATGGCGAGGACGTCAGCACCGATCCACGTCTGATTAGTTAGAGTAGGCAACCTCTCATAGTGATGGAACATCTTCTTGAATGTGACTCAATCCACCCACAGGGATCTGTGGTCTAGAGTGAGAAAAATTGCAGAAGCATGTATCAAATATTGTAAAGTTCCTCAGTGTTGTTTAGGCCAAATGGAGTGAGAGTGTTTAATGTAAATATCCAATATGCTTCTCGTCTACATAAAGATTTAAATCTATCTCCGCCTTTTGATGTTTTCTTTACTTTTTCTAAGGCCATAATGTTCACACTTTTCTTATAGTTTTTTAGACAGCTATTTGCATGTTGTGGGAGGCTGTGTAATTTAAAACCCTCCCCCTATGGTAACTGTTATTGGCTGGTGGAAATATAATTAATTCTGTTTTAGAAATATTAAGTTTCAGGTGGCGAGATTACATCCAAGATGAAATGGTAGAAATACATTTAGTAACATGGACCAATACAGATGGTGATAAATCTGGAGAGGATAGGTAGATTTGAGTATCATCCGCATACAGATGATACTGAAATCCAAAAGAGCATAGCAAAGGACCTAAGACAGAGCCTTGCGGTACTCCAACTGATAAAGGTAGCAAAGAGTAGGCAGAATTCGAAAAATGAACAGAAAAGGAGCGATCAGATAGGTAAGAAGAGAACCAAGTAAGAGCTGTTTCCTTAAGACCTAGGGATTGTAATGTTTGTAAGAGAAGAGAGTGGTCAACAGTGTAAAAAGCAGCAGAGAGATCTAGAAAGAATTAGGAGTGAGTAATGGCCTTTAGCCTTGGCAGTGACCAGATCAGTTACTACCTTAGTCAGTGCTGTCTCTGTGGAGTGTTGGGAACGAAAGCCAGACTGAAGTGGGTCCAATAAGTTGTGGGTGTTAAGAAAGTGTGTGAGGCAAGTGTAGACAAGTCTCTCCAGTAGCTTGGATGGGCATGGGAGCTGGGAGATAGGACGCTAATTTGAGTAAGTGTTAGGGTCAGAATTTTGTTTTTTCAGAATGAGAGTAATCACTGCGTGCTTGAACAGTGATGGAAAGATGCCAGTAAAGAGAGAGATTACAGATTTTAGTTAGGGTTTTGATGAGCACAGGAGACAGAGCTTTACTGATTTGTGAGGGTATAGGATCTAGAGGAGAGGTAATAGAGTAGGAGGATGAGAAGAGTGTAGATACTTCATCTTTGTTTGTGAGGTCAAATGAAGAGAACTTGCCAGAGGGTTCAGGTTGGGCATTGAGCAGTTCACTAGCTAAAGAAGAACATACCATTTCATTTAGGATATTATCAATGTTGTCCTTAAAATAGGAAGCAAGATCATGAGCACAGATAGTAGCAGGTGGCTTGGGTGAGGGAGGGGTAAGAAGCAGTTTAAATGTATTAAAAAGTTGCTTGGGGTTAAAGGCTTGAGCAGAGGTAAGAGATTGGAAATATGTTTGTATGGCAGTGTCCAGAGCAGTACGATAAGAGTTGTAGATAGTCTTATATGTGAGTAAATCACATGGAGTATGTGACTTTTGCCACTGACGTTCTACTTTACATGAGAGTTTTTGTAGATGCCTTGTTAAGTTAGAATGCCATGGTTGATGTCTAAGTCTACGTGGAGTGTGATGGGTAGCTGGAGCTACTTCATCGAGGGCTTTTACTAGAATCTGGATTAGGTGTGATGCAGCAGTCTCAGGAGAAGTGAATGTAGAAATTGGTGAGAGTCGTTGTTGTAGAGAGGTAAATAGTTGTTGAAAGTTAATAGCATTAATATTTCTGCAGGTTTTAGGAGGTTTGGTTGATTTCACTGACATTGAGGTTGATGTAATGGAGGAGAGTGTGCAGGCGATAAGGTTGCGATCTGAGAGAGTTAAAGGAGCATTAGTGAAATCAGAAACTGAGCATAGTCTAGTAAATACAAGATCAAGGCAGTGGTCCTCCTTATGAGTAGAGGAGTCAGTCCTTTGGGAGAGGCAAGAAAGGAGGTTAGGGAGAGTAGTTTGGAGGCATGAGGAGATTGTGGACTGTCAATGGGGATATTGAAATCACCCATAATGATGGTGGAGATGTCTGAGGATATAAAGTGAGGGAGCCAGGCAGAAAAATGTTCCAGAAATTGTTGAGGTGGCCCAGGTGGGCGATAGATAGCAGCAACTCGCAGAGAGAAAGGGTGAAAGTCCTAATAGAATGTACTTCAAATTATGTAAATGTGAGTGATTTTACCTGTGGGAGAACTGTGTATGTGAAAGATTGAGACAGTAATATTCCTACCGCACCTCCTTTACAATTACCAGGCCTGGAGGGGTGTGAGAAGTGTAGGTTACCATGTGAAAGTGCAGCAGGGGAGACAGTGTCTGATTGTGTGAGCCATATTTCTGTTATTGCCAGAAGGTTGAGGCTAGTTGAAATAAAGAGGTCATGGATGGATGTTAGTTTGTTGCAGGCAGAGCGTGCATTCCATAAGGCATATTTTAGTGACTTGGAGGGTGAAGGGAGGCACGCAATGTTTATGAGGTTAGCTGGATTTATAGTTCGTTGTGGATGTAGCATGTGGGTCGGGCCTGGATTTCGAGATATGTCACCAGCTAATAGAAGCAACAGGAGAGAGATATAAATATATTTGTGAGATTTGTATGATAGATTTTTACGGCGAGAGGTTGTGGATGTTATTGTCAATGTGCATAGATAATTTAAAAGCTCATGTGTGTTTGTAAGAGGAGAGAAAAGTAATGAGGCAGCAATATGGGATGAGCTGCAGAGAGAGTAAAGGATGTTGTAGTCTTAGAGATGATTCCATGGTATGAGATCATTCATAGAAGTTTTTGATAAATTTTTTCAAAACATTCAAAAATGTACAACACACAAACTACTGTTATGGAATGATATTGTAATTACCTTGTCTTAGATGTTGTTCAATGTTTGCTGAACTGTTTTTTAACTGTTACATAAATTACACTTCGTGTTATAACATACTTAGGACCTTATTCAGAGTCGGTTGCAAGTGCCAATGAGCTCATAACAGACTCTATAGTTAGTCCTGTGCACGCACAGTGGCTCTGTCGCTCGCTACCAAAGGGGCGGCTGTCGATGTTGATCGACAGCTTGCCCTTTTGGGTAGGCGGGCCAGGGTGGTGGTTTCCAAAATGGAGGCGTTCCTGACGGAATGCTTGCCGTTATGTGGGTGGCCGCACTGACATCATCAGTGATGTCAGTGGGGAGCTTCCAGCTCTATCAGAGCAGAAAGCTCCCTGGGGCTAACGAGTGCCCAGACCCAAACTTAGGGTCTGGTCGTAAGCCCCGTTGGTCGTGATGGTGATCACCATCGCGACCATCAACCTGGCCGGTCGTTAAGCTGTGGGTGGTAACCCACAGCTTAACTAACGACCAGGAGGCCGCACTTCAAAAATGAAGCGTCCGCCCTCATTCAGAGAGAGCGATCGCTTCTTACGACTGCCTCTGAATGAGGGCCTTAGTGCTTAGAGATCCATAGAGAAACCTTGCGAGGAAATAATGTAACCCAGGAAAGATACTTCCTTTACATCAAACTCGCATTTCTCAAATTTGGCATACAAGTTGTTCTTCAGTAGCCTTTGTAAGACCTGTCTCACATGTTTACGCTGTTCATCCATGGACTTCGAATAGGATATCATCTAAATAGACCACTGCAAAGACTCCCAAGAAATCCCTTAACACCTCATTAATGAAATCTTGAAAGATGGCTGGGGCATTGGAGAGGCCAAATGGCATGACAAGATATTCGAAGTGTTTTGAATGGGTGTTAAATGCTGTCTTCCACTTCTCTAATGTGGATGAGGTTGTATACGCCTCTAAGATCAATCTTAGAAAAGTTGGAGGCCTCACACAGTTGGTCGAAGAGAACAGAGATGAGTGGCAAGGGATAGGCGTTCTTGACTGTAATCTTATGCAGTCCACGGTAGTCAATGCAGGGTCGGAGAGATCCATCCTTCTTCTGGACAAAGAAAAACCCACTCCTACTGTGGATTTAGAAGGATGAATGAATCCCCTATCCAGAGACTCTTGAATATATTCCTTCCCTTTGGAAGCCTGGCAACGGGCAATAAATCGATGGAGAAGTCGAAAGAACGGTGAGGCGGCAGAATGTCAACCTTCCTTTTAGAGAAAACTTCGGTCAAATCATGGTAAGGAGCAGGAATGAGTAAGGACTTGGCTGAGATGATGGCAGCAAGATAAACGGGACAGGACAAACATCTGGAAAAGCAAGTCGATTCCCACTCCATGATTTTACCCATTTGCCACTGGATTATGGAGTTGTGTTTCTTCAGCCATGGTAACCCCAGGACAACTGGGGCCAGCAGACACTGAAGAAATAGGAACGACAGTTCCTCCCGATGCAGAGCTCCAACAGCAAATTGCAATGATGGGGTCCGGTAGACGACTGGGAGCTTGGAGAGATTAGACCCGTCCAGACCAATAACTGACACAGGTGTGGATAAGGACTCAGGTTCCAGGCCAAACGTCTTGAAAAAGATTACGTCCATGAAATTATCTGCAGCTCCACTAGTTGAGGGGAGACCAAAGGCCCACATTTGTGGGTCACCCTGCAACAAAGAGATAATTATCCCTACTTGTTGGGCTTCAGAACCCGAAGACCTAGGTCGGAGCCTGAAGTAGAGCTTGAAGCTCTCTTTGAAATTTACAAAAACCTTACAGTTACCTGAGAACCAATCAGGCAAATTTAACTTAGGTTCTACCACAGTGGGAGCTGAGGCGCCTCGGGTTTCTTCAACCCGGAGGGAAAGCTCTTGAACTTTCTGCTTAAGAACCTGTATCTGCGCAGCTAAAATTTGAGCAGGATTCTGACCAGGCTCCATAATAGAGGACTATACTCAAAGAAAAATATATTTGGCTGGTGATAATGATAGACACATACGTGATTCTTATGATTATTAGTCCTGCAACAGCCTTGATGGCTGGAATTCTTGGCTAGATGCGGCCATACAACAGCGTTGACAGCTGGCAGACAACTTGGCTAGGTGGGCCTGAAGGCCATAGGTGTTGAAGTGGCCTTTGGGCCATGCAGCAGCCTTGAGGGCTGGAGTAACTTGGCAGGTTGCGGCCTTTGGGCCATGTAGCAGCCTCTGGGCTGTGGAGCAGCCTTGAGGGCTGGTAAACTTGGCCAGTAACAGCCTTTGTGGCCTTTGGGTCGTGCAGCAGCCTTGAGGGGTGAATAGGCTTGGCAAGATGTGGTACGCCGGATGGTGCACTGAACATGCTGAAGTGTGGCCTGTGCCGCCGGTTTGACACAAGCAGCTGATGCTGTAGTGCGGCCTGTGCCGCTGGGTTGACACAAGCAGCTGATGCTGTAGTGTGGCCTGTGCCGCCGGGTTGACACAAGCAGCTGATGCTGTAATGCGACCTTTGCCACCAGGTTGACACAAGCAGCGCATGCTGGGCTGCATACTCTGGACACACAGTACTGTCCGTGCCACCTGACCTGGATGACACGAACGGCAGCGGACAGGTATGCGAACCGTGCCTCCAAGATGACACTAACAGCAGGTAGATGATAAGCGAACTGTGCCATCTGGATGACACAAATCGCAGAATAACACAATACAAATGACAGGAGAACTGGAGCTCGACTGGGTGACAGGAGACTAAGCCAGAACCGGAAACACAAATACTCTATCACCGGCATGGAGTGAAGGGCTGGATGTAATTTAACAGATAGAGGGTCCAATCAGAAGAAGCCCTGCAAGCCTCCCTAAAGACAGACCAGTGTGCAGCTCGCCTGTGCACACTGACAAGATAAGTAACTAGTGTGCAGTTGATACTGCACACAGACAGACAGTTAATTACTGAATACATGTGATCAGCACACAGACAGACAGGATTAAATGCAAAGTTCCAGTAGCAGCTAAGATTGGGAACTGCAACCAAGATGATCTGCTATCCGCAGATCCTAACAGTATCCCCCCCCCCTTGGCGAGGGGTTAAAGAACCCTGGTTTGTCTGGAAAGTCCTGGACGAACCTTCTCTTCAGGGTAGGGGCATGCGAAGAGCTTTCCGGAACCCAGGAACGCTCCTCCGGACCATACCCCTTACATAGACGTACCAGGTACATAGACAACCTTTTATTGATCTGGATGGGTTCCAGGGAAGAGTTTGTTTATATGTTGGAGTCTCATAATGGATCTGAGAGTCCCATCAAGTTCACCTATTGCATAGACTCCATAAGTGTCCATTTTTTGGATGTCAACATATCCTTTGACGGGGATTTGTTATCTACATCAGTATTTAGCAAGCCCACTGATAGAAATACACTGTATAAACATAGTAGTTTCTATTTTTATATTCATACTATGCCATCTGTATGTTGTGTTCAGAGCTTGTATACATTTTGTTATGGTGATAGTCTGTCTTTGATGACATCACTGGTGTGCACCTCTGTCTAATTCCTGAGGCCTGTGCTGCACATGGGTGTTACCTAGGTGAGTTTATTTTTCAGTATTATCTGTATCCCCGACCCGACGACAATGTGGTAACAGTACCTGCTTGTACGCTTTCCAAGAGCCGCCTTACACACACACATATATATATGTATATATATTAGGGGTGTGCACCGGCCACTTTTCGTGTTTTGTGTTTTGGTTTTGGATCTGGATCTTTCTTCGTGTTTTGGATCTGGATTGGTTTTGCCAAAACGACCCTTCCGTGTTTTGGGTTCAGGGTTTTGTGTTTTGGATCTGTATATTTTTGAAAAAAAGCATAAAAACAGCTAAAATCACAGAATTTGTGGGTTTTTCTGCTCCTATGCTATTATTAACCTCAATAACCTTAATTTCCACTCATTTCCAGTCTATTCTGAACACCTCACACCTCACAATAGTGTTTTTATGTCCAAAAGGTTGCACCGAGGTAGCTGGATGACTATGCTAAGAGATACGAGTGGGCGGCACAAACACGTGGTCCATCTAGGAGTGGCACTGCAGTGGCAGACAGGATGGCAGTTTGAAAAACTAGGCCCCAAACTATACATAATGCAAAGAAAAAAAAGAGGTGCAAGATGGAATTGTCCTTGGGCCCTCCCACCCACCCTTATGTTGTATAAACAGGACATGCACACTTTAACAAACCAAACATTTCAGCGCCAGGGTCTGCCACACGATTGAGTCTGAAATGATTGGTTCGTTTGGGCCCCCACAAAACAAGCTGGCAATTAATCTGTCCCTGCACAAACTGGCTCTACGGAGGCAAGATGTCGTCCTCATCCTCCTCATCCACCGATTCCTCACCCTCTTCAGTGTTGTGTACATCCTCATCCTCACAGAGTATTAATTCATCCCCGCTGGAATCCACAACCACAGGTCCCTCTGTACATTCTGGAGGCTGGTCTCTCTGGAAGAGTAGATAATTCATTTTATGAACATCATCTTCTCCACATTTTGTGGAAGCAACCTCCTACGCCTTTCGCTGACAAGGTTCCCGGCTGCACTAAACACTCTTTCGGAGTACACACTGGAGGGGGGGCAACTCAGGTAAAATAGAGCCAGTTTGTACAGGGACCTCCAAATTGCTTCTTTTTCCTGCCAGTACAGGTACGGACTGTCTGACATGCCTACTTGGATGCTGTCACCGATGTAATCCTTTAAGAGACAGACGCACGCTTGTCGCTGCTGCTTTGAGGATGCAAGTGCGGCTACAGCCCACACAATTCACAAAGACAGAAAAAAAAAGAAGAATATTTTTATTGTTTGTGGAGCGCACTTTGAGGGTTATACCACCCTTTAACAGACAGACGCACGCTTGTCGCTGCTGCTTTGAGGATGCAAGTGCGGCTACAGCCCACACAATTCACAAAGACAGAAAAAAGAAGAAGAATATTTTTATTGTTTGTGTAGCACACTTTGAGGGTGTCACCACCCTTTAACAGACAGACGCACGCTTGTCGCTGCTGCTTTGAGGACAGTATCATATGCAGTGACAGTAGACTTGTCAGAAATTGTTGGCATGTCCTTCAGTCCGGACCAGAGGTCCAAACCAGCCCTTGACTTATGACACAGGCGCACGCTTGGCGCTGCTACTATGTTGATGCACGTGCGGCTACATCGCACACAAGTCACAAACACATTAAAAAAATAGTTTTTTATTTTTTGGAGCACTTTGAGGGTTACACCACCCTTTAACAGACAGACGCACGCTTGTCGCTGCTGCTTTGAGGATGCAAGTGCGGCTACAGCCCACACAATTCACAAAGACAGAAAAAAGAAGAGGAATATTTTTATTGTTTGTGTAGCACACTTTGAGGGTGTCACCACCCTTTAACAGACAGACGCACGCTTGTCGCTGCTGCTTTGAGGATGCAAGTGCGGCTACAGCCCACACAATTCACAAAGACAGAAAAAAGAAGAATATTTTTATTGTTTGTGTAGCACACTTTGAGGGTGTCACCACCCTTTAACAGACAGACGCACGCTTGTTGCTGCTGCTTTGAGGATGCAAGTGCGGCTACAGCCCACACAATTCACAAAGACAGAAAAAAGAATATTTTTATTGTTTGTGTAGCACACTTTGAGGGTGTCACCACCCTTTAACAGACAGACGCACGCTTGTTGCTGCTGCTTTGAGGATGCAAGTGCGGCTACAGCCCACACAATTCACAAAGACAGAAAAAAAAAGAACAATATTTTTATTGTTTGTGTAGCACACTTTGAGGGTTACACCACCCTTTAACAGACAGATGCACGCTTGTCGCTGCTGCTTTGAGGATGCAAGTGCGGCTACAGCCCACACAATTCACAAAGACAGAAAAAAAAAGAACAATATTTTTATTGTATGTGTAGCACACTTTGAGGGTGTCACCACCCTTTAACAGACAGACGCACGCTTGTCGCTGCTGCTTTGAGGACAGTATCATATGCAGTGACAGTAGACTTGTCAGAAATTGTTGGCACGTCCTTCAGTCCGGACCAGAGGTCCAAACCAGCCCTTGACTTATGACACAGGCGCACGCTTGGCGCTGCTACTATGTTGATGCACGTGCGGCTACATCGCACACAAGTCACAAACACATTAAAAAAATAGTTTTTTATTTTTTGGAGCACTTTGAGGGTTACACCACCCTTTAACAGACAGACGCACGCTTGTCGCTGCTGCTTTGAGGATGCAAGTGCGGCTACAGCCCACACAATTCACAAAGACAGAAAAAAGAAGAGGAATATTTTTATTGTTTGTGTAGCACACTTTGAGGGTGTCACCACCCTTTAACAGACAGACGCACGCTTGTCGCTGCTGCTTTGAGGATGCAAGTGCGGCTACAGCCCACACAATTCACAAAGACAGAAAAAAGAAGAATATTTTTATTGTTTGTGTAGCACACTTTGAGGGTGTCACCACCCTTTAACAGACAGACGCACGCTTGTCGCTGCTGCTTTGAGGATGCAAGTGCGGCTACAGCCCACACAATTCACAAAGACAGAAAAAAGAATATTTTTATTGTTTGTGTAGCACACTTTGAGGGTGTCACCACCCTTTAACAGACAGACGCACGCTTGTTGCTGCTGCTTTGAGGATGCAAGTGCGGCTACAGCCCACACAATTCACAAAGACAGAAAAAAAAAGAACAATATTTTTATTGTTTGTGTAGCACACTTTGAGGGTTACACCACCCTTTAACAGACAGATGCAAGCTTGTCGCTGCTGCTTTGAGGATGCAAGTGCGGCTACAGCCCACACAATTCACAAAGACAGAAAAAAGAAGAATATTTTTATTGTTTGTGGAGCGCACTTTGAGGGTTACACCATCCTTTAACAGACAGACGCACGCTAGTCGCTGCTGCTTTGAGGATGCAGGTGGAATCTAGACGGGATTTGGAACCGGGGACACACTACCTCCATCAATTGTCTAAATCCCACTGCACTAATGGCGGACACCGGACGCACGTCTAACACCAACATAGCAGTCAAGGCCTCAGTTATACGTTTTGCTTCAGGATGACTGCTGTCGTACTTCATCCTCATCGCTAGGGACTGTTGGAGGGTCAATTGTTTAGTAAAAGTAGTGATGTTCCTACTTCCTCTCTGGGATGATGAACAACTCCCAGCAGCAGCAATAGCACTAGGAGGAAGTGGTTCTTGATCTTTCCCTATTTTATTTTTATCGGAGAAAGTTTGGTCCTCCATTTATGTTATATTGATAATATATACGTGCGGCTAAAGCGCACACAAACACAGAAAATATTGTTTTATTTTTGCTGGAGAGTAGTGCACTTTGTGGGTTACACCACCCTTTAAGAAATGAGCCAGCCTGCTCTTTACTTATGGGATACAGGCGCACGCTTGGCGCTGCTCCTTTGTTGATGCACGTGCAGCCACAGTGCACACAAGTCACAAACACAGAAAATATTATTTTTTTTGGTTTGGAGTGTACTTTGGGGGTTACAGCACCCTTTAACGGTCAAGCCAGCCGGCCCTTTACTTATGACACAGGCGCACGCTTGGCACTACTTTGTTGATGCACGTGCGGCTACTGCGCACACAATTCACAAACACAGAAAATAATTTTTTTTTTGGTTTGGACTGGAGTGTACTTTGGGGGTTACAGCATCCTTTAACGGTCAAGCCAGCCGGCCCTTTACTTATGACACAGGCGCACGCTTGGCACTACTTTGTTGATGCACGTGCGGCTACTGCGCACACAATTCACAAACACAGAAAATAATTTTTTTGTTGATTTGGACTGGAGTGTACTTTGGGGGTTACAGCACCCTTTAATGGTCAAGCCAGCCGGCCCTTTACTTATGACACAGGCGCACGCTTGGCACTACTTTGTTGATGCACGTGCGGCTACTGCGCACACAATTCACAAACACAGAAAATATATATTATTTTGGTTTGGACTGGAGTGTACTTTGGGGGTTACAGCACCCTTTAATGGTCAAGCCAGCCGGCCCTTTACTTATGACACAGGCGCACGCTTGGCACTACTTTGTTGATGCACGTGCGGCTACTGCGCATACAATTCACAAACACAGAAAATATATTTTTTTTTGGTTTGGACTGGAGTGTACTTTGGGGGTTACAGCACCCTTTAACGGTCAAGCCAGCCGGCCCTTTACTTATGACACAGGCGCACGCTTGGCACTACTTTGTTGATGCACGTGCGGCTACTGCGCACACAATTCACAAACACAGAAAATATTTTTTTTTTGGTGTGGACTGGAGTGTACTTTGGGGGTTACAGCACCCTTTAACGGTCAAGCCAGCCGGCCCTTTACTTATGACACAGGCGCACGTTTGGCACTACTTTGTTGATGCACGTGCGGCTACTGCGCACACAATTCACAAACACAGAAAATAATTTTTTTTTTGGTTTGGACTGGAGTGTAGTTTGGGGGTTACACAACCCTTTAACGGTCAAGCCAGCCGGCCCTTTACTTATGACACAGCCGCACGCTTGGCACTACTTTGTTGATGCACGTGCGGCTACTGCGCACACAATTCACAAACACAGAAAATATATTATTTTTTTAGCACTTGGGGGGAGCACCCCTGATGGACATAGCACCCCCTGGACAACACTACAGCACCCCTTTAGGACTGGGACACTGCACAGGACTTTGGAGTGGACACAGCCCCTATGGAGAACTGACTGCACAACACAGTCCAGCCAGCCCCTATGGACTTTGAAGTAGTGGACACAGCCCCTATTAACAACAGCAGCACAGCACAACACAGCCAGCCCCTATGGACTTTGAAGTAGTGGACAACAGCAGCACTACACTACACTACACTACACAGCCCAGCCAGCCCTAACTCTCACCCTCCCTCTTCACTGTCCACAGCCGAGTGAGAAAATGGCGCCGACGCGGGTACCTTATATAGGATCCAAAACCCGCGAGACTCGGAAGGCGGGATGATGACGTTTTGCCTCGATTTCAGATCCAAGTCAGGCGGGAAAAGTCGAGCCTGACTCGGATCGGACTCGGATCGGGGGGGCTCGGATTTCAGAAATCCGAACCCACTCACCCCTAATATATATATATATATATATTTATATATATATATACACTATATATACACTATATATATATATTTATATATATATACACTATATATATATATATATATATATATATAAATATATACATATACAGTCAGGTCCATAAATATTGGGACATTGACAGAATTTTCAGATTTTGGCCTCTGTTCACCACCACAATGGTTTTGAAATGAAACAAACAAGATGTGCTTTAACTGCAGACTTTCAGATTTAATTTGAGGGTAATTACATCCAAATCGGGTGAACGGTGTAGGAATTACAACAGTTTTAATATGTGCCTCCCTCTTTTTAAGGGGCCAAAAGTAATGGGACTATCAACTCAAAAGCTATTTCATGGACAGGTGTGGACTATTCCCTCGTTATTTCATTATCAATTAAGCAGGTAAAATGTCTGGAGTTGATTCTAGGTGTGACATTTGCATTTGGAATCAGTTGCTGTCGACTCACAATATGAGATCCAAAGAGCTGTCACTATCAGTAAAGCAAGCCATCATTAGGCTGAAAAATCTAAACAAACCCATCAGAGAGATAGCAAAAACATTAGGTGTGGCCAAATCAACTGTTTGGAACATTCTTAAAAGAAAGAACGCACCGGAGAGCTCAGCAACACCAAAAGACCCGGAACACCACGGAAAACAACTGTGGTGGATGACAAAAGAGTTATTTCTCTGGTGAGATTTGGATGTAATTACCCTCAAATTAAACCCGAAAGTCTGCAGTTAAAGCACATCTTGTTTGTTTCATTTCAAAGCCATTGTGGTGGTGAATAGAGGCCAAAATATGAAAATTCTGTCAATGTCCCAATATTTATGGACCTGACTGTATATATATATAATGCAATATATTTTTTGTTTTACATTTTACGATAGTTATAGATAGTTCTTTCTATACTAATGGTATATAAATATTATGATATTAATCAAATATACTGTATATACTATATGTATTGATTGACATTTCTTTAAATAGTAGGGTAAATGTTTTTATTATGATTTTTATAATATTGTTTTAGAAGATAAAATTTAAATAAATATTGTTTAATTTTTTATTTTAAATGGTATCCATTACAATGTTGTCACCACCATCTACTGCAGGTTGATTCATTAATTAATCTTACAATTTTATGGTTGTTTCATTAATCTGGGTAAAAGCCTTAACACCCAACAGTTTTGCGTCTGTGAGGGCTACATATTTTGCATATCCTCCGGTTGACATTATAAGTGTCACTAATGAACATGGAGTTAATGAAAGAGCGGACAAATCCATTTCCTTTACAGTCATTCTAATGACTGTTAAATGAATGCTTACTAAGCTGACAGATCAGCTGATCAGAGCTTTGCATGAGATACACAGTGATTCTCCAAAGCAGTTACACAATATAAAATGTGTTTTCATTCTCCTTGAGAAGTGATTAATTGCAAAACTGTCTAGAGATGTTCCGTTCTCAAAGAAAGATTTAAGGAACTTTAAGCTTAATATTAATAGTACAGCATTTTGTTTGTTGACAGTAACATAAAGGGCACATAACTTCTAAAGGCTCTTATAAAACTTACACATCAATAATACTAATAATAATAATATGAATAATAAGTCATAGTCTAATGTTGGTTTATGGTTTCATAATTCACTATCCTATATATAATTATTATTATAAATAAATTGGGATATAGGCCCTGATTCAGAGCCGGACGCTCTGACCAGAGCGCTCGCTCTGAATCAGGGCCCACCTCCATTAATATGGAGCGTCCTCCTGGACGCTCGTATAGCTGTGGGTCACCACCCACAGCATATACGAGTGTGCAGGATGATGGTCGCGATGGTCTTGACCATCGCGACCATCGAAACTGCGAACAAAAGCCTGCGGTTGGGTTTTTCAACCACAAGGCCAGGAGTGATTTTGGCTCTATCAGAGCCAAAATCACTCCCACTGACATCACTAGTGATGTCAGTGGGGCCGGCTTCAGACGGTAGGCGTTCCCTTGGGAACGCCTACGTCTGGCAGGCACGCCCCCGACACGCCCACCAAAGGGGGCGTGCTGTCAGTCACCATCGACAGCACGCCCCCTTTGATGAGACACTCCGAGCAAAGGAAAGTCCTTCGCTCGTCGGGTCTCGCGCATGCGCACGACGGAGCTCCCTCCTTCATGCGCGTGCGCAGTGGGGACCATCGACTCACTTGCGAGCGGACAGCCGCTCGCGAGTGGGTCTGAATGAGGGCCATAGTGTTTCAATTTGTTTATATACTGTATAAGCAAATGTTTTGTACTGGTTTTTTTTATATAATATGTTTGGCTTTTTGGGGGATTACATTGAATTAATTATGTTATTTAGCAAACCAATTCCATCTTTTGGTGCCCGGAGCAGTTACAGATGGAAAAGATGTTGAGGAGCTGCTGAATATGGGGTTGTTGGGGGCAACTAGCAGCTGCCAAACAAATTAAATTATTGTAAGCTTGGCAAATGTGCTTCGAACAGTGTGGTCTTACCCAACACTCTATTCTGTTTTAATGGGGTCGCCCAGATGGGTTTGATTCGATGCATTTTTGTATAAAGTAGGGTGTGCCACAAGGATTTAAATGAAATTAGGACGTGTCACCAATTACAGCATAAAAGAAATATGGCCAATCAACAATTCGTAGTTACAATGTGTGGTTTAAATAAAGTGTAACCCAGGTGAGATCCAAATGGGACTACGTCCATTAAAATCAATCAATACCAAGCAGAAGGCCTCAGATGAAACTCAAATCACTTTAGTGCAACAATTTCTCCACAACAAATTAGCAGCAATTCCACGGATGTGTCACGGCAATCTGATTGGTAGGGGATGCCGGCGCTCAGGATCCCGGCGGTCAAAATCCTGATGCAGGCATCCCGACAGGGTTAGGATACCGACACCTGTCGATAGGTTCAGGAACCTCCCTCCCCGGTTCCTGAACCAAACCCCCCCTAGTGCCTAAACCTAACCTCCCCCTCCCCGCACCCTAAACCTAACCCTCCCTAGTGCCTAACCCTGCCCTTCCTCCCAACTTCGCTACTCCTCCTGCCAGTTCTAGTGAGGGACTTCTGTCTGCTGACCTCAGTCAGATACTTCTGTCTGCCTGTCCCAGTGAGGGCCTAATGTCTGTTGGTCCCAGTGAGGGACTTCTGTCTGCCAGTCCCAGTGAGTCCAGTGCATGCTGCCCAGCCTCGATGTTTAGTGGCTGCTGCCCAGCTGCAAGGTCCAGTGACTGATGCCTAGCTATAAATAACAGTGACTGCTGCCCAGTTTCAAAGTCCAGTGACTGCTACCCAGTTTTAAAGTCCAATGATTGCTGTCTAGCTTCAAAGTCCAATGACTTCTGCCCAGCTTCAGTCCAGTGACTGCTGTCTTGCCAGAGGTCAAGGAGGGGTCAGTATTGTGTCCAGAGGTCCAAGAGGTGTCTGTTGCCTTGCAAGAGGTTTGAGAGGTGTCCATTGCCTTGCTAGAGGACTCAGAGGTGATCGTTTTGCCAGAGGTCCAAGATGTGCCCTTCTTGTCAGAGGTCCAAGAGGTTCCAAGCCTTGCCAGGGGTCCGAGAGGTGTCTATTGCCTTGCCAGAGGTCCAAGAGATGTCTTCTGCCTTGCCAGAGGTTTGAGAGATGTCCATCATATTAGAAAGGAAGAAAAAAAATGCGCTGCAATGGTGAGAAAAATATATATTAAGTGATGGTGCTTGATAGACCAATTAAATACAGGCTTCTTCTGACTATTTATAAAAACATTTATTTCAAAAACACATACAATATAAGATGATTAATATCAGTACAGGTTGAGTCTCCCATATCCAAAATGCTTGGGACCAGGGGTATTTTGGATATCGGAATATTCCGTATTTTGGAATAATTACATACCATATTGAAATATCTTAGGAATAGAGACCAAATATAAACACAGAATGCATTTATGTGTTATATACACCTTATACACACTGCCAGAAGGTAATTTTATACAATATTTTCAATAATTTTGTGGCTCAAACAAAGTTTGTGTAGATACATGAAATTCATTTATATGTCATATACACCTTATACACACAGCCTATAGGTCATTTTAGACAATATTTTTAATAATTTGTGCCTTAAACAAAGTTTGTGTACATTGGACCATCAAAAATCAATGGTTTCACTATCTCAGTCATGCTAAAAATATTCCGTATTTCGGAATATTCCGTATTTCGGAATATTTGGATATGGGAGACTCAACCTGTAGTACATTCCCAATACTGCTGCCAACCTGATGGAGCTTGAGAGGTGCTGCAAAGAGGAATGGGCGAAACTGCCCAAAGATCCCTGTAGGTGTGCCAAGCTTGAGAGGCTGTAATTGCTGCCAAAGGTGCATCAACAAAGTATTGAGCAAAGGCTGTGAATACTTATGTACATGTGATTTTTTAGGTTTTTTGTTTATTAAATTTGCAAAAATCTCATAAAAACTTTTGACACATTGTCATTATGGGTTATCGTGTGTAGAATTTTGAGGACAAAACTGAATTTATTCCATTTTGGAATAAGGCTGTAACAAAATGTGGAAAAAGTGAAGCACTGTGAATACTTTCCAGATGCACTTTAGGTGTATGGCTTATGCACTCATAGTGAACACTGCTCACCAGAAGATAATCAGTCAGATCTTCATAGATATTCTCCACAGAGCAATGAATATGCTGGATCAGTAGTAATAGGATGTCACTTGAGTAGTATAAAATCACAGCAAGTCCTGAGATTAGTTAGTATGAATATTATATAATACCTGCATATACGGCTGATCAAATAACACTTGTAGTGAGTAAATAGTGTGCAGCACTGATTGTCTTGGGCCTCACTGTGCCCAATCTTACAGCGCTTCAGCCGCAGGAATGGCGGAGCAGCCATGAACGGCAGATATCAGCTTGTAAGCAAGCTTTCTTGTACATCCTGTGTGTGGCAAAGACCTCAGCTAACAGCCACACCCTTCACTGATGCTTGTCCACAGGGAGGGAGGAGCAGCCAGTCTACTGTAAGTTTGAATGATGGCAAGTCCAAAACCGGGCAAACAGGAGATCAAGGCTGGTGAGCAGGGAGATGAATGCAGCAGTAATACAGAAAAGCCCCTGAATAGGAGCAAAGCTAGTCGATAGGGGTATTACTTACTGATCCAGCATATTCATTGGAGAATTCTATGGAGATCTGACTGATTATCTTCTGGTGAGCAGTGGGCCTGATTCAGACCCGGTCGAAAGCGCTGAACGCTCGCAACCGTGTCGATGGTGGCCCACGGCGCATGCACACAACGGATGTGAGTACTCTATAGTTGATAAATGTGATATTGTGGAATGTATTGTTTTTTCTATTTTTCTATTTAATTATTTTTTGTTACTTCATATTTAATATTTATTTCTTTGTGGTGGTTATTTTTTGTATTGTACTGATTCTATTAAGTGTGGTATTGTTATTTATTTCTGTAGGTGTTTCAGCTAGTTGTTATTGCCGGCAGCTACAGTATCTCTGCCTGTTTGGTTGTGCTGGAGCGGCCCCACGGAGGATGGCCATGATCAGGCTTGCCTACCCTCCCGATTTGGCCGGGAGCCTCCCGATTTTTGGGTGCCGCTCCAGGCCCCACGGAAAGGCATGCAAGCCTCCCGGAAGCTCCGACCCTCCTGTCCTCCCCCCTGAAAAGACTAGAAACCCCACGCAGCGGGGGAGCCGGTGACGCAATTCGCACTGAATCGCGTCATCGCGGCCCCTCCCCCTGCTTCACAATGCCAAAAATAATGGCATTGTGAAGAGGGGTGGAGCCACGATGACGCGATCGTGCAGCTCCGCCCCCGGCTCCACACCCAATGTACCACCAACTGGCTGCCCCCCCCCGGCTCCGCCCCCCCCCCCCCCCCGCTGTTAGCCGACAATCAGCTCCCTCCCGGAAGGCTGGAGCTGATTGTTGGCAAGTATGGGGCATGATGTCAACATTTCTGGAGCACATGGAAGTAACCGGTGGAACGCAATCAGGCGGTTCCTATGGTGATGGCTGGAGTGATCTCCGGAAGTGTGGCAGCGTCCGGTTCCGGCGGGTGGTGCTCGCACCCGAGGTGGAGTGTGGCAGCTGATGGTAATGAGAGGGGTTTATATGGCGGGGTAATGGTGCGTACACACTAGACGATATGCTCCCTGAGTGATATCGTCTAGTGTGTCCCCGGCAGGGTGTGCTCAATGACATTGAGCACACCCGCTGAACGATATCATTAACGATATCGTTCAGCGCCGGGCTCTCTCCCCCATTCCATAACATGCAGCAACCTGACAACATTGTCAGGTTGGCCTGCATGTTAACCCGGGTGTGGGAATGTATAGTACTAGTTGTGCCGAGGGCAGGAGGTGTGATGCAGCCTTTGGCCTGTTGGAGCAGCCTTGGGGGCTGATTGTGGCCTTTATAGTCGTGGCCAAGGGACTAATGGAGTGAAGCAGCCTTTGGGCTGTTGCAGCAGCCTTGAGTGCTGATAGTGACCTGGGGACCCAGGACTGTTGCAGCCTTTGGGTTAATGAGACTCAGGAGAGGTATGCAACAGAAAGTGGGCTGCTACCAGTGCCGCCGAGATGACACTGGCGACGGTGTGCTTAATAGCGCACCAGGAACGCTGAGTTGCAACCAGTCTCGCCGGGATGACACTGGCGACGGTGTGCTGGATTGCGCGCCTGGAACACAGAGCTGCTACCAATGTCACTGGGATGACACTGGCGACGGTGTGCTAGATTGCGCACCTAGAACGCAGAGCTGCTACCAGTATCGCCGGGATGACACTGGCGACGGTGTGCTAGATGGCGCACCTGGAATGCAGAGCTGCTACCAGTGTCACCGGGATTACACTGGCGACGGTGTGCAAGATTGCACACCTGGACCACAGAACTGCGACTAGCACCGGCAGGTTGACACAAGCCGCTGGATGGTGACAGGCACTTTGGAAGTAGGAAGCACTCTGCGCTGCCCAGATAGTGCAAGCAACACACGTGGACAGAATACAAACGGCACACACGGAACACAGCAAGACAGGTCTGAACTCGACTGACAAGCAGGATACTGGAAACCAGAAGCACGAAGAAACTCTGCCACCGGCATGGAATGAAGGACTGGCTGGGTTTTAACAGGAACAGGCCCCAATCAGAGCAAGCCTCCAATAACGATGTACTGTAGCTGTGCTATGCACAAACAGGAGAATTAATTAGTGTGCACCTGAAATTGCTCACAGACAGGCAGTAATTAATGGAATGCCTCAGGCTGGAAGCTGCAAACAATAAGATCTTCTTAACCGCAGATCCTGACAGAAAGTATGTGTCTGTCAAAATCAGTTCCAGTTAACACCTAGAAAGGCAAACAACATGGTGAATTTGGCTTTGTTTGTAAGTCTGGTTTATGTAAAGTATTGGAATGAAGCTCCATTGGGAATTAAAGCACCATATAATGACATTGAACTCATACAGTAAGTCTACTAAAAATCTACCCTAATGTAACAATTGGTAAGAAAGCTACAAAAGTTCAATATAGACCTGGGGCCCCAGGACCATTGCAGCCTTTGTGCTAAAGAGACTCAAGAGAGGTATGCAACAGAGACAGTGGGGCTGCTACCAGTGTCGCCGAGATAACACTGGCGATGGTGTGCTTAATAGCGCACCAGGAACGCTGAGTTGTTACCAGTGTCGCCGGGATGACACTGGTGACGGTGTGCTCAGGCCCGCCAAGAGCTGCGGCGTGCCCGGGTTATAGGGGGCATGGCCTAATCACGGGAGGCATGGCCATGCCCCCTTCCCGGAAATACAAAAACAAAAAAGCTTTGCAGCGCCGCTAGGCGGTGCTAGGGAGGGGGGGTGCACTGAGCCACCTCAGCCTGGCTCAAAGCCAGGGGGAGCGTGATCAGGATGATCGCTCCCCCCTACGAGCAGTCTCCCACTGCAGCGGTGTCCTAGATTGGGCACCTGGTAGGCAGAGCGCAATCCCAGAGAGCAACCCCTAAATATTGCTTGTTTGGAAAATGATTTGGTGTACTACTCATTGATGTACTAAGGAATAAAAATAACCTTGTGGAGAAAGAACATTTGAATGTTTTATTTTTTGGACCACCCTAAAATATATATATACTGTCCAGTGCTGAAGTCACATTTTTAGTATATGTATACACCCAATTGTCTCCCGTTTACATCTTTGACCTCATCTCCCTTCACAAATGCATGCAGTCTCTCCTGCCAACTGATTACTTCCTTCTTCTCCCGCCTCCAAGATTTTGCCCGTGCTGCTCCCTACCTGTATATATATATATATATATATATATATATATATATATATATATCCTTTCAATGCACAAGAGGAGACACTCGGATAATCATACACTGACACAGGCAGTAATGATATTAACGTTTTGAGACTTTATTGTCTCGTCATCAGACATTGTATGTTGGATCCTGGCAAGGGCAGGGCCGGATTAACAATGGGGTAGGGTGGAGCTTCAGCTCCAGGCTTCCCATGAAAATAGGCCCGCAGGATCCCCTGCAGTGCACAGTGACAGTGGTTACAGGAACAGGTTTTCCTGTCACAACCAAGGGCCCAGCACATTATCCTCTAGACCGGCCAAAGCATTGTGTACTATACCACCACCACCAAACACCAAACCCCTCTCACCCCCGTTGACCACTGAGGCCATACGAAGCTCCGCCCCTACTTGCACTAAGCTCAGCTCCCAGCCTTCTGAACCTGTGTCACAAATGTAGGAGATCCCTCGTCGTGGTAAACTCTGCTTCCTGGTTGTCCTAAGTTCCGCCTCCAGCTTTCCAAAGCTGTGTTCCCAGTGTGGGAGCACCTTGTCACTCAAAGCTCCGCCCCGTCATCATAGTAAGATCCGCCTCAGGCCATACAACGCTGTGTCACCAGACCAGTGTGTTTATGTGTTAGTCCCTGGACTTGCTAAGCTCTGTCCCTGGTCACCTTCGAAATGTGCCACTACAGTGTGGGGAGCCCCCTGGTCATGTTAAGCTCCACCCCCACCTATGGTATGGTGTGGGGGCCATACTGTAGGTGCTGAAGCCATTATTTTTCTGCCAAAACCCTACTAACAGCCATCTGAACACTGGACCAAGTACTGCATTGTAACCCGGCAACCCACAAGGGGTAAGTGGTACAGTATATTTCCTACTTGGTTGTATTCCAGCATATGGTGTTTTAAGAACATCAGGGTCTGATTCAGAGATGTACGTAATCCCAGTTTTATTTATTTCTAATATTGATGTTATAGGTCATTTTATTTCTATTATGGCGGTCCTGTACGATTAAGACTCGATACGGGGCCTTTGCTTAGGGATGGTATACTATACAGTATACTAGGGATGGCCACCGACCATCAATGGTTTGCAAACCGATATGAAGAAAACATCGGTAGCTGTGGCATCAAACAATCAATGGTTTCCATTGATGGTTGAACCCATCGGCCATCGATGGTACAGCTGTCAATGGCCATCATTACAGTATACCTTAAAAAATTCTATTTTTATGGTATACGGTGTTTAAAAAAATATTTTTTTTTTATAAAATAATCCCTGTGATAAATTGATGCACCTGTGTGCTCATCTGGCCTGCTAGACCAATGGCTATTGACCACCTCCTATTTAAACCAGTTACTGTGTGCAACACATCTCTGAACAATGTGTTCCTACCCAGGATAGTTCAAGGCTCCAGGCTTCCTCCTGTACCCTGTGTCCCTGTTCTCTGTGACTTCATCTGTTACTTTGTGGGTTATCCCTATTTACCATCTATTCTGAGTATTGTTCACCTGCCGACATTGCAGCTTCCACGCTGCATACGGACCTGTCTTCCATCTGCTGCAGGTCCATTACCCCAGTGCCGCAGCATCTATGCTGCATACAGACCTGTGTTTCCATTACCTGTAAGCATTGCAGCGTCTACGCTGCATACAGACCTGTGGGCCTGATTCAGACCCGCTCGCAAGTGCTATGTGCTCGCAAGCGGGTTGATGGTGGCCCCGTGCTCACGCGCGACATGCGCACTGCTTGTGCGCGAGCCCCGGAGCGAGCGCAAAAAGCACTCGCTCCGACGCTCGCATCCAAAAGGGGCAGCTGTCGATGTTGATTGACAGCTGCCCCGTTTGGAAGGCGGGGAAGGGGGGTGGCTGAGCAAATGGAGGCGTTCCTGCAGGAACGCCTCCATTTGTGGGCGGCCCTACTGACATCACTAGTTGCCACCCACAGCTAATTTGAGCGGCCAGGATGATGGTCGTGATGGTCAAGACCATCGCGACCATCGGGCTTGCGACGAGACCCTTGTGGTAGGGTCTTGTTGCCGCAAGCCCCAGAGAGCTTTCAGCTCAAACAGAGCCGAAAGCTCTCCCACTGACATCACTTGTGATGTCAGTGGGGCCGCCCCCAAACGGTAGGCGTTCTCATGGGAACGCCTCCGTCTGGGCAGCCACCCCCCCGGCCTGCCCACCAAAGGGGGCGTGCTGTCACTCAACATCGACGGCACGCCCCCTTTGGTGCGAGACCCGGAGCGTCGGATTGCCCGTCACTATCCGGGTCTCGCGCATGCGCGCGACGGAGCCGGGTCCATCGTGCGCATGCGCTCTGGGCCACCATCGACCCAGTTGCGAGTGCTTAGCGCTTGCGACCGGGTCTGAATCAGGCCCAGTGTTTCATCTGCCGCTGTTTCATTATTTGTCAGTGCCGCAGCGACCACACCGCATACAGACCTGCACTACTACCACTTCATCTCAGTCAGCAAGTATATCACTTACTTTTGCCTGTGTACCATCACCTATCAGTGCTGATCTAACCAGTTCAGCTGTGGTCTCATTCCATCATAGTGCTGGGACAGTGCATGTAAGTTACTTACTGTATGCTGTTATACTCAGTGGTTGTCCAGGTTATACTATTGTGCTGACTAGTATTGGCTTCCCTGCATTGTGTGCTTTTGTCTTGGGCTGGTTCAGAGAAGGGTGCTGGTTCCAGGGCTAGCGTTCAGTGTGTAGGAAACAGTCTGTGCACTGAGGTGCTCAATAGCTCCATTACCTATTTTGACTCTCAGTTTCTGAGTTCCTCACTGGTTCCAGTTCCAGGTCTTGGGTCAGACCTGTACCAGAGTTCGCAAGTTGTACTCTGACTACATAAGACTGATTCCTGGCTTGAGTTCTGAGGCCCTGATTCAGAGCCGGACGCTCTGACAGAGCGCTCGCTCTGAATCAGGGCCGTCCTTCTTCTTTTTCAAGCTATAGCGAGTGACCAGGAAGATGGTCGCAATGAGCATAGCGCTCGCGAGCGGGTCTGAATCAGGCCCCGAGTTCCTATCTACCAGTATTATACTGTTCTGAATTCTGGGGGTCACCCTTGTCGCTGGAGCTTATTCCTGGTCTTACTGGCCCTCACAGGTCACTAGACAAGGGGTTGCCAAGTGGATCTGATCTGTTCACCCCTGTTCTAGTCCAGTGTCCTTGCATATCACAAGTCTGTAGTTCCTACACTGTCACTAGTGTACCTAGCTCTCATACCCATGAGCCAGAGTTTCATCAAGCCATCTCGTTTCCTATGCATGTCAGTCAGGCCTAAGGGTCCCGAGCCGGATCTACAAAATAACCAGATGGTGACACACCTTATGTATCTTTTTCACTATTGCTGATCGCCACACACCGTGTTATTGCAGTAGGAGGCACTCATGTCTTTTGTGTTTTTTTCTGAATTAGGAGCTGGTGTGAATTCTGATGAGAAGCTTTGCTATCCCTTACATGTGGATTGTCCTATGCACTTCATTTGTATTATATTGGACATTTTGAATTTATAAATGTTTCTTTAATCTTAGTTTTGATCATATGTGTCTTTTAACTATTGTATTTTTCCTATTGCATACACTTTTGTAGCACATGTTTTGGTTTGTTTACATGTAATATGGTTTCTATCTACACACACATATACTAGCAGATGTGTTTATGTACCTGGCTAGACCTGAAGTATTTCCATTTCCTTCTTCCCATCTTAACATATTTTTATTCAAAAGCTCAATTGCCATGTTCGAGGAAAATAAAAATCCAAATAGAAAGCAAGCGAAGAATCCAAATGGAAAAAAAACTAGTATTAACTCCTTAGTGGCAACTCCAGATGTGGGGCTTCAGTGCAGTCCAATATTCAAATAGGGGAGCCACACCAACTGCCACCCCAAATGCTGACAAACATCACTGGCAGTTGGTGTGGCTCCCTTATTTGAATATTAGACTGCACTGCATCCCCATTTCTGAAACTGCCACTCGACCCAGACAATGAGCTTACAGTCCCACAGCACTTGGGACATGTTCCTTTTGTCACCCAATCACCACGATACATTATGAGATGTGCGCCAGACCATTTTTGGTTCTAAATTGTCGGCCAGTTTTGGTTTTGCCATGCTGCCGTGACTGGTTTTGGATTTTTTTCCAAAAATTTACAAAAAAAAGCTAAAATCACATAATTGGAGCCAATTTTGACCAGCTCACAATATTGCTTTCATCCAGTTTAGGCCAAAAGGTTGCACCGAGCTAGCTGGCTGACTACGCTAAGCGACAGCAGTGGGCGGCACAAATGTGTGGCAGTTCAACTTCCAACATGGCACATATAGGAAACAAATGTTTTCATTAACAAGAGGCCTGAGGGAGATGGAGTATGTATGTAGCTGAAGGCAGGGAAAGGAAGGAAGAATTGATTAGTTTGTAAATCAAAGTCTTTGATTCTGAAGTAAATTTATGAGGGAGGAGGGGAGAGCATGGGTGAACATGTCCCATGTTTTGCCCACAAAATAAACTTAGTGGTTCAGAATTTTTTTTAATTAAAGGGCATGCAGGAGATACTGTCTGTGGCCATAAAAATTTGTGGACATTTTTGCCATTCATCAACGGCATGTAGAAGATTTGAGCAGCTATGGCAGTTCAAATTCCATCATGGCATATCTAGGAAAGAGAATGGCACTGCAGTGTAGACAGGATGGGCATTTAATAAATAATAAAAATGTTTTTCGTCTACACAAAAAGACAGCCAGCAATGCCCCAATCAACGCATAATGCAAAGATGTGCAAGATGGAAGTAGTCAAGTAGTCAAAGGGACTCTGGTCCTGTTTGAGAGATGGACGGAATTGTACAGCCGCACACAAGCGGCTGTGCAATTCCATCAATTTAAAATGCAAATGCAGAAGGAGGTGTCATACACCTCCTTGCTGCATTTGCATAATCCCAGCGCTGCGACCCAGGTCGCAGCCTGGGGTCACCATCGTAACAATGGTGACCATTGGTCGTGATTGTTGTCGATGTTTCATTGGCCAGGCTGCAGGAGCTAAAGCTTCCTGCAGCCTGGCCGGGTCCTGGCAGCTTGCGAGGCCAGGAAGTCTGCATGCACCCACGCAGACCCTCGGCTCATCCCTCCTGGAACTTTGCCAGGGAATGCCCCTGCTCCACCTCCCAAATGCTGCAGCCTGTCAATCAGGCTCTGGCTGGGACACACTGCGAGCGGGCTCACAGTCGGAGGGCTGCACATGCACAGTACATCTGCTGCGCATGTGCAGTCCTCCAAACATCGGATATGTGCACTAACCATCGGGTTAGCGTACATTTCTGAATCAGGCCATCTGTGACATGCCTAATGTGTATGGTGTCATGAAAATAATCCTCCACCATTCTATTTGGATGGAGTCGCGGTAGAGGTGTCACTAATTTCTGACAATTCTTTTAGACCCAAAAATATGTCACAATGTTGTGTTGACTCCTCTGCATCACCGCTGGGTCTTTGGGGAAAGCTGAGTTTTTTCCAGGCATCTGCCAAAGAAACTGAAGGAGGAGATGTTGTTGTGCCTTGTACCACTTGACCAGCTAACTTGCTCACCAGGACCTCTTTGCATCTCTTAAGATCTGGTTCAGAAAGACACAATGTACGACTTAAACCTAGGATCGAGCATGGTTGCAAAATGTAGTGATCTGATTTCAAGATATTGGCAACCCTTGGATCCTGTCGAAGCGAACAAAGGACCTCTGGCCTGATTCAGACCCGCTCGCAAGCGGGTCGATTGTTAGGCAGTGCGCACGCGCGAGCCCCGGAGTGAGCTAGAAATCACTCGCTCCAGCGCTTGCATCCAAAAGGGGCAGCTGTTGATGTTGATCGACAGCTCGCCCCATTTGGTAGGCGGGTCGGGGGGGTGGCTTGCCAAACGGAGGAGTTCCCGAAGGAACGCCTGCCATTTGGGGGTGGCCCCACTGACATCACGAGTGATGTCAGTGGTGAGCTTCCGGCTCTATTAGAGCCAGAAGCTCACTGGGGCTTGTGGGAACGAGACCCGACCACAAAGGTCTCGGTGCAAGCCCGATGGTCGCGACCATCACCTGGTCACTTGCAAAAGCTGTGGGTGGCAACCCACAGCTATGCGAGCAACCAGGAGGCCGGATTTAAAAAAAACATGCAGACACCCTGATTAAGAGCGAGCGCACGTTTTTTGCGTGCGGCTCTGAATCAGGCCCTTGATCCACAAGTCCAACATACTTAGCAGAATCGTTGTTTCATCTCCTTCTTCAATTTAGCTGATTTTCCAAAATACCATAAGGACTACCATTACAACGGGAGGGAGTCTAAGGACCTGTGCACCAGAACCTCTGCTTGTTAGACACCGTTTTGGCATTATCTGGATTGCCAGTGGTGCATACACAACACCCTGTAGCATCTTGATTCCGGTACGCAGACCTATTGTTACTCCATATTATTGGCCATTTCATGTGCTATGTTTTTTCATGTTTTTATGTGCTGGCTATATCTGTCCCTAATGACATAATAAATGTATTTATTTATATGTGTTACAATATTACGCTATATTGTGCTTTCTGTTTTTCCCTACATGTTTGAAACTTCATTTGAAAAAAAAACGCTCTGCAAGAGAAGTAATATGTTTTTTTTCTATGTTTGTTTTAGGGGTGTGCACCGGCCACTTTTCGTGTTTTGTGTATTGGTTTTGGATCTGGATCTTTCTTCGTGTTTTGGATCTGGATTGGTTTTGCCAAAACCACCCTTCCGTGTTTTGGGATCTGGGTTTTGTGTTTTGGATCTGTATTTTTTTGAAAAAAAGCATAAAAACAGCTAAAATCACAGAATTTGTAGGTTTTTCTGCTCCTATGCTATTATTAACCTCAATAACCTTAATTTCCACTCATTTCCAGTCTATTCTGAACACCTCACAATAGTGTTTTTATGTCCAAAAGGTTGCACCGAGGTAGCTGGATGACTATGCTAAGCGACACGAGTGGGCGGCACAAACACGTGACCCATCTAGGCGTGATACTGCAGTGGCAGACAGGATGGCAGTTTGAAAAACTAGGCCCCAAACTGTACATAGGGCCTGATTCAGACCCACTCGCGAGCGGCTGTCCGCTCGCAAGTGAGTCGATGTTATGGACTGAGCATGCGCACGACGGTGGAAGCTCCGTCGTGCGCATGCGCCAGACGCGACGAGCGAAGGAAAGTCCTTCGCTCGTTGTGTCCGATCAAAGGGGGCGTGCTGTCAATGTTGATTGACAGCACGCCCCCTTTGGTGGGCGTGCCGGGGGCGTCCCTCCCTGACGGGGGCGTTCCCACGGGAACGCCTCCCGTCAGAAGCCGGCCCACTGACATCACTAGTGATGTCAGTGGGAGTGATTTTGGCTCTGATAGAGCCAAAATCACTCCGGAGCTTGCGGTTGAAAACCTCAACCGCAGGCTCCGGCTCGCAAATTCGATGGTCGCGATGGTCTCGACCATCGCGACCATCACAATGCACGCTCGTATAGCCTGTGGGTGGTGACCCACAGCTATACGAGCGTCCAGGAGGACGCTCCATGAAAATGGAGCCCGGCCCTCATTCAGAGCGTGCGCTCTGCTCAGAGCGTACGGCTCTGAATGAGGGCCATAATGCAAAGAAAAAAAAGAGGTGCAAGATGGAATTGTCCTTGGGCCCTCCCACCCACCCTTATGTTGTATAAACAGGACATGCACACTTTAACAAACCAATCATTTCAGCGCCAGGGTCTGCCACACAACTGTGGCTGAAATGATTGGTTCGTTTGGGCCCCCACAAAACAAGCTGGCAATTAATCTGTCCCTGCACAAACTGGCTCTACGGAGGCAAGATGTCATCCTCATCCTCCTCATCCACCGATTCCTCACCCTCTTCAGTGTGTACACCCTCATCCTCACAAAGTATTAACTCGTCCCCACTTGATTCCACCACCACAGGTCCCTCTGTACGTTCTGGAGGCTGGTCTCCCTGGAAGAGCTGATAATTCATTTTGATGAACATCATCTTCTCCACATTCTGTGGAAGCAACCTCCTACGCCTTTCGCTGACAAGGTTCCCGGCTGCACTAAACACTTTTTCGGAGTACACACTGGAGGGGGGGAAACTCAGGTAAAATAGAGGCAGTTTGTACAGGGGCCTCCAAATTGCCTCTTTTTCCTGCCAGTACAGGTATGGACTGTCTGACATGCCTACTTGGATGCTGTCACCGATGTAATCCTCCACCATTCTGTCAATGGTGACAGTATCATATGCAGTGACAGTAGACATGTCAGAAATTGTTGCCAGGTCCTTCAGTCTGGACCAGATGTCCAAACTTGGTCCTGCCTGCCCTGCATCACCGCCAGCGGGTTGCTTAGGATACCTAAGTTTTTTCCTGGCAGCCCCAGTTGCGGGAGAAAATGAAGACGGAGCTGTTGACGTGTCACGTTCCGCTTCAGCTGACAGTGTGTTCACCAGCAGGTCTTTGCACCTCTGCAGGCTTGTGTCGGCCGGAAAGAGAGACACCACATAGGCTTTAAACCTAGGATCGAGCACGGTGGCCAAAATGTAGTGGTCTGATTTCAACAGATTGACCACCCTGGAATCCTGGCAAAGAGAATGAAGGGCTTCATCCACAAGTCCCACATGCCGAGCGGAATCGCTCCATCTTAGCTCCTCCTTCACTTTCTCCAGCTGCTTCTGCAAAAGCCTGATGAGGGGAATGACCTGACTCAAGCTGGCAGTGTCTGAACTGACTTCACGTGTGGCAAGTTCGAAGGGCTGGAGAACCTTGCACAACACGGAAATCATTCTCCACTGCGCTTGAGTCAGGTGCATACCCCCTCCTTTGCCTATGTCATAGGTGGATGTATAAGCTTGTATGGCCTTTTGCTGCTCCTCCATCCTCTGAAGCATATAGAGGGTTGAGTTCCACCGCGTCACAACCTCTTGCTTCAGGTGATGGCGGGGCAGGTTCAAGAGTGTTTGCTGGCGCTCCAGTCTTCGGCACGCAGTCCCTGAATGGCGAAAGTGGCCAGAAATTTTTCGGGCCACCCAAAGCATCTCCTGCACGCCCCTGTCGCTTTTCAGAAAATTCTGCACCACCAAGTTTATTGTGTGAGCAAAACATGGGACGTGCTGGAATTTGCCCAGATGTAATGCCCGCACAATATTGGTGGCGTTGTCAGATATCACAAATCCCCAGGAGAGTCTAAGTGGGGTAAGCCAGTGGGCGATGATTTCCCTCAGTTTCTCTAAGAGGTTGTCGGCGGTGTGCCTCTTACTGAAACCGGTGATACACAGCGTAGCCTGCCTTGGAAGGAGCTGGCGTTTCTGAGATGCTGCTACTGGTGGCGCTGCTGCTGTTGCTGCGTAAGGTGATACATCTACCCAGTGGGCTGTCACAGTCATTTAGTCCTTAGTCTGCCCTGTTCCACTTGTCCACATGTCCATGGTTAAGTGGACATTGTGTACAACGGCATTTTTCAGGACACTGAGGACACTTTTTCTGACGTTTCTGTACAGTCTCGGTATCGCCTGCCTAGTGAAGTGGAATCTAGACGGGATTTGGAACCGGGGACACACTACCTCCATCAATTGTCTAAATCCCACTGCACCAATGGCGGATACCGGACGCACGTCTAACACCAACATAGCAGTCAAGGCCTCAGTTATACGTTTTGCTTCAGGATGACTGCTGTCGTACTTCATCCTCCTCGCTAAGGACTGTTGGCGGGTCAATTGTTTTGTAAACGTAGTGGTGTTCCTACTTCCTCTCTGGGATGATGAACGATTCCCATCAGCAGCAACAGCAGCAGCGGCAGCAGTAGGCGTAGCAATGCAGGATCCTCCGGAGGAATCCCGGATAGGAGAGTCAGTCATGCCAGTGACATGGCCTGCAGGACTACTTCCGATCCTGACTAAGGAGGAAATTGACGAGGAGGGAGTTGACGGTGTGGTTTGCAGGCGCTTGGATACAACAGGACAACGGGATTTAGGTGTCCCTGGACTGCTTATGGTCTTATCCAAAGTTTCTGAACTTGACAGTAACTTTTTATGAACGCGCTGCAGGTGCCGTATAAGGGAGGATGTTCCTAGGTGGTTGACGTCACCTTTACATATGGTACATATGGCAAGACAGTTGTTGTCCGGATTTGGATAGAAATATTGCCAGACCAAAGAGGTGGAATGTTTGGTCTTCTGCCCAGGCATGACCGTGATGGGCTTTTTCATCCCACGGACAACAACTGTCTCCCCCGGAGCCTGATTTAAACAAACCACATCACCATCAGAATCCTCCTCACCAACTTCCTCCTCAGCGCCAGCTACACCAGTATCCTCATCCTGTTGTACTTCAACAGTGACATCTTCAATTTGCATATCAGCAAGTGGACTGTGGGTGCTCCTTTCAGCACTTGCAGGGGGCGTGCAAATGGTGGAAAGAGCCACCTCTTCCCGTCCAGTGCTGGGAAGGTCAGGCATCGCAACCACCACCACACTTGGACTCTCCTTGGGGATTTGTGATATCTTCTTAGAAAGCACAGTTCTTCGCTGTGCTTTTGCCAGCTTAACTCTTTTGATTTTTTTAGTGGGAGGAGGGCTTCCATCGTCATGTGAAGCTGAACCACTAGTCATGAACATACTAGGGATCGACCTTAGCCGTTCCTTGCCACTCCGTGTCGTAAATGGCATATTGGCAAGTTTACGTTTCTCTTCAGCTGATTTAAATGTTTTTTTCAAGGTCATTTTCCTGAACTTTGTCATTTGGGATTGTATATGCCCTCTATTATGACATTGGGCATCGGCCTTGGCAGACGACGTTGATGGAATGTTATCGTCTATGTCATGACTAGTGGCAGCAGCTTCAGCACTAGGAGGAAGTGGTTCTTGATCTTTCTCTATTTTATTTTTATCGGAGAAAGTTTGGTCCTCCATTTATGTTATATCGATTTGATATATACGTGCGGCTAAACACAGAAAATATTTTTTTATTTTTGCTGGAGAGTAGTGCACTTTGGCCCTCATTCAGAGCCGTACGCTCTGAGCAGAGCACACACTCTGAATGAGGGCCGCCCTCCATAAAAATGGAGCGTCCTCCTGGACGCTCGTATAGCTGTGGGTCACCACCCACAGCCTATACGAGCGTGCATTTTGATGGCCGCGATGGTCGTGACCATCGCGACCATCGAAACTGCTAGCCGGAGCCTGCGGTTGAGGTTTTCAACCGCAAGCTCCGGAGTGATTTTGGCTCTATCAGAGCCAAAATCACTCCCACTGACATCACTAGTGATGTCAGTGGGCCGGCTTCTGACGGGAGGCGTTCCCGTGGGAACGCCCCCGTCAGGGAGGCACGCCCCCGGCACGCCCACCAAAGGGGGCGTGCTGTCAATCAACATCGACAGCACGCCCCCTTTGATCAGACACAACGAGCGAAGGACTTTCCTTCGCTCGTCGCGTCTGGCGCATGCGCACGACGGAGCTCCCTCCGTCGTGCGCATGCTCAGTGCAGAACATCGACCCACTTGCGAGTGGACAGCCGCTCGCGAGTGGGTCTGAATCAGGGCCTTTGTGGGTTACACCAGCCTTTAAGAAATGAGCCAGCCGGCTCTTTACTTATGGGACACAGGCGCACGCTTGGCGCTGCTCCTTTGTTGATGCACGTGCGGCTACTGCGCACACAATTCACAAACACAGAAAATAATTTTTTTTTTGGTTTGGAGTGTACTTTGGGGGTTACAGCACCCTTTAACGGTCAAGCCAGCTGGCCCTTTACTTATGACACAGGCGCACGCTTGGCACTACTTTGTTGATGCACGTGCGGCTACTGCGCACACAATTCACAAACACAGAAAATAATTTTTTTTTTGGTTTGGACTGGAGTGTACTTTGGGGGTTACAGCACCCTTTAACGGTCAAGCCAGCCGGCCCTTTACTTATGACACAGGCGCACGCTTGGCACTACTTTGTTGATGCACGTGCGGCTACTGCGCACACAATTCACAAACACAGAAAATAATTTTTTTTTTGGTTTGGACTGGAGTGTACTTTGGGGGTTACAGCACCCTTTAACGGTCAAGCCAGCCGGCCCTTTACTTATGACACAGGCGCACGCTTGGCACTACTTTATTGATGCACGTGCGGCTACTGCACACACAATTCACAAACACAGAAAATAATTTTTTTTTTGGTTTGGACTGGAGTGTACTTTGGGGGTTACAGCACCCTTTAACGGTCAAGCCAGCCGGCCCTTTACTTATGACACAGGCGCACGCTTGGCACTACTTTGTTGATGCACGTGCGGCTACTGCGCACACAATTCACAAACACACAAAAAATATTATTTTTTTAGCAGTTGGGGGGAGCACCCCTGATGGACAGAGCACCCCCTGGACAACACTACAGCACCCCTTTAGGACTGGGACACTGCACAGGACTTTGGAGTGGACACAGCCCCTATGGAGAGCTGACTGCACAACATAGTCCAGCCAGCGCCTATGGACTTTGAAGTAGTGTACACAGCCCCTATTAACAACAGCAGCTCAGCACAACACAGCACAACACTACTCTGCACTACACTACACTTCACAGCCAGCCAGCCCTAACTCCCACCCTCCCTCTTCACTGTCCACAGCCGAGTGAGAAAATGGCGCCGACGCGGGTACCTTATATAGGATCCAAAACCCGCGAGACCCGGAAGGCGGGATGATGACGTTTTGCCTCGATTTCAGATCCGAGTCAGGCGGGAAAAGTCGAGCCTGACTCGGATCTGACTCGGATCGGGGGGGCTCGGGGGGGTTCGGATTTCAGAAATCCGAACCCGCTCACCCCTAGTTTGTTTGCATATTGAGTAGGTTTAGTGCCACCGGGAGGTCACAATTTTTTTTATAGGATCATCTGTATTTTAGGAGCCTAAGGTACCCACGTGTTTCAACCTAGGGCTGCTTTATCGGTTGCGCTAAGGGAGTAGTACTACTAAATTTTATAATTAGGGGAATCACCTGACTCAAGCTAGCAGTCTGAACTCACTTCACAGGTGGCTACTTTGAAGGGTTTGAGCACCTTGTACAAGACCGAAAGCATTCTCCACTGCACTGGACTAAGGAACACTTGTCTTCTCCCAATGTCATGGCTTGTTCTATAGCTGTGGATGGCTTGTTGCTGCTCATTCTTTTGCTGAAGCATGTAATGGGGGGAAATCCACCTGGTTAACACCTCTTGTTTCAGTTGGTGGAAGGGCAAATTCAAATGTTCTTGCAGCTACTGCAATCTCCTGCATGCTGTGGCTAAATGGTGAAATTTTCTCTGGCCATAAACAGCATCTCCTGCATGCTCCTGTAATTTAAAAAAAAAAAACCCTGTACCACCTAGTTGATTGTGTGAGCAAAATATGGGACGTGTTGGAATTCACCGAGCTGTAATGCTCTCAATATATTGGTGGCGCTGTCAGACGTCACAAATCCTTAGGAGAGTCCAAGAGGGGTAAGCCATTTTGCTATGACATACCTTCATTTTTCTAAGAGGTTGTCAGCGGTATGCCTTATAGTGAAGCCGGTGATATGCAATGTAGTCTGCCTCTGAATGAGCTGGTGTTGTTAGTTAGATACTGCTGCTGCTGCTGCTAAAGACAAATCACCCATCCATTGAGTTGTCAGTCATGTAATCATTAGTTTGCCCACTACAGCCTGTCCACATATCTATGGTTAGGTGGACAGTGGGTACATTGGCATTTTGTAGGCTAATAATTAGGTTTTTTTAACGTCCTGGTACAGCCGAGGAATGGTTTTTCGGGTAAAATGGATCCAAGATGGATTTGGTACTGGGGACACAGCACCTCAATTAACTGTGAAACCCACTGCATTAATGGCGCATATTGGACGCAGATAATAGTAGCATAGACGTGATGGCATCAGCGATCCGCTTTGCGACTGAGTGAGAGCTGTCATACTTGCTTCCCCTTGCAAAGGATTGTTTACTCCAGTTGGTTTTTTAAATACTATTCTTCTTGGTCCCCTTCTGGGATGAAGATCCATACCCATCAGCAGCAGCAGGCCTAGCACTCAAGGATTCTTCTGAGGAATCCTGGACAGGGGAGGAGTCACCTAGTCTTAACAAATTTTCATGCAGGACTATCTCCAATAATTTCTGTGGATATTAAAGATGATGGTGTTGGTGGTACAGATTGCAGGTTCTGTGATCTAGTTGAGAGAATGGAGCTAGCTGATGCTGGACTGCTTGTTATTTTTTTAGCACTGATGTTAAAAAAATGTAATGCGTTCGCTGTAAATGTCGTAATGAGATTTCTAGATGGTTAACGTCTCTACCTCTATTTACCATGGTTTTACCAATGCTACAGATGGCTTGACAATTGTTGTCAGGACTTGGGAAAAAATAATTCTTATGGCCAAGAGCTGCTTCCACTGGTGCCTGACACAAACAACATCCTCATTAGTGCCGGCATCAGCTATACAAATATCCCCCTCATCCTCTTACACTTCCTCGTGGCAGCCTCGATTTGTAGGTCATCAGCTATATTTGCGCTGCTCATCACCTCATTTGCAGAGGGAACAGAAATGGTGGAAGGCAGCTTCTCAGTGAGTACCGTGTCACATCGGTCAGGCTCACACATAGCACTCGTGGACATATTTAGACTCTCCTCAGGGATTTGTGACATTTCTGTTTCTGAATACGGTTTGTTCTACTGCCTTAGTGGTTTTCATTTTTTTTTACCCCTTTTCTAAACTCTAAGTCAATAGGTCTTGTATCATCATGAGAGGCAGAGGAAGATGCCTCACTGACACTTGCAGAACCACCACATATAAAAAAGGCCAAGGCCTTGCCACTGCATGTGGAGAATGGCATGTTGGTAATTCTTATGTTTTTTTGAACCACACTTTCCCTTTATTAGATGTGTTTTTGTCGTTAGCACTGTATATTGTTTTTTATTTTAGATGCCCTGACTTAGATCCGCTATGTGCTTTAGTAGATAATGTTGAATCACTAGCGTCGTTATCGCGACTGGTGGCAGCAGCTGCAGTGACAGTACTTGGTTGCTCTTCTCTAAACCGATCGTTATCCATTTTCAATTTGCAGATCACTGCATGGAGTCACAGGGATTATATATGCAGGTGAACAACGCCCACTAGGGTAAAGCACACCAAACAGTACAAACAATAGATATATAATTTTTTTTTTTTCTTTTTTGAACTTTGCAGCTCGGTTCAAACTGCATGGAGTCACAGGGCTTATATATGCACGTGAACAATGCCCACTAGGGTAAATCGCATAGCCGGCGGTACAAATCCCGACAGCAGCAGCAATGCAAGGGTGAAAATCCAGATAGTAAATTAAGGTAAGTATCGCTAACCTTTCTAACCCTCCTTTAGGGGTGCCTAACTCTAACGTCCCTCCCAAGTGCCTAACCCTAACCCCCCTTCCCCGCAGCCTAACAGTCTCCCGGGGGGGTGCCTAACCCTAACCTCTCCCTGGGGGTGCCTAAACCTAACCCCCCTTCCCCTAGCCTAACCTTCCCGGGGGGTTCCTAACCCTAAGTCCCCCCCGGGAGCCCCTAACCTAATCCTCCCCCCCCCCCCCGCGGCTGTCCGCGCCCGGCTTACCATCGATCGGGGTGCCGGGCTCCTAGCGTAGGTAAAATGACAGGTGTCGGGATTTCGATTCCTGTCATTAGACCCTTGCCAGGATTAGACAGTCCGGTTGCCGACGGTCGGCATTCAGACCGTCGGCATCCCGACTGCATTCCATACAAACAAGCGATCTTTATTTTTTCTTTTTCTTTTTTGAACTTTGCAACTAGGTTCAAACTGCGTGGAGTCACAGGGCTTATATGTGCACGTGAATAAAGCACACTAGGGTAAAGCGCACCAAACAGTACAAACAATAGATATATATATATATATATATATATATTTTTTTTTTTTTATTCATTTGCAGCTCGGTTCAAATTGCGTGGAGTCGTAAGGCTTATATATGCACGTGAACAAAGCGCACTAGGGTATAGTGCACCAAATAGTACAATACAATAGAAGGAATAATATATAATTTTTTCACTTTGTAGCTCAACTCTCACTGCGCCAATTCAAAGGGGTTTTATTTTATTATGTCATCCGGGTACTACATATAAATAAAGTACACACACAAATATACATATTACAAGAAACAAAGCATACCCAGGTTCTCATTGAGTCCTCTGGGAGCCAATGAATCTAGTCTAAAAATCCATTGTGATTCGCATTGAAGTAGTCTACGTGATCTATCACCTCCACGAAAAGATAGTGGAATATGGTCTATGATCATGTAGCGTAATGTAGACAAATTATGTTTTTTAGCCTCAAAGTGGCGAGCAACCGGCTGGTTACTACTTCCTGAAGCAATGACAGAACGGATAGCTGATCTATGCAATGCCATGCGTTCCCTCAGGGTTCTGTCAGTTTTCCAGACGTATATGAGACCGCAAGGACAGGTGATCATATAGACTATATATTTGATGGTACACATTACTCAGTGGCGTATAGTAAATCTCTTACCACTATAGGGATGGCAGAAACTCTATCCCACATTAAGATCATACTTGCCTACCCTCCCGATTTGGTCGGGAGCCTCCCGAAAATTGGGTGCCGCTCCCGACCTCCCGGGATGGCAGGCAAGTCTCGCGGCTGCCGCCGACCCCTCCTGTCCCACCGCAAGTCTCCCGGCAGCTAAGGGGGCGGTGACGCGATTCGCGTCATTTTGGCACCGCCCCCCGCTTCACACTGCCTGTAATATCGGCAGTGTGTAGCGGGGGCATGGCCAAAATGACGTGCTCGCGTGGCTCCGTCCCCGCCCCGCCCGCAAAAACGTCTCATCTTGCCAGCTGCGCCCCCTTCTGTTGGCCACGCCCCCAGTAATGCCGATCTGGCTGCTCCCTCCCGGAAGGGGCAGCCAGATAGTCGGCATGTATGATTAAGAGACCGACAAGTCAAGCAATTTAAACATTTAGAACAACCCAATTTAGGGTATAGAAAACCATCCGATTTATCAGAATCTATTCTACTGATGTCAGTCTTGACCAACCATTTACGTAAATTACGCTCCCTGGTGTAACAGGGCATGATGCGAGTATTATGTAGATTTAAATCCGGGTCGGTGCCCACAATGGGCAGTCATTTTCTAGTTATATATATCACTTATGGGGAGATGGGTATATAAACTGGGAGTATAATAATTAAAAACTAAAAAAAACCTGATTATATGTGAGGTTTATGAAACATTGGTGTTGAGTTTAGCTGGTCTCTCCAAACTGTAATTTTTCATGTTGCATTACTTTCTCTTCACTTCTCCCAATTTTTTATGTCTTTGATGTTTTAAGGTTAGGCATATGTATATCAACTATTGGTCTATTGTATATATGGCTATTTGACAAAGGTAATGCTGTAGAATATCTGACTAAGAAACAATAATATAATATAACATCTGCCTTATGAATCTGATTACTGAGTGATCTCAGGGCCTGATTCAGACCCGCTCGCTAGATGTGGCCGCTCGCTCCCTGCGTATGTAAATTCATCTAAGTGACATCAAGGCAGGCGCTTGCGTGGCAAGGCATAAGCATGCCCACTATTTCTTGGCGAGCGATCACTTTGTGTTTACAGACGCCCACCAGCCTGTGTTTAGCCGCCCACTAGCGTACGTCATCTCCAGGAAGTATAAACAAGTATCGGTACATCGGGTTCCATCGGATCTGATCGCAGCGCTTGCAGTTGACTGTACCCTACCGCAAGCACTGCGAGCAGTTCAGTGTAAAATTCAAACAGGTGACGTGTACTATGACGCTGCCTCCCCCATTACAACTGCATTGCCCATGTTACCACCTACAAATTGTCTCTTCTGTTACTCATTCCACTGGGCTGTCTTTGCAGGGCGAGCGAGCACATTCCAATCACTCGTACTAGTTTGCGCATGCGCACTGCGAACTACACGCATGCGAACATTAGCGAACATAGACAGCAACGAGCGGCCGCTTGCTAGCGAGCGGGTCTGAATCAGGCCCTCAGTGTATTGACATGATATGTATACCCACATTATCCCTCGTTTATAAGATCGTCTTTTTGATAATGTAATTTATGCCGTTAGTTGGCACATGCTTAATGTACTTTGTTACTTAGTCCTTTTTTGTACTTGATATGTGTGTCATGACATATTTGTATTGTTACAGGTCCTGGGCTGCGCGTCATCTGGGTAACCGGGATGCAACCTGTGGGCGTACCTCTCATCTCCAGTGCAGGCGCGTCATCAGCAGGCGCCGGCATGATGGTCAGGTGGTTTGATGTCATAACAGTGTCACCCGGTCCTAGACGCCGAGCGGCACGGACCCCACGTGGTGATGTGTAAGTACATATATATGTTCATTGTATGTTATGCATGTTGACCTTGATGATGGAGCAATAAATAGCTCCGAAATGTTGGTGATATCCCTGTGTCAAGCCGTTTTCATTGATTAGAGTGCCGCCTAACCGGAAATATATTTGGGCTGACTGGTGTCGGACCTTATTGGAGAGCACCTGGACGTTTTTCATTGTGATTATTGGGAGTGCCACCCTTCGATATTCTATATTTATATATTATATATACTTTTAGAGACGTGCGCCGGACCATTTTTGCTGGTTTTGGTTCTAAATTGTTGGCCAGGTTTGGTTTTGCTATGCTGCCGTGACTGGTTTTGGCTTTGGATTTTTTTCCAAAAATGTCCAAAAAAAGCTAAAATCACATAATTTGAGCCAATTTTGACCACCTCACAGCTCACAATATTGCTTTCATCCAATTTAGGCCAAAAGGTTGCACCGAGCTAGCTGGCTGACTAAGCTAAGCGACAGCAGTGGGCGGCACAAACATGTGGCAGTTCAACTTCCAACATGGCACATATAGGAAACAAATGTATTCATTAACAAGAGGCCTGAGGGAGATGGAGTATGTATGTAGTTGAAGGCAGAGAAAGGAAGGAAGGATTGATTAGTTTGTAAATTTAATTAAAATGTTTGATTCTGAAGCAAATGAGGGAGGAGAGGACAGCATGGGTGAACATGTCCCATGTTTTGCCCACAAAATAAACTTAGTGGTTCAGATTTTTTTTTAAATTAAAGGGCATGTAGGAGATACTGTCTTTGACCATAAACATTTCTGGACAATTTTGCCATTCATCAACGGCATGTAGAAGATTTGAGCAGCTCTGACAGTTCAACTTCCAACATGGCACATCTAGGAAAGAGAATAGCACTGCAGTGGTAGACAGGATGGGCGTTTAATAAACAATAAACATGTTTTTCGTCTACCCAAAAAGACAGTCAGTAATGCCCCAATCAGCGCTTATTGCAAAGAAAAGAGGTGCAAGATTGAGGGGTCTATTTACTAAGCAGTCTTAGGAGACAGAGTGAAAAGTGATAAGATGCCAGCCAATCAGCTCCCAACTGTCATTTTTCAAACACAGCCTGTGAGATGGCAGTTGGGAGTTGATTGGCTGGCACCTTATCACAGACTTAACACTTTTCACTCTGTCTCATAACACTGCTTAGTAAATAGACCCCTGTATTGTCCTTGGGCCCTCCCACCAACCCTTCTGTTGTGTATATATTAAACAGGACATGCACAGTTTAACAAACCAATCACTTCATTGACAGGGGCTGTCACTTGTGGCTAAAGTGATTGGTTTGTTTGGGCCCCCACAAAACAAGCTACCAATGGACTTAAGGCAGCTAACAGTATTGTTAATCATCTATACAGTTAGAAGAGGTCATTCTCCTCATTTGATTCCACACCCTCATCAGTGTGTACATCACCCTCACACAATATTAATTCATCCCCACTAGAATCCACCATTACAGGTGCCTTTGTTATTTTTTCAAGTAATTGGAGGTAAAGGTCTTCCTCGTGGAATTTCCAGTTCATTTTGATGAACATCATCGTTTCCACATTTTGAGGAAGTAGCCTCATACGTCAATTGCTGATAAGGTTCCCGGCTTGCTAAGAATTCTTTCTAAGTACACACTGGAGGATGGGCAACATAAGTAATACAAAGCCAGCCTGTACAAGGGCCTCCAAATTGCCTTTTTTTTTCTTTCCAGCAGTCAAAGGGACTCTGGGCCTGATTGAGAGATGGACGGAATTGCACAGCCGCACAGCCGCACACAAGCGGCTCAGCATTTCCATCAATTTAAAATGCAAATGCAGAAGGCGGTGTCATACACCTTGCTACATTTGCATGATCCCATCGCTATGACCCAGGTCGCAGCCTGGGGTCACCATCGAAACAATTGCGACCATCGGTCATTTTTGTTGTCGATGTTCCATTGGCCAGGCTGCAGGAGCTAAAGCTGTAATTTAAAAAAAAAAACCCTGTACCACCTAGTTGATTGTGTGAGCAAAATATAGGATGTGTTGGAATTCACCGAGCTGTAATGCTCTCAATATATTGGTGGCGTTGTCAGAAGTCACAAATCCTGAGGAAAGTCCAAGAGGGGTAAGCCATTTTGCTATGACATACCTTAATTGTTTGATGATGATGTGCTGGCTATATTGGACGCAGATCTAATAATAGCATAGACGTGATGGCATCAGTGATCCACTGTGCGACTGTGAGCTGTCATACTTGCTTCCCCTTGCAAAGGATTGTTTACAGTCAGTTAGTTTTTTAAATATTAGTCTTCTTGGTCCCCTTCTGAGATGAAGATCCATACCAATCAGCAGCAGCAGGCCTAGCACTCAAGGATTCTTCTGAGGAATCCTGGAGAGGGGAGGAGTCACCTAGCCTTAACAAATTAGATGCAGGACTATCTCCAATAATTTCTGTGGATATTAACGATGAAGGAGTTGACGTAATGAGATTTTTAGACGTTTAACGTCCCTACCTCTACTTACCGTGGTTTTACCAATACTACAGATGGCTTGACAATTGTTGTCAGGACTTGGGTAAAAGTAATTCTTATCATGGCCAGGAGCTGCTTCCACTGGTGCCTGACACAAACAACATCCTCATTAGTGCCGGCGTCAGCTATACAAATATCCCCCTCATCCTCTTACACTTCCTCGTGGCATCCTCAATTTCTAGGTCATCAGCTATATTTGTGCTGCTCATCACCTCATTTGCAGAGGGAACAGAAATGGTGGAAGGCTGCTTCTCTGTGAGTACCGTGTCAGATAGGTCAGGCTCACACATAGCATTCGTGGACATATTTAGACTCTCCTCAGGCATTTGTGACATTTCTGTTTCTGAACACACCGTTTGTTCTACTGCCTTAGTGGTTTTCATTTTTTTACCCCTTTTCTAAACTCTAAGTCAATAGGTCTTGTATCGTCATGAGAGTCACAGGAAGATGCCTCACTGACACTTGCAGAACCACCACATATTAAAAAAGGCCAAGGCCTTGCCACTGCATGTGGAGAATGGCATGTTGGTAATTCTTATGTATTTTTGAACCACACTTTCCCTTTATTAGATGTGTTTTTGTCTTTAGCACTGTATATTGTTTTTTTTTTTTTATTTTAGATGCCCTGACTTAGACCGTCTATGCCCTTGTGCTTTAGTAGATAATGTTGAATCACTAGTGTCGTTATTGCAACTGGTGGCAGCAGCTGCAGTGACAGTACTTGGCTGCTCTTCTTTAAACCGATCACTGCATGGAATCACAGGGATTATATATGCAGGTGAACAATGCCCACTAGGGTAAAACGCACCAAACAGTAAAAACAATAGATCTATATATATATATTTATTTATTTTATGAACTTTGCAGCTTGGTTCAAACTGCGTGGAGTCACAGGGCTTATATATGCACGAGAACAACGCCCACTAGGGTAAAGCACACGGCCGGCTGTTCAAATCCTGACAGCGGCAGTCCGGCAAGGGTGAAAATCCTGATCGTAAATTAAGGTAAGTATCGCTAACCCTAACCCTCCCTTAGGGGTGCCTAACCCTAACCCAGCTCTAAGTGCCTAAACCTAACCCCCGCTTCCTTGCAGCCTAACCCTAAGTCTCCTAGGGGGTTGCCTAACCTCCCCCCGGGGTGCCTAACCCTAAGTCCCCCCCGGGAGCCCCTAACCTACCCCCCCCCCCTGCAGCTGTCTGCACGCGGTGCCCGGCTTACCTTCGATCGGGATGCCGGGTGCCGTGCTCCCGGCGTAGGTAAAATTACAGGAGTCGGCATATCGACGTCTGTCATTAGACCATTGCCGGGATTAGACAGTCGGGATGCCGATGGTCGGCATTCATGCCGTCGGCATCCCGACTGCATACCGTACAAACAATAGATCTATATTTTTTCTTTTTCTTTTTTGAACTTTGCAGCTAGGTTCAAACTGCTAGGGTAAAGCACACCAAATACTACAAACAATAGAAGGAATAATATATATTTTTTTCACTTTGTAGCTCAACTTTCACTGTGGCAATTCAAAGTGGTTTTATTTTATTATGTATGTGAATAATAAAGCACAGGGGTACAGTGCGCACAGGTTGTGCAAATTTAAAATAATTTTTTTCTTAATTTTACATTTTGTTTGCTTTTTTACAAAATGTTTTTACTTTTTTTTGCAACTGACAGTGTCAATACACAATGTAATGCTGTTTGTGAACAGCCACTTTAGATGAACACAGCACAGCCAATTTACAGCAGAGCACAGTGCAGCATACAGCAGTGTGCCCCTATACACACTGATTATACAGAGCACAGCCACTTATTATGAGTCTGGACACAGCTCAGCCAATTTACAGCAGAGTAGAGTGCAACATATAGAAGCGAGCCCCTATACACACTGACTATACAGAGCACAGCCAGTTGTGAGTCTGGAATCTGGACACAGCTCAGC